>CM032668.1:13446400-13520499 GCA_019095985.1 Streblospio benedicti
ACAATATAGTGCAATTCGCCGTGCAGTTACCGACAAAACGAATTGTCATATCGCCTTGCCGCCACCGGCACTACTGCGCATTAATATGTGGCGTCACCGTCCACAATGTTCGATTCTCTGCAATTTCTCTATTAAGCATCAATTTGGGCCTTCCCATGCAGATTTCTGGAGGCCACTTGGTCAGAATGTGAATGTGTGCATTAATGGTCCCGACGATCTACCCAAGTGGTGTGGCGCCAGTCGTTCCTCTATCTGTTTATTGTATACGACCATCCAATGCCAAGCGGCCTGCATCTTGTTGTTTCCACTTTCACTTTTGAGTGTGGTGGGGATAACCCATGACGCCATGAGAGCTGTATAAACTGGAGTATTAAAGATGGCAAAGAATTTTCCGACGTAATTTACAAAGATGTTCGCAAATGAGTTTGATTTTTTCTCTATTGCCTGGTTTTCGAATTTTTCAGTACTTTGACTTATAATTCATTGTCTCAATGTTTGCGACCATAATAAATTACATATTATGATTCAAACGGATTTCATTATAAAAAATAATATGCAAACATTGATTTTTTGTAAAAATGTATATATCAATGGCTGCATTTATATATTTGAAATACATTTTGATTCTAACCACTATATATTTATATTTGCATATGTATAAAAAATAATATTAGACCTGTGGCGTGCTTTCACTTTTGTTCTCATGGCTTTCTAATAACACTAGACAAGTGCACTAGAAGTGTGGTGGTAAAGAATGAATCGCTTGTCATTATAGATAACAAAACTAACAATGCTTTTCATCACATTTGATTATTCTAAAGACAAATACATGCATTCATTTAGAAGTTTGACAAATCATTGCATGTTTTAGTCCATACTGTGCAATTTTGTACTCCTCATCATATTACTTGGGGAAGTGAACGACAAAGGTGCTCGCTGGGTGTTGACCACATTTCTTCTTTGCCCTGTAACAATCAAGACAAAGGACCCATTTTTGTTGACCAATGCGAGTTTGTGTGCAGCGTTTACAAAACATGTGAGTCAGACCATCTACAACTTTGCCGCATGAATCACAGAAAGCTGTTTTGTTTCCAGCCAACCCATCCAAGTATGCTTTTCCGTCCATCACCTGCAATTGTGATTTTCGGTTTTATTTATTTTGACGTTTCCCAAAACACATATACAAACAATAGCCTGAATAGGTTGTAATGATGGTTGATTACAAAATCATGGTCACAAATGACAATTTTAACTTCATTTAAAAATTAACTTTTAGATGTGCTTAATTACATGTATCAGACCTAAGCAGTCTTTGGGGTCAAGTTAGTGGTCAGCAGCTGGTGGTCAGTGACCCCAAGTTTAACTCTAGTGGTTAGTGACCTCAAGTTGACCCCGGCTTCCGGGTACTTACTTTATTCCAGATGTACCTTGACCTGCCTGGTGTGAACACTTGTTTTCTTTTAGCTCTGTGAATTTTATTAACCACCTCTAGTATGGTCAAGTATAGAACTACCATAACAATTCTTATTAATGAATGTTTTATTTATTTGTTTAAGTCCTACCTTGTTTATGCGCAACAATTTGGAATCCTCTACATGTGCTATTTGTTACAATGTTCGGTGTCGTTTGAACCGGACTTACTGCATGTACTGATGTGTATCAAGTGACGATAGTGCTCACATTTTTTATACGGATCGTAAAACCCATTAAATGCTGAACATTGGAAAGAAATTCAGTCATTGTATTTTTTGCTTTCGTTTTTTTTTTTGTGGGAGATTACATGTAAGACTGCACGTAGTTCATTATTTACACTAAACTGCTGAGACAAATAACGTCCTTAGATGGGCATGGACCCAGTAAATAATGAGCACATAAACACACAACACTAATGGGGTAGCACCACCCAGACACTGGAATGTGGATACAATTGCCCATAAATATGACAAGATGTATATCTTTTTTCACGTAGGCAGACCCTCCCATCCGCAGGAGCCACTTTTATTAGTATTAGTACGTGTTAACATGATATACTGTACATACAGTAGAAACTCATTGTCGAGAAGCAGTAAGAATAACACTGAAATGCTCAAGATAATCAATATTCGATATAACCAATTGATTAATGTTGAAAAAATGACTGAAGTGAAATGAAACTAATCCCGAGATAACAGACATGTTAAGATGAATACCATTGTAATGATATGGTTCTACCATATTTCCTCGGTGTACTCGGCCTCTCCAGTGTAATTGCGTTTCTCGGCCGCTCGCCTGGAATGACTTGTCATGCAAATATGTATCTACTTGTCAGAACGGGGAATTAGATCGGGCAATCTCCCAAAGTTCTCTGATACACGTTCACGTGGAGTTAGAGACCTCTGACTCGGGGTTCAGTACGGTGCAACTTGGTATTGTAGAAACAGTGAAACCTCCAATTTAAGTCAATTTCTTGTAAAACATGACCATGACACTTCTATATCCTCCATAAAAAGACCAAGTCTATAATGAGATAAATGATTGTAGTCAGAAGCGATCATAAAGTGATACAAAGATACTACCCAAACCTTTCTATTTGAGAATTCTTCAGGACAGTCTTTAATAGTGCGGTTCTACTAAAGAGGTTCTTATGTATAAATGGTTTGGGTATATTTCTAGAAATGATATGCAAGTTGTTTTATTTTGGACATTACAGATGATCTCATTTTGATATCTTTTAGTCTTATTCTGTAGTGTTTGCAGACTTATTAGTGAATAATTTAGAGAAATTAGAAATTTAGAAATTTGAAATTCATTTATTAAAAACAGTATCATTTCTTGCGTTTCGACATTTAAGCGTCCTCTTTAGGGAAATATCATAATATCACAGTACAATATATATCACAGTACAGGATACAAAAGCAAGTTATAATCCAATATATGAGTTATATTTCTAACAGTAAAAGTACCTTTATGTAATATATTATGCTCATAATATAATAAGTACACACATCATTTAATCCGGTTGGTGCGCCCCCACCCCCCACCGTAATTTTTCGAAAACCTTCATCTGGCAGTGTTTGTGATATGAGATCTTTGCGCCACTCATTCTTTCAGCTTAGTAATGTATCCAAAATATCTACTCAGTCCCAGTGATACATAATGTACATGTATGTCAACGAATCAAAGAAACATAATTTCAAAGTACTTTATAAATCTACGCCCTTTCATAAAGTCATCTTCAATTTTGATTTCAAGCTAGGCATTGGGAAATTAAGTGTTATCGTTTCTAAAATGCATTTACTTGTATTCCATTTCTATATCAGCCTGTCTACATATGCACACACCAATACAGTACACGTACATCAGTGCTGAGTCATTCAAGAATCCTGTCACCAAAGGCGGCCACTCAAATGTTATGAGCGTCAGAATCCGAGGCTCTGAGACTGGCATGCAACCCCATACTGCCTGGACGAATGAGAATTGACAAGGATGTTGTGCAAACACAGCTTCTCGTGTCAAGCACCAGACATAGTGGGCTGCATAAATGAAAAGGAGACATCAAAGACGTATACTAAATGCAAGATATTGAGCTTGGGTGGTTTTGTTTAAAAGTGTGGGGATGAGGGGGGTATGGATATGGAAACAAGTGTTACACATTCATGTGTTTAGTTTTCCCCCCCACATCTGACTCTTCTGAAATCCCACATACATTCGTTTATTCCCTTTTCCCCTACAGTATTTTCAGGCTTTTCCCCAACATTCCACTTCCCTGTAACCACCCCGCCACCTAAGAACTGAGTTTGCATGCACTGCACAATCTACATTTGAGCTGATAAATGTCTAGATGTACTGGAAGTTGTAAGCACTATAAAGTGTTCTCTAATATATGATTAACCGTGAATCAATTCCCCTATGACAAGTACAATACAACCCTTACTTTGTGGGCAGCTTCTGGAGAAGTGAAACAGTGTCTATATAAGAGACGTGTGCTTAAACGATAGAGCTGTAAAGTCTAGGTGGTACTAGTTGGTACTAATTGGTTCACATTAACACACTTGGCGCAATGTAGGAACTTTTTTAACACTGTACAGTTTATATATGTGCAGTATAAAAGAGATACCATAGACAGGCAATCCTGCATCAATGGATACATCCAAAACTGCATTTTCATTTTTCCTGTACTCGGTTTGACCTATGAGTCCACACTATTGTGACATTTATCTAAACCACCAGAACCACAAAATCGTCAAGACATTTTCACAAAAGACAAGACATATACATTCCGATGACAATAGTACAAATGCACTTTCTGTCCTACATGTTGATACATGAAAACACCAAGAAAAAGAAACAAAATATATTCAATGCCGAGCAAAATGAAAACGAAAAGATATATGTTTATTTTAATACAAGTGGGAAAGGCAAAACTATATATTATACAATTTGTGTTCATGTACATGTATGTATTTTGCGTGTCTGAGGAGCTGTTTTAGTAAGTCGCCTACGCAACAATGGTCCCAAGCAGATATCATATGGGCTTCGTGGGTTTCCGTAGATCCTATAGAACGTTTCAATATTTGTATCATTTGTTCCAGTGTTTTATACACTGGCTTGTACCCAATTAATTGCATCCGTCCTTCCCTCGCCCCGTCCGTCGATCCGTCCGCCCGGTTCGTTACACCTCTACAGGTCGCATCGTTTGAGCTAGGATCCTCAAATTTGGCATGTCGATTGGAAATGGTGACCACACGACACCTGGGCCGAAACGGTCCATATTTGGGCCCATTTGGGCCCATTATTAGGTCCATTTTACTAGTATTCTATACACTTTAGCCAGTATGTAAAAAAATCAATATCATAAGGCAGCAACATTAGTCTAGCCGGGTGCTGTTAGCTGCTGAAATATGAATATTGATTTTTGCCAATATAGACAGTGGCATTCCAGTGTTTTTTCAGGTATAAAACACTGGTTTGCCCTCACTGGGGGCGCTTTTCATATCATATGCAATACATAACATGCCTATATAATACATTTGAAACAGTCTCTAGTCACCAGTTTGAACGCCGTACATGCACGGGATTTAATGTAAGCTTCTTATGCCGGAGGCCTATAATGGGGTCTCATTAAAAGATCATGTCGTTTGTATGGTAAAATAAAATGTATGTGGTTTAAGGTTGATATTTCAAAGAAACCACATCCATAGCCCCAGTTGCACGCATGACTGGGTCTTTCCAAGCGTTTTGGTATGCATGCGTGACAAGCACTGGACACAGCATAGACAATGCACAACGCAGCGGCCCCGTTGTGTGATACAACACTAATAGCACTCGCTCTGTATGAATGTGACACACCTTTAATTCATACATTCTGATTGGTCTAGTACCGAATACTTGCATCATTCCCACCGCTGCCATGTGAAAGTCTTTCGCCTTACAATCCCATAAAGTGTTATTCTTGTGAATCCATCTTCTTGCTGACCCATAATGGACCAATAATACGACCATATCATAGTTATTAATATAATACAGCCTTTATCTTGACAAGGGCCGAACTGGTATGTTTCGAAAAAAAATGTCATAAATGAAGTGGACTGCAGTTCTTTATCTACAATAATCATAAATTTCCAGAAACACGTGTTTGAATGAGTCATTTGAAGCATTGTCAATATAGTGTTTGGGTATAAGGATATGAGATACATGAATGGAAATGTACGAAATACAGTGAGCCCATCATCTCGTGGTCACCAATGATGTTAAGAACGGTCTTCTGAAAAACTTTAGGGAGTTTAAAATATCAAACTATGGGTGTAATTTTCTTAATTTCTCAAATAAGTGCATATACAGTACTGCCAATGACCCCCAAAGTACCACCATCACCCCCCCCCCCTCCCCTTTCCCCCTAATCCCCTGCATCTTACAGTAAATAGTAAAGCCTGGGGCTACCAACGGGACATGCCCATTACCACACCGTGGCCATGTGAAGTCAGCTACAGCCGCTGCCGGCGGACAAGTAGATTACGCTCTATATATAGTTGACATTTTGACGGGACTGTGGTACCTTGACTCCTGCCAAAAAGAAGGGTCCTGGTGTATGGAACTTGCGCGTCTTTTTATATCAATGCTTTCAACACGATTTTGCGCCCAATGTTAACTACATTTACGTTATAGTTTTTTTTTTCTTCTTCCTTCTTCAACCATGACATGGCTTTATATTAGAAGCTCCCAATGGCAGATCCAGACGGTTGCACGTGGCAAATCACTGTCACATTTTAAAAGCACATGCAAAAAGCAAAAACAGAAACAAAAAACAATATATAACGACAGCAAAGAAACAACCAAAACGTAAAACAAACAAAGAACATGATCTCTGGGAGGGTTTGCTATCCCTGCGAGTTTATACACATACGAAGCTAATAAAATTAAACAGCTGTGTTTGCCCTTTTTGCCCTTAGTTTCATTTCTCTTCAAGCACATTACCAACAGATATCAGTTGTTAACATTCATCTCTACTGTTGCATTTTACTGTTATGCCTGCACAATATTCAAGATGAAGAGCTTCTACTGCACGTCTAGGGGTACAAGCTATACAACCATGTCTGCAATGCCAGACCAAGTTCTTTACAAGTGTTCATAATAAGAAGTCTCCATCAACAGTTCTAGGCATCACAGCACAAGCAAATGATGACTGCCCGGGGCAGTGTAGACGTGGGACATGTTTCCATGAATATTTTATCATAATTCCAGTCTGCGGTCTATTAGCGCATGTAAATGGTGTCGGCGGGGGACTGTGCATTGTGCATGCAGACGACAGATTTGCGAGACATTTTTGTTTGTTTTCTGGTTATATTTGCGCGCTCCTTTTTGAAGTATTCGTAGTAATACCTGCCAGGTGCAGGGTGATGGCAAATGTTGGTAGCCTCACGGGTACTAATGGCGCAGCGAGGGAACGGGTAGTGTCGGGAGAGGTGGGGTCTTGTATAGGGTGGGAGGGTACGGATGTACCTCCCGATAGGGGCACCTTTTTGCCCCACCCAGTATTATATTTTAGCTCATAATTTCCCCATCCATTATACACTGTACTTTAGGGTCATAAATTTCTCATCCATTTTATATTTTTGGGTCATAATTTATCCAAATAGCTGTATATATAGCGTGAATGTGAGAAATGATAAATTGATTATCAACAAATGAGCCAATGACCTGGTGTGAATTGTAAAGTCGTGAGAGCAAGACTTGGATCACGACTATAAACAACCACATTTACATTTATATTCTTTTGCTTCAAATGTTTGACATTTTCAAGCAAATATTGACATCAAAAGCCCCATCCGACCTATGACCATGTAAGGTAACGTTTATATACAAACACGAATTTGACGGTTTTCAAACTTCTCTCTCTCTACCACACACATATTTTTAACAAGCATATTTCTACCAACGAGAGACATAGCTCGCTGGTAGAAATATGCTTGCTGAAAAGATGTGTGAGAGGGTTTTGAAAATGTGTCCGCAAGCACTGGGAAACAAAAATACAGAAGTTGAAGGTATTTTTAAATAGTGTCCTGGGATGGGGTATGCATATATCATGCATAACGTAAGCCTTCCTTTTAGGACACCTGTCTCATATAGTCACCTTTTACGTCCACCTTTCTCTCCCAATATGTCACATAAATCATCTGTTTTAAGGTCACGCGTATACATGTATGTGGACCATTTCCACCTCTCAAAAGACAGGTTCCACTGTAATAAAACACACCCCAATCCAATACAATTGGCTTATATGGCCGCTCACGACACAAGATGCAATAAAACATGATTTCCGATGTTTGCCGAGCATAGCCGAGACGTCTCGCGATGGTGACGTAAACAACACGTGGAGTGGTTTCCAGGAAACGGCCAGCATTGCGGCTGTTGAAATAGGAATGCCTTTTATTAAGCATATGCTAAATGTAATGTTGTAATATGTTATATATTAGCATTTTTTTCTGATTTGATGACACACTGCTTTTTCATATACTAGAAAAATGAGTGCGACGCTTATGACACATATATAATAGAGAGGTCAAACGTGACAACATGAGACAGTGGTCTTTATATAGTGTCTCCATAGACAGTTTGCACCGTACTTTAGTTTGTTAAGATGTTATCTTATTAGGTGGTTATTATCATTATATTGATTTACAGTTCCTTGAGCTTATTTGTGTATAGATGTTCGTAATATAGATAATCCTGAACCACTTTCTTACAAGTATAGCTTCTTGGTTAATGCCATTGTTATATAGACGATTACACATGCATGCACATTTTTAAAGATTTGTATTAAACATGAGTTACATAGACATGATAATTATTTACTCTCCCACCCACCAAATCACAGAAGTTATATAACATGCACAATGGCTTATATTGGATGAGGCTAATAGCTAAAACAGAAAGGATGACATTATACCTAAATATTGATAGTTTGAAATGTTATATCTAAATATAATAGGAAGAACAAGAAAAATAAAATCAGAAGTCCTATAAAGTCATCCTCATAATACAATATGCTCAGCAAGGGGTGACTGAGAAAAGGGGCTTTCTTAACCCCTTAATAAACCCCCTCTAGATCTAACTATAGCCAGAACAAGAAGAATGAGGATGCCGATCAGCCCATCCTCATCATTACAAGGTGCCTAGATACGGTACTGTGCGCGGCTCCCTGGATGAGCAATTTATATGCACGCAGATAGCGGGTGATGGATGCCCAGTGTGAAGAGACTCATTAGCGTGACCCCGGCTAATTGGGGCCCAGCAACACGTGCGGATGTGGAGGGGAGGAGGTGTGTTTTGAATTTAGCGTACTAGTAGACCTCTACTATATATTCATTGATTGCTCTGTGTGTTTGCGTTCGTCTGTGTGTCTGCCTGTGTGTCTGCCTCTCTGCCTAGGTTTGTGTTTGTTGAAATGTAGGATCGTTGCGGTGGTCTGTAGAGCTAGTCCCAATTTTATTTTGGGTCACACCAATTACTAAAGCTGGATGTGTGGTCGCCATATAGATCTATGTTTCATGTTGCGGGTACTACACGTGTAATGTATGGCCACTACTGCTGGATCACCACTACATTTGTATGCAGAGTCACCAGAGCGATATGGAGTAGATGGACAATAAGACCCAGGGCACATGTTCTCTATATTGACTGCTAAAATCCGCAAAATGTATAAGATTGTGATCGTTTCCACTTGCGCATGCAGACCAAGGTATATACTGATGTGGGCGGGGTGGGGGCGTTGGGATTTATAGCTTAAAATGTCAATTCTATAAGAGATAATTCATATAGATTTTCACATCACATGTTTTACTGTGAAAAGTGAATTGATTGTAATTTTATTGGCACATGTGTTGCAAACACGACTATTACTGTCTGATCGTTTTTTGCAGTTATGATGTATTGATGATTGGGAATGCTTTTCACCTAGAAAACCAATGACAACAGCATTTGACATTTGCTGAACACTGTTTGGTACAATGGAATGTAAATCATGCTCTATTTATTTAAGCGAGGGAGCAGGAGAAATGATCTTATTATAGAAGTGATCTCATTGTAGAGGGGATCTTAATTGGAGGTGCATGTAAATTGTTAATAACCATACACTGTTAGTAAATAACTGCTGAACATGCAATCAGAACGAATGGCATCGAAAGGTAGTTAATGTTATTTGAAGTACATATGTACACGTACAAATGGTTCAGGCTATAGCTAAAATGTGATAAAAGCCTTCTACAATAGTATACACATTGGAATGGAATGCTTTTTCGTTGTTGCTACGTCATTGCTACGTACATGTACGTAACATAATCTCCTACAATGCACCCCAGCCCACTATCCTCACATATAGTACCCGGGGGCGATTGTAACTTGCAATGTTAAGAGTAGAGGAAAATTCAATTCATTAGAGAATCATATTAACTCCAATTGCAGCTTCCCCATATAAAGCCCCATAATTTTCGGCTCCACAAAGCATTGTTGTGATGTCAATAGGAGGCGGCGGTCTCATATGGAGGGTTTGTGGGGTAGGATGGGGGCTTCAATGACTGTGATTGCCTTGCTTATTGTGAGCAGAAGAATAGCCCAATTTGCCTGAGCAATTGCAGGGTGGATTGGTTTTGCGGGCCGCATACACAGGTCATTATTAATGATCTAATCTCATCAAAGGCTGCCTTTCATGTATGGGCTGAAATTTGATATTTTTGGAAAGGCGCTTTTGTGGAAAGAAGCCTTTTTTCAAGATAGATGTGGTATTGACATAGCTGTACATGTGGCTGTAAGGCCAGTGTGAGAGTGGGCGATGGTTGTTATAATGTGTGGGGCAGAGTCTGATACCTCTACCTTTTTTCGATTCACGACCAGATTTCATTTGGACCAGGAATCGCGATTTAACATTTAAGGAAGTAGTATGTGTAGGGGAAAAGGCTGACGTATAAGGGATGTGGGAAAAGTCCCCCTTAAGCTTGGCAATATATATTAAGTTGGGTGTGGGTAAGTTGGGCTGAGACTTTGTGGGGTCTAGGAAAAAGCCAAAAATGAGGAATGCTGGAAGTTATACCTAACTATCCCCCTGTAACCACCCGTTCCTTATAAAGGACTATATTCAACAAAACAAAGTAACCTACCATTGTTTTCAATATAGTGTGCGTAATTAATGTGTGTGGAACAACATGATGTTGACTGCAAGCTCTTTTGTTTGATATAGGAGTTGAAAAGTTGGATTTGAGAAAATTATAGCTTCTACCCACGCGCCTGTTGTGAGGGTGTTGGGTGAAAATTACAGCCCATCAACATGCCCTATAGACTAGTCTTTGTGGTGCTGGGTGAATGTCCTAACTGTTAGGACACTATGATTATAGGGCCTCATTTCCTAGTCTTGTATACCTACTCCATTATCTTTACGACAGTAGAACCTCTGTATGGACACTGGTGGCCTCCGTATTAGGATCGCCCATGGGCTGGCCTCAAGTGGTGTTGTTGGTGGGCTGGTCTCTATATGAATAATTGAATGCTCTACTGTACCCTGTTATATAAGAATACTGCATAAATGACATGTAATCATCATTACTCAGAAACAATGTCCTACATGCACCGTGTACGTGTCATCTAGCACAACATTAGCCTATACATCATGCATATGATGCAGTTAACACACCAGGACTAAGTGATTACTGTATTATGATGTGGTTGGGTTGCTAAGAAGTTGCCGTTTATGCTTGTACATGCATTGTAGGAAGGATAGCAGTATGATGTCAACGCCCCTCTACTCAAATTACTACGTTGATTCTACTAGATGTACTTTAATAATCAATAATGCAATTCCTAATTTCAATACCCCATTGGAAAAAATGTCAGACCCCACACAAACAGAAATAATTAGGAACAAGGTGTGGTAATCCTCACTGTTCACGGATCATATAATGACGACAGCAATTACATTGTCCCTGCCTACATTTGGCATCAAATGGGAAAGTGACATTTTGATGTAATTGTGTTGCCGAGGAGATCCTTTGATGGTAAAGTGCGAATCTCCAGAAATGAGAGATAATTGCATTATTATCTATTGCTTTGGCTAATGCATACGCAGTAAGGCGGGAGCTCTTTTATATTTCACCAGAGACAGTTCCATATTGCTTACTTGTAACATTTGTTATTGTTATTCACACCTATGCTCAAACATTGGTAACGACATTTGCTTCATCAACACCAATCATATGCTTTACTTGTAGAACAGTCTTGAACACTAGTTTTTATGAGATATACAAATGTACATAAATAGGCTAGCATCTATCATGGCCCACATGATTATGACAAAATCCAGTGGGCTACCACATGGGGGGGGGGGGGGCTGAAAATCATACAATAATGGTTTCATTTTTCACACCCCTACGGACCATCATAAATGGTAGCCACCCAACGAGATTGTTCTTGATACACAGGCTGCCCATCACATCAAGAAAAATCAGCCACAGAAGATTGTCTCCAAAGAACAAAGATGGACAAATCTAATAGATGAGGCCATGTTGGGGTGTAAGCCATGCTCACTCAATAGGCCTTTGATGTTCCCGGCCGGGACCCTCTAGACGCAGTGGCCGTGACATATTTTCCGCACAGCAGAGTGGAAAGATTGATAGCAACTTATGATATGGATAGAAGATGTCTAGTGTAAAAGAAGAGCTTATAACAGGGTAGAGCTATAATGATGTAGAAGGGACTATGGGACAGATGAAGATGATCTATTGTGGGGTTGCACGATATTTGTTATGCGCGAGGAAGGCATTAGTAACTGCATTAGGGATGTGGTATTGTATTACGTTCCCGCCTCAAATGACTGTTCATAGTGATGCTACAGATGATCTGTTACGTTTTTGCTGCACAGTGATTTCTATGCTATTGCTGTACATATATTGTTAGCCTATATTGTCAGTGAAGACATTAAATCTTTGTCACATTGCTAGTTGGGCTTGCATAAAAAAAATTAAGTATGCAAAAAACTGATAAAATTGTCTTCCCTGATTTGATATTTACACATTCTTTGACAATAAAATTGGAACTGAAAAGTAGGACGACAACATGCGCAGCAACAAGAATAGCTAGCACTCCCCAATCCCACACATAGACCCATTGAACCCCAGCCAAATTTCCCATTATTACCCCCCTCCCCCCAAAAAAAAAGAAAAAAAAAAGAAAAGAAAAAAATGGAGTAAAATAGATGGAGAGATTTGTCAAGAGAAGACAGACATCATTTGGATATCTTGTCACAGACCCCGGCAATAACGGGCCGGCCCTGCGACATGATTCTTATAGGCTGTGTCTAATGGGAGTGTTGGCTTTAGGGCCCTTTCATGTGCTCTCTACTAGAGTGCCATTGGATTTGGGCTCATTATAAATCTGTACTGTAGATATAGCTGCGTTGTTCCGCAAGTGATTGCAATTTTCTTTCATCATGAACTAAACAGGAGTAAGTGTTAGACTAAAAATTAAGACTTGCTCGCCAACATACTTCATACTTTGTAAGAGGCCCACCATATATTGTGACATTGGGGGTTAGTAAAGGAAACTGTTATGGTGTTATTTTCAGGCACTCCCCTAAATAAGTTTGAATATTTTCAACACCCCATATATTAGAATTGCTACTAATTTTCCAGGCACTCTGTAAGTGCACATCAGACTGTCAACCCAGACGCATAAAAAAGGAAAAAGATACAGTTAACCCCCAACCCACCACCCCGACCTATTTTTCCATAACCCCTTTGTCATAATAGAAAATAAGATTAACCAAGATTCATCCATTACCGACACTGCATGTACACAAAAGAAAACAAAAATCTGCATAGCTGCAGACGTGAATTACTCAAAATGAACATTCAGTAAATTTACATTTAAGAATACATTGTTAGATATGGGGGCCGAAATAAAGCCTCCTCCACCCAGCAAACATAAACCATCTATTCAGCGAAAACAATGCCTTTGTTTCACACCACAATGGCTGGCTGGTAGTGGCGGGATTACAGCGACGTCTGCTGGTGAAATATGATTAAAGTCAATGTGGCGTGTGACGCGGAATGATTACACTTGCCACTCCGCCATAATTTAAGGGCTGCTTTGCGCCCTTTTAAGTAAGGTTTTACTCAATGAGCTATTACTGCGTGTGTGGTTATTTTTAGAGTATATTTTCTGAAGATTAGCATAGAATCTATTTGTTCACAATTAGGTCAATGCTTCTTCAAGTATGTCATTATGGGAGGGTGTGCTTATGTGGAGTTTGCTTTCATTCAGCCCTTGGAAGGCTCCATATTATTAGCGTAGAATTCTTTTCTTTCTCCAAGTCTATATAGCTATCACGGATAGCCACTGTCTGTACTGGAACCATGGAACATTTGCAGATTGATGGGGATTATATGTGATGTTTCCTGTGATCTCATTTTAATTACTTTTCAACCAAATATATTGTAGGAATTGACCACGAGATTGGAGTGTCAATCGCAAAACTGAGCATGCTGACGTCTGATTTACCGGAACGAAGTGAGGGTAAATCAGACGTTAGCATGCTCAATTTTGCGATCGACACGACAATCGAGTGGTCAATCACCATTCTATCATGACTAAAATCCATTTTATTTTAAAATAAGTCATATTATAACATTCTCATTGCCAGTCAATTTCGTTTGGAAGGAGCGCGCGGAGACGTCAATTTCGTTTGTTTTGAGCGCGCGGAGGCGTCAGTCTAAACTGTTGCTCTCCGCTACACGGAACACGCCTTGCGTCGTCAGCGGCTGTATTGATATTGTGAGGAGTTTAGACTAGGGCCGTGTTTTTTTGGAGCGTGTTTTCCATTTTTCCAAAATTGAGCACGCTGATTGACCAATCAGCGTGGGTTATTGGCGGTGATTTTTGCACAGAATGATAGAATGTTCAACTTATTTATTGGATACCAATTATTTTACGGGTAAATAGTTATTCAATCCGATATGCGTGGAGTACACAATCTCAACTGAAGGTGATTTCAGGTGCTCATAGCTTTCACATGTAGTTTACAGTGGTCTCTTCATGAAAAGTTGGGAATCATGAAATAAAGTATTATTAAAATGTCTTACTTGAGTATAATCACGAACTATATGAAAGTGTAGAAGAACAGATTGCTTGTGTAAAAGCATTATTAAGGGAAAACTACATGTATAAACTGAATCCAAGTCCAGCAATCTATGCATGTATAAACTCGCTCAACACACAGCACATTAACAAGAAAAGGTTATGGGGATTTATTAATCCATCATTGGCGACAGTGAGACGTGCCATGACACCTGCTGTCTGGCTCGGTGGTGCCACGATGTCTAGACAGCAATGGCGACGGCGGGCACGCTGTTTATTCACCAGCAGTTCCGCCACTGATGTAATCAGAGATTCATATTGACACACGCAAACAATGACGGTGTAGCAATGGCGGAAATGCAGATGACTGTCGACTTGAGATGACGTCATTGAAAGTGTTTGTTTTACGTTAAAACTTGCGTTTGTGGCCAGGTGAGTTGCAGTGCAACCTATCAATCTGGCCTCTTGCGAAGAGTATGTGATTTGTATACGACATTCACAGAAAACAATTAGTTGTTCTAAACGTGTATATAAACTAGTGTTCTACTTTTGGAAGAATGGGCCACTGCAGATTTGCAGGTTTAGAAAAAGGTCATGACAAAATACGAATAAATGGAAGAAAAATAAAAATCCCCCAAACTTCCACACAGCTGGGATATTATTCTGACCCGTCAAACCTGAACGCATTGTAATATTTCCACATTTTACGGACAGAAGCTTCCAACCAGAAATGATTTACATTGCATTTGTTATGGATCACGTGTATAAGCTGAAATACATGTAGATTACAGACATTGTGTAATGCATTCTTTCTGAAGTACACTTACAACTATGATGTAGTCTTTGCCTAAAGCAAAATAGACTTTTAGGCCTCAATCTGTCACCATGCCTTTCATATGTCTTCCCAATGTACATGTCTACTGGTTGTCTACCACATGAGTATCTCTGATTGATGTGGTGGGAGTCTACTTAACAGTGCTCTACAGTGTGATGTCTGCAGACTGCATGTTGTTGCGCACATTTCCAAATGGAATGATGTGAGTGCATGTATATACACTAAACATATGGGTTGTGGTCCATTTACCGACATGTAAGGAGTGCCAATAACGGCTGGAGCGCAATAAGCCCATCATCCAAGATGTACTTACAGGGACCACACTAAACCAGGGCATGTTAACGGTTTTAGGACGTGTGTGTGTGTGTGTGTGTGTGTGTGTGTGTGTGTGTGTGTGGGTGGGGGTGTATGAAATGTGTGTAGTGTGTGCTGTGTGTGTGTGTGTGTGTGTTTGTGTGGGGGGGGGGTTGAAAAACTCAAATTGATTTTTTATCGGGTGGGTTTGAGTGGGGACTCTTAAAAACTTAAATGGGAACCCTGCTGGTAGTTTGTGGGGCTGATATAAAAAAGAATAAGCGTGAGCTTGGGAATCATACCAAGCTTGTTTCATGTTTCCATACCGCCCCCACCACTTACCACCACATGAGCCATTACATTCATAGAGAGACAAGAAGAATGGTTTACAGGTGGATTGCATATTCCTCGTGCCGTAGACCCCCTCAATAAGTATTGCCCGTGGTCTTGTATCGAGCCTCCTGGCTGTGGTGATACAGAATGTATTAGCAGCGGTCTGTGCTCTCTAACCGCCCTATAACATTACACTCACGATTGACTGAGTCCCCTTAATGTGATGAGTTACATTTTTGGTTACATTTTGTAGCAATGCTATGGCTACTGGTGAAAAATAGAACAAAATCTTGATTGAACATGCATATAATTGTGAATCCTTTTCAAATTTCCCTGGGAGCACTCAAAGACTCGACGCTGATGTTTTGCCGAATGTGAAGAATGTTCAGTTAGATAAATAATGGGAATCCAGTTGAATACCATTACCGGTATACTCTATTTATAAGCCTTCATAAGTTGTATACGTAACTCTCTGGTGTTGTATCTTCTTTGAGTAGTGTATAGATATTCATCTAAACGTGCTATCGAATGCATAGTCTGTTTCCAAACATCTGAAGTCGCCCATGCATGTATAGCTGTAATCAGTGTTCATCATCTAAAATCCAACTGGATGTAAATGCAATTTCGTAGGCCTATCTAAATTTCAATCAAATATAACAGCGACCAAAAGCAATGAATCTACGAACTTTCTTAGTCATATCTGCATCATGTGCATGGCAATTCTCAAATAACAGTGACTAATTGCAATGGGTGTAGGAACTATCTTCCTCATAATTATCATAATTGCACAGCTACACGACAACTCTCTAATCCATGTATAACAGTGACCCAAAGCAATGGCTGTAGGAATTATCTTCTTCATATCTGCTTGCAACCTCAAATATAATACTGACCACAAGCAATGCTTGAATATGCATGCAACCCAGTGTCTAATATAACCCCAACCATACACATTGCCTGCAGGAACTACCTTCCTTATATTATATAACTCTCAATATGCATGGTAACTCTCATCCCCTGGAAAGGTCACACCTATATCAGGCTCAAGCTAAGTGCTGTATAGAGTCATTGTCCGCAGGCGACAAGGATTTACAGTGCACCCCAAATGCCTTCCATCACAACTACACGTGTACAGCTATATATACTTTGCAGCAAAAATTGACATGTCCAATGTGTCAAAGCGCCAAAATAAGTAATATATCATCGCAACATGAATTTACCATCAGATATAAAGACTCTGTGTAGGCATCTACAGAGTGTGAAAAAGATGACTGTTTTTAAATGGCAATGGCGCGAAGTGGGCCATAATATGGACTATCCTTAGTGTATAGAGAACAATTAACCCCATTTTTTGTTAAATGTGATAAGATGAATCCCCATCCCCTTCTTTCATCTCCAAATTTCATTTTCACATTGGTTTTGGCATATTCGTGGCCTTTCGAATGTACAAAATCTATGAAGTCCTGTGAGTGCAACCCCCCCCACACACACACACACACACTCCAAAGGTCTGGATCTGCAAGAAGACCTAACAATTCATCAGATGGGCCCACATTGAAGTTTGGGTGGATCGTATTGATGGTCTAAGTATTAGATAGCAGAAACTTCTTACAAGACCAACTCTCTAAATGACCACCTCCGTGTATTACGTATCTGAACAGTTGGCCCCAAGTTCATAAAGTGGCTAACCTAGAGGGAATGAGAACAGACTACATCATTACCGGTGTGGAGACATTAACTTATCTCTAGTCTTTGGTTAGATTTCCCTATTACAGATGGGAGAGACGGACAGATTCTGAAGAGAGCATCTTCAAAGTGAACATGTCGTAATCAGTAAATGAAAGGGCGGTAGTTAGCATACCATGCCAGGAGATGGGGTTAGCCTTCGACAGTTCACATTAGAATCATATAGAGAAGAACTCTCTATGAGGCCACTTTTCTATTGAGACCACTTGTGACTAGCTCTCAATTCGTTTTAGTGGAGAGGTTATATGCTGTATTTCCCAGTAGAAATGGTTATCTCGAAAAAATGCTTTTCTCAAAATTTCTGAGATGTTTGGGTCAGTTTTAATGCCTTTCAATTATATTATGAATATAACAAGTTATCTCGAATCTCGGCTATCTCGAACATTTTAACAGCTATACTCCTACATATTCGACACAACAAGCGTCTATCGTAGAACAACAGTAATTAATGGCAATGTCAGCATATCTGCTGAAACGTGTAGGAAACCATCCAGATGAGGGAAACCACCCATAAGCTACACTCTTCCATCAGCTTCAGGTTACATACTCTACCCATCGCTGGGTCTCATCCAACAAGCCTCATCTGTCTTAATTGTGACATGAAAGCTCAAAATCATGCAAAATGCACATCAACATTAGAGAGAGTGCGTCTCCATCACTGGATGCCGACACTTACAGCGGGCGCTTTCATCTCAGCGCAGTGCTGTAATGCACCCCATTTAAAGTGCACTTTGGTGCAGAAAAGAAGTCACTTAACTTGCATTGCATGTTAAATGTTAAGCAAATGTGATGAGTTCTATGCATTTGCAGTCCCTTGGAATGGGCCTGATTGATGGTTTATCTGCTGGTAAAGGTGGGTGTTGGTTTCCAGCATGCGTATTCTAGTTCTATGACGCCCGAGAATGAATAAAACAGCATGGAATTGAGCTTGCCACCGTATGTTCAAAACGTTCGTAGACACAACACACAGCAGAGAGCATAAGATAATGTAAACCTACTCCCACTACCATTGTCAGTCTAAATATAGCAGTTCTGTGGTTCAAAGTACATGCCGAAACCCCATCATCATAGCGTGCCAAGGTCAAGGTCATTTCCTGCCCAAACATGAGCTGACATGATGTTTGAAATATGGACAGAAGCAGTCGATAATTGCGGACGCTGAGGATGAGATGTCGTAAATGGCTGGGAGGCTTGCCGTAAATAGATCACGAGAGGGTCTGCCAATGAGGAGAAGTGGTTTACAGGAATCGTTTTTGTGGTTTACGGACATGTACGTGTCTATTGTATGGGGTAAACTTTTTGTTCAGATTTTCTACGTTGAACTTTTTTTTCTTATTTCGTTGCTTCAGCTCAGCTGCTGAAGCCAGCATTGTGTTTCGTTCGTTTGTGACTATGTATCTATCAGCTGGTATCTATGTATGTTTGTCTCTGGACAAGCTAGAAGGTGTACCGAAGACCGATTTTGTTCTAACTTTACACAAACGCTTCTATGAGGTTTTAGGCGACACCAAAGTGATTCGATTTTGGGCAATCTGCCAATTAAACTGTGCTTTCCACAGGTCAATTATGGTCCATTTATAATATTCTTATTACTACTGAATGCACAATTACATATCAATATTCTATCAGCTGCAAAATAGACTAGTTGGTGTTGATTGCTATTTGCTGCTATAGGATCAATAAATAGACAGTGAAATATTATTTGTGGCGGAATAATTAAATAACCAGTATATTGTAAATGTGTACTTTTAATCATGATTTCCAAAACATTTTAGTAAACAACTTTATTGTCCAACATAAATAAATAAGTCAACGTTGTTCTAGCAAGTATACATCGTTTCAGTATATATCTTAATTTCCCATAAGTCAACGTTGTTCTAGCGACGCCGTGTTCTTTGAACACTTTTGATCTAGTTTCTCTTTTGGGATGTTTGTTTCTAAAGCACCTCTATTAGTAAAAGACCACCTCTATGATAAGACTGATTTTCATGATCCCAAACTGGCATAAGAAGACCACCATCCTGAACCCCCATAATGGGCACAACTTTATACTCTCTCCCTCCTATATTCACTTGATACTCGTTGCCGTATACGTGCAATACGATTGCATTATGCTTGAATTGTGTAAATATTGATCTACCAACACAACAGCTAACCCGAACAATTAACATTAGCCTGATTTACTTAAAGAGTAACAATTTAGCCCCGTTAAACATCAATGAAAACTTTTGTCATCGTATTTAAAGCAAAAGTATACACGCTAATAGGCCTACAGCTTTGGTTAAAATACAAACAAAGTATCTAAAATAAGGCAATAAATTTCAGCCTAGTTCTTGTTTCATGGAACCAGGGTAATTGCATTCTATGTGCTTCAAAGCAACGCCACATTCGTTTGATAAATCCCAAAGCGTAGTATAGCCTTGGCATTTTAAAACAATTATTACTAAGGTCAGAATGTTGAAGTGTATCCCTGTGCAATGCACTTGTATTAAAAATTTGTTATACAGAATGTGCCCATGATAATCATTTCATATGGCCAATTCATGTTGTTGATGCACTATTGTTTCTTACAGGTTTGTGGAAAGATACTCGATTCTGATTGGCTCATAGGCGGTGAGGAAATATTGATCTCTTCTGTACAACAATTAAAACCTTAAAAAATGATAATAAACATGGGAGTAAAAGATAATTAAATTATACGAGTGATGTTGAGAGATAAGACAATATCTCACCTCATGTGGACTTCAAAAGAACTCGTTCGCTGGGCTCACTCGTTCTGTAAGATTCCATTGTCAGTTCGAGGTTTTTCAATCTCTCAATCCCACTATTAGCTTTTTAGACTGGAAATATGGTACCCAAGATGTAGGCTGATGACATTAACCAGTATATCAACTGATATCAACGCGTATGACCATCAAATCTTGTCCGAAGTTAATGTATTCACACCAGTATACTGTGACATTTATCAATGCTAAGAGATTTTTGTGATTTGACCCTCGTTTGTTTTTTGCTGGGCGGTTGTATTTTATAGGAACCAGCATTAAAATGCTGCCACTACGGGTACGGGCTCGCGTAGTTTTAAGGATTTCACTATTTATACGGGACTCATTATTTTATACTGTAATATTTTGCTGATTGAGCCAACCCGGCAACACGGTTTAGTCTAAAACGCTCAGTTTACAAGTAATCAGTATTTTTTAAAGGTTCGGGAGCCGTCCCGCTGTCAGTATGTTATTGGCTCTTAAAATAAACAGCCTTACATGCCCCCCCCCCCTCCCCTTATGGAAACGTAAATTGAAATCACCTGTCCCCTCAAGTACAGAGAGAGAAGGAGTAACCCACTAATTTCCCTTGGATCCCCATCTGTTTGCATTTTACTAATAAAATATCCAATAATGCAACAGTGTATATACAAAAAAAGAACGCAAATACCGTGCACGTGTTGCCTAAAAGCTGCGTTCCCCAACTCCCCCAGCTAATTACCAGCCCATCATCACCGCTGAGCAGCAGACGTCATTTTGCCCGACTAATTCACTTAGGACAACTATAGGTGATTGATCACCCGCTTTTTGGTTCCTGTCATAATCATTGGATGTGTGTTTGCTTATTTGATTGTGTGCTTCGGGAGTTGGTTTTCCTTCTAGCTGCCTGGTTGAGAGAATGAGAGAGTGGTGGCCAGTTCAGTTGCAGACCCACTGATAATACTTTACATTGAGTGGTAGCTTTGTTTCGTCACTAGACTTCATTAATATTCAGATCTTTCACATTCTGTGCAAAGTCATAATATGCATGTTTCGCATGCTATATATATCAGAGTGCAATAGGTGGCACAGGATCGACTTATACGCAAGTGTCTTTTACGTTTGTATGTATTAACAGGTCCTGAATATCATTGCATCATTGCAACATCAAACCATTATTGAATATGCGTTGATACATATTCCAACAGGCACCAGGAAGCAATACATACAGTACAGCTCTTACTTCAGAGGGGGTATATATAGCCTTGATGAAAATCCATTCACCAACATCTTTTTCCTAAGTCACCAGTCACCAATGCATTTTATTCTATTTCACCAATCCCCAGGAATTGTAATTGAATACGTTGCATCACATCTCACACAATTTAATACAGGCAATTCACAATTCACGTTCAAGATTTAGGGCAAATCACCAATCACATTTTTGCTATATGACCCCCTTAATCAAAACCTAGCAGTCGAAGACATTCAAAGACCAGCTAAAAGACGTACATCTACAGCTTCTGTGAACTCATAGACCATCAACCACATTCATTCTTACACACTGGCTTTAACAAATGAGCTTCTCCAGAGTAGTTTTACTTATAATGTAATTTTCGTGCCAATTGAATACTTATAATTAGGTTTAGTTAACCCGAGCCCTGAAAAGTGAACTAATGTGAGCTGGCCAAGTGGATATATTATGTAATTATACCAATTTGCAAGATGGCTGTACAATAATTGGTTTTTGCTCCATGTGGGCTGTGTATGAAATAGGGTCTGTAGACAGACGTTACGAAGACTGGACAATTTAAACAAATTGTATGTTGGATTTCTTACCCCTCCTTGAGGCCTGCATCATAATTCCTTGGCACACGCGTTTTGTTTTTCATTTTCAACAGAAGCATTTCAAAGAAAATATTACAGTATACTGCAGACAAGCATAGTAGTACCAAGTTATTAAGACCAGCATTTGTACTAGCCTGGTCTCAAACTCTCTATATAATAGATGTCCTTGTTGGCGTCTTTATGAAGTTTTAGTACTTCAAGCAATTGTCTTATTTCGGAGGTGGTCTCAACATAGAGGTGGTCTTTATTTGAGTTTTTATTGTATGTACTACAGTCTATGGCGCAACGCTCATCATTGCCCATTTGACCACCTTGATAGAAACTCCCAGGACACTAAGGGGACAAAACCTTTACCTATGGGACTGTTTTCAAGTGGTTTGAATAGGGAGGTGGTCTCTTTATGGAGGTTCACGGTGGTCACTTCATGGGAGCACAACTATTGTTCTCATTATAGATGTGGTCTCTTTATAGAGGCGTGCTGCTGTGTGAGGGCTCATATAACCTAGTAGTCCTTAAAAATAAACTTACTACACAATTTCCCAATGACATTCATCTTAATGGAATCTACATCTCTGACAATTTCTAAAAGTGACATATCCTTGAGTTGTCGTGACTCTTCGAATTAGATTTAGTTGGCAGTGTAGAGTTCATGGGAATTTCTGTAAATTGCCACAAAACCTGTAGCATTTTTATGCACAAATCCCATAAGACGGGGCTGTTTTTCTTCATTCCTTGTAAGTGTAGCAGTCACACCAAAGAGCTTTTGTAATAGACTGAGTAATAGACTGAGTGGGCAGACCGAAAGCGGCGATATACTCAGTTATCATTATGTATGTACTGGCTCTTGATTTTGTAGCTTTCTTCACACCCATTTGTTACACATAACCATAACGTTCAGGCCATGCAAGATCATGATACATATTGTAGAAACAACTTACCCCAACAAAATATGTAACGAAATCAATATGGGTGTCCCAGCTTCACTTCTTGCATAGGCTTACATGCACAGACAGATCCAGAAAAGGAGCATTCCAAAATCCCACTGAAAATATGTTATTTTTGTGGAAAAGAAAGGGGGGGCGCACGCGACTGCGTGTGCTCTCCTCCTGGACCTGCCTATGACATGTAGGTGTTTTACATACTGATAAGTCGTGTTTCTTTCTCCTGTTTGCTTTTTATAGTGACGTTGGGAAAGGACCCTTTACATTGAGTAGTAGCTTTGTTTCGTCACTGGGTTTCATTAATATTGAGACCTTTCACATTCTGTGCAAAGTCATAACATGCATGTTTCGCATGCTTTATATACCAGAGTGCAATACGTGGCACAGGATCGACTTATACGCAAATATCTTTTTTAAAGTTTATATTTAGTAATGAGGTCCCGAATATCATTGCATCATGATTACCCATAAAACAACAATTACACACCATGATACAATTGATTCGCCTAGTGAACCGCATAAAATTATACACAGACGGCTGGGCATTGAAGAAAGAGTGCCATAATTGCATAAGCGGCCGGGGCTAGTAATTAAAGCCGCATAAACAAAACGCAGAAAATGACAGGTTCTGAATTATTGAGCATGTCGTCTGGCATTTGAAGCTGTCAGCGACGCCATATTGTCTCCGTCGCCATTGTGGTTTAAATGTTCTCGCAGCTGATAAACAACTGACGACAAAACACGTGTTGATTGAAGAGTGTAGGCAATACAAGGCCATATGGACACAATGGTGTAGTTATTATTTCCATATCAATAGCGCTGTTTCTTTGCTTTCAATTTTTCTTCTTTTTTTTCATTTTTTTTTCAATATGATAAAAAAAAATCGGTTCCCTTTTAAATGAAAATCTTACACATTCGTAATTAAGAGGATCACGTTTTGGATGAAACATTGAAAGGTGTTGACATTTAAAAGATATTTTATTTTATATTCATGAACATAGGGGACAATTTTCTGGCCCTGCTAGCAAAATGTGTAGCAAAAATAATGACTACGCTGTTAGCAATGATTATTGTGGCAATCCTGCTATTTATCACAAACAATCATGATCATCAAAACTTCAATCTTGACAGTAATGTCTACTCAATGTTATCAAAACACATCGATACTACGTTTTGTCTTGACCTTCTTTGCATTATGAATAGACTGTTGGTATTAGGTTGTCACGGGGGTAACATTTATGCCCGTGTTCTTGGTGCAAACAAACACATTAGCTGGGAGCAAACATACACTAATTACATGTTTGTGAGCTGGGCGACGTTCTATTGGGTACAGTGCATTCATTCTTCATTCTTATAGTAGTCATTAGCCAGCACAAAGAAGATGAGTGTTGACCGTGTCTTTCTAAACCTATTGTTTACCGTAGTAATGAATTTGCAACGTCCACAAGCCGAGATAAGGGGCTGGATATATCATGGGCTACAGGGGTGTATGAAAAAAAACTTGGGTAGGGGGGGTAGGGGTGGGGGGTGAGGGCTAAAAAACTCAACTTGAAATTTTCTCCTTGTGTGGGTGGGGGGGGGGGGCGTCCCTGAAAACCTGAGTGCACTGATACGGGGGTGGGGGGTCTGGTGGAAAATTTGCACTGATATTAAAGGGGGCTTCACGGCGGCTTGGTGCTTGGGATGGTGGTATCATTCTGGTCTCAAATGTAATCTCGAATGTATAGCAAGCACTGGGAAACACATATATATTATACCATAATAGCTGATCGTTATTCCATACCCATGCCATATGTTATTGATGTGGAAAAACAGACTAAACCTCTACAATCTACTCCACCTGTAGGCAGGTCATAGTGCAATGCAAACAGAAAGGGAAGATGAACCGACATTACAATTGCAAATGTGCCTCCCCGGTGCCGAAATTAGGGCTGATTGCATGCAATGTGCTATGTGACACAAATGAAAATACGCCCACCAGTTGGGATTTGCAAGTCGTAATGTGCTTTTCACAGAGTTTGGGTGAAATAGTGATGCATTGCCCGGGATTGCATCAAATATATTGATCTAAGCATTTAACAGGGTAAACGAAATGTAGGCGCAGTTTTTGAATCCGCTAGTTCCAGTTTGAATGACTTGAACTGTACGTTACCCAATGTAACAATATAACAATATAATGAACTGTCATACTTCAAACTTCATGTTAAAAATGTACATCCTAAACCCACCCCAATATCCAGGGCACACGAAAACAAGCACACCCCGGAAATAAGTATTGCATATTATATTTATTATATTTAATGTTTTCATGTCAACCAGATTCGCAATATGTAGCATTTCTTAGGTAAATTCTGTCTCTACTTTTCATATGCTCACCTTACATGTGTATGTGATAACCTCATTGTCAGTATCATCTTTGTTCTAAAATATGATATGTATGTCATTAATTTTCACACTTGGTATTCTGTGTTACAATATCGTACCTATATTATCAGTATTTTATTGTAAAAAATGTATATAATGGATGGAATTTAAAAAAATATATATGAAACAGAACTAAACATGTGCATGTACATGTATGTTTGTCTTAAACTGTCGCCGCACGCAGCCCACTGTGCCCAAAATCAGATTCTACCCCAACTAGTCGCGAAGCCTCCCAAACCTTCCCGGCCCCAGGCGCCAATGATGGAGCAGGGTCCGTGACTAATGTGTCCTGGGGGCCTCGTGGCTTGTCGGGGGATTATCTGGGGATTATCTGTGACAAACGTTTGGTTTCTCTCAAGCCAGTAGCTGATCGTTTCAACTGCCACACGGAGAGAGACACTGGTTTTCGTCATTGTCTTGTTGTATGTAGAAAGTTGTTATTTCAAGTTATGTTCTAGAATGTTCTAGGTAACAATTACTCGAGAAAACCTAATGGATTCTTTTCATAATGTGGCAAAAAGAACATGATGCCAACCTCTTTGTAGCGGAAAATTCGAGATAAAAATCATCGCGATAATAAAGTTCTGGTTCTACTGTAGTAAGTTCTCTTGCCACCATGTTTACAATTGTCTATAACGTCAGCTTTATCTTTGTCCAGGTCTGACCCTACACAGACAATTGCTCACCCTGTCAAAAAGTGACCGGCCAAGCTAACAAGTCAGCCCATATGTTACTAAAATGCTTAGCTAATTGGGACGCCTCGGAAATAGGAACACTTTTGGCACTCCAGCTTGTATTGCTGATTGTGAAGTTTCAGAAGTTTGATTGTGATTGCGGAAGTAACCACTATAATGGAACGAGGACTCAACACTTTAACCACATATTGGTGACCACATTAACCTTGTAGGGGGACACATGGAACACTGTGTAACCATAAACCTTGTACCGGGTCACCAGGGAGGGACAAGCCTAACAGCAGAGCGTGTACAGTGGATGTCAGGGTTCTGTTGTTTGTTATTGATTGGATGGCTCTGTTGTCTTCTCAAGAACTTGGTCAGATTTCATTGTTTCGTTACATGGGCGTTTCCCAAGCTTGGTGTAGTTAGATAGAAGCTAGGGGTTGTGAAACATGTCGTCAGCTACGTCAATAACGTGGATGCTATACACTGTAGGTAGAGAACGGAGAGAGATTTTAGAATGTGATTGCATTTCTTAAAAGTGAAGACCAGTTTTGAGATAACAAAAGTTTGTAGCCAAAAATGTGGTTTCTTATACGTAGTTTGCGGCACTAATAATTCTGTTTACGTTTTCATTCTATGTACATGCTCAGTAGCACACCTTTCTTAGACCACTAGAGAGACTGGTCAATCGTAATCTAAATAGACATGTGTTATCTATGTAGGAGTTAATGGTGGTCTATCTATAAACATTTGGGACGGCATAAATGGTCTTATTTTGGAGGTTGTTTCTCTATAAATGTGGTCTTTTATGGAGCTTTTACAACAATTATTCATATTTCATATTGCACTGAGATTATTACTAGAAATTAGGATGTACACACGTTGTATATTTTACTTTCTCTACCCAATGCGTCACCCCCGCAAAAAACTTATATTATATATGTCATGATATTGTATTTCGTCTGGTGACATTTTGCCCACATAGTTTCATGTTACAGATTGTCTGTCCTTTTTCCCCATCTACTTTTCATGTAGGCTATGTCATAATTTACATAGGCAGATCCAGTGGGGCAATGGGTGCGCTTCAAACATTATTTCCCATATTATTTCATTTTCATATCAAGGAACACTAGATATAATAACATGGAAGCTTAGGGTTGTAAATTATGTCTTCAGCTGTGTCAATATAGTGGTAGCAACGTGTTTGCAGTATTTGGGGGACATCATTTGTTATGCCCCCGGGGTATGAAAAGAGTACACTAATATCAATTGATTGTCACATATCCCGCGGGCCTAAATGTGTTTGAAAAATCCAGCCGTCCCCCTAAATCTACAACCAATGTTTCCGAAAGCCCAGCCCTTCCCCTCAACTTTCCCCTAAGCTTATTCATACCACATGTGTCATGATAAATGGTAACCTCCTTAGAGTTGGAAAAATACCATAGCAATGTCACGTCGACAGAACTGTACACATGACCTGTCAAATAGAAATCTACTACGTATGCTGAGCGTAAATTGGCCCACCCAAAGTACACACACTTGCGTGTCGGCAGCTAATATCATGGGGTACTCATCTTCTCAGATTTCTGTTGACACATCTGTGCGTATTGTCCATTGTCACCTTACACACAATGTCACTGTGTACAACCATGTGCACATATTGGAATACGCAAGGACACATATAGACGTGGCTGAAATCTGTGGTTTTGGTCAAACAGAGTAATTGTAATAGGCCAATGCAAATATATATTTGCTGCTGAACATTATGGCATTCTTGATAATTGATTTATAATATATGCACATGTTATTGACTTAGTGTAGAAAAATCGCGGTGGAAGCTGATCCAGTGATTTATCTCAATGGTTAAACGCAGTATCATCTGCCTGAATTCACCGTTGTATCGTAAAGAACATGGAAAATGTTTTTATAACAATGAATCAATGAAGTATAAGTTGCTTACCTCATTGACTGGTTGCTTGCTAGCCTTGGCCGCCGCTGCCGCCGCTGCTGTGTCCCTCTGAGAACCCATATTGGATACCGTCCCAAATACTAGCTAATCCAGAATTTTAAAACCTCCTGAATCCTTCTCAAAGCTATCAAGATTATCCGAGTTCACATAAAAGGCGGTAATCCAGATCCCACTTCAGATGCTAACTAATTAGTCTTCTCTACTGGTAATTAATCCAGGACACAGTTAAAATGGAATGATAGTTAAATCTGGAATGATTACACAGATTTGGAAAATCTTCTACTCACTCAGTTTCCAGAGTGGGGATCCTGATTCAATGTCTTCTTAACATAGTAAGATATGGAAGAGATGTCACTTAGTCTAATAGATTGTCCCGTTTCAAAAATCAGGATCATGCAATGTGAATGCGAGATAAATCCATAAGTCCTTCACAGTGTGTTCATCATTTTTTAACCTAACTAATTAGAATTGTTCAAATATCCGTCCTTGAGTTTGACTGCTTTACAATTGATGATAATCAGTGAAACAGTTATCATGGCCTTACATCCATGACGTCTTGGTATGTCTTCCTGTTCAAACAGTCCTAATGAAAACAGATGATAATTCAATAATTGTTGTGTTACATAACTATATGTACTACTGATCGTTAAACACTGTACATATCTCCATGCTATCCAAAACGAGCAAAGATGAAAATTGAATTGATTTTATTTGGCTAGAGCTGTCATTAAACCAGTTTGCTTTGAACTAGAATAGCTTTCCTAGTTTAAAAAAACAAACAAACAAAATATGTGACCCCACCAAATAAATCCACTAACGCAGTGAAGCAAAATAATTGCTCAATACATATACACACGCTAACTGTTGTGATACATCATTTACAACATTATACCACTTGTAGACGTGGCCGTATATTCTAGTAGAAGATTCACAAGTACAAGACAAATGTGGTAAAAAGTACTGCGCTTGGCAAACACACATAAACCACGCTTTACAAGCAGAAGGCCCCGGTTGCTGGGGAGAGATGGGCGATAATAGATGCAGTGGCCCCAGAAGGCCACAGCACGTGAACGTGAGATACATTTAGTGAGCTTGTTAGACGTTTGTGAATGAGCAGTGGTTTGATGAGCACTTGAGGTCCATTCAGCTTTTTTACGCTTTTCAGAAAGAACGTATGAGCTTATCCATACAGTCTATTGTACGGTTTGTATGTGGTTACACGTATATTGTATCAACTAGTATACAGGCCCTCAACATTTGCCACAATGTACTAGTGTTAACAACAATATCAGCACGCTTGTAAACACTTGTTTTTGATATTTTCAGAAGTGGGCACCGCTACGGGATTTCATGGGTTGCGTACCTGCTAAAGCTAACGGGTACATGCAAAATCCGATGAAAAAGGGTATGAATGGTCAAGAACCGCCATTGGCAGATCCAGGGGGGAGGGCGCAGGCGAGGGCGCAGGCCCCCAATTCCCACCAAAATACTTCATTTTCATAGGGTTGTTCATGAAATCCCGTAAGTGCGCCCCCTCTTTTCCTTAAGTGCGCCCACTCCCCTTTTCCAAAAACCTGGATCTGCTATTGACCGCGCCCACTGGACCAGCCTAATCACTCTGTGTGTTTAGTGCCCTCAGTTCAGGTCACCATACCCCTATATACCACACACATGACACATCTGGGTGCACTTAGAATCAACCCCTGTCAGAGACGCCTCACATTATGAACAAATTACTCACTTTACTTAGAATTTAACAAGTGCCAGCGTACAGCAATAAAGGGGCGCGCTCTTCCATCTTAAATCTTACATGAACATTTTGTAGGTTGGCATGCTTTCAAGGTCAGAAATAGTTTGTCTTTTAGTTGTCTTTTTATCGTGTTTCTCACTGGTGTATATTTCTTTGATACCTGATATTCTGAAATTTTAAATATTTGAACAGCGATAGATATAGCATGTGCATAGAATACCCTCACTTTGATGACATATTTTTACCTCTTAAATAAAGTAAAGGCATACATTTATGTGAATTTCAACAAGACGAACAATTTCAATGAATTCAACCACGTTCAATCATAATCATAAACATTGGCAGATTCAGGTGTTTGGGAAAAGATGTGGTGCACCCATATCAACCCTCGCCTGGTTCTGCATAAGCTAATGAATACTTTTGCTGAAAAATATCCTATTAGGATAACATCTATATTTAGTCCACTGCTCTAATAAGACAATTCCCCGTGTCACTGACCCTCCATAAAGAGACCACCTCTGTAACTACACCACTTCAGGCCAATCCCGTGGTTGGTCTCAACAGGGAGGTTCTGATGTAGGTTATTTACACCTTATTATCTCTCAAATTTTGCCCTGTCATGTGATTCAGCATAGCCAGCAAATCTACTTCATAAAAAACCCTGTACACTCACGATGTCTCCCCGTGGAATAAAGCACATTTTCTCCCTCCATTATTGTCACTAAGTCTCACGTGGTCTCTGTTCTGCATAGAAATGTTACGTGTACCGTACGTGGTAATTTTTATGGGATTTGGAGTGAAGGCATCATGCAGAAATAAACCCCTTGGTAGGGTATGGAGGGCTTTGCGTCTGACGCGTTTGGAGAATGTGATATGTTATGAACTCTTTTATCTCCGTAAATATTGTCACGAAATATCTTTTATTTGGAACTGGAGGTTATTCTGATCTTCAACGGATAAATTATTGAAGACTGTTATTTGGCTATTTGCTCGACATTCTTTGCCTTACTTTTTTTTTAAATACATATGCATGAATGTGAACATATAGGTGTATGAACTGAACTAAGACTACAGGATACTTTATAGTGGAAAGGAAGTTACGCATGGCGTGATTACATCATCAAGGTAATCACGTGACATAGTGCAAAAACATGGCGGATGCTATGTGAAAGTTTGCTTACATCCAGTAGTATATATTTAGTTAGTTCATATGGCCTTAAAACCAGTATATAAGATATTTATGTAACAACATACACTTTTAAAGAATCAAATGCAATGCTGTCCCAAAATGAAGCTATATGTTCAGAAAGATAAACAACAGCGGCTATATTCGGGTTGGGACGTGAAATATCTCTTTCTATTGTCCATAGGCTACCCAGTGATCAAATCCACATGCAGCGAAATTTAGGTGACACATTTCCCAAGATTAGTGCAATATAATTATGGTAGACGCATACATCCAGCAATAAAACCGCCATTATGTATCAACATTAACCATGTATGACTACACCATTGAATAACTCATCGATGACAAACTATCAATGGCAATCCTTTAATAAACTATCATTTGAGCCTCTAGCAATGTGTGACAGTGACACTTGAACTTTGAGAACTATCAAGTAAATTGACCATGACATTCTAGTGACAAATTGGACAACCACCATAAAGACTTGAGATCAAACATATTGGAACATTATAGATACATCGACTATGCAATTGTCTGTGAACCGTTTATAGGCAGTTTCTTTCTTACTGTTATAGGACAGGGCTTCTATTTCATTACACATTCATTTCCCCTGTGTGCGTGGCATGTCATGCCCCGTTGTTTTACTGTGACATTCAAATGAAACCATGGTTGAGTAATGACTGTAATATGGGACCCTCAAGAACAGTTCTGAGTTGCTGCTGGCTTTAAATAGATTGCTATGATAATTCAATGAGTCGTGTTTGGACCCATGTAAAAAACACCGATGCAGTAATTTGAAACGTGCATGCATTGTATTGTAAATAGTCATCTTTTCTCATATTGCTTTCAGTATTAGTTAGTTTATTGACATATGGGTGTAGTGTTGGAGAACAATAACCCATGAGCATACGTGTATTGGGATTAACATGTTAAGACTGATGTTGGATTATATATACACCATTAAAACTATCCCTTCAATTTTCTTTGGACGATTCTTTGTACACCATCTGCAGCAAACTTGAAATGGAAGTGCCCATTTAAGGAATAAGTGCAGTTGATTTTAGTAATTCATTAGCCAACACACGTGCGAGACACTGATGGACACACATTCAGCAGTAGCAAAGGATTAGAAGGTTGCAAAATGTACTCAATATTACGTGATCAATGGGCCCGGTGATTACACGAGTACACTCGTTCCGCTTGAGTGCGCATTGCACACAAACGGATCAAATATAGTAAACTCACTTCCTATCAACAACAGGGTCATTACGCTCAGCAGATGTATTTTGAACGTAATAGGTCTATGTAAATAATCCTTAGTAACCGTTCACTGCACACCTGGCATAAGCATGTCAACATGTTTGTTATGTATAATCTACAATAGCTGCTTATGTAGGATTTGAGCACTCGATTGTCGGGTCAATCGTAGAATTTTGCACTGTGATGTGTGATTGACACGAACGCAGTGAGTGCCAATCACACATCACCGTGCAAAATTCTACGATTGACCCGACAATCGAGTGCTCAAATACCATTCTATCATGACTAAAATGACTAAACTCCACACTAGATGAGTGTCATATTCGTTTTTATTTGAAAATAAATCATATCATAACGTTCTCATTGCCATTTTGACCATGCGACTCAGCGGCTGTTATTCAGTTAAAACCTTTGTATATTTAGCATAGTTTCGAAATTATCCACTATAAAAACAATTGTGAATGATAAAGGGCGAATATGCGATTGATTTGACACCGGGAAATAATAAATCCAGCAACTACAAGTTTGTCAAATATTAGTTAGAAGTCGGAAGATGTGTCAAAATGATTACTGTGCTGATTTGCGCATGCGCGTTACAGCCCTTAGCAGCGTGCATATCTTCCCTTAGCAACGTGCATATCGTACAATTGACACGACTGCTCGACCAATCAGCGTGGGTTATTGGCGGAGATTTTTGCACGGAATGATAGAATGTGCGATATAGCATGACATGACATGTTGCATTGATGTAAAGTGGAACGTCCCATAGAAGGGATTTTGCAGCAGGGCAATTATTAAAGATAACGATACTTGTTTCAAAGACTGTAAATTGGAGGTAGGTGCAGCATTTCAGCTAATTTTCAACCAGCCCACCCATGGTCCCACCCGAAATGACAGCCCCATAGGGCCATTTAGTTACTTTGCGCTACGACTGAATGGCCTGGACTCTCCCATATAGGAAGCTCAACATAAAAAAAAACATTAATCAACATTTGAATGTTCTTGTCTTTCATGCAAAAATCGTTTTTTGTTTGTTTTTTGCTGCACACTCCTCGTGCACAACTACCCTAGATCTCTATATCAGATAATATGCAATGCAATTAGTTGTCGCACCTTGGTGGTCTGAATTACGTATTCTAAGAAACTGCAAAACCTGGCTGCCATAAAAAATTAAGTGCAAATGCAGAAAGCATTTTCACACCAAAAGCAACAAGTAGTTTTCAGGCTACGTTTTGATGGAACAACTTAAGAATATCAATGGAACTATCCACATTATAATCCATCAAGGATTGCGTGCTGTTTGCTCACATTCCCTGTTGCAAGTGTAACAATATGATATAATAAAACGATGATTCACAAATGATTAACACCAAACGTGATACACTCAGCGATACACATGTAAATCATTGAAAAAGTTGGTTGTGACCACAGCCAAATTACACAATCATGAGTTTTCTTATCTAAACACTGGTAAGACATTTTTAATCCAAAGTGCACCGTCATAAACTCATCACTATTTCATATACAAAACGTTCTAAGAATAAACCCTAGAAATCATAGTGATCAAAACTTTCATGATATCCAAACACCATCAAAATTAAAAGCTGTCAAATACATTTTTTTTTGTTAAAATGACAACCCAAAAGCAACGTTGCAAACATCTGTATACATCAATCCCTCAAAGCTATTACGGCGTGCCATTACTGTAGCATTCCTCCATACTTCAACAGAAAACCACTAACGCACTTCAAGACCTATCATTGATTTGTGACATGCGTGCACATCTACACAACTACAAAAAGGCTCAACCAACATACCAGCATCCGAACCCTTAAAGAGCTCCCCTCATTGAGAGCATACACACAAGTAACTTGCAGTTACTACATCCATGCTGTCGTATATATCGTCTGCTTGCCTAGTTACCCTGCCTTTGCAGACGACAGCAATGTCGCCTGCTCAGCTGTTGTGCTATGTGACGTCATTTGGTGGGTATGTGGTATGGACGGGGTGTATGTATGATGGGTTGTTGGGGGTGGGGGTGGGGTTGATTGCACGATTGCGGAGATTCATTGGTGAAATGGCTGTTGATTGGTAATAACAATGATGACATTAGAGGGTAAGGTAGGAGAACTTGTTTGTGGTACTAAAAGTAGACAACCGATTTTTCCTTAGTTATGAATTATTATATGTCACCCTGGTTTTGGCTTGAAAAGAAAGCAAACATCAGACTCAAATCTGCTGAAGTAGTGAGGGAATTGACCACAAATCCTAGATACAATGTAACAAATAGCTACAATAACAGGACTGCATGATGTTTTTATTTAAAAAGACCAGTTTTTATACGTGCCAAGTGGTCTTGAGATAGAGATGGTCTCTGTATGGGGGTTATGGAAGAAAAATGGTTTTAGTATAGATGTGGTTTCTTTATATATCTAGCATCTAGAAATGGGTTTAATCAAAGGTTCTCTATGGGTAAGATGGGTGTGTTCAGGCTAGCCGTTGCAAGTTGCATGTAGATCAGGATTGGGCAGTAATATGGCTAGCAGGATTCTTGGTGACTAATGTGTAAAACAGAAGCGCGAATTAAGACCACTTCTATGATAAAAATCACAACTTTTGCGGTTCCAAACATTCACATAGAGACCAAAATAGACGTCCATAAACAGTCCATATCTCCATTGATATCAGTCCCAGTGCAGGATGTCTTTACGAATTTTCAACTTTAACTTTGTGGATACATACACATCTATATGTGTGCAATAACACAGAACTGGTTGTGGGTTTGCGAATGGATGAGGGTAAATAGTCTTGGGCCAACTTACAATGAATAATGTGTACATTGGTTCTGCCCATCTCACGAAAGGTCGCGGAATATTGCTCCGTCTTGTCAAGTGAGCAAAAACATTTGCTCTTTTCACTTTATATTCATATTGCTTGATATGATGAGTTCATTTTGAAAACTAAATCAGATCAATAGACAGTGCATGTGCTTGATTGTAGTGCACGTTTGTTGTGTTCGTTTATCACACGTCAATTCAACATAATGTGATGATTAGACCTTGGAGAGGGTTTGAGATACATGTCGTACTAGCGTTTTACATGAGCAGGGCCTATGCATAGACAAATAGTGGGGATGTATGAAAAACTGGCGTAGGAATAGTATGGAAGTAGATGCCTATTGGGAACTTAGATGGACGACCTAGAGCAAGGCAGATGCAAATAGGCATATAAGCATAGAATGTAGATGGTCATGTTTTCAGCTAATCTACGTGAATACGTCTAGTCTATACATACATGCAGATTATCCTTAGGTCTCGTGGGTCGTATGATTAGGACTGGAATCACAATATTTTAGACAGAAAATCATTGGTCATGAGTAGATATTTGTTTTCCGTACCATAAACCATTCTTCAACTAATATAAATATCAATTGCGGGTATGTTAAACGGCACATTCACAATAACCATTCAATGTAGAACCGTTCAAACAAACAAGCAGTTAATAACAGCATTATCTATTAACCATTCATCACATTTCATTAACCTCCAAAGTAAACCCTGAAGCTTCAAGAGTAACGCCAATTGGTCGGAAGAGAGAAGAGTCAATCACGTGATGTGACGTAAATGGTCACGTGGCGTGATTGCTGGCAATATCCAGCACGTATGTATTCAATAGATGTGCATTCTGTTCTGAGATGGTCGTAAATAACTGGCTAATCCTCCCTGGAAGGAGTTTGCGAGTCTTTGTTCTTGACGGACGCGTGACTGGTCTGATTTGTGTTGGTCACAGTATGACATTTTCTTTGAAGAGGCTAGTGCAGTATCTTCTGCCGACAGTGGGCATTGAGGGGTGAAATTATGAGTAAGTAGAAATGAAATATCGCATATACTGAAAGTACGGGGGTAAAATGTTTGCTTGCAGTGCAGATAAACGATGAATGGAAGCAACTTTTCCATCCAATTACTGTAATGAGTTTTCATTAATTACTAAGAAAGGTTACATCTTTTTGGTCCCCCGTCTCATTGGTCCCCCGTCTCATTGGTCACCGTCTCATTGGTCCCCCATTCAATTGGTATGGTAGTGATGCATAGTTGTTGTTGTTGTTTGTTGTTGTTGTTGTTGTTGTTGTTGTTGCTGCTGCTGCTGCTGCTGCTGCTGCTGCTGCTGCTGCTGCTGCTGCTGCTGCTGCTGCTGCTGCATTTTTATGATAATATAAGGTAGCCGTCAGAGTCCTGCGCATGTTTTAAAGTCACATCACCCTGCTGCTGCTTCACACTAGCCTCAACATAAGAAAGTTTCAATATGTAGCTACGTAAATAGTGTAAAGTTATCAAGCTTTCACCTACACCAAAGAGCCTGCATAAAAAACTAAAAGCCTGCATACTTTCTATGTAAATGGTTACACTCGCAATTCATTGTTATTGTGTCATAAGATTTACATTTACACCAAGTAATTGGCATCCTTGCAGCCTATTAAATGAGTTTGCTCAACATCCACCACCAGACCAGACCAGGAATCAAACCCATGTCTTTCTGGTCACGAGTCCAGCTTCCTGCACATGCGGCCAAGGAAGCACGTGTTGCAATCTAAATCAGGCGGACAGCACATAGGCAAATCAGGTTGGAGTAGGGGGGGGGAGGGTAGGAACCGTGTGCCCCCACAATACAACATTACTTTCTCATGAACTTTGTCTAAAGTTGGAGCAAAGCATGAATAGAGCTCTAGTCATTGTACGTCCTTTTCATTTTCTTTGATTTCACTCTCTACTCTGCCAATTATCATTCCTGATTCCAATACTCATCCTGCAACACGATCACATATTATTTCTAGTAATTACACCACTCTTAATACTTTTTTATCAATATTGTTTGAAATATCATTCTAACTGCAATAGATGGTCTATGGGGGTAGATGAATAACGCCCCCACCCTCCCACAACCTGTGAGCACTCAGAATTTAAACATTTTGAGGGGGTGGGGTTGGGTTCTGTCCTTTAACGCTTAGCCCTCATCCTCAGCACGTACATGTAGATCCACCCCTGAAATCCTAACAGGATATCTACCAGTATTCCAATAAGAACAATATGATGGGGGGACTAATGAGACGGGGGACCAATGGGACGGGGGACTAATGAGACGGGGGACTATAGAGCTGATCCCCTAACAAAAGCTATAGTAACCATAAAATATAATTAATAAACGAATTTTCAGCGAGCAGTGTGTCGTAACCCACTGTGAAACAAAACCATCTTTCCTTTTATTACTAATTACCTTAACAGTATAGGGGGTCAGACAATGTCACAAACTCCCCCTTTTTTGCCGGATTGCCCAACCCCTTGTTTTTCCACTTTTACCCCACATCCCTAATTTTTCAAGCCTTTTTCTCACATTACGCTTTCTAAAATCCTACTTTCTCGTTTGTTAACATTTCCCCACATCCCTCTTTTTTCAGCACACACCCCGGGCACACACAGAGTCACAGACACACACCCAAATCCCTTATGAAGCCGAAATCAGTGTGTCATTAGAATGAAAGGTATGACCATATAAGTTGTACCGAGACTACCTACTAATACATACTATAGTTTACACAATACTGTATCACATAAACTTAATGTTAAAAGTAGGTATTATAAACACTATCATCTGTATTCCTGTCACAGTACTGATTACCCTAAAATCCAGACCTTTCTGCGAGATCAATACCATGCAATAATGCCAAACTAATCAGGCACGCTGCAATTAGCCTAAATTACCATCATTGTTCACACTCAGATGACCCCTTGAAGTGACCATGAGCACATCTGACCCTATCGCAGGGCAGCGGTCAATATCATTATGTCATTTTGTATCCGAGAGTCAATAGCACAGCTGTCATCCGTCCAGTTTAAAGGGTCAGTTATTGTGATGGTCAATATCTCGACTGTCATCTCCCTCTCAGCCCAAGTGGTCAGTGATTGACCACTGACCATTCAGACAACAAGTGGCCAATTTGTGGAAGCCTCTAATGAGATGGATGAGTTCAGTGATGTTGGGAGTATAGGATGATGGTGATGAGTGAGGTACTTTCTATGATGGAGAAGTCTAGATTTATAACAGAACCTCCAACTAAAACCGCCCCTCCATTGAGACCACCTACATAGTGAAAATCTTTCTGGATCTCAAACATCATAATCATACAACAACCACCATGAACCTTCTTGAATGATTTGATTTATTAACTTTTGCATCATTGTTATACAACATTTTTAGCCATTCTTGGGGAGTGGCACTCTCCAAAGATCTGTTATTCCATGGATTTAATTCCAACAAATAGTGAAGTGCTTTTTGGCATACTACCTTCTCTTGTAGACTGTGGAGTTCTGTCAGCGTACATACTGTGAACCTAAGTTAAACAACAACCACAACCGAATCATAATTACAATGAAAACGAACAAAAAAACCCATCAAAACTCAACCAAGCGTAACATAATGCAAAATATCACAATGAGTCTGTGATACAAGAGCGGAATTATCATTAATCTCAATCTATCATTGATACCACACAATGGGGGACGCGGTCGTGCAACACGTACTGTAATGTTGCCTCAAAGGGTACGAAGGCGCGTGAGGGGGAATGGGCCTATTATTCAAGTAGCATTGTTATGAGTGTGGGAAGTGTGGGAATTTTTTCTTATTATTCAGGTGGTCTTTTATGAGGGTAAGAAGTGTTGGGAAATGTAGGCATGCCTACTTTTCAGGTGATCTCCTTAGGGGACTATGACATATCATGCGGGTTGTCTTTTTAGGGTACGAAATGTGGGGGAAATGTACCGAATTTTTCAGGTGGTCTTTTTTATAATGGTAGTGCATGATATGCATATAAAAGTACGTATTGTGCAGGTTTATTTTGGGGACGGTTCAGTTAAGTGGATGCTATACGACTCCCACGCCGCATGTAATAGTACAATAGAACCTGTCTAATAAGACCAATCAAAAAGATTGCCTTCAAGTGGTCTCAGTAGAGAGGGCGTCTATGTAAAAAAAAAAGTCCATGTTGGTGTCTCCAATGAAGAAGGTTCAGTACCTCGAGAATCGGTTTTATCATAGACGTGGTCTTAATTGGACTCTCCTCCTGTGTAACTAGTAGTATGCCAAATTAGATAAAGTTCGTGTATGCATAAGTTATACGCTATTAAATCAACACTGTGAGCGATATTAAGCTCAACGTGATCTATAAGCGCGCTAACAGAAGTACATGTGTTATAGTAATGAGCAGAGGGAACATCATCAATCCTCATACATCACCGAATCAATGGTAAAGTAGAAGGGCAATCTCGTGCATCCATCATATGATAAAACACAACAATAAAGATCTGGAGCATATCGTGTTCATGATGATCCATTAGATTTGGTGCAGTGGCCATTCGTTATGCCGTGAGCTGAGAGAATAAAAGATTGGCACGTGGTAGATGCTGCACCAGATAGACAGCAGGTTAGAGGAGGCAACAGTTTGGTTGGTACAGTGGCTCTTACTTGATGATACATATGGAGTGTAGAAAAATGTGCATGTGTGTCAGGGTAAGTGTTCCATAAGCTACAAATTACAGAAGCAATGCAGTATAACCACTTTATTTTCAGTATCACATTCGGAGCATAGGTCAAATGGCGTAGATAGAGAGTTGGCATCCGAATCAAGGTTTCTGGGTCATTGAGAAATTGTCTTATTATGGAGGTGGGGTTGTCAGCGAGGTGTTCCTAATACGAAATTGCACCTTGTGTGGATACATATGTGATTACACGTGAAAGAGGAAACATCTATGGTACACTTTTTATTGATTTATTGGCAGATTTGATAGGGAACTCATGATTGCCAGCAATATCCAGTGACAACCATGAACCTCCATCAATGCACCACTTCCCTGTTGCGAACACTTGGTCCTGCAGCTTACCATCAGGTAAAAAAAAAACACCACCACAGCCACAGTATGCGTCATTTAAAACGGGTACAGAACCCCTAACCCCAGTCTAAAATTAGTTCATGTACTGCAACCACGAACCCACTACCCACTAGCTATTGAATGATGATCCGCGACCGCGCTGGGGGGAAGTGGGCGATAATGAATGTGCACGGCCCAGATGGGGCCGCCAGATACGTGCGTCTGTTGTTGGGCGGGGCTCGGTGGCTTGTTTCTGTAGGTTATTGTTGAGGAACTATTTGTTTGTGTGTTATAAGCTGTTTGATATGCATGTTCTTCGGAGGGGAGTATAAGGGTGATCGCACAACACCCTTTTTTTAATCTTATTTCCCACACCCTCCTTCTAGTGTTTTACCGAGACATCCCTGCTTTTCAGCCATTTTCACAACATCACATTTCCTTTCAACCCACAGTGTTTTGAGTGTGTGTCTGTTTTTAGACATTATTCTCCTTGAATCAATTTGCCATTGTGTTATTGTGGTAGATTGTGTCTGTGGCGTAGGCTTTTCTCCTGAAATGCTTAAGCAGTGCCACTCTGCACCACTTTATATATGTTGATGTAAATTGATCAAGATGCACACCATGTAAACTAATGAACTGTGGTTTCGCGTGTGTAATACTATTGAATGTTAATCTATTTGTGCTGTTTGTGAAAGACGTCAACTCCAGGTTACTTGCAGTACTCAAGTTGTTGGGAAAGTCAACACTTTTTTACTTAAGACAATGCAATAAATCGTATATAGCATGGGGCCTTATATTGGATATTTTTCTTCTGGCTTTTAAAATTCGGAGTATTTTTTTTAAATCGTCATTGCTCAATCAGGCCAAAAACCGCAATATATTATAAATTCTGATTATCATTCACTACATAGCAATTCTTTTGATTATTCTCTGAGATAGTTTTGGCCACTGTGTCCAGCTTATATATGACGCGCTGCCTGGGAGATAAACGTATGATTGGATGTTGCCAATAACTTGAGCACTGCAATAACTTGAGTTTAACGTCTATGAACACACGGCAAATGCCTTTAAAATACCACTCAGTTGTACACAGACCAATCTTATATACATTCAAGCCTCTTTCATAATTCACCAGCCCTCCAGTTTCGCTATAAACTAGAGTACAATTTACACGCAACAGGCTCCACTTCAACAAATGGAAAATTCCACAGAAGAAGGAACCAAACGATTTTTGTGCACAGCACGTGTGGCGAATTCAATTTGCACTGCCTTTCTGCTTTTACAAAATTACACTTCACTCAAATTAACAACACGGGTTCTATCCCTTATGTGGGGTCCCGAGCTGGTCTTGGTGTACATTTCCAAAATGTGCGTGCCTCACTTTTCATTTTGATGCCCGTATAGATTTAGAAGAAATTTGGATGTGCATTGATCATGATTTTCGATTGTGTCAGTCGTACGTGTTGAAGAGGCAAAAATACTGGTGTGTCACCGTGTCACTTTTAACCCATCTAGAGTCCTAGGTTCTCCTCACCAATTGCTGAGTTTGCTCACTATTTAAATTTACAGTCGTTGTCATATATCTGCACAGACAGAAGGGACTGAGACAAATGTGTTTAAGATGGCAACTTGAAACAATGCGAATGCCACACGCTGATTACAATGGAGATATGACAATGAAACTTGGGTGGTTGGCTGAAAAACTTAAATTGATTTGATTTTCATATTCTTGATTTGATTTTCATATTCTTGATTTGCGGGGGAACTTAAAAATCTGTGGGGGTGGGGGTAGGGGTCAACTTTATAGTGGCGGTCCAAAGACGTACTTTTAGAGAAGAGGGGCCTGAAATTGTCAAACAATGTAATAGGAACGGGGTTTGAAAATCAAACAACAATAATTGAACATAGGAAACGTCTGTTTTCATGGTACATAATCCAGTTGTATAGATTAAATATTACATAGTTTATATTAACCTGGATGTCTAATCTTCACGTTATTAACAGTTGGTTTATTTCTTCATATTCAATCTCCAGGTTCAATATAAATTGTTACCCCTACGACACTTCAGATTGGGCACAAACTACATGTATAAACATTTCGCTTCCTACTGAAATGGGTTACAACCTAGACTGCATAGAAAAAATATGAAGCAACAAATATCTTACATTATATTTAGAGGATATTGCCTGAATTTAGCTAGTGTGTTTGATCTTGCGCTTTTTATTGCAATAACTACAATAGTTCTAAGATTGAAAAAAAAATACCGAAAATGCAACTCTGTACAATAATGTGAATATTAGTGCAAGGCAGCACACACCTTGACCTTGACACCAGAGACTATCTTAAAATAATACACTTCAATACAAACTCATTATTAACTAATTCATTAGAAGCACCTATTAGTTGATTATTCTTCACATGGGAAGAATAGTATTTGGTGACCTAGATGAACACTCGGTAACCCATTGACATAATATGGAAAATTGGCATATGGCTCAAGCCTGATTTGTGAAAATGTGGTTGTCAGGATGGATTGTTTACAAAAGACTAAGAAATTCCATATCCCTTTTTTGTCCCGCATCCCTCTTCGTTTAGCCTGTTTTATCCATATCCCACTCACTTGAAATCCTACATCCTACCTGTTCAGCCTTTCCCTCATATCCCACAATCTTTTAGCCTGTTTTTCCCATATCCCACTGCCTTCAAATAAATCCCACATCTATACTTTCTTTGGCCTTTTCCCAACATTCATCTAAGTTCTACCGTAAATGTATGGAGTGGTTCATACAAGTATTGTACAAGTAGTCTACTTTCACCCGTGTCTGCAACATAACAACCAAGCAATCATTACATACACGATTCTGACATCCTATCAATCCTAGCAGTATGCGCATAACAAAAGATATGAGCGTTGGATTTCATGACACAATATGGAAATAGCGACTTGCTACAGTTACGACCTACTACATCATTGTAAATTGACGTAAATTGGTATGGCGCGAATATGCTATGATTCCAAATCAGACGAGCATCATGTAGTTCATTTGACTCAGAAATATTGAGCCTGTACCATTTCTTAATGCATGGTACGACTGTATGTGTCATAAACTAATCATAGCTTAAATTTCAGCAGTTACATTAATAGGAATAAAGTAAGAGTACACTGCACACTGCAAATACAAAAGGTCTATTCTTCTATACATAGCCTCAGTTGAGTTGATACATTTCAAGGGTGTATTTGGAATCCTCGTCACACACTCTGTATATATACAAATATACCGTTTCAGAAGTAAATTGCAATTGTTGTGCAAAGCAAACTTACCATAAGTGACCACCAGCCGGGCATGGAAAGTCGAACCTCTCTATTGAGACCACCTTCACTGCTCTTAATAGAGGTGCCGTGCTCAAGAAAAGCTTCATATTGACATTAGTATGCATGAAATTGTGTATTTCTACGTGCCTCTTAATGAAGGTGTGGGGTCGCTGAAATTGTCTCATTATAGAGGTGGTCTCTGTACAGATGTGGTTCATTTTGCATGTTCAACGCCGGTAACTATTCATTCATGTAGATGCCACGGAGTAGTGAGCGTTACTCAACAACAACCGCCAAGTACGAACGAGACTAGAACCCTCGACCTTCTGGTCATGAGTCCAACACATGATACAACAGTTATCAAAAGTACACAGTGGGGCATTTACAAAGCAAAACTCAGAATTACATTGTTGCACATGATGTAATCAAAAATGGACAAAGAAATCCTTATTAATGATAAATGATAAAGGATGGCCTCTTTATTTTTGAAGATAAAAAGATATATGTCCTGTTCCCTTTCAACAGGAACAGGATTCTATTCCCTCGCCGTACACCAGTTATAAGTGGTTCCCAGATGAGCCTTGTACACCTCACACTGACTGATGGTGTCCCACAGAATCTCCAATTTCTGAATTCCATGGAGATTCACGAACACAGAACTAATTTAGAGGGATTTACAAGCCAATCTGATTAGTTCTCTCAACAGTGTGCTTCTGCTAGGCTTTGCTTGCTTAGTATGGACTGTTTTATGGGTTGTCAGTTTATTGAAAAGCTTGTTTTTGTGTATGGAAAATTCAAATTATAACAGCTTTGGGGATGGGTGTCGTTTGTTTGAAGTATTTTACATTGATAGATTGGAAATATGAATATGCTGTACTTGCTTTAGGTTACTAGATAACACACAGTAGATCCTCTTGGATAGTAAAGAAAGACTAGCCTTCACACCAAACACTTGATGATGAACATACATACAGCTGAGTACCATTGGCAGATCCAGTGGTAGCTCAGCAAATGCGCGGCCCCCTTTTCACACCAAAATACTTCATTTCAATGTTTTTCTTCTTACATCTACGCCATACTCTCGCATACTAAACCCACGAGACCCTTTAACTCTTTCCTGAAAACCTGGATCTGCCAGTGAGTACAAGCATGAAACGGAATGCAAGTATCAGGTCAGTTCGACACTTACATGCATGCTACCAGTTCTAGGCTATCTAGTACTTCCGGTACAGGATAACCAATGGAAATACATGCAAAACCATGCCAAAAAGAGTATCGTGGTGGAGGCCTGGAGGTTTATGACTACAGGACAATTGGTGGGCAAATGGAACGGTAATGTGTGGATGGCGTGAGACGCCTAAGTCATACCAGCCTCATCATAACTAACGCCATTAGTGCATTGAACCATATAAGGTTATGTTAGTACAGTGAAGTTTCATTATTGTGTGCTATATGCTAATAATTCTTCAGTTTTCGTTGTCTCATTATGGTTTGGTAATAAGCGGTTCATTATCACAATGGACTTAGAAAGTGCTGTAAACATATCAGCATGTCAGAGAGGTTATTTTACATAAAAAGGAAGTATCATTGGATAGAGCAAGGTCATTTATTACATAAAACGGGGGCATATGTTATATGATTGAAGAACAACTATTAAAACAATTCCTGCTGTGCACCATTTTGTTTTGTGACCTCAGGGCCAGAATTCATTATTCTTCCGGAATCATAGTGACGTATATAATGATAAAATTAAAGCTATTGCACAATGGGAACTTTAACAAAATTTCTTAACACATAATTTATTTCTAGTGTACATTATTATGTGATTATTACACTTGCAAATAAAACAATATAATGTAAAAGTGATCAACACAGGCCCTGAATTAATTTGGGATTATATCAGTATCCACAAGATACAAGTTACAATGTGAGAGGCTTCACCAAACGTAACATATTTGTTTTTGCTTTTTGAGAATAAGTACCATCGTTAATCAATTGCAACGGTACTATTTTTTCAGTACACTGCATCACGCCAGCATGACACGTGTACTTAGCACATCGCAGCACTGTGATTTGATGATACCAATATACATATATACTTTGTTATTGAACAATGGCACGTCTATTGTTATGGAACACTTGTATGTCACCATACGATCTAGTATAAAATGATTAAAATCAAATTGCATAAATGTATATTATAATCAGCCGACACTCCAAATATGTCTTGACACGCATACCCAAACGCACACAATTTTGCAAAATCATTCAAAAACTCACTAAATTCCTAATAACACTTGTGACCGGCATAGTCGATCAGAGCTCTTTCATATGAACTAAAAGTGTCTGTAAAAGGATCTAATTTTATTTTCTAAGTTCCAAAATATGCACTGTACCATCCATTGAACAGGCAGCAAGCTTATCTCCTCGCTGATTCCAGGAAACATCAGAGATGGTTGCAGCAGCGCAATAACTACGCACCAGTGAACCATCCGCGACGCTCCATATACAAACAAGTCTATCGCTGGAACCGCTGGCAAGATACTTGCCATCGTGGCTGAATGCTATGGCATACACAACGTCTTCATGCTCACTAAGCGCATGGCTACAAAGGGAGCTTTGGGAGTTGACGTCCCACAATTTGACGGTACTATCGTAGGAGGCACTCGCCAGTATCAAGTCTGCGTTTGGGTTGGTGGACGCTGGTCCTGTTGGGGACCAGCGTATTGTAAATACTTTATCCCGATGCGCCTCCTCAAGATTAAGCAAACATGAGCTTCGGCTCATGTCCCAAACCCTGACGCTCTTATCGTTTGAACAGGATGCTAGAAACTCTCCGGATGGGTCCCATTGGATGGCGTTTACATCACCTTCATGGCCAGTTAACGAGTGCTCTGGGAAAGGGGGCATCTTGCCAACCTTGCACACAAAGATCTTCTTGTCAGAGGAGCTGGAGGCGAACGTGTCGTCACTCTTCCAGTCTACATCTAAAACAGAGGTCTTGTGGAACTTAAAAGTTTGTACCAGATCGCCCAGCTTCACATCCCACACCACAGACGTTTTATCGTCACTGCATGTGACAACATAATCACCATTCTTGTTCCACTTGGCCCTGGTAATCTTCGACTTGTGTTTTTCAAGCATTTTCGACAGGCGGCCATCTGGTGTCCAGATTCGCGCGATCCTATCATTTGAACCAGTCAGTAGGCGGGTGCCATCCCGGCTCCACTCTATAGAGGAGACCGAGTATAGGCCTGGCCGCCTATCCCCCGTGGAATGGAATAACGCCAATGGCCCTGGCTGGATATTTGTCTGATTGGTGGTCATATCCCATATTTCTGCTATGCCGCGGTCGCATCCTGTTGCAAGATGATCGCTAGTGGGATTCCATGAACATGAAAATGCTTGTGTTGCATTGCCGTGCAAAACACGTGGGATCAGCTCCATATTTACACCATTGAACGTTATGTGGTTTGCACTATATTTGCATGGGAGGATGGGAAGTGTTGTACTGTGTTGCAAAGGCAGTTATTAAGAATATAGTACACATGGCTATCAGTATTACTGTTGGAGAGAGGTATTGCATTTTCATTGTTGGCTTTAGTTTATAGTTAGTATAAATATTGATTGTGATTGCGTTGCATTTTGGTTTACAACTCAACCACAGTGAATCATTTAAAACAAGGGAACTTCCCAAAAATGCCGTACACATGCAGTGGATTCGAAACGTACACAAAGACATTTTGTCTTTCAATATCAAATTTTAATTTTCATACAATGTCTACATCTCATTCGGGAAAGAAGAAAGACGTTTAAGGAAACACATTAGCAATAATAAACTACTATTTAGTGTAGTGACGCCACAGGTAAGGTTACATTATGAAACGCAAACAACGTAGCATAATCCTATAGCTTTATAAACTTGTAATATTGGATAGTGTCATACATGGAAGCTTAGTGGAGAAATAGACATTGGCAAAATATCACGGAGACTTCACAAGTTTAATAACTTGAGACCGCAGACATGACAGAAAGTCAATACCAATAGCAGCTTGGCCATGGCTTTGGCCACAAAATGTCATGAGGTCGTTAACGCTCGGACAAGTGTTCCACTGACTGTTCAGGAGGTTTTTATTCTAAATTGTCTATATTATTATACTTATAACACTTATTGTCCTTTGGTTAATAACAAAGTTGTCAACATGCATGCAAGTATTATCACTGGTGTATCTGGAAAGGTAAAAATATACAGGCACTGGTTATGAACGTTTAGAGGTCTTTCGTCGTATGCCGATCAAACGGGTATGGCATGATATGGTGTTATTCACTGACTATAAACACTACATAACACGTATGCATTTAAGATACTGTACTGTTTAGTTACATGATACCCTTAGCAAGCTATATGTACAAGTATATCAACCGTAGCAGATATGTATCTTTTAACCTACAAGCTTTTTTAACAGAAAAATCTTCAATTCATTTGAAAATTGAAAATACCAATGTTTTTAGTATAGTGAAAGTGATTTCTGTGCACAGCATATGTGCATTTTAAATCTGCAAACTTATTTTAAAAGTAGAAATCTTCATAGTTTGAAAAGTGCCCATAGTAATAAAAAACTACCTTTAGCATCATGGAATGGACTCCAACCGTTTTACGTGGAATTGCGCAAGAACCGTACGCATGCGCATGGAACCCGACAAGTGACGTTCTTGCCTTAGGGGCAAGTCGTGGGGTGGCAGAACTGTGGAACTTGAATGAGAATTCAGGTAGATACAGACCACGGTCAATTCTACTGAGCAACTATACCAATTATGTACCTTTACGACACTCCGACGTCAGTGCAGTTGAATGGAGTAGAGATGGCAGGTTCCTAGCGACAGCTTCCTGCAATAAAATTGCAAGACTTTGGACAGTGGACGGCCAATGTTTGCAAACGTTCCACAGACATGCAAGGCCCGTTTACAAAGCAAAGTGGAACAAGACTGGTGACTGCATTGTGACCTGCAGTGATGACAAGACGTCTATCGTGTGGGATTTACTGTCAGGGAAATACAAACAGAGGTTTAAGTTTCACAGTGAGTCTGTTTTGGATGTAGACTGGCAAAGTGATGACACTTTCGCCTCCTGCTCTGCAGACAAGAGCATCTGTGTGTGCAAGGTGGGCCAGAGCTGTCCAACTCTGACTTACCTTGGCCACGATGGTGAAATAAATGCTATTCAATGGGACCCCCTTGGGGAGCTTCTTGCGTCCTGCTCAGATGACTGCACAATCAAGATCTGGAATATGAGCCGAAGCTCGTGTCTGCTTGATATCGAAGGTGCCCATGATACGGGTGTCTTTACTATTACCTGGTCACCTACTCTGGATTTTATACTGGCCAGTGGATCTTTTGATGGTACAGTCAAGTTGTGGGACGTCAACTGTGGCAATGGCACGTGTGTACTTGCACTTAACAAACACAAACGTCTCATATACGGTTTGGCGTTCAATCCTGATGGGAAATATCTTGCCACATGCTCAAAAGATGGACTGGTTTGCATGTGGAGCGTGGACACTGGTACTTTGTTGAAAAGCTACCAAAGAGTAAATGGTATGTCTTACGTGTCATGGAATCACAAAGGAGATAGACTGGCAGCCACGTGTTTCGATGGATCCATTTGTATTTGGGACATCAGAAAATAATTGGGGAATAATCAATCATGGTGACTGAGAGAATTTGAACCTTATAATATCACGTGCGCACGCCATTCGATGAGGAATACAGTGTGTCTATCTTTTTATGATAAAAGTGAACTTAGTCGTATTTTGGCATGAATTACTGTTTCAATATGAGAACATTTAATATGATGTATTGTGACTGTGTAACAGTTTGCTTTTCATACGGATTTTATGTAAATGTCTTTAGTAAAATATTGCTTTTTATGAGTGAGCGTTCGTTTTAAATAGTACCCGTGGGTTTTATACTTAATGTAATGTGTATTCTATGTATAATTATAATTGAGAATATCGAAATAAACCTTTTAGAGCTATGTGTACATCTTTATATAACTGCACCCATTTATCCAGCCCTTCATAATTACAAATTTAAATTGGTTTAAAATTTCATAACCATTTTCAAGCTCATCAGGCTTCTTTAAATTAAACCATGAAAATAGTTCATAAAACTTTATAAGAAGCAGTCTAAACCTAAACCTATTACAATGTATTAGTAAAAATAGTAAGAGAATTTTAACATGTGATGTAGAAATAAAGTAACTTGAGGCTCCTATGAAATCTACCTCTTGACAAAGTAGTAGGCAAGCGTATGTGATGGTGACCAGTTGACTTCACAATAAAGTTTTATATACTACCCTTGTCAGCTGTTTACCTAATAGTAAGGATAGTATATAATGGCACGGACCCTAATCAGCCTGAGTGGTTGAAGAAATTTTTGTAAAAAGGATAGAGTTAAAACAGAGAATTACGAACAAAAATAAAATAAATAATAATTTCAGACTTAAAGTTAATGTTGAAGAACCACAAGAGCTACGCTGGTAAGGTTAAGGTTTTCGGGAATGTGCGTGTGTGTGTGTGTGTGTGTGTGTGTCTGTGTGTGTGTGTGTGTGTGTGTGTGTGTGTGTGTGTGTGTGTGTGTGTGTGTGTGTGTGTGTGTGTGTGTGTGTGTGTGTGTGTGTGTGTGTGTGTGTGTGTGTGTGTGTGTGTGTGTGTGTGTGTGTGTGTGTGTGTGTGTGTGTGTGTGTGTGTGTGTGTGTGTGTGTGTGTGTGTGTGTGTGTGTGTGTGTGTGTGTGTGTGTGTGTGTGTGTGTGTGTGTGTGTGTGTGTGTGTGTGTGTGTGTGTGTGTGTGTGTGTGTGTTGGCTGGGGTAGGGAACTGGGTGTGGGTGGGGATGGGAGCAATAGACATCTTTTAAAATAATAGTTATGTTATCCTTAGGATCCTTGGGAGTTTGAATAGAAGTAAATTGTTCCTTTTCCTTTTTCAACAACGCGCATGTAAATGAGCTGTTTTGATCGGTTCCAAAGGTACCAGCAATTTTATGTATTTGGACTGCGGCATTGCCAAATGGCAAATACCCACAATTAAGTTCACGACAAACACATATCATGGAAGAAAGTCTTTGTAAAGAAGGCCCATTATTATATTATTACATTATCCAGGCTTTCGTCTTCCAGAATGAAGCCATTGCTAGACAAATTGTTCCTCGTCATAATAGGTGGGTCTAACCTACTGCATGAGTATGAATGTTGGTCTGTGAAGCCCAGCATAGGTTTCTCAAAGACAGTATATAAATAGACCATATAAAAACAAATCTCTAACTATACAATGGAACTCACGCCTTGCCAACAGGCAGTTATGTGACACGTTGACATGTCAACAGACCGCGATTTTTTGTATCGGTAATAACGTCACCAACATTTGGACATGAGAATTTACAAACTCGTCTGGTGGTAACCGCCAGGATCTAGATGGGAGATGAGTAACGAAAGCTAGCTAGTATCTCAAGCGACAAATGCAATGCCGGTAGCTTAACCAATGGACTTGTAGGCACGAATCAACTGGATGTTCCTGGATGTAGCCTACAGGTGGCCCATAGGGCCATGAATAAAATGAAAGAAAGAAACAGATTTGAAGGCGAATTCAAGAATAAAGCATTCAAGCTGTAACATATTAAGTTTAAGGTGGTTTAAGTTTAAGGTAGTAAGAAACAGCCAAATTTCTTGTCGGGGAAATGTTACTCAACGAATGAAACTCATATTAGTAATTGCATGACGTTTATACATTATTATTATGATTAGGGTTTTGTAGAGCTGAAAAACGTAAGAAAATATTACATTTTTTTTAAAAATTACAACACAGAAAGAAAGCATAGTATCAAAAATGAAATTCGTGAAAAAAAGAGACTTAGGTTTTAGTCGTTCACATTCACAAGACTTATGAAGACCTACAACGGAACAGCATACTAACACTATAATTATTGCTGACTATAAATAGCCCACGTAGCTCCAAGTATACTATCACACCATCCATATGAATGGGTACTACCATAGTGTAATGCTGTTTTCACAACACAATAAACATATGGCCTGTGTGTGTATAAGATTGTGGTGGAAATGCAATGGACTATGCCGTAAACGAATGACTTCAATAGCTACTGCAGAATGCAGACCATCACAAGAGACGAAGCCACCATTCTACGTGGCAATGCAGACAGACCACCGCTCTATACATGGCATTCCAGTATTGATGCCCTTGCTATTGGAACCGCTGATAAACACACAAGGCTATTTATTCTGGATCAGCCTACACCCGTCCAAAGGGGCGAGTGGGTGACGTATTGCAAAAGGTCAGAGGTGTCCGCCATCCACTGGATGTCTAACGTTCTTGTGACAGGCGGATATGATGGTTGTGTCAAGGTCTTCGAGGTTCACGACGACCACGTCGAGGGGAGCTGCATAGGCACGCACGAGGGTCTCGTTTCTGTGGTAAAGCTTAACAAGGAAGGTACGCACCTGATTTTAAAACACGCGATGGAATGAAACGGCGGTATAACGTTCCAGAACGTTCCATAACGTACCGAGTCGTTATGTACTGGTCTGTAATGTTCCTTTACGTTCCGTAACAGTCCGAAACTTTACGTTTCGGTCCTTGACGTTTCATGACGTTCTATGACACAACCTGTGTGCCGTTACAGTTACCATAATATCTATATTTTTTTCATTATACACTGTCACATTTAAAACGTTACCTTAGCAACTAAAGTTTACTGCTACATCATGCTATACCTAGTGGTAAAGCTCCTGTAAGTGTCTCGCATTTCTCTTTGTGTAGGTACCCACTTTGTTTCTGGTGGAGAAGACAACAAGGTGCACGTGTGGAACCTTAGAGGCCGACTGCAAACGTGCTGCACCCACTCTGACCCGATCCTGGACATAGACTGGCTCAACAATGACACGTTTGCATCATGTTCCATAGGTTCCTGCATCTATGTGCACAGTCTGCATGCAAACCATGGCTATCCCGTCACAGCTTTCATTGGGCACAGCAAGTCGGTGAATACCATTAAGTGGGATCCAGAAGGACGTTATCTTGCCTCTTGCTCAGATGACAAATCCATAAAAATCTGGCAGTTTAATCGGTGCATTTGTACTCTGCTGGGCCACAGCAAGGAAGTTTTCAGTATAGATTGGTCCCCTTGTGTTAGGGACTCTTCCCCCATGAAGATATTGGCTAGTGGGTCTTTTGATAGCACTGTTAAGTTGTGGAATGTGCCCAAACAGAAGTGTATTATGACACTGAGACACCATGAGAGGAGAGTTGTGTCCGTGGCTTTCTCGCCTGATCGCGGTCACCTTGCAAGTGCATCTGAAGATAGGTTGGTTTGCATATGGGATGCACAGCTACATATTGGTGCACTTCTGTACCGTTACGAAGGCACCAACTTCATGTATGACGTCAGCTGGAGTAGGAACGGAACAAAAGTTGCAGCATGTTCTACAGATGGCAGAGTCCATGTTCTTAATAACATTCAGTGACAGTGTGACATGTGTGCTTGGAAAACGCAATACTAAACTTCTATTAGGATGGATAACGAATAAATAACCTGTATGTGAATGTTCAAAATCGTGTGGAAGTTCCCATTTCACATATGATTTGCTGTTTTATAATGTTTGCATGAATGATACTGGTGTCTATAACAAAACTATGGAACACAATAATATAAACGTTGCCAATGTTACCCATAATCATGATCCTGCAAATACGTGTCACTATATTCATTGTCTATGCTAATAGACAGATCCGGGGGGCGGGGGTGCAGTGGGCACAATCCCCACTTTTCCCACCAGAATGCTTCATTTTCGTAGGTTTTTTTACACGTCCTCCATCGATCGTGCATACGAAACCGATGAAATCCTTCAAGTGCCCCACCCCCTTTTCCAAAAACCTTTATCTGCCATTGGTGCTTGCACATAAGTTTTATATACGGGCTAAGAAATCTGCAATCTCTTTTCTATTCTTATTTTCCACATCATTCCTTTTCCCACCGTGTTTCGAACACCTTCCAATGACCAACCTATGTTCACAATTCACATACTTGAAGTTACACTTGCCTCTTAATGTCATTTCCCAGGTCCCTATTTTCGGAATTCTCCCACACATTCCAGAGGATTTTAGCTGAACATCTTAACATCTCACTTCCCTATAAGCCTCTCCCCATAGCATGCTTACACTCGGTCTCTATAGGTTCGGCCCCTACGCCCAGTCAACATAACCAAAGATGACATGAATCATAACGACCCCTCAAACTCATGACCGTGCTGATGACATAGTAATTGGATCGCACATTTTTAATCTAAATGATACAATTTTTTTAAGAATATGTAACTACGTCATACTCCGTCATACCAATCACGTGGGGACAGAATAAGATGGGGAATGTCTATGTGATACGTGCGTGTAACTGCGTTCCAATTCATGTGTATAGATTCAATATAACTCTCATTGCATACGGGTTCAAAATATATATTTTATTCATGAGGGTAAGAATTTTGTTAGAAATACATTTTAAGCATGATTGTGAAGGTAATTGCATTCCATGATGTTGATATGTATTGATGTACTTAATAGTATTGCGCACACAGCATAGACACGTAACATCTCTCTTCACGTTCCAAACAAAACTAAATATTGCCTGCTGTATGTATGCAACATTAAGCTTGTAATCAATGCATGATGAACGGAGATGTGTTTCAAGATGGACATTTTGTTTTTCGGGTTTTGGTGAAAATATCCCCAGTGTATGAACCTTTCTGTGAGTTACCGCTAGATTTTCTGTTTACAGTCGAACCTCGTTATCTAGATATTGATTGCACCGACATTTCTCGCAACTCGAAGTTGAATTAATGCCCATTCAACATCCCCCAACATTGGAGCGTATATCACTTGGTTAGCTCGAACATTTTACTGTTTTACATCCATGTTCGAGATAACGGGGATCTACTGTATTATGAAAGGTTTCCAACCACAATAAAAAGTGTATATTGCTATGCTGACGGTAAGGTATTAAAGTGGTATGTTATTACTGAACAATAATGAGCCCTAACAATTTCAAAGACTGTCCGGATTTTGTATCCACCAATATTAGGCATCAGCGCCTATTTACAGAAAAAACGGACTCGGTTACAAATCAATACGCCTGCAATCACCAACCAATATGGTCACTGCTTCGGGCCTTGGGCAAACATTTAACAAACACCTTCCTGCATCATGACGTAAAAGTTAATGAGATTGAGATATTGTTTGTCTGTTCAAAAACCTATTCTATAGAAAGAAAAATATTTGCAACAGCTATAATATGTGTATATCCACAAGGCATTGTGGATTTTTGGGATAACGGGAAAAGGTCTTATTATAGAGGTGTTCTAATCAGAGAGATGAGTGGAATCAGAGGCATCAACTGTAACTTCACAATAAAAATGCACGAAATCAAGCCATGTGGAAATTATTGTCTGTATGTCTCATAGTGTAAACAAAATTGGTTGCATTTTAGATTATGTGGACAAAAGGTTGCCCCTAGTTGAATAAAAAAACAAGCTCCATGAATCACATAACTGGGCATTTATTTATTTATTTAATTATTTATTTATTATCACTTTTTATTCATACTTAAATAATAATATTATATATACGATTATAGAATCTAGTACAGTATAAATATTAATAATTTCTACAAAATGACAAAATATTTTTCCACAATATGACAGTCATTACTACTAAACTTCATCAAAATTACATAATAATTTTTTCAAATAGATAAATAATAAATTTGTATTTAACATTTCCAAGGCTATATAATAAGTATATATCATTCTTTTAATGCTAAACATTATATTTTCAATTTCAAATCTTTTTCCATTAAATTTGCACTTTGAATTTTCTTTGAAAATAGAATATGATATTACAGAGAAAATAAAATTATATATATATAGCATAAATCACAATATCTTGATATGCTTTTTTGCCACTTATTTAACACATTACCACAAGGAAGAGTTGAAATACTTAACTTCATTAAAACCTTTAAAACCTTTTGCTGGTATACTGATTTCCAGTTTTGCTTACTATTTTGGAAATGAAATTCCCTTGCATATACATGTATAGACTCCATATTAGCTCGTACTGTATTTTTCTCAACTTATATTTTGTAGAAAAATTTACTTTTTTTCTCTCTCAGATCAAAAAGTGTGTTACCAGATCAAATAACATAGGATTCTTTGATATTTACAGGATTACCAATTTTAGAATCAATATACTTAAATCTTTTCAATACATATCTCCTAATTATGTACATTTCCTGATTTATGGTTGACTTATTTTCTATTGTTTTATAAATTTCATTTTCATCAAAGAAACTGACATCTAAAGTGACGAGATTTTTAACATACATAATAATTTCTTTCACCCAATTTTTTAAATACAAATTACTTTCTTTGATCTTAAAATGTTCATTTCCCCATAAAGGCTGAAGGAATATTTCAAGGGGAGTAAGTTTATTAAATGGTTTCACACGTTTTGATGTAAAATATGACATGAGAATTTCTTGGTAAAAATTGGGAGAGCCTTAAGAATTGGAAAGTTTTTAATCTTTGAAACACCAAGCTTTATAATATATTCCAAAGGTAAACCTATATATTTGGCATTCATGTGAAATATGTCAGACCATTTTCCTGGAATAGTAATAATGTTGGTTATCCATGAAGTCTTGATTGCTTCCATGAAAGCATGAATGTTTACCATATTTATGCCTCCATTTCTAATCGTATTACATAAGAGGGCTCTTTTAACTTTTTCAGCTGTTCCATTCCAAAGGAATTTATATATTTTACTTTGTAATGATTTGATTACTTCCTCTCGAACTGATAATACACTTTCTGGATATACAAATTTTGAAACAATATGACATTTAATAACTGATACTTTAACGAAGAAAGATAAATTGAGCTTATCTAGGTGATGAATATACTTTGTTAATTTCTCTACTCTATAATTCCAGTTCATGTCTAGACATCTTTTATGGTCATGACCATGATAAATACCAAGGCATTTTACTGGTTTGCCAGTAAATGTAACGCCCGCCATAATGCGGATACCGTGATCTTTTAATGGGCCTAGGCAAATGCCCCGTGTGTTTTACGCATACTTAATCTAGGTCCAGCTAACTGTGAAAGTGCAGTTATAACTTTTACTACCTCTGGAATAGATTCTTTATCATTTACACAAATGGTAGTATCATCTGCATACAAGATAATCTTATGCTCATTATTATTTATATCTATACCATGAATAGATTTAGATTGTCTTATTGCAATTGCCAATATTTCAATTACTATTATAAATAGAATAGCAATCCTGTCTAATTCCTCTTTCCATTCTATAAGACTTGGATATCCATCCATTATTCTTTACTTTAAAAACAGGATCAGCGTATAATAATTTTATCCAGCTAATTAAATTGTCACCAAAGTTAAAACGTTTTAATACTGAAAAGAGGAAACTATGTTCAACAGTATCATATGCCTTTTCAAAATCTGTGCATAGCAAGGCACCTGTTTTATTATTCGCCTCACAGTACTCAAAAAATGTCAATTATGTTACGGACACTAGTACCAATAAACCTTGGTCTAATGCTAGCTGACTGATCAAAATTAATTATTTCATTAACCACCTTTTGAAATCTCCAAGCCAATGCAAAAGCCAAAATCTTATAATAGTAATTTGTGATACTTAGAGGTCTAAAGTTAGAAAGAAATATACGGGACTCTCCTTTATGAATTAAATTTAACACGGATGTTTTTGTTGAATTAGGTTGTACACCTCTTTCCTTAGCTTCAAATATCATATTATGATAAAATGGATAAATAATTGACCAAAATTGTTTATAGAACTCTAATGGGAATACCGTCTACGCCTGGTGTTTTCTGCTCTTTAAGACTATTTAGTGCGTGTATAAATTCTCTTTCAAATATGGGACCTTCTGAAGACTCCTTTTGTTTTTCAGTTAAAATCTTATCAAAATGTATTGTATCTAAGTAATTGTCAATTGACTCTAGAGAATGGTTATTAGAAGAATAGAGCGTTTCATAATAACATCCAATATTTTCTAGAATCTCACTACTTTTAGTAACTCGATTTCCATTATTACCTACTAAGCAATCAATAGTGTTATTGGATTGCCTCGATTTTTCAACAGATTTAACATATTTGATGTTACAATCACCATTTTTAACTTTTTTTTTACGAGTCTATCTTTGCTCTTATTAATGCTCCCGTTAACTCTTCTGCATAAAGAGACTCCAGCCTATTTTCAACAACAGCAAGCCTCATAATATCATCATCACTCTTAGTTTTCTTATTGATAATTTTTGCCTCGGTTTCTAATGATTTAATTTCATTAAACCTGGCTTTCGCTTTCGCAATACTATATTTTATAGAGCATTCTCTAATCTTTAAATTCAGTATTTCCCACTTACAGCTCGGCTTCAAATTTTTAACATTAACATCATCATTTAAATGTGCAATTAAATATTCTATTTCATCACAATATCTGTCATCACTAAGTAAACCTACATTTAATTTCCAATAACCTGGACCACGACATTGCCTATTAATTTCACATTTTAGGACCACTGGGCATTTATTGTAATTTTTCTTCAACATCATACTAATTGGCTGCAATAACGCATTTCGACAAAAGACAAGCCGTTGTAGTTGTAAGAAAACGTGTTCCACTGAATTGCACAGTTGTTGATGCATGACACGTCAGAGGGTGAATATGGCCCTGGATAGTAGACTCCGGTCAGGTAGGCTTTAAGGCAAGCGTTGAACCACCAGCCTCCTCGCTTAATACTCGCACAGTTTGCAGAGTGCATGTCATTGTCAGCATCGAATGTACTGAACGCCATGCCATTTGCATGGGACATTGCATCTCCGACATTGCCAGAGTAGCCCGAGATGGTGAGGCGGAAGTGGTCAGTCTCCGAGGAAACACTGATCGTGTGGTATGAGGCGTTACCTGAGGCACCGGGCATCTCCAGAATGAAGAGCGCCTTGTGGGGTCTGGCAGTTGTCAGGGTGTGTAGAGCGTCTAGACCTGGGTAAAAATACAAGAGAGGTTATATGCCACTTATCATGGGGTATCCTTCATTTGATAGATATCTGTCAATGGCTATTAAATTCAGGAAGGGTCCTAAATTCTTTTACAAATGCATATCCCAGATATCTTTTTACCTACATGTGACCATAGTTTGTGTTGAATATCCTCAATGCTATGCCCATGAAATCAGCCTTTCAGTGATCCACTACTTTGATTGATTTCAAGAATAAAAGTATAATATTTCAATACGAGAAACAGAATTTTAACCCTTTCTTACCAATCCATACATTGGCCTTGGGATTTCCAAAGCCAGCGCGATAGTCTTTCCAGTTGCGAGTGAAGCTTAGAGACCCTGATACTCTGCGAAGTGCAACCGTCCACGCCTCTCCGTCCACAAACTGACAATACACGTCCTTCATTCCTCCCGCTTTGCGTCCAAGGTCGATAGCATAGACACCCGAGGGAGGGCTACCCGCATGCCTGCTGCGCACGTCGTCACAGCTCTTAGAGCGGGAGTAGGTGTCACTAATGAAAAAAAACGTCTTAGCTATTACAACTCGTATCATAAGTCGTTGTTAATATAAATGTTATCTGTTGGATTTCCTCTCGGGGTGTGTGGGGGTGTGTGTGAGGGGGGGGGGGATTGAGTCAGAAAATGGGTAGAGACGTGCCACAGGTTGAAAATGGTACACACCAATAATCAATATTCCTAATTTGAGAAAACGTGACCCACAATATACCAATATCTGACAAGAAATGTGACATAATATACTACATCAAAACTATAGATAACATTTATATGAGAAAACATTACAAAATTGCAAAAATAACAATATCTAAAAACAGTTTTTTAGCCATGTTAGTCTTGAAATACATGGCTCTTAAAATGGATGTACATTGATTGCATCATAATTATAAAATTGGCATGGTCCCATGAAAAGTGCCTATATGTTGGAAGCCTCCGTACACCACTTGTAAAACCAAAAACAAAATTTCAAAAACACTCAGTCTACTATGGTCACATTTGTTTGACCATGATAAAGTCTTGAAATACATTTTAGAAAATGGATGTAATTGATTGCATCTTAATTATAAAATGTTGCATGCTCATCATGATCAAGTGCCTGTCTCGGTGGAAACATGGCGTACTGGCACTTGTGATGACCGCTATGGCACTATATGAACAGTCCCGAGGTCACAAATGAGGCCATAAAGATTCAACACATTTTTAGACAAAAGAGAAGAATTATCAAATAAAGTTGTTGAGAGAATCATGATGTAACGTTATATTAAATGGATTTTGATGAACGCGACACTATATGAACAGTCCATTAGAAGCAAATAGGCTGTTGTGTGACACCATTGCATTTATTGGCTGCTCAGTGGGGGTTCAGTTATACTTTAAAAATATGATGTAACGTATATTAAATTGATATTGTTAATGCAAGGTAAACACCGAATGCTAGCTGTTGTGTGACACCATTGTTATATGTGCGGGTGCAATTAGGTTCATTTCTTTAGCAACATGTGTTTGCCGGACTTTTCATTAAAGCGAGGGGCACATTTAACCTTGAGGGGTGTTTGCCGCAAGGCGTCTTGAGATCTGTGGCGTCTACGTTATTTTCTGTGTGCAGTAAGAAACTTACAGTTGTGGGCACATACGCACTGACTCCACTGGGGATTATTTCATTGAGGTGGCCGTGATATCAACATGCATCGAACGTGCATTGCATTCACTTATAGCTTACGCTCTAAGCACGGTATGATTAATAAAGAAGGTGTTCGTATGTTCGTGGTACAGGGAACACACTGTGTCGGTACTGTATCTGTACAGACAACGTGCAGTTAAATTTCTTGTATATATACGACATTTAGCGTAAGGTCACCGCACTGCCTCCTTATCGTCAGACCACGGCTGACATTGGCCGTAGAAGAAGTTTGGCATGGCAAACTTCTTCTGCGGCTACCGTACTGCCTTGAAAAAAAAACTACGTTTGCCGCACTGTAGTACACTCACGGATCCTCACGTTTGTTTGTTTGTTTGTTTGTTTGTTTGTTTGTTTGTTTGTTTGTTTTTTGCAGCAGGTTGGCTGTAGACAGCCCTTGCGGCGAAATGTGCCCCAGGCATAACCCGTAAATAAGTTTGTGTTTGCCTCCTTTTATGGTGGAGCAAACGAAACCCCGGAAAGGGCTCCATCACAAGCCATTTACCGCAACATTATCACCTTTCCACGGATCGCTATTCTGAATGTTCTTTTCTACCTAGAGGAAACTGCGCGTACATACACATATTTATTATACTATTATACGGATGATTTATTCAAGCCATTGTTCAGAAATAGCCATTAAAAGGGCGATTGTTTGCTGTGCTTTTATTTCAGACCAACATTTGTGATAGCCATGTCATATTGATTTTTCTAAAGCTAGACGCGACACCACTAGGTAGGTGAAACCTCATGCCATCATTTTTTTCTTCTTTTTATGAAATGTGCATGTAGTGGCTCGCGATATTGCCATTTTAACCTGGACCACCAGCTAAAAATCCCTGACTACAGACGCGCTCAATGATGCTGCCTCAGCATGCGTTCTTTTGGGTTAGCTACTGGTAGTTCGATCACCCAATCAACAAATTGGAAGTGTTACCCTCGTCATATTTTGAAGAGATCAAATAGGTTATACTTAATATTGAAGTACGAAGTAATTAACAACTAAATATTTATTTTAAACCGTATGCCAAATTTTGTTTTTATGAAATTAATATTAAGAATATTACACGCTCAACAAACTAAATGAATATATTTCATGAATTTTTTCTCCATAAGCATATAAATCTCCAATAAATGTGATTTAGATTTAAGAAAATAACCATGCATCCATACAGAGGTCCATGAAAATCAAGAACAAAATCAATACTACTAGAACACATCCTGTTTAAATTGCACTAGCTCGTTCTTGCACCAACTGTCTCTACATTGGACTCCTAGCATAAATTTGAACGGACATATTTTTGCATACTTTAAACATATGATATATTGTGTTGTGTGGATGGGAGAGCTTTCACCCCTTGCTGAAATTGGCAAACATTTAACCTCTGATGTGTGCCCAGTTATTTGAAAGATAGTCGATCATGGAAGTATAATAATTGAAACTGTAAATAAAGTGAATTGTTTGTGTTCTGATTGAAAAGATATGTCAACAGTACTGTAAAGCATATTTCATCTCATAAGAATGTAATCTAATTTTGAGGGAAGAATGAAAAATTCTACCGCTGACCACTAGCTGGTGCTATGGCCGGAACAGTGGTCGTTGACATACCAATGAGTATGAATGTTGGTCTGTGAAGCCCAGCATAGGTTTCTCAAAGACAATATATAAATAGACCATATAAAAACAAATCTCTAACTATACAATGGAACTCACGCCTTGCCAACAGGCAGTTATGTGACACGTTGACATGTCAACAGACCGCGATTTTTTGTATGGGTAATAACGTCACCAACATTTGGACATGAGAATTTACAAAACTCGTTTGGTGGTAACCGCCAGGATCTAGATGGGAGATGAGTAACTAAAGCTAGCTAGTATCTGAAGCGACAAATGCAATGCCGGTAGCTTAACCAATGGACTTGTAGGCACGAATCATGGTGGTTCCTGGATGTAGCCCCTACGGGTGGCCTATAGGGCCATGAATAGAATGAAAGAAAGAAACAGATTTGAAGGCGAATTCAAGAATAAAGCATTCATGTTGTAACATATTAAGTTCAATGTGATTTAAGTTTAAGGTAGTAGGAAACAGCCAAATTTCTTGTCGGGGAAACGTCACGCAACAAATAAAATTTGTATTAGTAATTTCATGACGTACAAGTGCCCCACCCCTTTTCAAAAAAACCTTTATCTGCCATTGGTGCTTACAATAATTATTATATACGGGCTAAGAAATCTGCAATCTCTTTTCTATTCTTATTTTCCTCATCATTCCTTTTTCCCCACTGTGTTTCCAACACCTTCCAATGACCAACCTGTGTTCACAATTCACATACTTGAAGTCACACTTGCCTCTTAATGTCATTTCCCAGGTCCCTATTTTCGAATTTCCCCACACATTCCAGAGGATTTTCGCTGAACATCTTAGCATCTCACTTCCCTATAAGCCTCCCCATAGCATGCTTACACTCGGTCTCTACAGGTTCGGCCCCTGCGCCCAGTCAACATAACCAAAGATGACATGAATCATAACGACCCCTCAAACTCATGACCGTGCTAATGACATAGTAGTTGGATCGCACATTTTTTGATCTAAATGATACAACTTTTTTAAAGAATATGTAACTACGTCATACTCCGTCATACCAATCACGTGGGGACAGAATAAGATGGGGAATGTCTATGTGATACGTCCGTGTAAGTGCGTTCCAATTCATTTTTATAGATTCAATATAACTCGCATTGCATACGGTTCAAAATATATATTTTATTCATGAGGGTAAGAATTTTGTTAGAAATACATTTTAAGAATGATTGTGAAGGTAATTGCATTCCATGATGTTGATATGTATTGATGTACTTAATAGTATTGCGCACACAGCATAGACACGTAACATCTCTCTTCACGTTTCAAACAAAACTAAATATTGCCTGCTGTATGTATGCAACATTAAGCTTGTAATCAATGCATGATGAACGGAGATGTGTTTCAAGATGGACATTTTGTTTTTTAGGTTTTGGTGAAAATATCCCCAGTGTATGAACCTTTCTGTGAGTTACCACTATATTTTCTGTTTACAGTCGAACCTCGTTATCTAGATATTGATTGCACCAACATTTCTCGCAACTCGAAGTTGAATTCATGCCCATTCACCAACCCCCAACATTGGAGCGTATATCACTTGGTTAGCTCGAACATTTTACTGTTTTACATACATATTCGAGATAACGGGGATCTACTGTATTATGAAAGGTTTCCAACCACAATAAAAAGTGTATGTTGCTATGCTGACGGCAAGGTATTAAAGTGGTATGTTATTACTGAACAATAACGAGGCCTAACATTTTCAAAGACTGTCCGGATTTTTATCCTCCAATATTAGGCATCAGCGCCTATTTACAGAAAAAAAGCTGAGTCGGTTACAAATCAATACGCCTGCAATCACCAACCAATATGATCACTGCTTCGGGTCTTGAGCAAACATTTAACAAACACCTTCCTGCATTATGACATGAAAGTTAATGAGATTGAGATATTGTTTGTCTGTTCAAAAACCTATTACATAGAAAGAAAAAATGTTTGCAACAGCTATAATATGTGTATATCCACATGGCATTGTGGATTTTTGGGATAACGGGAAAAGGTCTTATTATAGAGGTGTTCTATTTAGAGAGATGAGTGGAATCAGAGGCATCAACTGTAACTTCACAATAAAAATGCACGAAATCAAGCCATGTGGAAATTATTGTCTGTATGTCTCATAGTGTAAACAAAATTGGTTGCATTTTAGATTATGTGGACAAAAGGTTGCCCCTAGTTGAATAAAAAACAAGCTCCATGAATCACATGACTGGGCATTTATTTCAATTTTTCATCAACATCATGCTAATTGGCTGCAATACGCATTTTGACAAAAAGACAAGCCGTTGAAGCTGGAAAAAAAACGTGTTCCACTGAATTGCACAGTTGTTGATGCATGGCAGGTCAGAGGATGAATGTGGCTCTGGATAGTAGACTCCGGTCAGGTAGGCTTTAAGGCAAGCGTTGAACCACCAGCCTCCAAGCTTAAGACTTCGCACAGTTTTCAGAGATCATGTCATTATCAGCATCGAATGTACTGAACGCCATGCCGTTTGCAATGGACATTGCATCTCCGACATTGCCAGAGTAGCCCAAGATGGTGAGGCGGAAGTGGTCAGTCTCCGAGGAAACACTGATCGTGTGGTACGAGGCGTTACCTGAGGAACCGGGCATCTCCAGAATGAAGAGCGCCTTGTGGGTCTGGCAGTTGTCAGGGTGTGTAGAGCGTCTAGACCTGGGTAAAAATACAAGAGAGGTTATATGCCACTTATCAAGGGGTATCCTTCATTTGATAGATATCTGTCAATGGCTATTAAATTCAGGAAGGGTCCTAAATTCTTTTACAAATGCATATCCCAGATATCTTTTACCTACATGTGACCATATTTATCTTGAATATCCTAAATGCTATGCCCATGAAATCAGCCTTTCAGTGATCCACTACTTTGATTGATTTCAAGAATAAAAGTATAATATTTCAATACCAGAAACAGAATTTTAACCCTTTCTTACCGATCCATACATTGGCTTTGGGATTTCCAAAGCCAGCGCGATAGTCTTTCCAGTTGCGAGTGAAGCTTAGAGACCCTGATACTCTGGGCGGTGCAACCGTCCACGCCTCTCCGTCCACAAACTGACAATACACGTCCTTCATTCCTCCCGCTTTGCGTTCAAGGTCGATAGCATAGACACCGAGGGAGGGCTACCCGCATGCCTACTGCGCACGTCGTCACAGCTCTTAGGCGCAGTTAGACCGCAAAATATAACCAGCTGCAAAACATAACCAGTTACGTTTTGCGTTAACTCAAAACATAACCACACACCCGAAAATGGACCTGGTGACGCAAAATATAACCACGCCGCAAAATATAACCACAGCAAATGTGCACTTTTTTTAACATACAGTATTTTTGTTTTATTAGCCTACGACTGTATCAGATATATTTACTCGAGTCATCCAATGTTTAGTGCTTAGAATGGTCTGACTGGGGCATTTGGTAATGGTGCACTTGTAGATGGTTCTGTCTAATGATTATTGATTTTGATTAATTATATGCAATGCCTGTCAGTTCTCTGCCTACTCCAAAATTGGATACATATCTTTCGTTGAACATGTTTCTATTACAATATACACAGATGCAGACAGTTAACACTACACTAATTTGACGTCATCAATAGGCCTAAGCGGGGACCTCAAAACTTTTGACACTAGACCTTTGGAGAATGCTGAGACAGACCTGATTGGGATTCAAAACATCATAATGACCCACTGGTCTATTCACTAGGGTACCGCTGTGAAAGTTACCAGCAGTAATACAAGCAAGATGGGGGCACAGTCTGTGGGTTGAACCATTTTTCTCAAGATTACTTAGATCTCGCGTACAAAAAAAATGTGCATAACGATGCTGAAAATGTGTCAAACTCTTCTTTAAGGCTATGTTCCACCAAGATTCTATACCCAAAGCACATACTCTGCGCACAGTTTCTAGGATTTTCTAGGCATTCGAATCTGTACGAATCCGTTGAGAGATATCACCTTGTAGCTCCAAAGAAAGCAACAAGTCAGCTCACAGACAGTGCATGATAGCGGTAGATTGTTGCCGTAAACACAGCTTGTCGATCACGTCATAAATTTGGCGCCTTCTTTAATTTATAAGCAATTTCCAGTTCATTTGAAATGAAGCTTTATTAAAACAAGTTTAATTTGAAAAAAGAAAGAACATATATTTAATCAAAGTACATTTATTTGAAAAAATATGTTAAAGTCCAATACTTTTGTACATCCATCTAATAAACAAAACATAGTATGTGTTCAAGTATTACATATCACAATGGCGAACATGAAAACACCGAAGTCCATGACAGTCAAAACACAGTCCCACAATCCTCACCGTCTTGGTAGATGTCCAGTCTCCATGACCACCCTGCAATGGAGCAGAACCACTGGGCCTTGCCTTCCTTTGAAGCTCTTTTTTGGTCTTTGTACATGGTACACGACGGTGTCTTCAAGGTTCTTATCCTGTTCCATTTACAAGGGACGATCCTAGGTTAGGTCTCTCGCGGTTCAGCAGCTGGTTCTGTAGCTGGGCATACCTTGTTCTCATCAGGTTGTGCAGGAGACAGCAGGTGGTAACAATGAGACGAACAGTGTCTGGCTCCTGGTCCATTGTTGTCAGCAGCACACGGTAACTGTTGTTGTAGATTTGGGCGTCAAATCTATGTACGTGAATTTGAAGTCTGAGCTCATCATGGCAAAGAGTAAGTGGAAACCCCTTTGTAGTTGTAGGACTCTGAAGCACTGTGCAAGGAACACTTGATCTGCTTGGCATCAATTGCACCTGTTGTGTGAGGAAATATCCGCTCTCGTACCAGTCGTCAGCCATGCATTTCCAGTCTTGCTCCATGTCAGGTAGACTCTTTTTGTGTGTTCAGCCAGGATGGTTGTGCACTTTCTCTGACTACCGTGCTGATGGTGTTGTGGGGACATGTCGTATGACATATCCTTGTACCTTGTGCCAGAGTTGAAGGCCACACTCAGACCAGGTTGTAGGGGCTGCCGGTAGTTCGGGTCTGCTTCGTCAGTCGTCCAGCAATGTGTAGACATCTTATCAAACATTTCTAGAGGCTTTTCGCAGGAAGTTCAAAGGATGAGGAGTCCACATAGTACGGTTAAGCCATCAGGTTGTGGCATAGGCCCTTACATTGTCGCTTTTTGGCGTGAATTGAGGAGGTTTTGAGCAGCAAAATACCATTGCAGACCGAATGCAGGGGTACTGATCAATAATAATCTTCTTAGAATGTTTTTGTCTGTGGATTATCAGCGACCTTTCAGCGAACATAAAATGGACGATGAACGTATTGTTAGCATAGCTGGCAGATTGCTGACCTACATGACATTTGTAAGGGTTTTAATAGCTATGCATTTGCTTAACATACACTGACCCCAGTGAGACATAGGTTTTATAAAAGTTCACAGATCAGGTCTCAATTTGTCATCACCAGTCTGTAACTCCCGACCTTGAGTAACTGTATAGTATGTTACTACATGCAGTCAAAAAATGCGGATTGGTTGCATTGTGACAATAATTATTCCTGATTTGTGAACTCATGGAATAGTTTGACATATAATCAATATGTTCAATATAGTTGTATAGACCGAGGCTAAGTGTGAAGCAATTATAAATTAAATCTTTATCAATCCAGAAATTTAAATAATGAACCATGGTTACTCTCACTGCCTTAGTCATATTCTATTATGTTGGTAATTGTAATTTGAACTAACGCCAAGCGTCACAAAAAGAGTGCCTATGCTCACACATACTCACACACTTAGTGTACACTTCTCACCAAGTGCCACGTGGCCATTCCCATTTCACACCACCAGCTGCCACGGTATCTTCTTTAGTATCTACTATAAAAACAGGTGGCACTCGAGGTCTTGATACATACAGAGACATATAAAGAAACACCTACTACCGTAAGTGCAAATGCAATTTCTGCCATGGAGAGATAACTAACTCAAAGCCAGGATGATGCCACTTTGGATACCATAGTTGTCTAATCAGGTGTTACATTTGTTATCACATTACAAACCACAGATGTGCACACCACGTTTGACCACAAGACACCCTAAGATCAACCAAGATGTCTGCATATATAATGGTTTCACATTTTACAGATTTGTTGCCAATATTTTACTCATATACAACCCACACAAATGCAGCAGTAAACTTCCCTATTTTAAACCAGTTTTAGACATTATGCACCGGAGTCTACCCTCTGCTGTGTGAGTATGTGCCATGTAAACTGTAAACAATGAATAGCCGGCAGTTTGTTATTTTCCGCACAAACTAACCTTCTCCCTACACCTTGGTTATATTTTGCAGCAGTGGTTATATTTTGCGTCACCAGGTCCATTTTCGGGGCTCTGGTTATGTTTTGCGTTATTAGAGGTGTTCTATTTAGAGATGAGTGGAATCAGAGGTGTTATAGTTTCCAGTGTACGTGTGCAGAGAGTCCACAAGTAATATTCAGATATTTTATTATATCCACCAAGCATACAGACGTTCACACATAAAGAATAAGATCATATCATTTGCTGTGCAATATATACAAGTGCTGGCCTTGTACTACTACAATACAATGAGTCTACTATCGGAAACCCTTATATAGCCTGGACATAGAACATTCGAGAAGCATCTATTAATAGTATAACCTGTATAAACCAGTATGTACCAATGTTGAGATGTCAAGGTGTGAGCCTGATTAATACATGTGCCTATGCTGCAAGTACAGTTTATAGTCAGCAATATGTGTGTGTATCAAACTTACAATACATTGCCAAGGTACATACTATGACAACCCCTTTCTTTTCACAAATTAATTATAGATGTAATTAATTTAGTAGCATGTACAAGGTTAATAACAACCACTAAAACATTACTATTTGAAGACTAAAAACAATACCGTTACAATCATTAAACACACATACACTATTGTTCTAACTGTGCACAAATTGCACTTACTGATATATAATGACATTTATGAATGACCTAGTTATACAATAATATAAAATGTGGGCTAGTGACAGTTCTAATTTTCTATACCATATCTCACTACGGGCCTTCTAACTCTTGCCGATCTTCTTGGCTCCATGGGTGCAGGGGCATCACCTGCGGAGATACCTATATTAGTGTTTGGTTGGGAATTGTTGGACTTGTTGGGGTCACGTGTGGCTTTTCATTCTACTGGGTTACTAGGTGTGACATATGCCATATCTGAGTATTCTGTAAATTGTCTCTTACTACGCTCCAGATCGTCCTGTATCAACCTCTCTATTGCATCCCCTTCCCTATGTTTCTTAGCTAGCTCTGGGCTCACTTGTTTTATGAACCTACGATTTCTTCTGACTATGCCACCACTACTGTTTTTGAGCAAATAGGACCGGGGTTCTTCTGCTTCGCCTACCACTATAGCTGGCTCCCACTTGGATCCTTGGGACTCTTGGTACATGACTCTCATGTTGGGGAGTAGATGACAGTATTCTCTGTTTGTATTTCCATTGTATCTGTCAGCCATCTCCTTCCTCTTCTCCTCAAAATGCTCGTATATGTTGTCAGGTAGTGTTCTTTGGGCAGTTTGGGCCTGTTGTTCTGTATTAGTGCAGCTCCCAATCCATTCGAGCTTGCATCTACTTCCAAAACTGTTGGTTCTCGTGAGTTGTAATACTGTAATTCAAGGTCTTTATGTATTGCCTGCTTAAGATCATTGAAAGCTTTGTTGTGTTCAGCAGTCCACTCATAATGGCTAGACTTCTTACAGAGTTGCCGCAATAGCTTAGTTTTCTCAGACAGATTAGGGACAAACGGCGCCAAGTATTGTACTAATCCCAGAAAAGACTGTAGCTCAGAGACGTTTCCAGGTGCCGGCCTCTCATGGATGCTGTCGCACTTCTTGGGATCCGGTCTCATACCATCTGTGCTCCACAACAAGCCAAAAAACTGACCTGTTTTGCCTAATCTTGCATTTCTCAGACCTAAACACCAAGCCATTAAGCTTCCAGTCTGTGTTTTGCATCTAATTTGCTAAAAATCCTGGCCTCACACATCTTGTGTGTTTTGCATCTAATTTTAAAAATCCTGGCCTAACGTTGGTGTTTTGTAACGTTGGTGTTTTGTAATGTGTACGCTTCACCGCATTATTAAGGTGCCTGGGATCTAAGCATATTCTTAGCTCACCATTCGATTTTCTAGAAAAAGCCAGACTATTCACCCATTCTGAAGGCGTATTATCATCCACTTTCTCTATCACTCCAAGCTTTCTCATCTCTTCCAACTTTGCACAGATTTCTTTCCGCAGATTTATTGGGTATTTCCTCGGGGCTGCTACAACTGGACGGGAATCGGGCCTTAACTGTATGTGATATCTCCCAGGTAACTTCCCTAATCCTTTGAAACACTCTGGATACACTCTCATAAGTGTTTCTACATTTTCTATTTCGGGCCCATAATTTGATGACCTAGACATTGCACCTAAATTATTCTTATTTGGTTCCCTACTTTTTATTACTAATGGGATTACCTGTCTCGTTTCCTATTGTAGACACAAATATTTTATCATTTTCACTATGTTTTTTACTTTTGGTATACATTTTTTTTTTTGATTTACATACACTCACAATTCCTAAAGCTATGCTGTCCTGACAGCTCAATATTGCTGTACCTACTGTCTTTACTACAAAAAATTTGCAATATCTCCAATCTGACTGTTCAAATTTACATTTTAGGCCAATAACCCCTTCCTGCTTTAGTTCAGTACCGTTTACAGCTGTTAATTTACATGAACTACTATTCAATAGCCTGCCTAACATGTGTTCATTAACGTTTGGGTATAACTGCTTTAGGCATCTATATGGTAGTACATTGCAGTTTGCACCAGTGTCACTTTTTACTTGAAAGTCATACACATTAGATGTTCTTGGACATTCCAAACTTAATTTACACATTATTTGGCTCATACCGTGAGACATGTCATTGTATAGTCTATCATAACTACTAACATCGTTCACTCTAAAAATAGTCTTTTTACTCACATTGTCCATGTCCCAGGGGGTACTTGCTGCGCCTGGTGGTGGGCTTCCTGTTGGGCTCTCCCACTCACAGTCAAGTTGCTTGACCTGTCTGTGTCGGTCTCTGGCTGGCTGCCTGTGTCCGTGCTGTACGGCTGTCTCTTGTGGTGCCACCGGCTGACGGTTCCGTTGTTTGCACACTCCGAACCCGCAAAATGTCCTACTGCCTTGCATGCGATGCATGTCTTCTTCCACGCCGGGCACTTCCGCGGCGGGTGTGTCGTCCTGCAGAACCTGCATGGGGCTCTTGCCGCTCCTGTGTGGTTGTTTACTAGCTCCACGACCTTCTGCTTATTGACGTCAAAGTGTGCACTATTCACCAGGGATGCCTCGTATGCTACCGCCATCTCTGCCGCTTTTTTCCACTCGAGGCCGTTCCCTTCGGCTATCAGCTTTTTACGTAGGCCAGGCCACTGTGTCCCCCGTATCAGCTGGGCGTGGCTGCTCTGTCCCGGCCTTTTGTGCCTTCAAACTGTCCTTCATTCGCTTTTGTCTTGATTTTCAACATGAAATCTTTCACGCTCTGATCTGTGGCTTGCATCATGCCGCACAACTCCAATCGGGCTACCCACATATTCGCAGTGTCGGTCATGTATTCCTCAAATTTAGCAAATACTTTGGAACTGTCCTGCTTATCGGCGTCTTCCATATTCCATGACTGAAATAGTTCCATTCCCTGGTCTCCCGTGGATGCCATAATGTAGTGCCATTTTAATTGTTCCTCAGTTTTATTTATCACAAAGAAACTGTCCATCGCCATTTTCCACTTGTCAAAGCACCTCTTCTGGTTGCCTTCCTCCCATTTTAACTTAGGTAATGGTATCTGCCCATGCCTAAACTCATGTCCTGCTTCTTCGCCCATTTTGCTTACTTAAAATATCCACTGCACTACACTTTATCACTAATTTTCGGAGACTGTCCTTTTAACCGCTGCCACCATGTTATAGTTTCCAGTGTACGTGTGCAGAGAGTCCACAAGTAATATTCAGATATTTTATTATATCCACCAAGCATACAGACGTTCACACATAAAGAATAAGATCATATCATTTGCTGTGCAATATATACAAGTGCTGGCCTTGTACTACTACAATACAATGAGTCTACTATCGGAAACCCTTATATAGCCTGGACATAGAACATTCGAGAAGCATCTATTAATAGTATAACCTGTATAAACCAGTATGTACCAATGTTGAGATGTCAAGGTGTGAGCCTGATTAATACATGTGCCTATGCTGCAAGTACAGTTTATAGTCAGCAATATGTGTGTGTATCAAACTTACAATACATTGCCAAGGTACATACTATGACGCTCCATGAATCACATGACTGGGCATTTATTTCAATTTTTTCATCATCATACTAATTGGCTGCAATACGCATTTCGACAAAAGACAAGCCGTTGAAGCTGGAAAAAAAAACGTGTTCCACTGAATTGCACAGTTGTTGATGCATGGCAGGTCAGAGGATGAATGTGGCCCTGGATAGTAGACTCGGTCAGGTGGGCTTTAGCGCAAGCGTTGAACCACCAGCCTCCAAGCTTAAGATCTCGCACAGTTTTCAGACTTCATGTCATTATCAGCATCGAATGTAGTGAACGCCATGCCGTTTGCATAGGACATTGCATCTCCGACATTGCCAAGTAGCCCAAGATGGTGAGGCGGAAGTGGTCAGTCTCCGAGGAAACACTGATCGTGTGGTACGAGGCGTTACCTGAGGCACCGGGCTTCTCCAGAATGAAGAGCGCCTTGTGGGGTCTGGCAGTTGTCAGGGTGTGTAGAGCGTCTAGACCTGGGTAAAAATACAAGAGAGGTTATATGCCACTTATCATGGGGTATCCTTCATTTGATAGATATCTGTCAATGGCTATTAAATTCAGGAAGGGTCCTAAATTCTTTTACAAATGCATATCCCAGATATCTTTTTTACCTATATGTGACCATAGTTTATCTTGAAATATACTAAATGCTATGCCCATGAAATCAGCCTTTCAGTGATCCACTACTTTGATTGATTTAAAGAATAAAAGTATAATATTTCAATACCAGAAACAGAATTTAACCCTTTCTTACCAATCCATACATTGGCTTTGGGATTTCCAAAGCCAGCGCGATAGTCTTTTCCAGTTGCGAGTGAAGCTTAGAGACCCTGATACTCTGGCAGTGCAACCGTCCACGCCTCTCCGTCCACAAACTGACAATACACGTCCTTCATTCTCCCGCTTTGCGTCCAAAGTCGATAGCATAGACACCGAGGGAGGCTACCCGCATGCCTACTGCGCACGTCGTCACAGCTCTAAAGCGCGAGTAGGTGTCACTAATGAGAAAAAACGTCCTATTAGCTGTTAAAACTCGTATCATTTGTCGTTGTTAATATACATGTTATCTGTTGGATTTCCTCTCGGGGTGGGGGTGGTGTGGGGGTGGGCGGGGAGGGGGGGATTGAGTCAGAAAATGGGTAGAGACGTGCCACAGGTTGAAAATGGTACACACCAATAATCAATATTCCTAATTTGAGAAAACGTGACCCACAATATACCAATATCTGACAAAAAATGTGACATAATATACTACAAATCCGACAGATAACATTTATATGAGATATATTACTGCACAATATCTAAGAACATTTATAGCTTCCTCATAATTGTATTCTTGGCATTGTGGATCATTATGAATTATTATGGTCC
>CM032668.1:13525396-13551094 GCA_019095985.1 Streblospio benedicti
TTGCTCAGAAATATCCATTAAAAGGGTGATTGTTTGCTGTGCTTTTATTTCAGAGCAACATTTGTGATAGCCATGTCATTGATTTTTTCTTTTGGACGTCCACTTAATTAAACGACACCACTCAGGTAGGTGAAACCTCATGCCATCATTTTTTTCTTTTTTATGAAATGTGCATGTGTGGCTCTCGATATTGCTTATTTTAACCTGACCACCAGCTAAAATCCCTGACTACAGAGACGTGCTCAAAGATGCTGCCTCAGCATGTTCTTTTGGGTTAATAAAGGCCGTGTCGATCACTGGTCTTTGCGTATGGAAAGCAGATGTGTTACCGTACAAAAATGTCCCTAAAAGGTCTTTGTCCGCACATTCACGCTACCGTTCGCAATCCACACGTTAATCATAAGTTATTTGTAAGTTTTATGTCCGCTATCGTGATTGCTCAAAAAAGGATTTCTAGGAAGATTATTGATTAACGAACTTAAAAAATTGGTATTTGAGCTGTAACAAATACCAACGGCGGATAAAAATCGATGGATTATTGATTTTGCACGCTAACTAAAATTACACGCCGATAAATATGCGAAAACTATCCGTTTTCATGCCAGAGCGATGGGGGGCAAATAAGAGCAAACAAGAGCAGATGGAAAGCAGACAAATGTTTTGGCGTACAGTTAGCGTGTACATTTAAAGTATAAAAGCGCATGGAAAAAACGTCTGATCTGCCTACAACAAATTATGAATTGCTTATGAAATGCTTATGAGAGATTACAGGTGGCATACGGCAGGGTATATAAACGCAATCGTTGTAGTTCCATTCTCTTGTCAGTCTGGAAGTATCCATCGAAGAGGCACCATCAATGAAAGTGGTCCAATGAAGAATAAAACAAGAAAATTGAACAACAAGACTGAAACATTTTTTACAACGTACAGAAGACTGAACGCTCGTCAATGCATTTTTATGACATCAGACTATAGGCCTTTGCAACAATGTACACCTAGGAAAAAAGTTTTGAGCCTTTTTTCAGGATGAATGAAAACATAGGTATCATACATTTTAATTTGTGTGTTTGCTCAACTTTCTTTTTAAGTTATTTGAATAAATTAAACATGTGACTATGTGAGTTGCAGAATGTATATCCCGCAATGAAAATAAAAAAAAATTTTTGAGAACAATGCATGTTGATGATTGGTAGGCTGCTGTGGTAAAATTTTTTAATATTCAGGAAAATGTTTAAGCTTTTTTGTCACAATAGAAACATCTTACATTTTAGTTTGATGTTCAATGTATGGAGCCCTACACACAAAAATGGATAGTCCATCATGAAATAAGCACGACGACAAATCCCAACAGTCGGTGCATCTTGATTTCATTAGAAGCGGGAGAAGAAACTATTATCGACAGTCGCCTTTTGTAAAATGCCAACGTGAAAATGCCGGATAAAAAAGCAGGGCTTAGGCAATGAAGCAGTTTTTTTCAAAATTAAGAGAGATTGAAACACACAGTGATTATGGGAACACTGAAATAGTAGTCCGCTATGTTACGGTTCCTAGGTTTGTCATTCACTGACAAAGAAATGAATAAGTTTGAGATTCATTCAATGCCAACAAGGTCAGTAATTATATATTAATTAATTTAAAAACTTGATTTCCAACCTAGTACATTGTGACAAAACGAAAATGCACATCGCTGTCATTCTTTTGGTGGTCGGCTTTTTATAGGTGTTACGATATTCGAAATATTTCCAGGGAGCTGCAGGGCATTAAGACATGCCGGGGGGTTTGTATTTCAAAAAACCCGGGGCATCATACGGATGCCCCCGCACCAGGCGTGGTGCATGTTGTGCTTTAAAACAAAAGTTTTAGAACAATGGAAAATGTTCCCTAATTTTAATCACGAAGAAACAAATTTTTTAACCCACCCAGCATGGGCCTATGGTCATGGACCATTGACAGCGTTCAGTTAGTGTTGATGTTCAATGTCTAGTTCAAATGCCAAATTTAAGTCAGATAGCTCTCATTTATTCATTTTTATAACATCAATATCAATGTTATTACATTAGAATAACGTGAGAAACAATTCATACAGCAGGTGCATGCCATACACTCAGTCTAAAAAAATGTCACTAAAAAATATATAGCAGGCATAGTTAAAAGATACCTGTCTCCCAAATTTTATTAATAGCATAAACTTCGACTGTTGTTGTCGACGAAAACGAAAGCAGAAATGACAGCGCGGGCGTCATGCTCGGCGCTTTTTAAATACTGTCTGCTATAGTACGCAGTTCGATGATAAAACGCCAGCCCCCAGCAGGTGTTTTTTTGTCGGGTTGAACATCCGCCGAATGAAGCTGAGCGTCTGCTTTTATCCGCTTTTATCCGGTTTTCTAACGCTTTCTGTCTGCTGTTTGTCTTTTTGAACGCTTTTTACACGCAGCGATGAGTGCAAAAGGTCAGATTATTTGAGCAGATGAAAAGCATACAGCTCCAAATGCCTGGAATTATTGTTAGAACATGTAAGCAGCCGTATGCTTTCTGAATGGGGACACGGCCTTTAGATACTTGTAGTTCGATCACCCAATCAACAAATTGGAAGTGTTACCCTCGTCATATTTTGAAGAGATCAAATAGGTTATACTGAATATTGAAGTACGAAGTAATTGATAAATTAAATATTTATCTTGAACCGTATGCATTTTTTTTTATAAAATTAAGAATATTACGCGCTCAACTAACTGAATGAATATATTTCAGGAATGGTTTTTCTCCATAAGCATATAAATCTCTAATGAATGTGATTTAGATTTAAGAAAATAACCACGCATTGAATATTCATACAGAGGTCATGAAAATCACCAAAGTAAACACCTGTTTTCGCAAATCAAGCATGATTTGTTTAATTTAATTGCATTAGCTCGTACTTGTCCCAACTGTCTCTTCATTAGTACTAACATTGGACTCCTAGCATAAATTTAAACGGACATATTTTTTGCATACTTAAAACATATGATATGTTGTGTTGTGTGGATGGGAGAGCTTTCACCCCTTGCTGAAATTGGCAAACATTTTACCACTGATATGTGCCCGGTTATTTAAAAGATAGTCATGGACGCACATGTATAATCATTGAAACTTTCAACACAGGGAATTGTTTGTGTTCTGATTGGAGAAATACATGTTAACAATACTGTGAAGCATATATCATTTCATACAAAATGTAATCTAACTTTGAGGGAAGAATTGAAAATTCTACCGCTGACCACTAGCCCCCTCGTCCTTATTGAAGTTGTTGGTTTTCCTGGTCCAGATGGGCTCTGATCCATCTCCTAATTATGTCCCCTTCGCGATGATTCACTATCGTCGAGTTGCAGTCAATGACATGGTCGTGCATCGCCACATAATATATTATAGACCCCCCCCCTCCAATGCTGATCGGGCCCATGTGGCTACTGGCATAAGGTAAAGCAAACATGTTGACTGTAGAATATCAAAACTAAATGATATACTGTGTTGTCTAAACGTATATACGCTTATTTAGATAACTTTAACCCTATCACATTTACGTTGCTACTATTAATTCCGTTAACTCCCGTTGCATGCCTATTTAATAGGTACCATGTCACTTTTTTCGCTGACTATAAATTGAACGTGACAAATTGTCCCAGAAAGTGCAGTCGCAATTACCGTGAAAGTGCAAAATAAGACAACAGTACAATCCACTTTTCAATCTTTCACATTAGAAGTCTGCCAGCAAATTGGACAGACACTGCTATAGGCTACCTGTAAGACAGAAGACACAAATATGGCGGAAGCAATGCCGGTTGATACGGATGTATCTAATGGATCGGGGGAATCTTCTGATTCAGATACGGACTATGAATTTCCACTGGAGAACATCAATGAATATTGTCTTCACGACGACCGAATAACTTGTCTCCATTGGCATCCCACCACAGACCTTATAGCCACCGGTTCATCGGATGGCTATGCTACCATCCTGGACTTGAATGAAAGTCCACAGTTGGGAGATGTCCACCAACTTAAACACTACTACGGCCAAAACTCTGACCCGAAAGACCATCATGTGCGATGTGTGCAGTGGAGGTACATGTATATACTTTTATTGTGTTAGTTATATTTTAAAAAGAGTTATGTATAGTATGGTTATAATTGGATAGAAATACTGGTACCTATAGCGTATAGCCGAGTTGTCTTCTTAGTTTTTAATCTTTCTATGATAATTGTTTTTAGGTGTGTGAGGGTGTGGGCTGGGCTTTTCACTTAGGTGGTGTGGTGGGGGTGGGGGTGGGGGAATGAAAATCATACCGCAAAATGCTAATTTATTCATACCAAGCTGGACCATTATATAGCTTAACCCCCAAATATAATATTCCCAAGTGCAAAAATTGAGCATCATTTCAAAACACATGTTCCTTTTTAACCTACTACTACTATAGGTACACCACGAGCGGGCAGGACCCTCAGCTGCTCACCGGGTCTGATGATGGCGTTGTACGCGTGCACAGGGTCAACGGTTTTACCGAGCTCCAGAGAAACATAACACTAGACATGCAAGGCACACACCACAACGCTCCGAAGTGCAACATACGAGCGGCCAAGTTCAACGAGCAGGGAAACTATGTGGTGACGGGCAGCGACGACCATACCTGCATCGTGTGGGACGTCAACCAGTCGACGTCCGTCCAGCAGTTCAAGTTCCATACGGGAGAGGTGACGGACCTCGCCTGGTGCAACGACAACACGTTCGCCTCGTGCTCGGCGGACGAGAACATCATCCTCAACAGGGTGGGCTCGGACAAACCTCTGCGCACGTGGAGCCACAACGAGAACGTCAACCAAATCGACTGGTGCCCGCAGGGTATGACGCTGGCGTCCGCCTCGGACGATAAGACCGTGAGGCTCTGGCAGCCGAACAAGGACGAATGCGTGCACAAGCTCGAGGGCTTTGAGATGGAGGTCTACACCGTGTGCTGGGCTCCGGTGGGGAAAGGCTCGGACTATCCCAACGGCAAGCTCGTGCTGGCGAGCGGCTCCGCGGACCGCACCGTTTGTTTGTGGGACCCGGAGACTGGGCAGTTGATGTGCATGCTGGAGGACCACTGGGACTCCGTGGAGAAGGTGGCCTTCTCGCCCGATGGCCAGTATCTGGCGAGCGCCGGCATGGACAAAGTCACCAACATCTACAGCGTGTCACAGCAGAAGCTCGTGCGATCATTCAACAACGCGGCCGGGGTGTGCTACGACGTGGGCTGGAACTACGTGGGCAACAAAGTGGCCATGGCGTCCTCAGATCACAGAGTTTACGTTTTGGACATGCGTATGTTGGAGCCGGGTATACCTTTGGCCGCGCCGACGATTGGTTAGAAGAAGACACGGTTTCTTTTGCGCTGGCATTTTCATATGGCATTTTGGGATGGAACGATATGGACGTTTGAGATGTTATTAGTAATTGTAATTGTCTTGATTGCTGGCTTAAAACTTATCACTTTATTGCTACTTGTAAGTATGTACAGCCACTGTTGAAGGTTAGAATGGGACACAAAGCAATCAGGTTATGTAAATAAAGCTTTAAATGGATTATACACGTACAAATACACTGCACATACAATTTAATTCATAATACCGCACAAATGTATATATTTAATGCACCACACTAGTGAGTTATTGTTTGTAACTTGTTCAAATTAATTTTGTATTAACTGGCAAATAAACCTATATAATTTCGGTTTGGCCATTCTTTTCAATCAGCAGCAGTTTACTAACCTAACCTTCTCGTACCACACGAGGGCGTTATGAGCCTCATTTGAGATTCGTCCGGGTCCATATAACTTTGGGAAAAGGTAAAGTCCTAGCACAGTTCATACACGTTTAGATAAATTCCATGCACTATCCACAATGAACTATGTGTTCTCCAATATGAGTCCACAATCAATGACCGATTAAGGCGGGGGCGGGATGTAACGACTTACGAGGCCACCAGCAAGCGGTGTACACCATTTAATTGGACTGGTCCCCAGCATTCCAACATCTTGCCAGTGGGTCTGACAATGGTACTGTTAGTTTGGGATTGTTCATTTGGCAAGTGCAATAATTTCTCATATTGCTCCATTATTTCTTTTATAAAGTGAATATCATCATATACCTAACAGGACATAAAATGACAATTTTGGGAATGATGTGTTGAGTGGTTGTCGGTATTAGTTTGGTTTAGTCACATATTATATACTGCAGCGCCGGCTGGTTGTGTTAACCAAACCCCGCTGAAACAAGTTGTCCCGTGTGATGCGACTACCGTTCGATCGGCGTTTTAAAATGACGTAGCATCGGCGAGATACTGGATAGCTGGAGTATACTGCAGAGAACGAGAACGAGGCAGTTTATTGGAGTCTCACCTAGAGGCGTGTGGATTTTGTAAGATTTATTACTAGTATTTCCCCATATATTACGCGCGTTTACAGGTAATTATTATGATTAGGTATAACATAGTGTGGGGCAGTTTCCCCGCATTGTGAATTATGATAAAGGCAGTGTCTGCCAGTAAATTAAGTGGAGTTTAATCAAGATTCCACTCGAGTTTCTGGACTAGCCAGCCAGACTAACTACTATAATGGCGTCGATTTTTTTTCTCTTAGTTTCTGCCCATCTAAACTGAATAGTGAATTAAACGTAATGCTAGATACGAGTAAAAGATGTCTTTAGTTAGAATAAAATTATATACCATTGGTCCTTTCTTGGATTAATGCTAAATTCGATGTTTAATTATAGAATAGCCATGGCATGGGCCTGGCAGAGGCAGAGCATACTTTCTATACAAGATTCGTGAAATATGGTATGCAGCATATGGTCGCATTTCTTTTTTTTTAATTCTTCTATTTCTGCTGCTCTAATCCGGTCTAAATTAAATCTATGTTGGTCTAAATGTTTTACATTTTTTTGTGTTTAGGGATGGTCCATTATTTGTGACCAGGGGGGGGGGGCTATGAGGAAAATCGGGGGGGGGGGTGCCTATTTTGTTCCTGAAAAAGAGGGGGGCCACTTAATTTGTCCCTAGGTGAACAGGGGGTGGGGTGGGGCATCTATTTTGTTCTTGGAAATATGGCAACGATTTTTCGGTATTTGATCATTTTTAAAGCCGAGCTTTGCAGAAGACTCGAGCTTTTTAGTCGTCAGCGTTTCATTCCGTTCCCTCTTCACCGCCACTATCTTAACTATATGCATATTCATACGCATTGAAATTAGTGCTCAATTTTAATTTATCAATGTAACTGAAGCCGCTGACAAAAAATTTAGACTGATTATTACTTGCAGAGGTTTTTGACTACTACAATTTACAGTGAACAGTCCAACTGTCTTTGTACATTGTATTTACTTGATAACATCCATGGGTCGATTTAGATGCTGGCCCGGTGGCCCATGGCCAGTTAAAATAGTCTGGGGCCAGTTGACTCTGTCTTTCGTTGAACTGGCCCGTTTGGCCAGTTGGAATAATATGAATATTGGTGCCCAAAAAATCACAGGGCTGTCAAGACTCACGGTTTTTGAGGATGAAATCAGCATTACAGCCAGTTCTATGATTAGTTACCGCTTTTGCTTAATCCAAAGCAATATTTGAAATACACACTTATTTGCTTATGAAACCAAAAATCATGACATTACTGAGAAGCCGTGGTTAGTGGCTGTTCACTACTCTGGACATAAGCTTGGTATACAAGGATATGGTCAAATAAAATTCCTCACTCTATGACAAAGTCGATAGTTTTTTTCGCAATCAAGTATAATGCAAAACATCACCATTAACTGGCCTGAATATAAAAACATTAAATATTAAAAAGTAACTCATTTCGAAACTCAAATTTCATGATTTTATTGAACATTTTGACAAACCGGCAATCTGAAGATGAAGAATACCATTACATTCCTATGTACATTGTTTCAATTCACTTTAAACTTTTTTCTGCATTAATGGACTTACAGGTCTGATAGAGCAAACGTTTCAAGAAAGAAGAGATCAAATAAAGGTTATATATAGCCTTGGAAGAATGTGTGTATTTGTGTTTTTTCAGGATATGCTGCGGATTTCTATATTATGTTAAATAATTTTTTTGCACAAGGTGGCAGACATAATTGATGTGAAAGAATTATTATTATAAACAGTTCAGTTTTAATTATATTTTCTTGTAGAATAGACATTATGAGCAAATCTGGCTTACCTCGTGGACCCATGACCGCATTTGCATTCTTCGTTCACACTTGTCAAGAGGAACACAAGAAGGATGAACCAAAAGCAGAAGGATCTGTCTTTGTAGAGTTGTCCCGGAAATGTGCTGAATATTGGAAGGTGAGATAACTATATGTATAAACATTTATATTACTCACTAGGTTAAGATGATAGTTATTTTAATTTTTAGGGAAAAATGGTTTTTGTTGATCTTTGTTTTTAAAAGCTCTTTTCTAAACGAATAATATTTATCACTGACGCTCGTTATGTGCTTTTACAAGAAATTTATCACATTTTGTTGTACTCTTTTAGTCAATGGATGCCACCCAAAAGAGGAGGTTTGAAGAGATGGCTGCTGAAGATGAAATTCGTTATGAGAAAGAGATGTCTACATATTCAAATCTGTATGCCCCTAAAAAAGCAATGCCTGCCTTCTTATTCTTTTGTGCTGAGGAGCGACCATCAGTTGAAAAAGATTTCCCTGATTATGGTGTTGAAGATGTTGCCACAGAACTATGGAAGCGATGGAGAGTGTGCCCCAACAGACCAAAATTTGATGAATTAGCAGCGATCGATAAAAAAAGATATATACAGGTACATTTCCTTTCTTATGAACAAAAAGATATTGTTTTTTTTTAACTGAGTGACCTTGTATTTCATGGATTGTTTGAATTGTGGCTGACAAAGATCATGCATTCTGCATTAGAGTCTCCATTATATCAGAAGACACTCAATAAATACATGTACAATACAATACAATCAGGGGTAGTTGTGGCTTGTTGTTCTTATGCAGAAATGAAATTTTATTTAAAAAACAGAAAAACTTTTGTTAACTACTTGTCCCATTTATCCTTAAGTAACATACAAAGCTAATCCTCATGTCAAAATAATGATTATTTTACTTAATATCTAAATATAATAACTGTAAACACATATGCACACATTCGCAAATACATTTCTTATACCACAAACTAGAGCCACAGGATGTTTCCGAAACCTCAAAAGAACTTTCAATAGATCATTCTGCAATTTTGGCCCCTGGTGAATCAGATCATTCAGTGATGTACCTTGATATTTAGCCGAAGCATTCAAACACTATTCTGACTTTGGAGTCTTAAAGTCTCACCACTGGGAAATGGGGTAAATACCACCTAGCACGCTGCTGACTCTCATCTTCTGAGATCTTAGTTATGTAGCCCTTACTTTCATACTTCTTTATCACTTCATCATATGACTTTGCAAGTGACTCATCTTTTTTCAACCTTTTTTCAACACTGCATAGTCGATTCATTGCCATGTCATAATTATCAGGTAAGTCTCTCTTTTCAGATTTCCATGTTATGCCAATCTTGTAATGGTCATCTACATAAGACAGTGATTGTTTAATTATATGTGCAGCTGCTTTTTCTTCTTTGGACATGGGAATGTTACTACATGAAACATCTTCAATTTCCCCAAATCTTCTCAGACTCTTATTAATCTCTCTGTCATCAGTCTTGTTCTCGATAAAATAGCTTTGTTGGTAGTTTGTTGTGAGGTAACTATTATCACCTTTCTGTGAACTTCTACAGGTCCAGTCGAGAGGAGTTTGCCTGGCAATAGGATCCCATGTCTTTCCCTTCACATCTTTTTATGGAAACATGCAGATCTGCATGGTCTATACCTATTAGCATGTCAATGTTATGTCTTTTACTCACTGATGGAAACTTAATGTTGTGAAGTTGTGGCCAATTTTCTGCATACTTACTCCAATCCACAACTTGCAGGTCTCCCGTAACATTCTCAATTGTATATGCATTTACAGTCATGTCAACAGATCCATCACAGCTCTCTAAGCCAAACTCCACTGGCATTGTTTCAAATGACTAACTGATCATTTAGTACATTAACACTGACTCTTTATTTCTCCTTTTAGGCCAAGTTCAGCAGTGACATCAGAATTGATGCATGTCTTGGTGCTAGTATCATCGAGCAATGCATTTATACTCATTCTTTTATTCTTACTTTTAACTATGACTGGTATAGTTTGCAGAACCGCAGGATAACTACTGTACAGTGATGCACAGTTGTTTGTAACAGGTAAGGCAGTGTATGCTCTATCTCCTTCTGTTGCATTGTTATCATTATCCTGGGTTTTGTTGGGCCCATTTTCAACTGGATCATTCATTTGTGTTACATTTGTATATCTGTGTAACAATCGATGATGTGTCTGTTTACATCCGTTTATACAAACTGTGACCACGCGTCTGCATGATCTTGCAATATGGTTTTGCCCCAGACATCTGTAGCATAAATGGTTTGACACTGCCATATTCCACCTCTCATCAGATGGAAATTTCTTGAAATCATCACAAGCCCATATTGCATGATCCTGGATACAAACACAACTTCTCTTCCTGGAATTTCTGTCATTTGTCAGATTGTCTCTCTATCTTGACCATCTTGCTGTCCAAACAAAGTTCTCTGTGTACTGTTCAATGTGATACCTTTTACAGCTTCCTCCGCTTTTGTTTGAAACTGAGATTCTCTGACCACCCAATCTCTCAACGTGATGACTGACTTTTCTTTTGATAATCAGCACACCAACGATTGTATTCTTTTACCATTCTTTCCGTCATCCTTTCTCTGATACTGTCAAATAGTGTACCATCCTTCAACTCATACTGTCGATTAGCATGAATTAGATTTGAAACAGCTACATCTAAAACATCAGCAAAATTTTTCAAAGTCACCTGCATGCTCGTCTCTTAGTGGTTTCAATTTCTTTACCCTTTCTCCAACTGCTTTGTCCTCCATATTTTCTATCCAACTTCTCTTTTGCTGTGTCATAAGCCGCACCTGAATGACCAAGCTCCTGTGTGTTTTTAAAGCTTCTCCACCAAGGCAATCTTTTAAATAGAGTAATTTGTATTTGATGAGATATTTGTATTATCTATACATGACATAAAGACTGCTCTCCAACCTTCATACAAACTCTTATTTCCTTCAAATGTGGGAATAGAGACTCTTTTCAGTTGATTTCTTCTATCGATTCCTAGCTCATCACTCCTCTCTGGTCTATCTATCACCATTGGTGGTGATTCATCTTTTTCCATATTGATATTCCAACCAAAACTCTTTGATGTCCAATCCTGTGCATGTTCTCTCTTTATTCCTAATTCTTCTTCCATTTGATGCTCCACTTCTTTGCGTCGCGATTCTAACTCTTTTTCAGCCAGTTTTAGTTTCTGTTTTTTCCTGCAGACATCTACATGTATAAAGCGTCCATTTGTCTTATCTTGTCTCTGTATTCAGCTTCCATTTTAAACTTTATTCTCTCAAATTCTTCTTCTTGCCTTTTTTTGGTTGCTCTTATTTGGTCTGTTCTCACTCTAGCTTCTATGCAATTTCTCCGACACAACAGTGGTTGCTTTGCTGGACTCTTCACCCTCGCGTGATTAAAGGTATTCATTTGCTTTCCTCACTGTGTCATCAAAATTCTCAGACAATTGTTCTACCGCAACATTTAATTTACTGTTGTTTACTCTATCACCTTTTTTCTTCATGCAATCTATTAACAATTTTGTCACATATAAAGTCTCATCAAGAATTGTACTGAAATTCTGAACTTGTTTGTTGACTTGCCTGCGACTTGGAAGGTCTTCTAATAACTCCAACAATTTGTGCATTTGTTTAGTGAAGGCACATTTTTTCACCGTTTTTTCTCCTTTTAACTTCTGTATTTCATCCAGCAACATTTGGTCTTTTTCATGCTTAGAATTAACCCCTCCTGTAGCTCCTTGGGTGTCAGCATCTATCTTCACTTCATCCACGCTCTTGTCTAGCATTTTGTTCTTATGCAGAAATGAAATTTTATTTAAAAAACAGAGAAAAACTTTTATTAAGGAGACTTTCTGAAGATAAAAGAATTTGGAGATAAGAAAATTCTCAAAATGTTCGTTTTTTATTTTAGTATAAAAGTACATCCATTTCCCTATTTAAAAATGTATAGCACTTTAGGGGTTTCGGGAATAGAATTTGGTTTATGGACCATACAAAAGATCATACAAAAGACAATAAAAAATTCAGTCAATGTTAATTTTGCCTGTACCGAAATTGTATACATGATCAAAAGGGAAATGAATGTACTTTTATACTTAAATTAAAAGCAAGCACATTTTGAGAAATTTTTTATCTCCAGAAAGTCTCAGTAACTACTTGTTCCATTTATCCTTAAGTAAAATACAAAGCTAATCCTCATGTCAAAATAATGATTATTTTACTTATCTAAATGTAATAACTGTAAACACATATGCTGTAAACTTGTAAATTTAATAAATAATTAATAATATTAAAGCAAACATTTCACCAGTTCCAAATGTTATCGCCCTAACACACGCAATACACAACAAGTAACCACCATTTTTTAAAAAAACAAATTCAGTCACAACGCACGCTCCTGGTTGTCTTACGTTCACTTGTTGAAAAGTGATTTATATTTCATTAGCTAGGCATACATGTACCTGTATTAAAATGTTTGAAATCGGCTTTTGTATTAAAATTACCTTGCACACTACATGTTGACTCCCTGAGTATAACCTTTAAAGTGTTTTAAGCATGCTAGAATAAAACATCGATGAAAATCTTTACTTGCAGAATGCACAATTTGACTGGTATTCACTGTGTTATTTCTTTTGTAGGAGATGATGGCTTACAAGCAGGTGCTGCCCCAACAAAAGAAAAGCCCTCAGCAGCTGTGGCTGTGGAAGAGAAGGAAGATGATGATGACAACTAAATGGATTGTAAATTTGTCCTATTTTTGTTAATGTGTATCTGTAAGAAAATGGACAGGTATTGACCCTAAGGTGGTCTCTACTTCAATGATGCACAAACTTGTTTTGTGAGCTGTACATGACAATTATTTCTATTCAATGTTTGATAACTGTTACACCAGCAAATCCACATTTTTTTTTCTCAAAATGAGATATTTAGCTGTAGAGCAGATGGAGTGCACAGATTATGCAAAGTCCATACTTATGAAGAAGAGGGCCTGTTTTGTGGGGTTAAGTATCATATATAAATTACTATTTTGTATTGTCATGTTCTACAAATCATGGAGACCTGGGCTAAGTTGTGTTATTGGCAGTTTTTGTTTGTTGTATGATCTTGTTATGTCTTGCAATATTTTGGCATTGTCGGGTCATAAGTCTAAAACTGTTAAAATATTGTTAGATGCTATAGTTATATTGGTTTATTTATTATTTTCTGAACTAGGTTCATTGACTAAATTCATTATTTTAAGTTATTGAAATGTCATTACTAGTTTGTAAATAAAGGCAATGTAAAGATGATTCATAAGATTACTGGTTTTAGCATATTGTTTTAATGTAAATCAAAATTTAAAAAAAATACTTTTGAAAGTGTCATGTTGTAAAGGATTAGGCCACTTTACATTGGCATAATACTTTGAGTTCCTTGGTTGAGGCGCCACCCTCCCTGATTAAAGGCTCAGAGGAGGGAGAAGCCAAGTATATTCTTGTGATTAATGAAACTTTAATGTCATTTTGTATCTTTTTATTCCATGCAAAGTCGAAGGTACAACAATTCAACATCTAGGCATCAATTTACAACAAGTATATCCAATCCAGCATCACAAATCAAGAATACATCTAGACATAAGGATACCATAGAGCAAACCAGCAGCTGTACATATACTAATTTCACAAGCCTTTGTCAGCAATATCTGACCACATTAGTTTCCTAGTTAAACTAGTAATATCAAGACTATTACCCTGCCACGACTCACATTGGCAGTTTATTAAAAGCTAATCAATGTTTTAAACACGCTTGTTCTATAATTAGTATATCTGCCGACAGAAAGTCTGGTTTCTCTGATTACAGTGAAGCGCATCACAAACATGATAATTTCTGGCATAACAATCTAAATGAAAACATAACATGCTCTACTTTAAATAGGTCATCTCTTTACAATCAGTTTGTACAAATCTGCATCAAATGGAAGAAGTAAAAAAATGGAGTGTTAGCTTGACCCAGACACAGATTTTCTTAATGTTGGACTTCGTATTTTGAGGACTGTGGCGGGACTTTATGTGGCTTTCATGTAACGTAATATTTGCACAACTTTTAGGTGAACATGGTAGTGTTGATTGAAATATAATGATTATGGGAAATCAGAAATATTTTGCTGCTTAGGGGAGAAATGTCATGTAAAGTGATATTTGCATGTTCACATAAAAGTTGTGCAAATATTACATTACATGACATGAGTAGTATGGAAGGGGCTTAAACTAATCTCGTAAATCAAATTTTTTTTTTTTTTTGACAGCTCAAGGTCACGGGGCACCGTGTCCCCCCCTTTGCCACGCGCCGGTCTTTGACCCCGCTGGGTCCCCCGCTGGTCGGCCTGTCAATTAAAGTGACGGATGAGGTTTGGCTGATCGGTTGAGCTGAACTGGTGTGGTGCGGCGAGGCGTGTGCCTCGTGCGTGGGGTCTGGTGTGGCTCGCAAGGGTGTTGTGTGTGGTTTCCGTGCGCTCGCCCCGGGGTCCCCCCCAAACGAGTTGGAGATTTAATCTGAAGATATGGTGGACCTGTTGACGGATGGGGGTTTGGTGAGCGGGCTGGTGCGCGGCTCGTCGCCAGATGAGGGGGAAACGGGCGGGTTGGCTAGCGGGGATGAGTTGTTGAAGCTACTAGTAGCGACTTTGAAATAGTAGACCATGCACTACCATGTTTTCGCTATATCATTGGTGTTCTTATATAGTAACTGTATCGGCATATGTAAAACCTTCACATTCTGCAGATGGTTTGCCAATATTTTACCCACACCAACCCAAATGAGGGGGTAGTAAACTTATATAATTTAATCTGAAAGATATTATGCGCTCGTGTTGATGGATATGGTCTGGTGGCTTTTCTTCTCTCAAGGGTCGCAGAATGAGCAAAACGGGTGGGTTTTTGCGTTGGAGTGGCGAGCGCTAGCGCTTTTGGCCGGCTCGATCTCTCCCGCTGGCGGCCTGTCAATTAAAATGATGGATGGGGTCAGTCGGTTGGTGAGCATTGGAGTGGCGGGGGGCTGTGCACCTCGCGACAGTTGCACTCGCAAAGTCGAGAAGAGTGTCTGACGCTTGACTGTATTCTACGAGTGAGCTGACATTAAAAAAGCAAACAAAACGCCTAGATGTTACTGTATCAATGTTTTTGATTGTATTCTATGTTTTTACGTGTTGACCGGGCATTAAAAAAAAACAAAAACGCCTAGGCGTTACCCCATCAATGTTTTTGATTGTATATTTACGTATAAAAGAGTTTTAAAAAACGTATTGGATACTGTACCAATGTTTTTTTTATTGTATTCTAGCGCGTTGGATAAGGCATGTATCAATGTTTTTGATTGTATTCTGTTGTGTAAAAAGCATTAAAACGTCGTATTGAATACTGTGTCAATGTTTTTTTTTATTGTAATAAAAAAATTAAAAAACGTTTCCTCGAGAGCGCCCTTGTCAGCTAGCGAACCGGCGTCAGCTAAAACGGGAGCGCTCTCGCCGAGCAGGGAAATGGTCGGGTTTCTGGTCAGCTAGGGAACTGAAACGGGCGGGCGAGTGCTGAGGGTCGCTGGATGAGGGGGGAAAACGGGCGAGCGCTAGCACTCGGTGCGGCTCGGTCTGGGTCTCCCGCTGGTGGACCTGTCAATTAAAGTGACGGATGGGCCTCGCAAGGGTCGTCGGATGAGGAGGAAAAACGGGCGGGACGAGCGCTAGCGCTGGTGAGACCGTCGCCGAATGAGGGAAACGGGCGGGTTTTTGGCGAGCGGGGGCGGTGGTTGAGAGGGTTGTTTCAAATTGGTATCCTATCCTTTTTTTTAAAAGATAGATAGGATTGTTGCTGTGGTCGTAGCGCTTAGTAGGTCTCCCGCACGAGAGCTTTCAACTCTCCAGAGAGCAGAGCCAGCGTTTTAGACCTGAAGAGATGGTCCCTTAAGCGCCTTTCGAATTGGCCCATTACCAGTCCTATCAGACAAGGGAACTCTATGCCGAACCTATTGCGAATCTTTGCGAGCTCCGTTAAACAGAGCACAATTTTCGTCTTGAGTGACCCCATCTTTCGCTCTCATAGATACAGACCTCCCCGTACAGCGACCCTCGGACCACACGCCTTCTCGTTCATGTTCACGGATCGAGAGCCGGATTGGAAATGATCCACCCGCGCGCCGACAGTCAATTAAACGTGTGTCGTCTTAAACTAGAACAGCGTGAGAAATATAACCCCGTCAAGTTGTCAAGAGGTCCGGCCGACTCGCCCCCGCCGATTAACCCCATCATCTCCAGACGGTATCATAACAGCCTAATTGGATCCGCGTGTGGCACGTCAAGACCATTAAATCGCTAAACGGGGCATTTAAACCCCCCCCCGCGCGGCAAAACGCCACCCGAGCCCCTATAATTGGGCGTCAACATTTCACGCCTCTATCCGGCGATCAGAGCCCGGGGACATTTAAACCGGAGTAGCGTCGCATCTGTACCAAATCAAACGTTCACGGGTGGTTGGGGAAAAATAAGAGAACAAAAAAAAACAGACATCGGCGTACAGACATCGTTTAATAACGTATAACAACTTAAATACCGGTGACTCCCCGCTCGTTTAATAACAACGTGAATAGCGCTCACCCCTCTATCGCCGATTGAGAGAGTTGAATGCCTGAAAGTGTATAAATGATAAGGTCATCAATTGGTGTGATTGAAGAATTACAAAACCAACACAATTAACTCATTAAAGAACAAAGAGAAGCCGTTTATAGCTCATTTTCGTCCACAAGAGTGCGGGGTTGGGGTTACTGCAATTTCATGATAATTTATATATTTTAGTTTTTTATATAGATTTTCACATTATCACTAAAACAAATACCCATGGCCCAGCAGCAAAAAGATATTAACACCAAATTATATATTCCCTCATATATTCCCTGCAACATCAGATCTGGGATAAATTAAAGGCGAGTACCATGCGTTTGGTATTGTATTGTTCTGCAAAGCCCATATAAAAATACCTACACAACCTTTCATTGTGACAATTTGTTGACCACAACGCAAATACTATCTCCATTTTGAACGTTTGTCATGTAAAATACCCATGCCGTTCAGGAGTTTTCACATTTCAAGTATGGACTGTTTGTTGACCACATGTCGATATAAAACTACATGTACTTCTATCTCATCATTTCGTTTCAAATTGCATATATTATGTATGTGGTGATGGACAATACTACGGATATCATTTAAAAAGACTTTGGAGTAATAAAAAGCTGTTGTTTTATTCTGCGATAAGTTTGATAGTTGGACTGACCCTTAGGTCCAACATTACATTCTTAGTAGAATCCCGCATACGCTTTCCTATTAAGACCGGCTGTTCTTGTATTTGATATATTGACCTAGAAAGTGACTCCGCATTTGTTCAAATCAGACTATGTGAAATCGTTTTTAGTCAGTCTACCCATAAAACAAGGTTCTATAACCGGTAGAGTCAGCCATGTGAATTAAACTCTGCATGTCAACACCACTTACTTCCTATTAGTATTTTGGGAAAGGGAAATTCTTAACGCTTCGTCAATATTAAATGGATACCGTGCTTGGAGCTACATGTACATTCCTGGTCTTTTTAACAGGTAAATACGTACATGCATTTGTTTTCCCACACTTAGGTGCTCGTTAATGTATGATTTATGTTGTGAGTTTGCTGGTCTATTATGAAAGTCTTGTATTTAGAGTACAGCCACTTTTGTAGATCTTATTTAATACACATGTAATAACATTTGGGTCATTTTCAAAAGTACAATTTCAAGTGAAATATTTACAAAAGAGTAATCTATTCATGTAGTCAATTATTTTTTTCCCGTCAGGATTTAACTTTGCTTTTGGGTTGCCGTTTATCAATTTAGAGGGTGATCCTGTCAACACTGATGGTAACTTTTCTTATATATTGTCTATCGTTTGCTATTATCTTTTGTCTTCTTTTAGCTTGGAACATGTACCTTGTGCGCACTGTATATGTCTTATTTATTTATTCATTTGCTTTGCCTGACGTTTAAATGTAATCCTTCCATCGGTAAGATGTCTTGCATAATTATAATTATTGCGTATCTGGCCATCTGCCCATTTAATCCGGGATCGGTCGTATACATTAGGACTATTGCCAATAAGATTGATTAGTTAAATAAACAGTATACATACAGAATCGAATTACAATACATACGCATATGATGACCTTTGTCAGATTTTGAATCTTTTTTTTTTCCATACAGGTTCGACTCCATGTCCTGATAATTGGACACTTTACGATCTCGAGGCCTGTGTCTTTATTTCCGAGAACGAAGTGAATTATACAGAAGCAGATAAAATATGCAAAGACAGAGACTCTATACTTGTGTTGCCTGGGTTTAGTTTTACTGATAATCACCAGTTAGTTTTACGTGTACTTGTAGTTATCTTTTAATTATATTTTTTATTAATCTATTGTTGAAGTAATTGATCATTGGTAATCTTCCTTCACAGCCTACACCTGAATGGCCAGTATTGGGTTGGACGCACCAGTAATAATCCTCCTTGCAATGTTGGTAAATATAACAGTGGTGGTTCAATACCCGGAGAACCATTGGGATATGACTGCAACGATCCAAATAAGTATATCTGTTACATGCGTAAGTAGCATGATTCGAAGTAGGAAAATATATCGTAACATTCGTAAGTAAATTAAGTGTGTCCATATCCATTGCTTTTACTTTTTATATGGTTCTAATTCAATATCCTAATATATATCGGCTTGTTCCTGTATGTGACCACGTATCAATTGTAAGACATACTAGAATCTAGATTTTATCATTATCAACTTGTTGAGAACATTTTAAGTTTGATTCTGGACATAATGCTATTTCATGGTGTTGGCGTCTGCAAAACACGTACCTGTTTTTTAATAACAGATAGGCATAATAGATAATAACTATTTTATTTTTCCGTAAGCTAAGAGTAATAATGAGGCGTAAGACAGTGAGGGGACATAAACTAATCTGAGGGGTTGGGCCTTAAGCGAATGCTTATATATACATATTATATATAATAGACAGGCAATAGAAGTGACTTCGCTTTCTGTCATACACACGTCAGTTATTCGTCATTGAAAATACATATTGAAATGTCAACCATCACTCCCTGTCCTGTAATATCGCCAATGCGTGACAACAGAGGTTGTCATGGATGAATAATTATTCTGCTTTTTTTACTTGATAGGGATATTGCAAAGAATTGGCAATACGCGTTTGATATATGGTTATTGTTAAAATTTAGCTCTTTGGATCCAGTATGGAGAATATGTGTATTATGTATCACCACCGGACGACCGTGTAAATTCCATAACAGCAGCTAACCGCTGTATTATATTAGATGATGAAAAGGAAGCTCAGCTACTGAACTGGACAAGCACCTCCCCACTACAAAGGCAAAATATAGTGTATGTATTTGCTAACCGCCTTTTTGCGTACTAAAATCTATATTTCCTGTACAGTTTATCTAACTTGTATTGTAGTTATTGAACGCACGATGCAGGGTAGCTCATATTCGGTTGAAAATAATTTATATATATATATATATATATATATATATATATATATATATATATATATATATATATATATATATATATATATATATATATATATAATATATATATACGCACGCATATACTGCACGCACGCATATATTATAATATATATATATATATATATATATATATATATATATATATATATATATATATATATATATATATATATATATATATATATATATATATATTGCATGGTTGTCCTTCAAATTGTATCAAATACTCCAACAGGTTTACTCGTTTAACTTCATTACCGTCCTACCTCTATTCTACGTACGTATAGTTTAGGCAATCTGCCCCATTGGATTACTCCTATTACTGGCGAATGGTGCTCTACACTTCAACGAAATACCACACTGGTCATCAGAAGTGAACATGAAGATGCTAAATTAGCGTACATTTGTGCGTATGATCCAGGTAAATAACAATAAGTGGTATCGGTAGGCCTAATAGTGTCAAACACGCGTCAGAGTGCAGTAGGTTATTTTTTTTAAAATAAACTTCATATCAGAGTTGTGCCTATTACATTTTACAGACCCTAGTCCAGTCCAAATACTTTGCGTGCCTAGAATACTTGAGTTCAAGTCAAAGCTTAAACATAGGTTTCAATGTACATTACTTGAGTCCAAATAAATGTACTTTGGTTGTACTTGATTCCAAGTACCAGGTACAGTGACGGAATGTTCAACTAAATAACACCATCATAACTCAGCTTTATGTACAATGTTGATCTTATGTAACGGGACACACGTCGTGAATTTCTACTACTTTTCTATTGTACTGATTGGTTGAGCACAAAACGTGACAGTGTGCAACTTCTTAAATATGTTACTAAATTGTCAAATGGAGAATAACAATTCGATCCGTTCCGCTTTTATAAATGTACTGATACAGTAGTGAGTGTACTTGGAAGTAGAATTTGCCCATAACAAGTACTTTTGGATGGTACTCGGGTCGAAGTACAAGTACATAATTTTGATTTTATACAAAGGAATTCTAAAGACACCAACAATTTGATTATCATCGGAGGGGGGCCAGGCAAAAACATTGAAGTGATTTTTTTTTTCAACATCTTCTTGAGAAATTCTTTTTCAATGTATACGATTTTTTTTTTGCTCTGAGCAAAACTGCATCGTTTTTTTCCAAATAAAAATCTGGCAAAATGAATTATCTTTGAGCATGTATTTCTACTTTCTAACTGATACAATACATGTATGGTTAATATTCATATATACCTCTTCTTATGAATCTATGATGCATTTGACAGAAATGAGGATTTTCTCTATTTCCATTGAGAAAATTTGCAAGCAATATAACCACTTTAAAACTGAATGTACCATGAGTACACCTGTTACTGCTATAAAGTAAACAAATAAGGATACATTTACGTTATAATACATATCTGTCTCTCATATGAAAAAACAGTTAACACCTCAGTATATGCTGTAGCTTGTCAGAAGACATTCATTGTCAATAATTAGTTTAATACATAGACACAAGCTAAAGAAATGCAACTAATCTCTTATGTAAAGAGCTGAACTTCTGTAGTATTCTGTCTTTGCCGTTGGGACCTTCTTTTTTCCAAGCCTGTTCCACGTTGTCTGTACTCACGAAGACCATCATATGAATACCACTGATCCTTCACAAACAAATCAACAATGAAGTGAAGCGAAGCGAGCAACTTTTTATGAGTATTTTTTTCCAATTTTTGCCATGATTTTTTAAAGATGAAGACTTTATTTATTTATTTATTTATTTATTTATTTATTTATTTATTTATTTATTTATTTATTTATTTATTCATTTATTTATTTATTTATATATTTATTTATTTATTTATATATTTATTTATTTATTTATTTATTTTCTGACATCTAGAAATTTAATTATTTTTAAGTGATCTGTAATTGCTTTATTTTTTCATCACATTTGAGGATTTTTTTTTTTCGATTTACGCCTGCCCCCCCCCCCCCTCCCCCCTCACCCCGAGTTCAAATGGTGCGTGCTTTACTGAAAAGCATGTACATGTATTATTTGTAATTTTTATATATTTGTGTGTATTTAGTATCGTGATATTTCAGGTCAGATCGGCTGTCATAATGAAACGGATATACATGGTGATAAATGTGTACACGTAGGTCAGCATTGTCAAACCTCTTCTGAAGCCGTTCAAACGTGCCTTAAACGTAGGAATGGCAGTCTTTTACACGGGAAAGACTTGACCGATGAGAAATTCAGGCGGCTAGTGGAGTTTTACATGTATGTTTTTTATGTAAAGTATATATTTTTCAATTATCTAAATAATGCACCACAGTCTTATATACCACAACATACACAAACGGCATGTACTGTACTAAATGGCACTACTCTTGCAGTACAGTCAAGCTTTTGATATTTAGCTTGATTCTGAACTGTACGTTCATGGTCGAATTTGTTGTAGGATTCCAAATGAAACGTATTGGGTAAACTTCACAGACCAAGATGTTCAATTGATTAAAAGATATGATATAAATGTCAGAGAAGCCTTCATACCGCCCGGTGACGATTACACAAGTGTGATTACCACAATGGTATATCCACATACACAGAGTGTGAATTGTAATGTGAAATTTCCATACATTTGTCAAAAACGTAAGTACATGCCTATTTTTTGTTTTGTTTTTTGTTCAGAACACCCATATTTCTGTGATATTGTCATAGGATAACATGAAGTTTACGAGGAGTATCTACTCCTTTTCGATGACAAAGCTTAGTGGTTGCCTCGATTATTCATAACGACTTCGGATAAACATATTACGTTGTATACAACTAGTACATGGAATATACTTCTGGGTTGTGAGATATAACACAGTATTGTCATGAAATTACGAAAAACTCAGTGTTAATGGTTTGTAAAATTGCATGCCTGGCAGCAGCTAGTAATAATGATTATTATTAGTATTGGTGAAGTAGCATTTGTATTAAGGTGGTATAATGAAAATTTTTTAGAAAAAAAGGTGAGCATTAAAATACCTCTAATGTTCCGGAGCGCTAAAGGTTCAGGACCATACACCATCTACACCTGACCCTACATTTGGAAACACGTGTGCGATTAAAGCAAACCCAATAACACCGACGAAGACAAGCGCCATCCCAAATGTTACTTCTTCACCTGTTAGTGAACCGTACGATCATAGCTCTACGTCCTTTGCACCAACTTCAACAGAAGAACGCTATACTGTAAACCAGAATAGTGTATTGCCATCCGGTGACTCCCAAAATGGTGGCGAACATGTAGGTATTGTACCTCATAATGTTGTCTAAAGCCTAGGGCACAACCGGCAATACTGCCTTCCTACAACCTCTCTACTGAAAAAAAAAAATAATAAAAAAAAACATTAAAGAAGACCGTGATGATCATTGAGTGTCTAGTTACTACTGCAAAGGTGCGTCGAAAGTATATTTTTAGGTAGGATGCAGTAAAGGAAGTTCAGTGTCAATTTTCACCATAACCAATTAAACAGTTGCAGTTGTAAGTAGGCAGTGCAGAACCAGAATGGAGCCAGCAGGTCAAGTTTTACATTTTTACATGCCGTAGTCACGGAGACACGGGGAAAACGTACTGTCAAAATCTCAATTCTGCCTGTTGTGTCCTTGGCTAGGTCACATATTTTCAACTTTTGAGCATTTCCACATGAATATGTATATGCTCAAACTACTATGTTATAATTTGTTTTATGATCTATATGTACAGCTGCATATATTGGAGGTGGTGTGGCAGCGTGCATTGCTGTTATTATCGTCATCGTTATTATCGTGGTATTTCTATTAAGGAGGAAGAATAAATCAAAGTAAGTACGCTGCATGTGATTTTATTGAATATCATTTCTCTGTTATGTTCTTCTCTTTTTCACCATGTGTGCTATTCTATTTCCTTAACTAATGTAACTGTTTCTGGTGTAGCAAAGAAAGCGTACGGTGTCTCATGGATTGCTTTAAGCGAGGGGCACATTCCACCTTACGGCGGTGGTCGCCGCAAGGCGTGTTGAGGTCTGCGGCGTCTACGGCGTTTTCCGCAAGCATTGATAAAAATACAGTTGTGGGCACATACGCACGGGCCCCGTGCGTTATGAGTGCGTCGGCACAGGGAGTGGTTTTTATTGAGGTGGCCGTGAGATCAATTTGCATAGAACGTGCGATGTACTCGCGTATAACTTACGTTCTACGCACCATGTGATTACAATAGTACGGGAGCCGCACGTAAATCATCTGCGTTTAACGTAAGGTCACCGCACTGCCTCCTTACGGTCAGACCATGACGTAGGGTGGTCGTAGAAGAAGTTTGGCAAGCCAAACTTCTTCTGCGGCCACCGTACTGCCTTGAAAAAACGTACGTTTGCCGCACTGTACACTCACGGTTTCTCACGTTTTCTATGCGTTTTTGGCAGTAGACAGGCTGTAGACCCACCTTGCGGTGGAATGTGCCCCTCGCTTTAGTGTCTTTTCTATTGGACAAAACCCATACTGATGTAGTGCTATCAAACAGAGCCTTACGGCAACTCACGGTTTTCTATATAAATCAGGTGTGCCAATTCCAGAGCCGTATGGCAGCCGCACGGCAAATATTTACTGTGGGTTTATGATTGCTGTACGGCAGATTTGCCGTACGACAGCCGTACGGCGGCCATCCGTTGCTGAGGGTTTTGCCCCTAATATATCTTAGCATTTTATACCACGACGTGAACCTATTACTGACAGTCTATGCCTCTCGCTAATCATAGGCAGATCCAGGTTTTTGAAAGGGGGGCGCACTTAAGGAAAAAGGGGGGGCACTTTGGGATTTCATGAAAAACCCTATGAAAATGAAGTATTTTGGTGGGAAATGGGGAAGGGCGCCCCCTGGATCTGCCTATGCTAATCACTGTAAATTGTATGAACACCATTGTGACTAGTTATGATATTATATTCATGGGACACTGCCGTCACACGGGAATTGCCAGAGGATTACGACATGAACAGAAATAACAAATTTATTACTCCTTCACTCAAGTTATCTCATTTTCATGTATGCCTAACCCTAAAGTTCACCAGCTGCTGGCCTCTGTACCCGCAGTATGACTACATCGTCAAGCTGGAGACGCATGCGCAGGACGCTGCTCATGTGGTCAACAGCCGGCTGGCGGGCCGGGGCGTGGACACCAGGCTGAACAGCGTGGTCAAGGCGGTGAAGTATGAAAACACGCTAACGGACTACCGGCGCATAGAGACAGGGCTGTTTAACGTCACAGTGAACCATTACATGCAAGATTTACGCCAGTTTGGCTTCAAGTATGCCAGGGGCGAAGATGGCACAGTAAGGGCAGGGTGCAGTTATCTTACCGACTTGGGCGACTATTGTTGCTGAGCGCAGTGTACTAAAAGGTTATTATATGAATGGGGGTGGAGATATCAGAATATACCTAAACGAATGAACGCAGCTAACCAGTTATATTAAAGTCCACACAAGGCAAAGGATGTTCTTATCTCTCACCCCCTCTTGCGTAATTATTTTTTTCATGGCTGTTTATCACTTCAGTATTTGCGGTTAGTAGACTAGGAGATCAAGTTGTCTCCTCCGACTCTCAGCCAATCAAAATTAAGTACCAAAAGTATAATCAGCAAACATGTGAGAAATGTTGATTCATGATGATGTGTGGTTCATTTGTTTTAATTATATATTTTACTAAATGTGAATGGTTATGTTTGTGATCGTGATATAAGAGACCTACATGTAGCTAAATGGTATTCTCAAAATCTTAATTTGGACTGTTGATCATGCACAATTTTGCATCA
>CM032668.1:13551194-13564231 GCA_019095985.1 Streblospio benedicti
CCCTAACACACGCAATACACAACAAGTAACCACCATTTTTTAAAAAAACAAATTCAGTCACAACGCACGCTCCTGGTTGTCTTACGTTCACTTGTTGAAAAGTGATTTATATTTCATTAGCTAGGCATACATGTACCTGTATTAAAATGTTTGAAATCGGCTTTTGTATTAAAATTACCTTGCACACTACATGTTGACTCCCTGAGTATAACCTTTAAAGTGTTTTAAGCATGCTAGAATAAAACATCGATGAAAATCTTTACTTGCAGAATGCACAATTTGACTGGTATTCACTGTGTTATTTCTTTTGTAGGAGATGATGGCTTACAAGCAAGGTGCTGCCCCAGCAAAGAACGCAAAACCCTCAGCAGCTGTGGCTGTGGAAGAGAAGGAAGATGATGATGACAACTAACATTGTAAATGGATTGTAAATTTGTCCTATTTTTGTTAATGTGTATCTGTAAGAAAATGGACAGGTATTGACCCTAAGGTGTTCTCTATGTCTAAGGTGTGCTCTACTTCAATGATGCACAAACTTGTTTTGTGAGCTGTACATGACAATTATTTCTATTCAATGTTTGATAACTGTTACACCAGCAAATCCACATTTTTTTTCAAAATGAGATATTTAGCTGTAAAGCAGATGGAGTGCACAGATTATGCAAAGTCCAGGCCTGTTTTGTGGGGTTAAGTATTGTATATAAATTACTATTTTAGTATACATATTGTCATGTTCTACAAATCATGGAGACCTGGGTTTTAAGTTGTTTTATTGGCAGTTTTTGTTTGTTGTATGATCTTGTTATGTCATGCAATATTTTGGCATTGTCGGGTCATAAGTCTAAAACTGTTAAAATGTTGTTAGATGTTATAGTTATATTGGTTTATTTATTATTTTCTGAACTAGGTTCATTGACTAAATTCATTATTTTAAGTTATTGAAATGTCATTACTAGTTTGTAAGTAAGGGGCAATGTAAAGATGATTCATAAGATTACTGGTTTTAGCATATTGTTTTAATGTAAATCAAAATTTAAAAAAAATACTTTTGAAAGTGTCATGTTGTAAAGGATTAGGCCACTTTACATTGGCATAATACTTTGAGTCCCTCGGTTGAGGCGCCACCCTCCTCTGATTAAGGCTCAGAGGAGGGAGAAGCCGGTTCTTGTGATTAATGAAACTTTAATATCATTTGTATCTTTTATTCCATGCAAAGTCGAAGGTACAACAATTCAACATCTAGGCATCAATTTACAACAAGTATATCCAATCCAGCATCACAAATCAAGAATACATCTAGACATAAGGATACCATAGAGCAAACCAGCAGCTGTACATATACTAATTTCACAAGCCTTTGTCAGCAATATCTGACCACATTAGTTTCCTAGTTAAACTAGTAATATCAAGACTATTACCCTGCCACGACTCACATTGGCAGTTTATTAAAAGCTAATCAATGTTTTAAACACGCTTGTTCTATAATTAGTATATCTGCCGCCAGAAAGTCTGGTTTCTCTGATTACAGTGACATGCATCACAAACATTATAATTTTGGCATAACAATCTAAATGAAAACATAACATGCTCTACTTTAAATAGGTCATCTCTTTTTACAATCAGTTTGTACAAATCTGCATCAAATGGAAGAATTAAAAAAAATGGAGTGTTAGCTTGACCCGACACAGATTTTCTTAATGTTAGACATCGTATTTTTTGAGGACTGTGGCGGGACTTTATGTGGCTTTCATGTAACTTAATATTTGCACAACTTTAAGGTGAACATGGTAGTGTTGATTGAAATATTAATGATTATGGGAAATCAGAAATATTTTGCTGCTTAATAGGGAGAAATGTCATGTAAAGTAATATTTGCATGTTCACCTAAAAGTTGTGCAAATATTACATTACATGACATGAGTAGTATGGAAGGGGCTTAAACTAATCTCTGAAATCAAATTTTTTATTTTTTTTTTTGCAGCTCAAGGTCACCAGTGTCCCCCCCCATATGCCATGCGCTTTGGCCCTGCTGGGTCCCCCGCTGGTCAGCCTGTCAATTAAAGTGACGGATGAGGTTTGGCTGATCGGTTGAGCTGAGCTGGTGTGGCGGCGAGGCGTGCGCCTCGTGCGTGGGGTCTGGTGCGCCTCGCAAGGGTGTTGTGTGGTTTTTCGAGCGCCCGGGCCCCCCCAAACGAGTTGGGGGTTTAATCTGAAAGATATGGTGGGCCTGTTGGGAGATGACGGATGTGGGGTTCGTCGCCGGATGAGGGGAAACGGGCGGGTCGGCTAGCAGGGAAATGAGCTGTTGAAGCTACTAGTAGCGACTTTTGAAATAGTAGACCATGCACTACCATGTTTTCGCTATATCATTGGTGTTCTTATATAGTAACTGTATCGGGCATATGTAAAACCTTCACATTCTGCAGATGGTTTGACAATATTTTACCCACACCAACCCAAACGAGATTACAGTAAACTTATATAATTTAATCTGATTGAAAAGATATTATGCGCTTGTGTTGATGGATAGGGTCTGGTGGCTGTGCACCTCGCGAGGTTGCAGAATGAGCGAAACGGGTGGGTTTTTTGGCGCTTAGGACCTGTCAGCAGATGACGGATGGGGTTTTGGATCGAAGTTGGCTGGTGCGGGCTCATCGGCGAGGTGCTCACAACCGTGAAAAAATAGCATGTCTGGGGCGTGCGTGAAAGAAGCGGACGATGGGTTATTTAAATATGCGGCGATCCGCGTCATAATCCAGCGCCCGCACGCCCTGTCCCGAAGTGAGTTGGGACAGACTGATGTCTTTGTACTACGGTGAAGTTGACAAGTGGGTGCGTGTCATGGTCAGAAAAAGTCTTGGGTCTTGAGCAAGTACCCCGAAGAAATTTGGTTATCGTTCATATGGTGCGTGTGGCTGCGCGACATGCCCTCAAAAAGATGGAGCGTATTTCATGGAATGGGCGGGTCGGCTACCGCCACCTAGTAGCGACATGTTGGCGCCTGCTGCCGGGACATGGGACTTATATTTGTACGTCGACCTGCTACGTGAGGAAGGCGCCCTATTGCGCACACGCACGAGGAAATTCGCGAAGGATGCGCAGCAACCGGACAGTCACTCGCAAAGTCCGTCGGTTGGTGAGTTGAGTGTCTGACGCTGTCCCCCAAGTCAGCGGCCAGCGCGATGGACGACGATCCCGTTACAGCGGCGTACTTCATATACCGTCTCTCCAGGGTCGCTATTGACAAAGGGGTGATTCTGGAGTGGCCTCACGCCATGTTGAAAACGATCCTGGCGTCCAGTATAAGAGAGGAGGTTTTGAACGGGTATAAATGCTCGTGAACGATCCGGATACTGTATCAATATTTTTGACTGTATTCTACGCGTGAGCTGACATTAAAAAACAAAACAAAACGCCTAGATGTTACTGTATCAATGTTTTTGATTGTATTCTATGTTTTTTTTTACGTGTTGAGCGGGCATTTAAAAAAAACGCCTAGGCGTTACCCCATCAATGTTTTTGATTGTATTCTAACGTATAAAAGAGTTTTAAAAAATTTTGTATTGGATACTGTACCAATGTTTTTTTATTGTAATTCTAGCACGTTGGATAAGGCGTTTATCAATGTTTTTGATTGTATTCTATCGTGTAAAAAGCATTAAAAACGTTGTATTGAATACTGTATCAATGTTGTTGTTTTTTATTGTAATAAAAGTATTAAAAAATGTTTCCTTTCTTTGTCTTATTCATCGAGAGCGCCCTCGTCGGCGAACCGCGGCCAGCGAAAACGGGAGCACTCTCGCTTAGCGGGGAAACGGGTCGGGTTTTTGGTCAGCTAGCGAACCGAAACGGGGGGGGCGAAAGGCGGCTCGAGAGGGTCGCTGGATGGCCGGGAAAAACGGGCAGGCTAGGCTCGGTGCGGCTCGGTCTCGTCTCCCCGCTGTTGAACCTGTCAATTAAAGTGACGGATGGGGCATCGCGAGGGTCGATGAAGGGGAAAACGGGCGGGCGGCGCTTAGCGCTGGTGAGACCGCGCCGGATGAGGGAACGGGCGGGTTTTGGCGACCGGGGCTGTGGTGGGAGAGGGTTGTTTCAAATTGGTACCCTATCCTTTTTTAAAAAAAAAAAAGATAGGGTTGTTGTAGCGATTAGTAGCTCTCCCGCACGAGAGCTTTTCACTCTCCAGAGAGCAGAGCCAGCGTTTCAGACCTGAAGAGATGGTCCCTTAAGCGCCTTTCGAATTGCCCCACCATCAGTCGTATCAGACGAGGGAGCTCTACGCCGAACCTATCGCGAATCTTTGCGAGCTCCGTTAAACATAGCGCAATTTTCATCTTGAGCGACCATCTTGCGCTCTCATAGATACAGACCTGCCCGTACAGCGACCCTCGGACCACGCGCCTTATCGCCTTCTCGTTCATGTTCACGGATCGAGAGCCGGATTGGAAATGACCCACCCGCGCGCCGATGGTCTAGAGAGGTGTCAATTAAACGTGTGTCGTCTTAAACTAGAACCGCGTGAGAAATATAACCCCGTCGAGTTGTCACGAGGTCCGGCTGATTATCCCCCGCCGATTAACCCCATCACCTCCAGGCGGTATCATAACAGCCTAATTGCATCCGTGTGTGGCACGTCAAGACCATTAAATCGCTAAACGGGGCATTTAAATGCCCTCCCGCGCGGCAATACGCCACCCGAGGCCCTATAATGCATTGGGCGTCAACATTTCACGCCTCTCTATCGGGCGATCAGAGCCCGGGGACATTTAAACCGGAGTATCGTCGCATCTGTACCGAATCAAACGTTCACGGGTGGTTGGGGGAAAATGAGAGAACAAAGAAAAAACAGACATCCACGTATATATCGTTTAATAACGTATAACAACTTAAATAGCGGTGACTCCCGCTCGTTTAATAACAACTTGAATAGCGCTCACCCCTCTATCGACGATTGAGAGAGTTGAATGCCTGAAAGTGTATAAATGATAAGGTAATCAATTGGTGTGATTGAAGAATCATAAAACCAACACAGTTAACTTATTAAAGAACAAAGAGAAGCCGTTTATAGCTCAATTTCGTCCACAAGAGTGCGCGGGTGGGGGTTACTGCAATTTCATGATAATTGAAAAATTTAATTTTTTATAGATTTTCACATTATCACTAAAACAAATACCCATGGCCCAGCAGCAAAAAGACATTAACACCAAATTATATATTCCCTCATATATTCCCTGCAACATCAGATCTGGGATAAATTAAAGGCGAGTACCACAATCATGCGTTTGGTAGGTGTTTGTATGCTAGCCCATATAAACTGCTCTACACAACCTTTCATTGTATTGTTTCTCAGTACAAATACACCAATACAAGTAAAATACCCACGAGGAATTATATGTATGACAATTTGTTGACCACACCGCAAACTACATCTATCTCCATTTTTGAATGTTTGTCATGTCATGAAGCCATGCCGTTCTGGTAGATCCAGTTTTCACATTTCACGTATGGAATGTGAAAGGTTCTAGTTTGGTACCACGATGTCGATATAAAATAGTCTGTCTGCTTAATGATGGACAATACTACGGATATCATTTAAAAAGACTTTGGAGTAATAAAAAGCTGTTGTTTTATTCTGCGATAAGTTTGATAGTTGGACTGACCCTTAGGTCCAACATTACATTCTTAGTAGAATCCTGCATACGCTTTCCTATTAAGACCGGCTGTTCTTGTATTTGATATTGACCTAGTAGTCAGGTAGCCAAGAAGGGTATTTTCATTGAACCATCTTTGTGAGTTTAAGAATTTTTCTTCTCACCGATTTTGGTAAAGGGGTACTTCAGTATGAATTTTAGCTCTGATAACATTTTGACATCCCCCAGCGTTCTGAGAAATGCAAGATGGCCGCTGGTAGGGGGGGTCGAAATCTTATATTGTACATATCTTTCTGATATTTGTGACAGAGCCATGATTTTGGTGTCTTGGGGGTAAGTTTTCTTGGTCATAGAGTCCAAATGTGTGGCCATTGGAACAATATTCACGATCTCCATATATGCAAAATCCAAGATGGCGGCCACATAGATATTCAAAATCTATGATTGTCCATAACTTAGTTACTATTAACGATAAAATAATGATTTTGGTGTCCAGGTGTAAGCTTTACGTCGGAGTTAATACAGATAGTTCTCCGTCTGCGCCAAGTATGCTACATCCAAGCTCAGAAATCCATAGCTTGATCTCTTGCTCATTCCCGAAGATTCTATATCGTGGTATAAGAAACTTCCCCTATCTCAATTTTACCTTCAGTCTCAAAGTTTGTTTCAAAACACTCTTTCTACACAGCATACTTGATATTGGAAGGTGCTAAGTTGTCAGTGCAATATGAAGGGTGCCAATATTATTTATTATTCATGTGTATGTACTAAACAACAAAATTGATCAGAGCCAACTTATAGCAACTATTAGGGGAAAATCACAATGACTTCGATTTTCACTGGCTATTACAGAGGATGGTCACCCCTGCCATGTTTATATAGTCAAAAATGCTAGAATTGATATGCCCTAGCCCAGGAATAAAACTTTGACAGTCTATTGGATATTCGTTAAAAGGGGTTAATGAGTGCATTTCTCACTAATAGTGAGACTCCCAAACTATGTGCATTATTTTTTTTATGATTACATGTAGTAGCCACTATGACTGGTTAGCAATATGCTGGAATTGATATGCCCTAGCCCAGGAATGAAACTGACAGTCTATGGGATATTCGTTTAAAGGGATTAATGAGTGCATTTCTCGCTAATAGTGAGACTCTCCCAAACTATGTGCATTATTTTTTTATGATTGCATAGAGTAGCCACTATGACTGGCTAGCAATATGCTAGAATTGATATGCCCTAGCCCAGGAATAAAAGTTTGACAGTCCTTTTATTAATCGTTACACAGGCATAAAGGTTATTTGAGACATTTCTCAATAATAGTAGAGATTTCCAGACTGTCTATGTTGCATTTTTCATAGTTTACATATTTTTACAGTGGTTGGTTTGGACGTCTGTACTGTAATATTTGGATCTTTGAATATCAAATGAAAAAATTCTTTGGATATTCGAATATCCAATATCCAAAGGCGAATATCAAAAGAACTGTACTGTAATTTCGCCTTTCGCCATCACATTGTTGCTGCGTGTGTTATGTTTCCGTGTTGCTGCGTGCGTTATGTCTGTCTCACGGGTTTAGAAATCCAGTGTCAAAGAACACGATGCTTCTATGGCCAGTGCGTTTGTTTTGTTGTTGCGTTATGTCTCCGTAGGAGACGGGGAAGGCTAGTAATTTATAATATCAGTTTATATATACTTGTAATCCTTATAAAATTATTAAAATTCCTTAAATTAATAAAACACAAGTAATCAGACCGTGAATCTGTAGACATTATCATCCGTCATTCATTGTATACCTCTACTCTTTTCTATAGTGGAAATAGACTAATTCATGATATAATATCTGATTTATATTCATTGGCATTTACGCATGTATTAAATATTCTGTATATATATTTGGCCTACAGCACTATGTCTCATTATCAATATAATAGTGTATTGTTTTCTTTTACGGCTGTATTCTTGATGAGATGAAATTTTGATTTAAAGTTTAATTTGGATTTTATTCATAAACGTAGAAGTAAACAATACGCTAATGATAATTTACGCATATGCTTGTATGAAAACAGTACATGCCAGTCGCCATATCAGGTTTATGAAAACCAACATTAAATCATATTTTCCACTGGTATTATCTAAACAGTCGTAGTTTCCACACTTGCATGCACACTTATCATGTTTCCTTTTATATATACCAATCTGATTTAAAGTTTTAAGTACGACTGCCAAGGTCTTTTCATTTGGGGGCTTCTTTAAGGCATTAGTCAACAGTCTACTTTTAACCCAGACTGATTTAAACGTAAGTTTAACATGTGAATTAAACTTTATTTATCAAGATCGCATACTTCCTAGTAGCTATGGCAGATTTACTTCAAGCTAAGTAAATAATGGATATTATTCTTATAAGTTTATTTCTCGTCGTTATTAAAGGTAAATATATTATATTTGTAACTAGATATATGGATACTGAATTGTATTTGTGAGAGAGGTAAGGATGATTTCTGGACAGACTGTAGCTCTCGCCTGCAATGACAATAATTAGTGATTACTCAAAACAATGTAAATTTCAGATATTGTGATTGCTTACAAAATTTGGGGGTAATGGCAATTACATAGGACTAATTTTACAGATTTCATATTGTGTCTATATATTTTAAGTAACAAATAAAAACACATATTTTAAAAATGGTAAAAACTTTATTATAGCTATATCACCAAATATTGACTCTAAAATAAAAATGGAGAAAGGAGCCTTCATATAAAGAAATAAATAATTAATTCACCTTTTTTATATTTTTTTTCAATATTACTATTTAACCAATGTTATTTGAGTAAACTTATTGATGGATTATCGTTTTTAAAATTCTACTTTACATAATGACAGTATCGAACCAAATAATGATAATCCGTGCTAAAAAAGGCGAAGTTTTGAAATATATCATTTTAAATCATTATATACATACATGTTTGTCATTTATTGTCTAAAAGTATAATGAAGTTATTTCACTTTACCATGAACGAAATTAGAATGGTAAAAAGATATTGATCCGCCATCAATCTGAATATATAGATGTATGTTTAAAAAAGTTTGAGAATGGAGAATATTTAATATCGTATTTTTAGAGGTCCAATCAACGGAGGAATCAGCATACACACCGCCCTACAGATCTGGAGGTATGGATTATTTACAATTTGTCTTCCTTTATGCTTATCCCATTTTCGTCAAGATAAAAAGTTATAATTCAGGAAGTAATTAATTCACGATGTTATTTTTATTAGTTTCGGTATTGTCCAGGTAAACAGACGATATATTTTATTATTGTTTACATCTTCCCATGCTGCTCCTCTGCTAATTTGGCAGAAGTCATTTGCGTATGTCGAATATACATATACATGTACCTATGCTCAGTGTACTGTATACGAAGTGTTCAAGGCATAGGAAAAGGTGTAAAACATAGCTATCTGAAATCCGTGTCTGTCCTAATACCGAGTCAAACTCGTGATTTGATGCTCCTTCTTCACAAATTTAGTCATGATCAGTATTATATATAAGGACGTTGAGCATCACTGCTGGACTATTTGAATCAAAGCGTTTTGAATCAATGTGGAATTGTGTTGTCAGTGATAGTATGACAGTGTGTGTTAAAACACTGTATATATGTGAAGTAAGTAAAAATACAGTGTTTGTACAATAGTCATATCCAATATACCTTGATAGACAGAAAACCTTGTGCCTTAGTCCATTTTCCCCGAAATGTGGGACCCCATTACCCGTGGGTGCATGCTACCTACCGAGCATTTTCTTAATTGCAAACTTGGTTGACAAGAACATTAGTGAGCTGTCGTTAGAGTGAATATGAATACTTTTTGAAAACGTGTAGACTATTACCATCATGCACAATCCTGTATATATAGACTATTACATGGTACTTGCATAAACCAAGGTAAGTAATCCAATGCAACATTTTGCTTAGGCTTTCCTTACGACGTTGGCCCTATTATGTGTCCGGCTGGATGGCTACCTAGATATACTTATGACGCATGTTTCTCTGTGTCTCCACATGCTGTGAACTACTCAACAGCAACGAAACAGTGTGAAACTAATCACTCTGTTCTTTGGTCAACACACCATTATCATGAAGTCAGAATGTGTAAGTGGTCTCTTACTCAGCTACTTCCTATGAGATAACTGATATTAACATCTTTCACGTCTCGTATTAAAGCACATTTTTATTACTATATGTTATTGTACTAATTTATAAGACAATACGCACTCAATATCACAACCTTGGCAACACAAAAAAGCACAGCCTATTTTTTTGTCGAAAATGAAGACCATGAAATATGTGCCAAAAAACTGTGGCTGAAATTTGACTTGCGATAATTTTGTTTAAAAAAAAGTAAATTTGCTACTCTTTAAAATTGATTTTAATGACCAAACTTCAAGGTTATTAGAGCGAACATTTGTATATAAAATTATAAACTAAAATGTAATAATAGCATGCATTGAAAAATCTAACATGGTAACATATATTGCCTTCTCCAGACTTGGGGTCAATAACAATTTTGAAATTCATATGCAATTACAGGCTCCTTATCAGTGCCAATTACAATTACATTCTGATTTATTTGTTCAATTATGATTACACTTACAATTATAGATGAAATTTCAATCACAATTTCAATTACAATTAACAGCAAAAATTCAATTACAATTCAATTATAGATTGTTGCTAAATGATAATAAAACCATTTGTTATCTATTGCACTAATATTTCATTTTCAGTTACAATGGTGGCAAGTGAAGTATGTATTTAAAAAATGAACATTTCATTATCATAGTGCAAAATAAATGTATAATACTTCAACTTCAACCATTTAAAGGCCAACATCAACAGATTGATGGATTCTGCCTTGTGGTGGTGCACATGGGATAAGAAATAATATAGTATATTTACATGAATAAAATGAAAACATTTCAGTCTAACATTTAGTATGTACAAGTGTTTTGAAACAGTCAAGTCTCAGCTGATGTTATATGCTGCGGTAGGCCATTCCAATCCCTTATAGTGCGAGGATAAAATCTCACACCGGGGGAGTACATTGTTTGGAAGGAATGTTGATGGATCCCTCTTGACAGCCTGTTTGGTGCCACCAGTCTATTTTCCACATTCACTGAGTCAGACCATTTGCAAGCCTATAATAGTTGTGAAAGACGCACTGCTTTCAAGAACACTGATGAGAAAAGATGTAACACACGTTAGTATACTGACTGCTGACCCAGGTATAAATACTGCCCTGACCAACAAAATTGTTAAATGGAATCAATCAGAAAATCATGCATTTTGATACATTGCCTATAATGAAGTATGACATTTGGATGTCCGACATTTGATGAACCACATAGACGACAAGTATATGACTGGTGGCACAGGTAAACATGTATGGTGACCAGGTGGTTACTTTTATTGTCAAGCTGTTGATCTTAATCTAATCAACGGGGATTGTGAGTAGAGTATAAATAATTAAGTTAATTAAAATTCAATTTCACAGCAATTACAAGTACAATGTACGACCAATTACAATCACACCATTTTTGAAAAGGTCAATGACAATTACGTGTAAAAGTGCAAATAATTACAATTGCACCAAATATATTATGATTGACCCCAAGATGGCCTTGCGTCTTCTCCCTAGAGCCTTGCAAGGGCCGAGTCATTATTTAAGAAGTGGGGGGTCGGAAGTTTTTTTCTAGACATTGGTGTTTCTAACTTGACCCCCACGGGTTTGCAAATCAAACATATGACCCCCCACACGTCTGTAAATCAAACATATGACCCCCCCAGGTTCGCAAATCAAACATATGACCCCCCAACATCTAAATATATGCCTGAAATATGAACTTCCGACCCCCCACTTTAGTATATCTTACCTAGCATATGACACCCCCATTTCCACATGCCCTGTGTATGTATTAGCATAGCATTGTACTGTCATATCTGCCGTACAAATTTGCAAAAATATTTAGCTATATGAATGAAACTATGAATGAATGAAACTAGTGTTTCTCCAGTTTATTAAATGCAATAAACAAAATGTGATACAAACTGTATATATTAACTTGTCATGATATAAAAAAGACTGATGCTATTTAATTGAATTTAGAGAAATCGATTTAATCTTCAATCTGTTATTTTGAAAAAAAAAAAAGAATTTATATTGTATTTTTAGAAAATAAAAGTTAGTTGTTAGTCGAAAAGACAATTAAACATAATATTATTCAATCTTGATAAAAGGGTTTCATATTCCATTTCATAAATTGCTTGCAGTGGCTCAGACAATTGCTCTAATATAAGAGCCAATGAGGTATTATCAAAAACTCTATATTCAATTAATAGCACCAGTCCTTTCATATCATGACAAGTTAACTTTGAAATATTTTTAAGCAGTACAAATTCTTGCACTTGCTACTTAAAGTTTTTTTCCCATCCAATCGCTACAATCCTCTGTCAAAAAGCATTTTGGCAAATACGAGCAATATAATTGCATGTGTTGAGTGTTGACATATGAAACGAGGTACAAAATTACAAGATATTTTATACAACAAAATGATTGATCCACATACCAAAGAAATAGATCAGGACATTCTACCAACATTTATTAAGAAATATAAACCCTCGCCACGGCCCCTTTCAGTAAATTTACAAAATTTGAACATTTTGACCCCTCTAGTAAAATTTCAAGAATCAGAATATTTGACCCCCCCCATATTCTTCGATTTTAAACTTCTACCCCCCCCACACACACAACTTCCATTTTGAAACTTCTGACCCCCCCCATAACATTCCAATTCAAACTTCTGACCCCACAACATTCAAATTCAAACATCTGACCCCCCCAGTTTTTCCGACCCCCCACGGCTTAAATAATGACTCGGCCCCCAAAGCACACATTGGTGCATAGCATCCGTAGAGAAAATACTGTATTCTTCAATTCTTTTGAAATTTTAAGACACACATTTTCTAAGCATGTGAGAAGCACTCGTGTCATTTTTTATTTCTATCTATAAGTACATGTTTACTGGAACTACGAAATTGGTATCATATGCACAAGTTAAAACACAAATTTATAATTGTAGGTCTGGTACACTTAACTACGACAAGAAATATTGGGTCAACGACAGGGAGGGCAATCTGATACAGATTAATCGAAGCGACATAATTGCAGAATACACGTTAACAAACACAGACGTTGGGCTTGATTACCATTACGTTTGTTACATGCGCAAGTATCCACAACACTTCCTAATTATTGTATTCAATGATGATTTTTTTTTTTTTTTTAAATGCGTGTGTATATTAGAGGGCTGTCTATTACGTGGCGGG
>CM032668.1:13577466-13613099 GCA_019095985.1 Streblospio benedicti
TCATCATCCTCTACAACCATTTCCGAAGAAGGATTTTCGTCCGCCATGCTGAATCTCGTAAGCAAAAAGAACTTCGAGACACTACGTGATTCTGGGAGTTTTATCCAAGTAGCTATTCGTACAATTACGTACGGATAATGTACAAATAGGGCTCAGACCAACAAACAAATGCTTATTAAAAATAGCAGCACTTTCTTCTATTCTATCTTCTATTTCTGCTATTGCCTATAATGCGTTATAAATTAAATATCTTTTTATAAAAATGTTTTATATATATTTTTTTTATTATTTACTCTTTTTCGACATGTTTCTATAACAACAGTATGCTTATCAAATTCAAAATTTTTAGTTCCAAAAATATGAATAATATGTATATATATAAGCATAGGCTTAAGACCAAATCCCTCATGTTATGCCTGGTTGATGTGCAGAACATTTACATTTAAGACATATCCTATGAGTTAATTTCACACACACACACACACACACACACACACACACACACACACACACACACACACACACACACACACACACACACACACACACACACACACACACACACACACACACACACACACACACACACACACACACACACACACACACACACACACACACACACACACACACACACACACACACACACACACACACACACACACACACACACACACACACACACACACACACACACACACACACACACACACACACACACACACACACACACACACACACACACACACACACACACACACACACACACACACACACACACACACACACACACACACACACACACACACACACACACACACACACACACACACACACACACACACACACACACACACACACACACACACACACACACACACACACACACACACACACACACACACACACACACACACACACACACACACACACACACACACACACACACACACACACACACACACACACACACACACACACACTTTTTACACACACACACACACACACACACACACACACACACACACACACACACACACACACACACACACACACACACACACACACACACACACACACACACACACACACACACACACACACACACACACACACACACACACACACACACACACACACACACACACACACACACACACACACACACACACACACACACACACACACACACACACACACACACACACACACACACACACACACACACACACACACACACACACACACACACACACACACACACACACACACACACACACACACACACACACACACACACACACACACACACACACACACACACACACACACACACACACACACACACACACACACACACACACACACACACACAAAAATAAAAACCCTGTCAGAATGGGTAGTGGGCTACTGGGTGTGAACAGTCGTAAAGTGATCTCAGGACAAGGTGTGAGAGTGTCAAGACAGTGTGTATGTAGTAGACCTGAGGTATGCATGCAAGACTGTTTTCCGGTAATTTGCGACAAACACCTGTTTTTGGTAGATCTGCCATGGATTGACACAAAATTTAAATATTTGAAGGAGAAATATCATATCATTCGTCCTCCGTGCTTTGCCGTATCTTGCATACCGGATTACAACTATAATAAGGCGTTTGGAAAACTAGGCAATAAAATGTGGGTGGCAGATGTTCAGTATTTCTATCAAAACGCATGGTGTGTTTTGCCGGGGAGATCGAGTGATGCCTCTCAAAAGTCCATGACATGAAGAAAACAAAGTTTGAAGATTTTTTTGGTCCTTAATATTATAAATAAAAAATATTTTAGTATGAAATATGGATGGCCATGTTGTGTGTTTCTTGTGCATCTTCGATAAAACGATTTTTTTTTGTGTAATTACTTCTCTAGACGATATGAAAGTTTTTTTTTTTTTTTTTTTTTTTTTTTTGAAGTTTCTTACATTTCAATCATTACATGAATTCCACAACTTCAAACATATGATAATATGAGATATGAAATGTATTGGAAGGTACTGGATTTTAAATGCTATTGTGGTTTATGATTGTGAGCATGAAGATGGTAATGAAGAATAATTTTGATGGTAATGAAGAATATGATTTGATGATAAAGATACAGATACGTATGGACAAATTGTACACACATATCTGCAGCATTAACGATGAACGGTGAAAGTGGGTTTACATATTTATATGTATATTAACTAAAATGAATAAAATACAAATACGAGTACAAGAGATGGTAGCACTAAAAGCAGTAACTGCATCATAATAATATTACTACTCTCATTTGTTAAATATTACATATTTCTTAAAAGAAGATGATTAAGAATTTTCCATTTGTTTTCAAAATTTTGTTCAGATTTGTTCATAACACTTTGCTGGTATTCCAAATTATAAATTCTTTGAATTTGAAAAATAGCACTCTCTAATGTTGGAACTCTATTTTTGCATCTTGATAAAACTATAGATTGTTTAATAATGTTTATAATTTGGTTTGGAAAATGGGTCTTAGGAATTCCTAAATATATTTGTTTTTCTGTTAATGTTATATCAAACAACGACATTACCAGTTGAATCTTAGACAAAAGCACATTCAAAAAATAAGTGTTCATAGGATTCATTCAGTTCTCAAATTCAGAGAAAAGTTATTTTGAAGAACCATGTTTTAAATTTTGAGAACAAAAGTCCATGGCAAATTTGTATATACTTGAAGCCCATTTAAAATTGCATTTAATGCTATATCATTAACATGGTTTTCTACACAACATTTTCAAAAATAGCTGTTACACTGATAGGAAATAAAATTAGTACTAAGTATGCAACTATTTAACCGTGCATTCTTCAAGTAATATGGTGAATGTCAACTTTTTTTCTTCACTGGTATTGCAAATTTTTTCTGCTTTTGCTCATAACTTCGTCAATTTTTTATGTTAACTAAAAATCCGATTGAATTTCGTAATCATTCCGACAACCTGGTGATACCAGGAACAGCTATTTGAGGGATCAGAAAACAACTCAAACAAGTGGATAAAACGTTTGTATCATGCAAAACTAGACGCAGGTCGTCTGCATTTGGGATAAATTCCAAGATATTTGGTGATTCTGCCCATTATCTTCGTCAATTTCAATGTTAATGTAAAATCCGATTACAGATTCAAAATCATCCACTCAACATTCTATTATGAAAGTAAATTACATGAATGACATAGGATAAGTCTAGTCACTGAAAGCTAAAAATCAATATGTCATAATTCAGAATGAATTTTCAAAACCATGATAAGCCTTATTTTTACAATCCACAATACTTGCTTGAATAGTAAAATGGACTGTTTGTGAATTAAATTTTTACAAAACGTGAATTTGTTGTGGTTAGAATTCAAGAATTCTATTTCATTACAGTTTCTGCAATTAGGAGATTCCAATTTACCAATTTATTTAGAAGTTTGTTTGTAGTAATTATTCTATGAAGGCACCTAAATTGGAAATCTATTGCTTTTTTATCTTGGATATACAAGTGAGGAATAAGATAATACTCTTCCCATTCACTTTCATCTATTTCTATTGTTTTGAAATTCTTTTGAGAGGATGGGGTTGTATACCGATTTTCAATCATTATCCAGTAGAAATCCTTAATTTGGGCTTTGAAAATATCTCGATGTTTACTTATCATTATTGTATTATTTTTTACTAAATTTCTAGGAGCTTCTTTAAGTAAAACTTTATGTTTTTTAGGTATGGATGAAATCAGACTCATCCAATTTAGATAGTATTTTCTAGCAATTCCTTTACTGTGCCAGTAATCAAATTCAATAATTTTGCCGTCATTATATAAATCTCCTATGACCCATATTCCTACTTCCATAAAATTCCTCCAAAAAATACATTTATTGTCAATTCGTATAAGCTTGTTATTCCAAATGATTTGGTTAAAAGGAATTTTTTCTAAACTCTATGATATCCAAGAAATGAAACCATTGTTTAAAACATTCAGCATAAAAATGTGGGATATTGATATTATTAGTTACTTGGAAATTACAATAAGCTAGTAGAGATTTGCCCCATGGTTTTAGATAGAGATTCACTATCATTTTCCATATCGGCTCAGTATGGTCTATGTATCTCTTTATCCACATAATTTTTTGAGCTTTAATAATATGTTTGGCTCATGAAACTTAACCTCATAAAGCAGAGGACGTTGACAAGATACCAAACACTAGATGGCTACGAGAACTGGCTGACGAAATTGCACCTGTGATCACTAGGATCTTTCGAGCAGCTCTTCAGCAGGGTAAAAAGATGTATGGAGAGAGATCTGTCAGGTGACAAACACAGAACAATCAACTACAGGCCTGTGTCCCACTTGCATACTTCAAAAACAATTAGAACACATAATTGCTAGTAACATCATGGCCTATCTAAATGAACATAACTGTTATATGACAAGCAACATGGTTTTCAGCTTAAACTCTAGTAAGTAGACGCAGGTTTGGAGTTCACAGAGGATACACTAAGGTTTCTGAGTGACAGGAAACAATGTGACACCATCATAATGGACTTCAGTAAGGCCTTTGACAAGGTCCCTCATGATCAACTATTGTTTTAAGATAGATCGTATTAGCATTGATAAACAGACTAGTAACTGGATAAAATCATTCTTGTTAGATAGGAAACAGAAAGTTGTTGTCGATGGTGAGGAGTCCAACTCTGTAGCAGTGAGTAGTGAGGTGTCCCCATGGATCCGCACTTTGGACCTATCCTCTTTCTGATTTTTATAAATGACGGGAGTTCTACACAAAAACAGATGAACGTCTGTTTGCAACCGACACAATTGTGTATTTGTCTGTTAAACATTTTGCATGATTGCCAAAAATTACAAGATGATTTATTATTTGACTAGAAGACTGGGAGAGGGAATGGCAAATGGAATTCCATCCTGCAAAAATGTAACATTTTGAGGATAACCAGGAAGAAAACCAAGACCATCTTCCCATACACCTTACATGGCCATGTTCTAGAAGAAGTTAAATCTGCTAAGTATCTTGAATCACAATTGCTGACGACATGACATGGTCAGGGCACATAAATAAGACTGTAGCAAAGGCAAAACAGCTTTTTTTTTAGATGAAACATCATGGTTAAAGATGTAGACATGAGAGCTCGAAAGCCTATAAAGACCATAGTAAGACCAACTATGGAATATTGCTCGTCTGTATGGGACTCGTATGTGAAACAACAAGCCAGCAGTCTAGAAATGGTTCAGTGCAGAGCAGCCAGGGAAAACCAGTCGGTACCACAATACCTCTTCAGTAACTGACATGCTTCATGACTTGAGGTGGCGTCCTCTGAGAAACAATATTGTGAGACAAGTAGTCTCAGTATGGCGTACAAAATTGTTAATGGTCTAGTTGCTGTTTTGGGCTGCTTTGAAAATCTACCTCCAAAATATCATTGCTAGAACTAACTAGTAATCGTTTTTCCCTTCCCTCAACTGTTTGTGATTGGAATCTTTACCAAGAGAGATTCTCAATCAGATGGCAATATTCAGAAACAATATTTCACACTAAACATCCTCTTCCTTATTAATCAACCTCAACTGTTTATCCTGCAAAATGCACCCCTTGGTTTTAAATTAAACTATCCTATCTCCCTTCTACTTTCACCCTCTTCTAGACTTTGATCTTTTACTATTTTTCTCTCTACCTCTTCCTTTTTACCGCACACAGCCTAAAATCATCTTGTTAGATGGGTGGCTGTCAAAACTTGAAACTTGAAACTTGATACGTTTTACCTCTAGTGCCTAAACCACCATATATGGATACCTTATAAATTTTTGAAAATTTTCAAGGAGCCAAAAACACAAAAAGGTAAGCTTAAATCAAAATTCAAACAGCCATAAGGAATCCAGGACATTTAAGCATTAAAAATATGTATAAAACACTTCCCTGCCACGACAATATCCTAACAAAAACCGTCAAAAACTTAGGACAAGGCACGTCTTCACTGTTGAAGCTTGGAAGCAGAAATGGGCAGTATGTTACTTTCCAGATATCCGGGTTAACAATTTAGGTCACTTACTACCAACAATATCTTGGTCACTTACTGAATAGAAAAACTTAAATGTTTTTTGCAGGGGTGGGGTCTTAATTGGAGATTCTACTGTATTTGATTAGCTTCTACAGCCAACTAACTATGTCTCAATACATGTCTATCACAAACTAATTGCTGTGAGACTTCGGCCATATCCTGATCCAACCCACTAGCGGGTTGGATGTTTTTTGTAAAAAGGTAGTCTCCCAAAAATAGTTCCTCAATTCATAATGTATTTTACACAAGTATTATTCACTTTTCCCAAATAAAACATGTTTACCGTCTTGTATATGAGGATTTCTTTTTTGGGGAGTAGCGAGTTACAAAAAAAGGAGAGAAGCGAGTCGCAAAAGGGGAGAAGCGAAGTTACAAAAGGGGAGAAGGCAAAAGGGGAGAAGCAAGTTACAAACGGTGAGAAGCGAGTTGCAAAAATGGAGAAGCGAAAGTTGCAAAAGGGGAGAAGCGAGTTACAAAAGGGGAGAAGCAAGTTGCAAAAAGGGGAGAAAGTTGCAAAAGGGGAGAAGCAAGTTGCAAAAGGGGAGAAGCAAGTTGCAAAAGGGGAGAAGCAAAGAGTTGCAAAGGGGGAGAAGGGAGTTGCAAAAAAAAGGGGAGTTGCAAAAAGTTGGGGGAGTTGCAAAAGGGGAGTTAAAAAAAGTTGGGGAGTTGCAAAAGGGGAGTTGCAAAATGGGACTTACAAATGAACTATTAGCATATTGCATAATGATTTCTAAACCCTGCAGTCTTCTGTAACTTTGGCATTCCTGGCCGAATTTTGATAATTAACATAAAATTTTAAAGTTAAGAGCATTGTATTATATAGCTACACTTCATAAAAGCCACTAATGCCTGCCACTAACTTTTATCTTCTACCATCAACTCTCATAACATCAGAATAACATTACTTGTCTTAGAATTTGAAACGTCATTAATGGTTAGGCCTAACACAATATCCAATTTCTCTCTGATGACACGAATTGTATGAATTGTTGGCATCTCATTAGTAAAAAAAAAAAAAGTTGCCAACAATATAAGAATGAAGCCTTATACATTTTCATGAAATAGGGGAAATCCCCCCATAGTCGTGATTTTTATATAATCAACTTTTAAAAAATTGGCTCATCACATAAAATAATATTTTTTAACCCAAAACGTACACAAATACGGGCATATCTTTAGGTACATAAATAAAAACATTCAGCCAAATGTAATTTCTACAAATCCTGTGGGTCCATCTTAACTCATTTATAAACATAGCCCCAGCCTCCAATTTTTATTTTTTTGACCTCATATCCACACAATTGAGGTACCTACTAAAAAAGGACCAAACGTGACCAAACGTGACATGACATTACGGGACCAATACGTGACCTACACGGGACTATTACGTGACCAATAAGTGACCAAACCCTTTTCAGTATGAAAGAAAACAGAGAAAATAACTACGTTGAGAAAACAGAGAAAATAACTACGTTGTCTAGTGGAGCAGCTAATAGAAAAATCGTGCAAACGATGATAACTGTTTTACTTTGACGTAAATCCGGGACTAATCCTAGACCTGAAACTCTTATTAAAGACTGGTTAAATCCGCTTAAAGTCTATCACACTATGTATCAAGAAAGCCGGGACTAAATCCGGGACTAATCCGGGACAAATACGGGACCATACCAAACCATACCAAGCACTATTTATTTATAGGTCACGTCACGGTTTGGCCACGTTTGGTCCCGGGTTTTAGTAGATACGCACAATTGATGAAACATTTGAAAAAAACATACTTTGTGTACCAAAAATGGTGTTGGCTGCTGTATCCTGAACGATATTATACTGTGTACAAAATTTTACTTCCTTTATGCCTTAATCCAATATTGTCAAGCCTTTTAAAAAGAAAACTATTTGTGCATTTTTCATACTGATTTTCGACACTCTCGATGAGAGGCCAATGATTTCATTTGATTGTTGAAATAAATGAATATATATATATATATATATATATATATATATATATATATATATATATATATATATATATATATATATATATATATTTTTATGTAATTCATACAATCTTTATTGTTTTTGTGATTAATTATTTTATCTGCCTGTATGATATTGTTACACGGACTATGATGCGTTTCAGTGTGAAGTTTTTATTATGATATTATTGCTGGGCACCATCGCATTTTTAGTGCTACATGGTCACTGTTCATCGTTGGGATAACCCTAAGAATGTACATAATAGTATTTGTCAAAGTTACCCCCTCAATTCATAAAAAAATAACAAATACAGTTTAAATCAGCATTAAAACCATGTGAAACGAAATGTCAAAATTTGTAAAGGTAATTTTTATTTTAACTGACCTACAATGTTGAAATATTGATATTATATGTCATACGGGCGTGCTAGCCATTTCAACCTTCCCAGACGAATTTATAGTTTTCAACTATCGCCATAATTGTAATGATTGATCACACTGTCTGATTTCACTCTTATCATTATTATGAAAAGAAAAAATTCAATCCAAAAAAAGCACCACGGCGCCTTTTTTGAATTGCCTGTGAAACAGGATGTCAACCAGGATGCATTGAAAAATAGCAAAGTTGTTTCAGCACCCCCAATATAATTTATTCTACAACCAGATCACTTTATGACAACACAAAATTCTCTATATTGTACCTCCCACAACCTATCAATTTGTGTACTTTAAGTCTCCATCAGTTAGGTTTTAAGGCTGTTTCCATATTATACTGTGACTATTAGAACTATCAACACAGGGTTATCATATATAGATTAATGGAAGAAGTTATAGTCCCATAGTCAACATTTTTGATGATGATGTTGAACAATAAATTTGATTCTACCAAATAAAACTATTTGAGTTTGGATGCATATCATGGTTAGCAATTAATCATTTTTTTTGGACTAATGGAAATTGAATTGATGTGTAATTATTTTGGAAATTGAATTCAAATAAATAATATATCTTTATATATAAATATATATATATATATATATATATTTATATATATTATAATATATATATATACATCATTATATGAATTGTTATATGTTAGGTTATTATTGGTATTTATCTGTGGCTAAATATATGCTGTATGCTGTGTGAAGAATATTCTATACGCTGATGTTTTGTAAATTATGACTATAATGCTACATGGTCACTGTTCATTGTTGGGATAACCCTAAGAATGTAATATATTTGTCAAAGTTACCCTCAATTCATGTAAAAAATTCAAATACAGTTTAAATCAGCATTAAAACCATGTACTCAAATTTCCAGGTGGTATTTATTTTATTGACATACAATGTTGAAATTGTGATTAACCTACAAACTCGCAATCTAGACATTTTTACAATCATATTATAATTTGTACATTGTGGGCTCATTGTTTCTCGATTCGACTTTTCAAAGTGGAATTATTCGCGTATTAATGTATAATTGTGTAGTTTTTTTTTTACCAAGCTTAAATGGGCAACAGTAATAAAGATTTTAGGTGTATATTTCACATGTGATAACACAGAACTACAAAACAGAAACTAGAATGAAAAATTGAAAGATTTTGAAAAAACTTTGAATTTATGGAAAATGAGAGATCTTTCCTTAATAGGTAGAATTCTTATAGCTAAAGCATTTTTATATCAAAATTTCTATATATTTCTTCAATTATTGAACTAGAAACAGATACTATCAGTAAAATAGAGACTATTCTATATAATTTCATCTGGCAAGGCAACAGAGCAAAAATAAAAAAGAGTGTTCTGGTAAGTGATTATTGTTATGGAGGGCTCAGAGCACCAGATCTGAAATCTATTATTAAAGCTCAGAAAATGTTTTGGATCAAACAATATATAGACAATACGGAACCCATTTGGAAATTAATAATTAACAGTTACCTTAAACCGTTTGGTGGAACCTTATTAGCTTATTGCAACTACGAAGGTAACAATAACAACCACCTACCCACCTTTTATAGAGAATGCTTTAAAGAATGGCGTTTTTGATCTGGTAGAATATAGAAAAGAACCCTCCGACCAATTGATTTGGAATAATAAGCATTTGAAAATAGACAATAAATCAATCTTTTTAAAGAATTTCATGGATGCAGGAATCTGGGTAATAGGAGATTTATTTGAAAATGGAGAAATCATAGATTTTCATTTCTGGAACAATAAGGGGATTACTATCAATAATTATTTAACTTGGGGAAGTTTGATTGCTTCAATACCTAAAAAGTGAAAAAATGTACAAAAAGATCATCAAGCAGATTCCCATAATATTTTAAGGATAAGCAAAGAACGAGATATTTTTAAAAGGCAAAATTAAAAGACTTTTATTGGCTTATTATAAATAATAGATACTCCTTACCGTCAGCTCAAAAACACTTCAAAACAATCGATATAAATGAAACTGAATGGTCTGATTATTACCTTATTCCACATTCGTATCTTAAAGAGAAAAATGCAATTGATTTCCAGTATAGATGCTTGTACAGAATTATTGCCACAAATGAATTAATGAAAAGATTCAGAAAAATTGAATCGCCAAAATGTAGGAACTGTGACAATATAGAAACGTACGAACATTTATTTTTTAATGTAAATTTGTACGTAGTCTGTGGAATAAGATGGAACAAGAAATATTTTCTAAGCTTGACATATCCCTAACAGAAAAGAAAATCTATTTATTAGGAATACCTAATTCCTATCTCCCTAACCAAATTATTAATATTGTAAAACAATCCATAGTCAATTCAAGACATAGAAATACGATACCTACCCTGAAAAACGCCATTCGTCTGATTTATAAAATATATGAAATAGAGCATCACCAAAGCTTATTCAATAAATGCAAAGATGATTTTGAAAATAAATAGAAAGATCTACATGACATTCTAAAATAAGCCAAAAATGATAAACTTTGATTGTTAATTGTTACCATCTCTTGTTAACTGTATCTAACTAAATGTATATATACATTTATGTAAACCCACGTTTTTTATAAACATTCATCGTCAATGCTGCAGATATATATGTGCAAATAGACCATATCTATCTGCATCTTTATTATCAATTTCATCTTCATTACCATTATCATCATCATTCATTTTTGTTATCAAAATAGTCTTCCAAAACCCAGTATCATTTCATAGCAATACATTTCATATAATCACATGAAGTTATGGATTTCATGATGTTAATAATGTAATATAATCTAGTAGTTGAAGCGTAATTCATATAGTTCATGTGTGAAGTTATGTATTTACTGATGTGTTTAGTGATGTTAATAGTGTAATGTAATTGGAATGTATTTTCTATTTCTATGTTCAATAAAAAAAGTTTGGTCAAAGATTCTTCGTTTCAAATCGGTGGAGTAATATTAAATTAAAATATTAAATATTCTAAATGGACTGTTGTTGCTTGTTTATGTAGCTATGCATAAATATGTACAATAGCCCGGATAGGGGGGTCATAGTTTCAAAATCATTCGCGTAGGGGGGTCGGACTTTTCATTTCATCATGATAGGGGGGGTCAGACTTTAAAAACTAATTCTTCCGGAAAACCAACCGACCCCCCCAAGAAAGTCAAAATGACTCTTCCCTAACTGGAAACCTCAAAGATTTCTCTATTTCTTTATGTAAAAATAAATCCTGTAGACCAAATATAACTTGTGATTTTTCTGTGGTAAAATTTGTATGCTCAATTGTCAAGTCACATTTCGTGTCATTGTGTCTAGAAAAAAATAGTTGCAAGTTTTGCTTCTATCTGATTTTTTATATGTTATTGTTAATTTGCAACTCCCCTTTTGCAACTCCCTTTTGCAACTCCTTTTTGCAACTCCCCTTTTGTAACCCCTTTGCAACTCCCTTTTGCAACTCCCTTTTTGCTTTCGCTTCTCCCTTTTTGCAACTCGCTTCTCCCCCTTTGCAACTTCTCCCCTTTTGCAACTTCGCTTCTCCCTTTTTGCGACTTGCTTCTCCCCTTTTGCAACTTGCTTCTCCCCTTTGCGACTTGCTTCCCTTTGCGACCCCCCCTTTTGCGACTTGCTTCTCCCCTTTTGTGACTTGCTTCTCCCCTTTTGTGACTTGCTTCTCCCCTTTTTGCGACTCGTTACTCGCTACTTGCCAAGAGTAACACTCCTTGTATATTATGATCCCTGTTGTAACCCACCACAACAAAGAATGCATTATTATTGAGCGATGTATACAGTGGGTTACAAAGAGGTATATATACTCATGTTTAGCCCACCACATATCATGTTTGATAGTATGCATTCTTTGTTGTGGTGGGTTACAACAGTATATAGACAGTGACTAACCCAATCCAATATATATTATACTCATGTTGTAGCCCACCACATATCATGTTTGATAGTAATGAATTCTTTGTTGTGGTGGGTTACAACAGGAGTATATATAGGAAACTGATCTGGTCCAATACAATAATTAATTTTCCACTGGGGAGGAATCCCCTGTTAGGTCAGATTCTTAAGAGGGCGCTATATTTTGATGGGGCTATAGATAAGATTGGGACCTGGTGACCATGGGGTACTTAGTAAAGGTTTAGAATTTTTTGCAGTGGGTTGGATGTTCTGGTGGGTTGAATATCCAACCCACTTGATGAAGAAATGTATTGCTATCAAACATGATCTATGGTGGGTTGAACATCCAACCCACTCTATATCATTTTCAATAGCAATGCATTATTTCATTGAGTGTGCACTAGTTCAGCCCCTTCACACTTACGCCAATACATTTCTATGTGTGTGTGAACTTTGAAAAAAGGAAAAAATCATTTAGTGAACATGGAACCCACTAGATGAAATAATGGATTGCTATCAAACATGATCTATAGAGTGGGTTGAACATCCAACCCACTCTATATAAATTAAATAGCGTTGCATTATTTCATTTAGTGGGTTCTAGTTCAACCCGCCAGAATTACACTATGAAAATGAAAGTTGTAAAAGGGTGCATGTTTAGATGGTAAAGTTGATTTTTTGTGAATGCAATGCCTGGACAAATCAACTTCACCAACTAAACATGCACATTTTTACACCTTTCACGCATGCATATTTAATTAATAGTGTAATTTATGGTGGGGTAACTGTCAACCCACTGAATGGAATAATGTAATGCTATTTAACATTATATACAGTGGGTTGATATTCAACCCACCATAGATCATGTTTAATACCACATTATTTCATTCAGTGGGTTTGCGTTCAAGACCCACAACATCCAACCCACTGATTTTTTCCGTTTTCAACGTTCAGGCACACATAGAAAGCGTATCAGATGTAGTTTAATTGTAGTGGTTGAAGTATCAACCCCACTGAGTGAAAATAATTCATTCCTATTCAAATGATATACAGTGGGTTTTGGATGTTCAACCAACTATAGATCATGTTTTTTGTTTTTTTTTTATTATTATTTTTTATTATTGAAGTTTAGTACATTTCAATAATTACATTAAGTGGGGTATTAAAAACATCATGAATTCCACAACTTCATATACATGAGTAATATGAGATATGAAAATGTATTGGAAAGGTACTATTTTAAACAACAGGACTGGTTTTGATTGTGAGGATGAAGATGGTAATGAAGAATGGTGATTTTTGATGGTAATGAAGAATGATTTTGATGATAAAGATACAGATACGTATAGACTAATTGTACACACGTATCTGCAGCGTGCGATGAGCGGTGAAAGTGGGTTTACATATATTTATATGTATATTAACTAAATGAATAAAATACAAATACGAGTACTTGGGGATGGTAGCACTAAAAGACGTAACTGCATCATAATAATATTTCTACTCTCATTTGTTAAATATTAGATATTTCTTAAAAAAAGAAGATGATTCAGAATTTTCCATTTGTTTCAAAATTCTGTTCCAGATTTGTTCATAACTTCTTTGCTGGTATTCCAAATTATAAATTCTTTGAATTTGAAAAATAGCACTCTCTAATATTTGGAACTCTATTTTTGCATCTTGATAAAACTATAGATTGTTTAATAATGTTTATAATTTGGTTTGGAAAATGGGTCTTAGGAATTCCTAAATATATTTGTTTTTCTGTTAATGTTATATCAAACAACGACATTATTTTCAGTTGAATCTTATTCCATAAGATTTTACAAAAAGCACATTCAAAAATAAGTGTTCATAGGATTCTACTTCATTACAGTTTCTGCAATTAGGAGATTCCAATTTACCCATTTATTTAAGTTTGTTTGTAGCAATTATTCTATGAAGGCACTAAATTGGAAATCTATTGCTTTTTATCTTGGATATACAAGTGAGGAATAAAATAATACTCTTCCCATTCACTTTCATCTATTTCTAATGTTTTGAAATTCTTTTGGGAGGATGGGGTTGTATACCGATTTTCAATCATTTAAAAGTTAGAAAAGTTAATTTTGGGCTTTGAAAATATCCCAATGTTTGGTTATGATTATGGGAATATTTTCTACTAAATTTCACTAAAAGGGGCTGAAATGGTAGACTTGGGCTACCCGCATTTGTAACATATTCAGGCAGGGACTGCCCTGCCTCTGAGTCATTACACCCCTCACCCGCTCTTTTTAGTCTATTGAGCTAGACGAGCACGGGATATATATCCTTTAACTCGACATGATAACTAGACAGTCAATAAATAGAATCAACAACTACTTCTCTTCCTTCAAATCCAACATCACATAATGGTGGCCAACAATCATAAAAAGATTGAACTACTATAGAATAGTAACTCATTGTGTCTTTGAAATCGTGTGCACTCAGCTATGCATTGTTATAAAAACAAGACTCATTATAATGTCATACTATTTCAGGTCCACGTTTCTTACTAATGTCATGATTGTATGTATTTCATTTAACGTTTCAAGTTCTTAGTATTAATTAATTCTTAATGTGTTATTCAACAGTATAATAAGTAAACATGTGCACAAGACTTTGTGGATGGGCCAGAGCAGAAATACCACGCTCGGATATGAAGACGGCAGATGTGTTTCAATAGACTTGCAGTTGCATTTGACATGTTACACTCATGGATCTGCTCTACTATATAAATTATATGACATAGGGTTGGAAGAACACCAGAGCAATATTTAATGCTGGAAATCTTACTTAGTGCATAATGCCGGCATCGTCATGAAAAAATCAGCTGCTAATCCAACAAAAGAGTAGTGGTAGTTGTGGGAGTTGAAGTTGAAGTGGAAGTTGAAGTTGAAGTTGAAGTTAAAGTTGAAGTTGAAATTGCCGGTTCTGTAAAAATAATACAGTTATATATAAAAATGGTAAAAATATACTTCATTTATTTACTACATTTATTGACTGTTCAGTTTCGTACTATTAATAACCCAACAGCACTCATTAGAATGAAAATAAAATATAAATGATCGTGGATACATTACAAGGCAATACTAAAAAAATAAGTGATTTCGTAAATTGCGCATGACGTCACAAGGTCAGAGGTCAAGAGGCATAAAGTTGTTTATTGGGCATGATTTTTCTATACAGTATATAGTAAAACTCGCCGAAAAAAATGCTTGAATAACATTGTTAATCATAATCTGTTATTTATAAATTTTACTCACCAGTTGTAGGAAAGTTATAAGAATCGCCAGCTAAAAGAATAGATTAATTTGGCATTAAACAGCAACTGAAAAGCTTCTCTAGAAATCCCAGTAAATCCCATGTAAAAAACCTAAACAATGGGTTTTTCGGCCATGACAGAGACTTTTCATCTGATTTAGAGTGGGTTTGATAACAGCTATAGAAGCAGAAATAATTTTTTTGACTTCAAATAAGGACTCCTACCCTTGTTTCACAATAGGTGACTTAATATTATTCAATTCCCAGAGAATTAACTAAGTTATTAACTACTTTTTATCAGCATCTCCGTCAGAATTTCCCGGTGGAAGGAAATAAGACGCATGTGTAAACATTTTTCAAGATGGCCGTCAGATAATGATTTAATTCACCAAATTTGTCAATATATTGATATTGGAAATGTACTAATTGGTTATCATTGGTGGAAATTTGCTTCAATGTTGACTTTATATCAAATCATAATAATAATATATCATATTATATTGTAATTTTAATATGGCGGCCATTTTCCAAGATGGCCACCTAAAAAAATCTTGAATTCATTAAATTTATCAATTTATTAGTATTGGAAATGTCAAATTAAGGTGGTTCTTACTTAGAATGATTATACCTTTCTTTGTCATAACTATTTTGAATATATAGGTATGGACTGGCCGATTAGAACTTAGAAAAATACTTAGCTATTTTAAAAGGTGGTTGTCAAACGATATTTTAAGTGCCATGTATGCGGCATTGTAAGCCAAGCTCTGAAATATTACCAAACAGAAACCTAATTTACTTACTGCAATGTTGAAACAGATTTATTTCCATGAGAACTGAGTATAGTATAAATTATATTATATAAACCTATTCTATATATGCCTTTGTCTTTTTTAGTATTCACTAGTTTTCTAGACAAGGACAACTGCAAAGTTGAGTGCACTTAAGTCCATTCGTAACACATTTGCATCTCCTACATACTAGGGTTACAACCACATTAAGTCAGTTTCCAGCATCATTGTGTAATTGGTTCAAGAGTTGTACAAACAATCTTACAATTGTGGTTTCCCAAACCCACACCCACTTGGATGGATATCTGGCTGCGGGATGACACACTCTCTCCAGATATGTCCACTTTGATAGGCTGCTTATTTGGCATGTTCCCACAGTGCACTTTTTGTTTGTGGTATAAAATCACAAGGCCTTAGCCTGCATGCAAATAATAAAGCCTTGACTCATTTACAAAATTAGTTATACAAGACCTATCATGAAGAGAACTACACATTGTTCGAACACTTGTAAATCATACTCTTCAAATTTAATTGGGCAATGACTGAGTTTTGCAAAGAGTTTCTTTTATAATCATGGTGAGCTGACATACGGTACCTTTCCAAGCAATGTCTTCTAAGCTTTCGACGACTGATCATGGTGAAGACTATTCCTTTTTTATATCCTTACTTCCTGATGCTGCTTCATAATCTGCTACCAACTGGCTTATTTCTTTGGTCAAGCTGATAGCTCCACTATCCCCATTAACGATAGCATTATTTTGCTGATAGGCTTCGTCAATAGAAACAGCAGATCTAGAGAAGTTCTTGTTTGATTTGTGACCACAGACTCTACCACGGACTCTATCTCCATCTCTGATCCAGCCCCCAAGAAGGATAACATCTTGAGATAGTTGCGATAAATTATAACAGTGCTAAAGGAAAAGCAGCTTAACCTGAACGCGTCACACAGCACTTAGATCCGGACATCCTAATATTGATTGAGACTAATCAGGGCATATGCAGAGAGTGCTTGTAGATGGTACTAGCTCCGATGAGGCACCTGTGACATTTGGCACGCCAAAAGGGACAGGTTTGGGACTTCTACTCTTTTTATTATTCATAAATGACTTGCCATCCATATTAGATCCAGGTACTAAATGCAGACATTTTGTGCAAAGTGATCTAACTAACCTTGAGAAGTGGAGTGAGGTATGGGGTATGCAATTTAATTCCAAAAATGTAATATAATGAAAATTGCATGATCTACTCCTTTGATCCATTTTTACCAACTTGACACTGCAATATTGGAGAATATGGACTCCTGCACTTGGGCCAACAGATTTCATGTCCACATCATAACCAAGAAGGCCAATAATTGTCGTGGTTTCCTTATGCAGAACCTGCGAGATTGTCCACTGAGGCTGAAAAAGACAGCTTATACATCCCTAATACAATCTGGCCTGTTGGAGGCTTTTTAAAGAAGGGCTGCCCATAATGATCCTTGTGCTAGCGTTACTAACATACTAAACGACCTTGAGCACAACTCTATAACATAGTGCAACATAAACGGCTCGACCAAATTTAGAAATTTTGTAGAATCAATTGTAATACAAGTGCATCCTTTAATCTGGTAATTTAATAATTGCCGGAATCTTTTATAATTAATGACAAGTCATTTAAATACACCATACCAAATGTTAATTTTGACAAATGATGTGGATTTTGCGAGCATCATAAATGGGCATTTTGATACATTTTTGTGGATATTTATGCGTTTTACAAAAACAACAATGAGTAATACACTTAAGATACACTATTTTGCAGCGTTCAAAAAAGTGAAATAATATATAATCTTGTTACAACAAGAATCTGGACTGATCACGTGCGAGACAGTTGGAAAATCTAAAGCACCTGTTTTCTTTGGAAACGTGATGTTGTGTCAACAAGAAGGGATGAGTTGTTGAAAATATGTTGTCCATTATTTAGTAATTTACTATGAATATTGGACCTCGGTTGTAATCATTGATCATCATATCAGAGATGTATTTGTCTACCCTCGCTGGAGGTTTTTAAAAAATATGAAGCAATGAGTTTATTTCAAAATGTTACATTTATTTGGCATTAGTGTGTGGACAATACATACATTACACTTTAGAAATTAGAAATATCCTGTAAATAATAAATATATACAGATTTCTTAGGAACTATTTATTATTCCCACATTCAGCGTAATATGGCTGATAATAAAGCTTTCATTCAGAAATACATACTATGCCCCGCCCATTTTTTACTACGGCTCAGAAGCCCACCAATTAGAATGCACCTGGCACGTGTTGTCCACGTGCAAGGAGGCTACAGGTGACTTTGACGGCAAATGTACGTGGTTTAAGTCACGTCCGCCACATTTCTTTATTTCTACGAGCTTGGCATCGTGCAATAGCGCATTAGAACGGGTACAACGAGCTCTCTTCGGCGGTAGTTTCAGATAAAAAATCGAACCAGTACTTTTTGAGATACAGGCAAAAACACATAGTTATTAAGTACAATTCTCGCAAATGTTGACCTTGGTAGACTAGGCACGTATAATCCTGCAATCTCCTGCAGTGCGCCGACCAAAAGTTAATCCCCCCAGAGCAATATTGACACCTACAACGCCGGGAAACAGTGCACGTAGATCTATAATATTCGTTGGAATATGCATTCAAGTGTGACGTCCAAGATAGGCTATAATCCCACTACAATATAATGTAAAGCCGGCATGATACTGCACTGAAGAGTATTAGCAAGAAACTACTGGCGTGTGACGCCAAGTAAAATCTTGCTGCAATATCAAAATGCGAGGCTTAATTAAATTGAGTACCCGTTCGTCATCATTGCAACCTACTGCAGTAAACTGGTTATTTCAGCATCTATATTGTTAGATAAACCACCACAGGAATAGCATGGCTTTTGTCATAAATAGAGACTATTAGATTAATACCCATTCATAGGATTAACTATACCGGGATTTTGCATGACTGGTGGCAGCAAGTAGAAAGCAAATTTAAGTCGTCAGTAAACTGTGATTGGAGATATGGCCTACATCTGGATTGTGCATTGTGAACTGCCTGCATTAGAGTGTTGCTAAAAAGCTCAAAAGATATGTCTAGTGCAAAAATTTGTAAGGATACTACGAGACACCAGTAGAACACAAGAAGACAGGGTAGTGAAAGACCTAAGTGAATTTAGCGTAATATTACAAGAAAGTGTATATGGGGAACGATATAGACTTGAAATAATAGAAAGTGGAATCAAAACACATGAAAAACAAGTAAAACGAGCTGAGGATGGCATATGCCCATTATTTAGGCCAAAGGGATACCAAAAAAGAACGAAAAAAAGAATGAAAAAAATGGTAAAAGTTGCATGGTATCGACCGAGTGACATGTTAGCAGTAATAGGTCCTATAAGGGACATCACAATATCCGTGTGTCATCTGTGATTGTGGTTTATTCAGATGCCTAAAATATGGAGAGCTTACATATATAGAACATCAGTGTATTATACTAGACACGGGTATGGAAAAATGGATATAAAGTTTTCACATTCAATTGTTGCATTTGAGGAGTCATGACTGTACATTTTTCACACACTTTTGAGGGGGCTAACAATTTTTTTACAAAAAATTACCCCTATTTTAGAGATTCTGTACTACAAATTGCTGTTTTTATATGGATAGCTATCAAATAGGATTTTAACTGACAATGATTGCGTTAAGTGTTGGGGGGCGAGGGTCATAAATTTTTATCACATGAAATTGAGGGTGGTTATATTACCAATTATTTCACAGAGATTTGAGGGGGCTATTAATTTTTTTTCACAGGATTTTTTGGAAAATCTTCCTACCTCACCCTGTCATAAGTACTGAATGGTCCCTAATGTACAAACTCCAAGCTTTACATATATATTAAATGCCTGTACTGTACTGCTGCACAGTATCTTCATAGGTAGAGCCAGGTATTTAAAAAAAGTGGAGGGCGCATAAAGGAAAAAGGGGGGCGCATTTACGGCATTTCATGAAAAACTGAAAATGAAGTATTTTATTGGGATGGGGGGGGGGTGGAGGGCACCCCCCTGCGCCCCCTGGATCTACCTATGATCTTAGTAGATCCATGTACATCCAGACTAAGCAGGTTTGCATAGCTGTAAATAGATCTATTCACTGAACTTGCATGACTGTCAACCCACACAATACCGGTATTTGTGATGCTTGCTTTATTCAGTTTTTTATAGACAATGTTTGGTTTTAATTACTGAACATAAAGCATTTTAATTTTAAATTCTTAAACAATGTGTTCTTTATGGTAATTCACAAAATATATATTGACATGATATCTGTATAATTTATCTGAGACCAAATATAGTGGTTCTATATGCAAACCAGCAAGAAAGTTATTAGTACTTAATTTTGTATCTTTGAAACAATGATATGTGCCACCTGTAAAGGTCGCATATATGATTGCAAATTGATTCCATAGACTACAAATTTAGATTGAATCACATTTTTTAATAATTTTTTTCAAAATAATACCAAGAGACCCGATCCACTTAGCTAGAATATTCAATACAATGAATATAAGCTTTATTTATATGGTGTCCATAAATAATATATGTACAGCTTCACATAAATAGTTAAAATACAATAAAATACAAATACATTTACACAAAATATACATCCATTAATGAATATCTCTCTTAGATTAGGGGATGACATTTAATTTGCAATTATTTACAGTTCATTATCCGGTACCTAGTCAAATGCACTGTGAAATAAATGTTTTTAGTTGAGATTTAAAACTGTTCAACTCAGAAAGTTCTCTTAGGTGAATCGGGAAGTGCATTCCACAAATGTGGAGCAGCCCACGCAAATGCCCTTTCACCAGTCTTTGATTGGATATATGGGCATAGAGAAGGTGCTGATCTTTGATCTGAGGCGACGTGTGGGCACATATGGTGTGATGAGGTCCCTTAATATCCTGGGGCTTGTCCATGGAGAGCCTTAAAAGTCATTAGTAGGATTTTGTATTTTAATCCATAATTTATACATTAAGCAATGCTTGCTCTTTTTTTAGCACCTTAATGTGCTGTCTTTTTGGCATCAGTAAGAATTAACAAGAACGTTTTGAATTTTTGTAGTTTTTGAACTAGTCCTTCAGGTAAGCCAATTAATAAACTGTTTTAGATAGTCTATTTTTTGAAGGGAAAAAAGGAATGAATGAGTGTTTGTGCTGCATTTTTAGTTAGGTTTTTCTAATTTTGATAATGTTTCTAAGATGATAATAGCATGATTTTTGTGACTGAGGCATGTGATCTTTCATGGACAGATTCTCCTGATCAAAAGAATCATTTTTTCCGAGCTGAATGTGATGAGTTGATGATTTCATCACCTATTTTGATAAACAATTTTGGTTTCCTTCAGTGTGGGTGGAGCTTCACTACCGTAAATTCTGTCTTTGAATCATTCAATTTCAGATAATTTACCAATGCATCGTTCTCATTACTTCTTGTATGCACGCCTCTAAGAAAAAGAAATGTAATCTTAATCAAGATATACAAAGGGCAACAAATGAAGTGTTTCATCCATAATTAATGAACAACAATTTCATATTTCCTTAAGAAATATCTCATGGTGTCAAAGATAATATATCTGAAATGATTACTTATTAATCTAATTTACTAAAAACTTGAATTGTTGGAAAATTTTTTAAAAAAACTGCCCAGCTCATATTAATGTTTAAGATGTTGCAGGGTCATGCGGGCATCGGCCTATAGGATATCGAGATCACTTTCTGTGAGACATGCACACGAGCAGCTACAGCACCAATGAAGCTCCACCACACAGTGCAGCAACTGATTCACCACTCTCACCATCCCATAGTGGAACATTTTACCTGCCTCAGTAGCAGAGGCTGGCTCTATAGCAGAATTCAATAGTCGACTTACATCACTGGCAAACTAGCCGGTCACTCACATCTGCATTATACTTCTCTGTGGTGGTCTGCATATTAAATACCTGGAACTAGACCTTTGAATATCAAAATATCGACTTCTGGATGCTGCTTCTCCAAGCACAGCATATCATGAAGATGTATCAGAAGACATCCTGCATAGTAGATATCATTGTTTGCAAAGAAATAATGTATTACTTCTGACAGTGATTGTCTAAACATTGAAAAGTTTTCTTTCCTGGAGGAACCGTACCAGTGTAAAAATAGTGAGCTCCAAGTTGAGCATCAAAAACCAAAACTGAAACTGTAGACTTTCCTTTCTTCACACAATTGATTCATGGTCGAATTTTGAACAGTAATGTCTATCTGTCGAGACAGATGTATGTTCTAAGCTCTTATCAAGAGGTTGAACAAACTGCGTGCAGTGAGGTGATTAGTTTGATGAGTCCTTGTAATATTTATATCAGACAAATGTGAGTCTGCGGTTCCAGATGAGGCCATATCAGCTTCCATCAGAGAAACCGTCCATTACCCATAGATGTAGATATGTGAGATGTAGATATGTAAATTTAGAGTGCAGTGAACGAAATGAGGTTCTGCATCTTTTGGCACGATTTTCGTCTCTTTCACTTGATGTGCTAGGTTTGACCTTCTTCTCTGCTCTCTCTCCAGTTTAAGAATTAATTAATAAAAGCCAGTAGCTACTATGATGCTTTGCTCCATTTCCTTCGTCCAGCCCTCTAGGATCAAGTCGTATAGGCATATCACTGATAGCATAAACAAATTATTTGGAATTTTAATGTAACCTGCATAATTGTGTGTTCTTTGATACAAGCTAAGTGGTGAAATCAAGGTTTCATTTTCTTCGTCCTCATGACAAAAGTATCATTTGCTCCATCTTGATTCTGTATCCATCATTTGGTATCTTTCAAGAGTATATACTTTGAAGATTTTTAGTCTGACTTATTAAATGTGAATATTAGTCTAGGGGCAAAGGCATTAGCTATATCAGGTTTCTTAATGCATATCTTATGGTACCTAGCAACATTCAAAGTTCTGTGGAATGATATGCTTGCATGCACAGAGTTGTGTGTCAGAGTTATTTATTGGCACAACAAATTTTTACCATTCACTAAACAAATATTTATTTACTCTGATATAGATATATATTAGTCCACTATATCTCATTAGAATGTAAAAGGTACACATCACCTTGGTGATAGGCGTATGTTTAGATGATACCAATAATTGGAGCACTGCCAAAAGCGTTTATGCCGTCTACTGCTTTACATTTTCCATTGAGGAATAAAAGAGGTCAACGTTCATGAATTTTAAGAAATTTGTATTACTTATAATTAGATCCATTCAACATTATTTGGTGAAATGTAAAGTACACCATTAATTTACCATTAGTTCGTCTTAATCAAAGTATAACATAAAGTTGATAACACATATTAACTGCTCTTACAGTCAATAAGCAGTACACATCATCCATAATCAGGTTTGGTGAAATATTATGTAAATTAATGTTTAAAATTCATGAAATTACTAGTAATATATTAACAAAATGCTTCATGAGCAGTGCAATCCATAATGGAAGTCAAATTCATCTATTAATAATACCAAGGACTAAAGAACTGATCTTGAAAAAATGGCCGCCATCTTGAATTTCTTGGTGGCTAGCACATTTTACGGAAAGAGTGACCTCTAACCTAAGTTCACAACAAATTTGCTGCTTGTATCATCAAATCAACGATTCTAGCAAAAAAATCAGACTTATCCGCTCCACTATTGATCCTTTGGATGTTGACAGTCTATCAGGTGGTCTTGTGCATATCGCACCTGGCCAAAATCTCTATTGCAAAGTCAACGCTGATCGAACATTAGACACTGCAGTGGTTCAAATAAAAGAGTTTCTATCTGTCTGGCCAGTTTCCACATGCCACTTTCAAAGTGTGACACATAAAGCAAGTTGGCAAGAAGTCTGTCAAAGGCAATGGCATCCAGATTTAAGACAGAGAGTTGATCTATAACAAAGTGATTGGGCTTCAACAGTATCCTTATCTGGACTTCAAGGATGCTTTCATGTATGAGCTGTCACCAGCACTACAGGCTCTCTTTGGCGAGCATGGTGACATAAGGACGCATTCTGAGGCAGTGCTAAAGAAAAAGCTGCAAATCGAAGTATCAGCTAGACATACTTATTATCAATACCTCTTCATGATTGATGGCTCTACACAGCTTTCGACTGTCCACTGGCCAGCTAACTGCACAGTAGATGTTTTTACAAAGTGTAATTGACAGTGTGGACTTCTATATTCAGAAGGGTTCTGTTTACCTAATCTTCGACAGGTATCCAACAGTGAGCATAAAAAAGGGCAAACGGTCAAACAGAGCTGGCAAAGAAGTCGCGAGCATCTGCTTACTCTGCAAACTCCACAGCCTGCACAGAAATTGGTATTGACTGTCACATACAATAAGACACAGTTAATCCAATTGATGAGTGCATATATTGTCAATCATTTCATGGAGAGTGGAAATCAAAATGAGCTCATCTAAACATCTAAAGCTCCAGTTCCAGTTGCAGTTTCAAGAAGTTCTGGTAACCAAGAGAGATGATATGACAAACACTTATGAAGAGACAGATGTCATCATTAATATTGTTAATCAAATGTTGTATGCAGCAGAACGTTTTGTATGTGATGGCACTAATATGTTTGTGCTAACTTTGCACTTCTATTGCAAAGACGAACTGAGCTGCACAGTGACAATGCAGAGTCCGGTAGTAAAAGAACAGTGAGCACAGACACCAAAGCATCAGCAGGGGTAAGACAGAGCATATCCCAAGATATCCCTGCCACGCATGCCTTGAGTGGGTCAGATACTTCATGTGCCTTTTATTTGAAATTGGCAACTCACAGCATTTTAAGCCTGAAGCTGATGAGCGAAAGAGCAGCACTTATGGATAATATTGTAGCTGAAGCTGCATTCTCAATATATGCCTACTATGGCATGAAGTCCTCAATGTCCATGTCAGAAATACGCCATGCGGTGTGGGCAAAGAAGATGGCAAATGCAAGAATTATTACATAACACACACCTAAGAACCTCCCACCTACTCAAGAGGCCGTCGCTCAACATGTGTACCTAGCACACCTTCAAACAATGATTTGGAAGTCTGCCTTGTTTAGTGTACCACCTTCTGTTGCAGACGCCACACTTGATGGTTGGACAAAGAAAGAAGAATATGCTTGCCCGCGTTTAACCTGCTCCTCCATATGTTCTTCAACTGATTAAGTGCACTTGCTGCTCAACACGTACTTGCTCTACTGCAAGGTGTAGCTGCATAACACAGTTTTCTATGGCTGCCCTGTCGAGGCAATTTGCAACAACAGACACACTAAAGCTGCCATATTTTCATACAAAGAGAGCGATGAAACGTCACTGGACCATGAGTAAAGAATTATAAAGGAGGAAGATTATCGAGTCATCCACTAGAAAGACATCTTGTGACAAGAGCTTTTTGCTGACGTTGGAGGCTCTGTACATGTTATGGAAGATTATTCCATTTCGGGAAAGGTCATTATGTTTATTTCCGACTAAATCTTTTTACATATATACATAATGCATAGAGAATACATTTTATGCCAACTTCTTAGACCTTATAAACATAGGTAAAGATACTAACATTATGCTTCTAACCTAAAAAGTAAGGAAATTATGGAAGATTTTGGCTTTTGCGGGAGGCCATTTTGTTTTTTTGCCAATAAAATCCATGTTATACGTATAGATGAAGCATATTAGATAAACCCGTCTATACTTTCAACTTTGGAGTCCCAAAAATATTAATAAACACACTAAAATCATCTTTTCAAAATATATAATAAGGGAGTTATGGGAGATTGTTGCATTTCAGGGCGGCCATTTTGTTTTTCGCCTGTAAAAAAATTTCCCCAAGGGTGCCAGACCGCCACCGGCAGAATCCCACTCAGGACATGTCAAAGTACAAGAATCAATCATAAAACATCATACATACCACAAAATACGCTTCTGCTAAATTCTGCTGGACTATCTGACTTGTTTAATATAATGCTAATGGCTGATGGTTTCCAAGAATACCGAGCGATCAATAATGCGTTTCTATGAACGTCCCAGCACATGGCGTTGTAGTTTAATATGTTAATGAGCATTGGAAAGTGGAAAGATAAACTAAATTAAGGTGCATTGTTCAGTTTTAAATGATATATTTTATGGTTTTTGTGGTATAATGATAATATATCATGTTTAGTAGTGGTATATCTGTTAATTCACGGCCCTCATCTGTGTAATATTCCCTCGCAAGCTCGGGTAATATTGCACAAATTTGGGCCGTGAATTAACAGATATACCATTTTCTTCAATTTTTTTTTTTATTACTTAACACAGTGCAGTTACTGCAGTGATATATAGACAAAACCGGGTATTGACATACGCGATATCGCTTGAGCGACGAAGCGACGGAGCGACGTAGCGATGAGGCGATGGGCGATTTGGTGTTCACACACGCGATTTTGCAAGCGATTTTCACTGGCGATTTTCCTTGAATGTATTAAAAAATCTTTATCTCCAATTGATTATTTTTTCAGATAGTTTATATATTGGCCGATACTGAATCATTGAAGGTACTGGTTATCAATGAATTGTTTGTTGCTGTGGTCTTTCATGGAATAGTCATACACACTCGGTCGGTCTTTTACTAACAATATTAGCTTTTCAATTTTATTTGGGGGGACTTTATCCAAGTTAATTATTTCTTTTTTTCTTGTTTTTTTAAAACAAATTTTCAAAAAAATCCAATACTGTGTGGTGTACTGTGTGGTGTACTAAGCGTCAAATAAAATCAATTAAACAGTGCTGGTCAATAATTATTTAAAAGATCAATTAAAAATGCTAGACTACATGAGATAACGATCGTGTTCCAGGGAAATCGCCTATCGATGAGGTGATTTTATCGCTCATGAAGCGAAAAAATCGCTCAAGCGATATCGCCTCGTCGCTCCGTCGCGTATGTGTGAACGGCTCAATGCAAACATGATATACCGAAAATATCGCCTGTCGCTTCGTCGCCTCGTCGCTCCGTCGCTCAAGCGATATCGCGTATGTGTGAACACACGCTAAAAAAAAGTGTGTTCACGCATACGCGATATCGCTTGAGCGACGGAGCGACAGGCGATATTTTCGGTATACAATGTATCATGTTTGCATTGAGCCGTTCACACATACGCGACGAAGAGACGAGGCGATATCGCTCGCGCGATTTTTTCGCTTCATGAGCGATAAAATCGCCTCGTCGCTAGGCGATTTCCCTGGAACACGATCTTTATTTAATTGATCTGTTATATAATTATTGACCAGGACTGTTTAATTGATTTTTTATTGGCACTCAGTGGACTACACAGGACACCACACAGTATTGGAATCATCATTTTTTGAAAATTAGTTTGAGAAAACTAAGAAATAATTAACATGGATAAAGTCCCCCGGGATAAAATTGAAAAGCTAATATTGTTAGTAAAAGACCTACGACCGAATGTGTATGATTATTATATTCCATGAAAGACCACAGCAATAAACAGTACCTTAAATGATTCAGTATCGGCCAATATATAAACTATCTGAAAAAAGTTAATCAATTGGAGATAAAGATTTTTTTTATATATTCAAGGAAAATCGCCAGTGAAAATCGCTTGCAAAATCGCGTGTGTGTGAACAGCAAATCGCCCATCGCCTCATCGCTACGTCGCTCCGTCACTCAAGCGATATCGCGTATGTGTGAACGTACGCTAAGTTGTTAACATTGATTATTTTGTTGGGTGAGTTTATGGTGAGTATCACGGTGAGCCCGTTTGGATTTCTCATTGGTTTATCTTCTCATATTCATTTTCAAATTGTAGATATGTATATCAGATGTATATTCGATCTGCAAACCATGATATGATCCTGCTTTATCTGATTTGGAGACAGTTTTATTACTTCAATGGTTAGGGGAGTTTCTAACGGGTCAAGAAATTCCAAAATTGGACCACATCCCGATGCCATTTCTTTGCTTTATTTCACACATCCCAGAACAAGATAAGAAAGCTAGCACCACATACCACGTAATGCTGCCATGAAGATCACAAATCCAAATTTCTGCATTGCAAAGTCACTTTTAAACGTTATGCGTACACGATTTGTAGAGGATGTAACATTTAGATTTACTCTATCCCATGACTCTGGCCACACTCTAAAACCACAGAATGTGTGTGTAAGATTCCAAACTTCATCCACCATTTCACTGATCTCCAGAGAATCATACACACATCCATCAGAATTACCGTCTTCAAGATCGAGTAACACGAAATGCAGATAGACTACCTGAAAATAGGTGAAGATAGTCATAAACAATTTCATTGCAAATACAATTTGCAAATAACATTAGGACTGCTTGATAAAATTAGTGTGTTGCATAGTTATATCATACAATGAAGTGATTACAAATCGCATTATACTTATGATAAATAGAGTTTGTGGAGCATGATTGCAGACCACATACTGCCATTCCATGAAAAGTCATGGTCATCTAAGTTAGGAACAAAATAACCAGTATCTCCTTTATGGTGGTTCAACTATTTCACGATAATGGACAAATATCTTCATTGTTGGTTATTATATTTTAAAACGTTGTAGGGAGCCTGTGGCACAATGTGGTGAGCATTTTAGTTGTATTTGTACTACGTTTCATTGGCATATATGGAGCAGACTTATGCCACGCGAACTGTTTGATGGATTATATATTTCTTGTTAATGGTGCAATAATAGTAGCATGCCTAGCAAGTATTACTTAAGATACATTAATTTGGTCCACAGACTTTACATACTCTATTTTTGTCTTTCGAAACAAAAATTGATGCTCGAAGGCCTTATATTTTATTGAGTGCGTTAAAACTAATCATATTAGAATACTACTATTTAAATGTGGCATTAAAAATATATACAGCAGATTTCAAACATTAATTAAGGTCGAATGTGCCCAAAGGATTTGTCATTTTACGGTAATTACCGATGATTACCGATGTTAGTGCTGTCTGTTCACCTTTGACAAACGGGAGAAGAAAACAAAAACGTGTTCAAAAAATTATTTTATCGCCCATGGAAATAAATACGTTTTTTGCAGTTTGGAGCCAAATAACTCTGTTTTATTATTGCTTTTAGCTATAAAGTGTATTGCTAGACCCTGAACATTACTGAAATGTACTATTCGTAGCATTTTTATCCTGAACCTTCAAAATATTGCTAATTTGTTGCCATGATTTTGATGACAGTATCACGATGACCTAGAGTCTTTGACCCTAGTACTGTGCACATGTCTCTAGCAAGTCATATTTTATTTCCAGATGAGGAGAGATTGAATAGTTAAGTAAGATTGTAAGCATAAATTAGTTATACTGATAATTGACAGTTTCATTGAACACTTCATTTTTACATCCGACTGATGGTCATAGACTTGAATTTCAAGAACTTTTAGTTTGGTCCTCTGTGTAAATTGGGCACTAGAAAGTAGCATTTGCTTTGCTCTGTGACCGCAGGGAAAATTAATACAGTGTGGGTTTTGTAGGTATTTCTATGTTTATTATGGAAATAATGAAAGTCAAGCCACACTTAGAGGTGCATATGGCCAGATGTATATATTGTGAACCTGTGAAAGGAACAAGAAGTTTTTCACTAAACACAAAATTTGGAGTAGGAAGCATATTAATACTTGATTGGGATCTGATCGGATAAGCAATCTGCTAATGTCTCTAAACATCAAAGGATGTTGTAGGTCATAGAAGGATGCTGTAGGTCATTATAAAACGATGTCCAAAGACCAAGGTACACCTCATGCACGTTCGTTACTATTTTATAGGTGTAGTTTTTGTTCATAAATACAAAGTGGAAATAGTATACAGTGGTATGTACACTCAGACTAATTTACTTTTGTAATTTCTAATAAATATGAATGTTATGTTATGACAAGGGGTGAGACTCGACTGATATATGTTTGTAAAACATGGTTTGTCACTTTTGGTGCCACAGTTTACATTTATAAATATGGTCCGTGAATAAAAAATGCATATTGTCAAATTCATTGATAACCTTTATTTGTAAATACATTAGATCCCACTGATAAATGAAAATATTTTTCCATCAGCACTTCACCCCCGGGTTTCACCTAAAACTCAAGGTATAAAATATGTCATAAAAATGTAACGAAGCGGTAAAATTGTGAAAAAAAATCAAACATTTCAGATGATACATGTGAACATTTATAATAAAGAATTGTGCCATGCAACACTTCACATTTTCCAAAATCTTAATTAAAAGAGAACTTTATATGATTTTTCATTGTCTTGTATATAAATTGTAGTAGATTTTTAACATAGTGGTAAACTTTAACGAAGTGGTAAAATCTTCTGAATTTTCTTTCAGTTAATGTAATCATATGTAATCATATGTTGGATCATCATCATGCGAAAAAAATAACTCATGCTTTTTTGCTGTTTTGGGCACATTCTACCTTAATATAATGATTTACGTTCCTGTTATATGATAGATATAATTTTTTGGCATATATAAGTAATATTTGAATAACTATCACGAAACACTGTGTAGATATTCTTCGATTATGTCACACATCTGATGTTTTCACCTTTTTTTGTTTGTTTGTTTTATTGGGGGGTGGGGGTTGGGCGTGTCAAGAAAAAAGAGAACACTGTTCCACTTTTTTGGAACGTGACAAAATGTACATCATACCTAAACAATATCTATGTGTGTGTGTGTTATTCGTGTTACAGCCTCATAATTTTCACATAAAGACCCCTAAATGTTGTCATTTGTCCCATGGAGCTACGAAGAACATACGAACTACGAAGCTATAAAAGAAGAAAACCACCAAACATTGTGCAAAAAATAGATGCTCAAAAGTGCTGGTACTTTGTGCTCCAATGAGTACTCTTCTAGTGTGTATTGTATTCATTAACCAATGCGCCACAATACTGTTATCAGTTCGTCTCATGGGGTAATTTATATCGAAGCAATGTTACCTGTCCTTCAGGTACTGCAACACTCCAAGTAACAACATGGTTATTAGGATAGGACCCAGCTACAGGATATGTTAAGGTGTAAGTATCACCAGAGTCGAGATAAGTTGTGTCATGCTCAATATATGTGACATCCTCAGCTATAATGAAATAAAGAACCATCAGTAATTAGTAAGACAGCGTCAACCATCGGGCCATTGTGGGAAAGAGGTGGTGAGACAATACACAATTGCGGTTTAAATCAATAATAACTGTTTGCACAGCGTCTGCAAACAATGTTGGACCAGTCACCAATGTTGCACTGATTGCGGTCTTACACATTACTATTGTTATCCCAATGCTGGTACGCTGTCACATTGCTTGGCGTACAAACCCCATTAAATTCCTTATGTGCGCCCCCCCGAAGACCACCCCTCATTTAAAAAACAACAAACTGGATCTGATCATTCACCCTGACAACTTAAAACTTTTTTTAACTGCCAGATTAGTTTAAACTTGTCATCATATCATACCGTTTAAACGTGCCTTTCATTGAAATACCATATTAGAATATCTAAAGGAATCTATATATTATACCAAAAGGCTGGCTATGCACTCATCGACAATACAAAAGGCATAAATAGATATTTCACTTATCACAACTCATACGCAGAGCTTGTATTGTTTAAAATTCATACGTGTAATTTTCTAGCATTTCTTTTTGGTGCAACTAGTATAACCCCATTTCAGATCTAGATCTATATAGATCTAGTAATCAACAATTGTAATCAAGACTTCTTCAGTAGAATCAGTACGGTCATTCTTTTTTGACGATTCCATAGTCATATGGCAATTGTTCATTAAAATTTGTATGTGTGTGTGTGTGTGTGTGTGTGTGTGTGTGTGTGTGTGTGTGTGTGTGTGTGTGTGTGTGTGTGTGTGTGTGTGTGTGTGTGTGTGTGTGTGTGTGTGTGTGTGTGTGTGTGTGTGTGTGCGTGTGCGTGCGTGCGTGCGTACGTACGTACGTACGTATAATAAAATAAGTAAATAAATGTCATTTATTTTCTGAAGATTGCTAGACTCGATCAACCTGGCTCTGTAATGGCGGCGCCCATTTCATAGTCTGGTTCGTTTTGTAGGGTTTGTTGACATAAAGCGTGCACAGAAAACGGGTAAAGTTTCTGATTGGTTGTCAATAACACGTGATCGTGTGATTGACAGCTTGATGTTGACTACTTATAATATTCAGACTGCCGATTCGATTGTTCCCGTCTTGATAACGTCTATTGGGTTCCATATCTAGATGTTATGAATGATCCCATGACATTTTCATTACAGTCTACTTTATTAGACACATTGTATACGCACTTACAATACATGTATATACTAAAATACCCATAATTTAGACCACCAATAAGATATCTGGATTGTTTACAAAAATGTTAATGGCTGCATGCTTACGATAATATGGAGGACTAGCGTAAAACGTACAACGTTCAACGTATGACACAGTGCGTTCAACGTGTTCATTAAACGTCAACCCTCCAAACAGTAACGTGCGCCGCACTTCTCTGAACGTCTTACATGAACTGGCCACCATCTTGGATTACAAACCGAATGTGCCAACCAGACCAGGCTCTGTATGCAATACAGAGTCTGGTTGAACGAGGGTAGAAGATTGCATGTGAATATGTGAAACATTTTTTAGAAATATGTGATTAGTAAATATCATTAAACAACCAACTGCATACTCCTTTTGATTAAGACACTCTACAGCAACCACAAACAGCCATTTTTAAAAGAAAACTTGAAAAATGTCACCGAGTTAAGCAAGCACCTATGGAAATTAATCATTTATAAACACATTTCCTTTCACATTGTTGCAGAGGTTTTGTGGAATAATTGTTATTATATTTTAGTTATAGCTTTGATGTGGAACACTTGTTTGTTGTTGCCGACCAAATAATTTATTGCACCATCTTTTTAGATATTGGTATTGTCTATTGTTTATATCATGATCACTTGAAAGTTATATACGTAGGCTATCAATTAAAGACATATTACATATACTATTTTGAATGCCGCTATAGTCCATGATTAATGAATAGTATATTTATAGCAGCACAGCCGTTAATTTTTATTATACCATATGACACACAACACATGTGATGATACGAAAGTGCTGAGTCAGATTAGACTCATAGGCACCACCGGAAGTCTCACACTTCCGGCTCCGCCTACCGCCTACACACACACCGGTGTCATACGAGTCTACTAGACCTCAACCCGCTCTTGCTAGTCTACTGAGCTAGACGAGCACGGGATATATAAACTGGAACTCAATGTAACAAGTCAGTGAATAAACAGGAAAGAAACTGCTCACTAGTTCTGTTATTACTTCTCACCACGCATGTGTCTAAACCGCACATGACACACATACATATCTTTTTGTTCATACAGTTGCAAAAGATATAGCATCCTTTACCCCCCCCCCCCATTCTATTGATGCCGCCGGCATGGGACACTACTGGCTATACCATCTTGTTTGTCTTTGTTTTAACTAAATTTCAACCTGTTGCGGGGGGGGTCAATACCGTGAACCCCCAACCCCGGTGATTTGAAGTCGCCCGACGGACCCGCCCGGTTCTTTGAAGCCGCCCGGCGAACAGTGCATTTAGCCCGCCCGGCGGTGCTGAACCCCCTTTATACCGTTAGGCCCCAGGGTAGTCTAGCGGTGGGCCGCCCGGTCTTGCATCTAAGCGGTGTCAAAAGTGAGAGAATATTCAAAAAAGTGCATTTAGGCCGCCGGCGGTGTTTAATGGTGTCATTGTTGGGTGAGATAAATAAAAATCAATAGAACAGATTAGCCGGATGGTGAGGCCATGCGGTATCCTGCGACTTCTTAGGAAATCGCCAGAAAATACTTGTGGCGTGGCGTTTTGGCGCCAAAACCAGTACCGTGGTTTCCCTTTAAAAAATGGTTTGGGTAGCACTGAAAGTGGAAAAACTTCTTTAATCCGGTCTTGCTCGTTGGAATGTGTTAAACAAAAATATTCGCGAGAATATTCAGTGGAGAAAAATGCTATTTTTTAGTAACAGGGGTCACTATAGAACACAAAAAGTCACATTCGTGGCCGAATGTTTATTTTTAGTAACAAACTATTTACAAAAAACACGTTCCGCTGAATAGAATGCCGTAGGCGGCCTGGGGTTATTGATGCTCAATACTGGATTTCACAGAAGAAATATTTTGGGGGTGGTTAACATGCAAAATTCCAAAATGTATCATACAGATTGCCATGGATTTATGCACTATGTACTTTTTGTAATCTAATTTGTTTTAAATACAATAAGTAAACTAATGCAATTATTATCTTACGATTACACTAGCACAGAATTAACTTATTACATGAAGTAAAATATAGCATTCCTGATTACATTACCTTCTGGCTCTATTGGTGATATTGTGAGCAGAAAACCCCTAGCTGCCAAAGTATAATCAGTCGTGAATGTGAGGTTAACAGCATTAGTGGATGTCTTGTGGGGCGAAGGAATTTTGCCATGATTATCTTCTAATAGCTTACGATAGCCATTGTTTTCTTCAATTTTCAATTTATCATAATCACCCCAAAGATCAAAATCATGAAACTCTAACAGCAATATCTGGAAAGTAAAATAACAAAATCAACATAAATTAGCGTCACTCACATATATTTGATTTGTAAAGCCCCAGTTTGTAGTAAAGATAATCCAATGTTCCAACATTTTATTGTTAGATTGTAGTTGAATGCGGTGTAGGTTGTTCTAGACTTTATTAACCTTGTATAGAATCTCACTCCAGCATATACCCCTCTATCTTATTTCAGTATACCCTTAGCCTATCTTAAGGCCTTTAAATGATCTGACATGAAGGCCTATTCTCTGTATGATCTTAGTTTTCTAAAGTGAGTAAATACATGACTTCTATTTTAGAAACAGCAGGCCAGCTGTATTTGGGTATTTTCCCGTTTAAGTACGTAGTACTGTTTATTTGTAATGTGTTTCTGGATCATTAATTCACACATAAGCCAGCCCC
>CM032668.1:13620671-13636254 GCA_019095985.1 Streblospio benedicti
CCCCAGGGAACTGAAGGGGGTTCAAAAGGTTCCCCACGGTCCCCAAGTTAAAAAAAGACCCCTAAGGTTAATACCCCTTTTCCCACCCCTTGGTGGCTTTGTTCTATTTTACATTTAGAATTGGGAAACCCGTTTTTCTTGTATGGTTAGGAGGGCAGTTCACTCTTGGACACCTGTAGGGGGGAACCCCTTTCCCAATGGGGATGGTCCTTTTTTCTTTATTTACCTGGCGGGCCTCTACTATAATATAAAGCATTTGAAAATGTTGGTAAACAAAGTGAATCTGTTTCACTGTTCCCATACACTGACGAAAACAAGAAACAGTAATTTGGCTATTTTGTCTTTCAAATTTTAGTACATTTTGAACATGAAAAGCGCCCCCAGTGAGGGCAAACCAGTGTTTTATCCCTGGAAAACATTGGAATGTCACTGTCTATATATTGGCAAAAAATCAATGTTCATATTTCAGCAGCTAACAGCACCAGGCTAGACTAATGTTGCTGCCTTACGATATTGATTTTTCCATGATGGCTAAAAGCGTATTGAATACTAGTAAAATGGATCTAATAATGGGCCCAAATGGCCCAAATATGGACTGTTTGGGTCCATGTGAAATAGGCTTCTTGTGGTCACCATTTCCAACCAACATGCCAAATTTGAGCATCTTAGCTCAAACGATGCAACCTGTAAAGGGGTAACGAACCGGACAGAAGAAAGGACGAAAAGGAAGGACTGGCAGAAGGACGGAAGGACGGCGCAATTAATGGGTACAAGCCAGTGTATAAAACACTGGAATTAAAATTATCTATTCAAATAAACAATCAAGTAGTACAAGATAATTGTCATTTTGAAAACAATTAATATGCATTGTACGATTTCTTTTCAGTAATATTCACTAATTTTCATATGATTAAGTGTTGATTATAACGTTTCAGCCATCCAATGTCCTGATAGTGGATCACATGATGACCTCACATAATAATAAAATTATGTGAAAATCACTGTGATGTCACATTAACTTCATACGAGTGACATCACACTGTGAGTGATATGTGACCTATTTGTGATGTCACAATGAGGTCACGTCTTGACTGGGTACCCTTCCTGGCTATGTGACTAAAACAAAACTAACCAATTAGTTAATGCTGTCACACAATAGCACTTGTTACTAGAGAATATTTGAAATAAAAGTTTATAAGAAATGAACAGTTGGATTGGTGGTATGCCTGTGAAAGATAAAAATATTGGTTATGGTGAGAGCACTTACTTGTCTCACAATGACGCCCTATGAAACCAGGAAGACATATGCAGCTGTACATGATTTTCATTTCATTGCAAGTGGCATAGTTCAAGCATGGGTCAGAGAAGCACTCATCAATCGCTTTAAGAAAAAATACAGAAGTTTGTACAAATGTTATGTTAATCAGTTTTGTATGAGAACGAGATAATTGTCTACTGCAGCTATTTCAGAGATTCAATCTAAGAATGATTTTACTAAAAGTGATCTGATATTGTAGTGTATAAGTTTATTTTGCATAAAAAGCATAATAAAATATTGCAGGATAGATGGGAAACACATATATAAGATTAAACTATGGTGAGAACATTATTAAAAATGTGCTGTGTCATATTACGAGAAACACTCTTATTATTTAACGTCATTCATTTAAGTTCTATCTAATTTTATAGCAAGTTAAATAAACTATTTATATGGTGCACAGCACTGTGTCTCATTTCATTCTATCACAATGTCTTTGTTGCTGTTCTAGTTTCAAATGCTTTCTAAACATATAATAACATTATTTTTGTAATTTTGCAATTTATTTTATTAATTTGGAAAATATTTTCGATTCTCAAGAATCCTTTTCAATCATAAACTAAAAACCAAATGACATAGTAATAATCTACAGGTAATAAAGTACATTCAACAATACACTATTATAGGGATTACATGTAATATGTGGTTAAGGGTTAGGAATATTGCTACTGTAATTGATTGTTTATTATTATCCTGCCTATTGCTGGTTGGAAATGGTCAAGTCTGGAGTTCATTTGTATGTCTGATTCCATGTTTATTATTTTCACTCCTTCTGCCACTTGTCTCTCTAAGGGTTTTTATAGCTCTGAACAACATTGACGGTAAACTCTCCTGGTTGGTTGGGGTGGTGTTCAATTAGATGTTTTGAAAATGCATTGTGGCTATTTTGCAATGGTTGTTGGATTGATTTTAAGTGCTGTCTGCCTCTGAAGTATGTGCTGCGACTGGTTTCACCTATGTACATACTGGAAACGCCGTTCCTACTGCATATGCAGCATTGTCCCGTATATACCACATTTTCCTTTCTGCAATCTCCCTTCCCTCCATTTATATGCACTATGCAGTCCGTTTTTTCACACTTTTTATCTTCTTGGATGCCAGGAAGGAGGGATATCAGTGCTTTTCCTGCCCTCTCAATAATTTTTACATTTACTCCACCTGTACTTCTATACCTTTCAGCTACAAGTCTTAATTCCTTTGCTAACCGGCTGTCAGGTGTGGGTGGACAAAACAACACACTGTCGTATGGTTTGTGCCAGGCTACTTGTTTTATTGCTTTCTTCTTAATCCTTTCTTCTATTGCGTATCCTTTTGGTCGGTACATAGGACACACTCCTTCATCGGCGCGTTTGATTTGCTTTTCATATGCTTCAATTCCGCTTCTTATGATATTTTGTCTGAGTTTTGGTGTGTATCCACTTTGCTGCATTCTCAGACTGAACTCACTCAAACATCTTGTTTTTACACTTTCTTCATGTCTTCTACTTGTGTTTCTTAATATACGTACTACCTCTTGCACTAAGCATGTACGCTTCATTTTGAATGGCATTGCGGAATTTTTCATCAACACATTGAAGTTTGCCATACTCTTTCTGTAGAACCGGTAAAGGATGTCATTATTTTGTATTTCTACAGATAGGTCCAAAATCGGCATACGGTTTTCTTTATGCAGAGATGGGTAGTCCACCTCGACCTGTATGAATTCACATATATTGTTGGCAATTTGTTGTATCAATTCAGCTGTTCTTTTGTCTGCACTTAAAGCCCTATCAGCTTCGACACAGTCCTCATCAATCACTACTTTATTGTCCTTTAGTCTTGCTCCAAGTGGAATAGATTTACCTGCCATATTGCAATCGTCTACATACCTTTTATACATAAACAGTTCGTATCCAATTTCACTTGTTGCTGTTTCTACTGCACTTAGGAACTGCTTGTCCCACCACAGCATAAATACTCTCGCTAATGACCCTGTAAGTTCGAGCCCAATAGGTCCTTCCTTCTGTCTGTAGGTAAGTTTCTCCTTTGAATGTATATAAATGGTGTGTCATCACTGCTCTTATCCCATGCATTAGTGCCAATAAAATCATCTTTCTTCGTTGTTCTTGTGTTGGAGTTCTTGTGGCTGGTATAAAGAGTGAGTGTGTTTTATTTCGTACCTCAGCTGTTTTTATATTTGGTTTCCTTCCTCGTGTGCTTTATCTAGTGGGTAATACATCTTTGATTTTATTCACTTCAATTTCCTGACTAGTCATTATCAGCGCTAAATATAGCCCTAACTCACTGCCAGTCGCAGCACATACTTCAGAGGCAGACAGCACTTAAAATCAATCCAACAACCATTGCAAAATAGCCACAATGCATTTTCAAAACATCTAATTGAACACCACCCCAACCAACCAGGAGAGTTTACCGTCAATGTTGTTCAGAGCTATAAAAAACCCTTAGAGAGACAAGTGGTAGAACGATTTCAAAGACACAATGAGTTACTTTTTCGTTTATGAATAACGGTCCTCACTTAATCTACAACGTTATATCTGTTATAACTACATATATGGTATATATAATCTAAATAATTTTTACAATAAACAATCATTAATGAAATGACAGAGATTAATTCCCATGGTTTGGTATATATATATATATATATATATATATAACTCATATCTACAGACAGTACTGTTTCGTAATTGGGACTCATCAGTGCAGAGCAGAGTATTTAAGCCAGACCCCCTTATATATTTAAAAGCCAGACCCCTGCATACTTGCCAGAGTGCTCAAACTGACGAGCAGTGAGCGTAGCACAAGGCATTGGCAAAGTAGCACCTATATATATGCTCAACCGAACATATATAATACTCATATCTACAGACAGTACTGTTTCGTCCTATTGGGACTCATCAGTGCAGAGCAGAGTAATGAGGTTGGGACTGGTAGCAACGAAGAGTGTAAGCTCGAAGCATATTTAAGCCAGACCCCTGCATACTTGCCAGAGTGCTCAAACTGACCAGCAGTGAGCGTAGCACAAGGCATTGGCAAAGTAGCACCTTCATATTGTTTCACGGGTGTGCGCCGCCCACTGATTGGATGAGATGAGATGTAGCTGACACAGGAGGCGTGGCTTATCCATCGCCGCTATGGTATAAAAGTTCCGTTTTGTAAAGGTTTTCTGCACTCAATTTGAGACAGTTTAAAATTGTCATTTCTTTGTTCAAAAATTCTTCTTTACTTATTCAAAAATGGCCGGTGCTGTATTCGGATCAGTTGAGCTCAGAGGTGTTAGTTCTGGATTTCAAGCTCGTGTGTACGAGCTTGCCGTAACCCTGGCACGTGAAGAAGGATTTGGCCGGAACGTGATCGTCGGGGGCGATTATGTTGAGGAGGATGTGGTCTCTGACGACGGCACAGATGTTTCCGTCGTCATTTGGGACTTGTCCACCCATTGTGGTGGTGGACTCAGATGTGGAGTCCGTCATTAATTTGGTGGACGATGATGACGACATTGCAAGACCTTGGCCGTTGATGGAGAAGATGACCGGCGGTGAATGACATGATCAAAGAAGGCGGTGAACAGATTTCAAGTGTTTAATGAAGTAAGTAATTCCAAGTCTTCAAATTATGTATTGCAACATATAGCATAATTTTGATTGTTTATCAATATTTTTTCTGTATTCATGTTCATTTAATGGAAAAAAAAAATTTAATATATTGTGTTTGTTTTGTTGCAGTCCTGGATGTGGCGAAGATGATATGGCAGCCGGACGCGATCGAGCACGGCATTGTTGCTGGGCATGATGGGTCGCCTCTCAACATAGCCCTGGCTGCTCCCACAGATGATGAGTTCATGGACGATGAGCCGGCCGCCCGGATTATCCTCAAGATGCCGAGGGTTACATGTGGTACCCTGACGTCCGGCAGAGGCGCTGTCGGGGGCGGCGTTCTTGATGGTCGGCGTTACAGGATACCCTCGGCACATGAGGTGCCATCAGAAATGTTATGCAGGTGTGACTTCGGTCATGCAGCTGCTGCTTTAGCGCGCGACCCCCCTATTTGCTAGGTGGTTTGAGGCCACCCACTACAAGGAAGTAATTGGTGCCTGCACCTGTGAGTGCCAATTTTGCAAGCCCCAGGACTTGTCAAATTTTTGATTAAATTATCGAATGGATACAATTATAAGGATATGTGTGAGGGATATGAAATATGGATTTCTATGCTTTGGTATGGATTGTTTATTGTTGATGGTATATCTTGTTGTTATTTAATAAAGTGAATACATTCTAAATTGAATTGATTGTGTTCTTGAATCTTAAATCCTAGATTGGCGGCATAATCTCTCATTTATGTGCTCCAAATTTCTGTATACGTTACTTTCATTTGGCACATATAGTAACGCGTAGAATGTCATTAACTGTGATGAATTTATGGCGTTGAGTTTTTCGCTTTCCCTTATTGACACTGAAACTGAAGTTGGCAATGGTATGTCTTGTACATGATCTTCGTACGTGAATGAGAGTTTTCGCTGCCATCTGATATTAATAGATGGCCACAAACGTTGGTATGAAACCGAAAATCCCTCCATGATTGGTAATTCAGTGAATTTTATTTTAATGTCTAGCGGTACGTCTGTCAAGTAAATTAGGGACGTACGATTAGCATCAAAAATCTTTACATATAGTTTGGCTTTTTCTCCCTTGGGTGTTGGTTGCGTGAATTTTGACCATAATTTAACGCTCGCCCTGACGCTTATAAGTAATAGAGCTACGCTGGCCATTGTCAGTATCCCTGGTGGGATATATATCCTGTAATCTTGATCGGGTAACGTAGTCGCCGTTGGCGGGTGCTGTTGAGTTAGTATGTAACCATTAGCAGGTGCCATATTTGTGGTCATTAATCCGAGCATTAACACGGTTCGAAATCTCACAAATATGAATATTAAACCCAATGTCAAGCCCGTGTTCCATATTATTATGCCAACAGCAATAATGATTTCAGAGAGGTCTGATTTGAATTGAGGTATGAATTCCGCTGTATCCAATATATTGTCTATGTTATTCCGTATAGGTTGGTTCATTGACGTGTCTGGTGTATACGGTAACTCATTATATTCGTTTAGTAGGCGTGGTTCGGTCTTAACTGTAGCTCTAGCGTTCGTCACGTTTTGCAATATTGATGCATCTATGGAAATCATTTGCGCTACATTTAAAGGATATGAAATTCTTATTGGTGTTTCATTCATACTACATTTTTCTGAATGTGGTTGCACTGAAAACATGTCAGTATGCAATTTGCAACCACAGGCGAGGTCGATCAATGCATGTGAATTTATCTTATGAAAACTGTCTTCTTTGTCGTTGCAACTGACACGTATTGGGCTGCTCAGTTTTTGCAACAAGAACCTGGAATGACCAATTTTAAATACTGCTGGTTCCAATAGTGTGTTTTCTATCGTGAATGTGCAAGTGCTAGTAACTTTGTGGTTAACAAAAATATTGTATAAGCAGTCGCCTGTATCTTGTCCGTATAAGAATATAGGATTTTCACATACATAATCTTGGCGTGCACATTTGTCGTATTGGTGTTGTGTTAAGTAGCCGAAAGATCGTTTATCACGTGAGAAAACCATGTAATTGTGAATTGTGTTCAATTCTGTCGTCTTGTTATCGTGGTTACCTTGGGGAGTATGCAGCGGCAATTTGTACGTGGTAATTCGATACACATCCATGATAGCGTTAGTTTCGGTTAGTGGCAATTCTGTGGAGATAATTAGTGTATCGTCCGTGAGATACGCTATGCATTTGGCATAGTGATAAAAATAATCCATGTTTACATAAGCTGATAGTGGTTCTAAACCTCGTTTACGTAGTGGTTTTTTAATTCTATCTATAGCTTTTTGTAGAGTCGATTGAGTTATCAATTTGTCTGGTAGGAGATGTCGAATCAGTAGGTGTATTTGTTGGCGAAATTCCCTGAGGCTTGTCAATGCCGTTCTCAGAGTTGTCGTCTGTTGAATTAAACGTTGGGTTGCAGTTAGGATGTGGGTGTAACCCCTTAATACATATACTTCATGTGAGTAGAAGTCGAAGTCAGTTCTTATGTTATTTATGTATAAAGTCAGATTATTAACTCTTGCTATTGTTTCTTTTAATGCCGTGTCAGATTTGTTTAAATGGCCTGCTAGAGACCGGAAGTTTGAGTAAGTGTTGTTCTTGAAACTTGAGACGAAATCGTACATTGAATCGATAGTATCTGCATTATTTTTAACGTAACGTGCCGTGTGAATAATCTGTTTTTGCAAGTCCTGTATTGAGTCTGTAGATGCTACGCCGAATAACTGTGATAAAATGCCGCCAATGTTGAGTATAGCGCGTTTGCTTGTAGTATCTATTCGTAACGTAGATAAGTCGATGTCTAGTTGGTGAATTTCTTTGTTGTAATCTGACATGATATTATTGATGTGTGTCCGTTCTGTGAGCCAGGACGTTTTTGCATATATACACTCTTGTTCCAGTGTGCCGAAAGTTTGGCATACGATTGTGTCGTGTATGATGTCGTCATTGATGGAAAATTTTAGCGATGTAAATTTCGGCATTTTCATCGCAAAGTTGAGTCTGTGGTATTCGGCGACATGAATGATCGTTCTGTCTTCATTGTAGAACAGTGTGGCTGCTGATTCCCTGTATTGGTATCGTGAGTCGGCAGGTACTATGATTGCTATCAGGGTAACTAATTTGAATATGCCGGCTGGCATTTTGAAGATAAGAGCTTGTAGTGGCAGCTGTGGCTGCCACGCTGGTCAGATGGTAAATGAAGTGTGCTGTGCTTTAGCGCTTTGTAAAGCCGAGCGGGCGTGCAGTAGACTGTTGCTGCGCTCGTTTGGTTTTCCATAGTCAGCCCGCATAAAATCGGCCAATAGCGTGGGCCGAGTAATGGGCTTGGCCAATCACCGTGTTGATTTCAGTGTGTGGTAAATTAGATCTGGGCATTTTGCGGTTTTTAATGATGTATGTAACTGAAAAGTGGTTGGTACATGAAATAGTGTTTGTTAATAAATGACAGTAAGCAATTGCTGAGTCAAGACCGGGGTTGCTTGAGACAAATCGATTTCAACCATATGAGCTAAACATTCTGTTCCCAGCACGAAGAGAATGGACTTGTTTCCATCGATTATGCGACCAGCATTGCCTTTATCGATCTGATTTTATATAAGCAGTGACTTACTGTACTCTATTTTGGTTTTGTTTGTTGTCTGAATTTTGGGCATGGTTTCTTGGGTAAATTAACTGATCTATTGATACACGGTGTTTGTAGACTTCTTTTGTCACCGGATCTCGTAATTGACAGGAATCGTGGTGGATATTGAACGCAATGTACTGTGATATATTAGATTGTAGTTTCTTATTGGAATGAATGTCTTTGAGGGTTGGTTTTCTCCAATACACAGTCGCGTTTTCTTTTAAATTAGAAGGCGATTTGTTTTTATTGTGTTCAAGTTGTTTTTTCATGTCGAAGGCAAGTTTGTTGTCTTGCGCCATACGAATGGCGTAGTCCTGTGCTTGTTTCATTTCGTGTATTATTTCTGGAAGTGATTTATGGTCATCATCCAATGTAAAATCCATTAGCGCTGTCGTGAGTCGTCCAAACACAGCTTTTGATGGTGCAATTTTTGTTGTTGCTGAAACGCTATTGTTAATTACATTTGTGGCATATTTTACAAACCGTGGCCAATCTCGGGGTTTGTCTTTAACCAAAATTTTTAGTAAATTCAATAAATTTTGATTGCATCTCTCGACTTTGCCCGTCGATCGTGGGTTATAACATGAGGCAAAAGTGAGTTGTACATTGAACATTTTTGCAAACTGCTTATACACTTGGGACACAAAGGCTGGACCATTATCACTGATTAAAGTTGATATAGGGCCAAATATAGAGAATATATTGTCAAATAGGGCTTGCGCCGTTTCTTGCGCTGAAGATGACCGCAACGGTATTGCTACAGTGTACCCACTCAAAACGCAAATTGCCACAAGCAAGTATCTGGATTTGCAATCTGATGCTACTTCGAAGGGTCCTAAATAGTCAATTTCTAAATGAGTCATAGCTCTATTCGGCGGTGTAATTACGTGCCTCAATTTCACTTCCGGTTTTATGCTTGATTTCGTTCTAAGACACGTCTCGCAGTTTGAGATGTACCTATTTACATCTGCATCTAATCCTTTCCAAGCGAATGATTCACGAATAGCACATACTGTCTTGTACATGCCTGCGTGGCCTAACATGTCACTATGGTAACGAGAAATTATCTTGGTTGTTAGCCATGGCGGTATAAGCACACGTGGCCCGTGGTTTTTATTTTTCGCATGGCAATGTGTTACCAGCAATGCATGATCTCCGTACAAGTCATGGCTGTATTCTCTTGCTAGGCAATATTGTTGCTGCTTTTTTGTAGCGGGCAATTTGCAGTCGGACAAATAATTTATGAGTTGTTGGAATGGTTTGTATTTACGCTGCTCATTTGCTAAGAATTTGACATCAAAAATCTTATCAAATTTCTGGCCATCTGTTATAATTGGCGGTTTCAAATCATTCCTTTCGTCCAGGCTATCCCCATGTGATGGTGATGTGTTAATCATGGGATCGTTCGGTGTGTGTTCATCATTAGTGTCCGAGGGGATTCGGCAATGTCCATGTGTCGGCGATCTTTCAACTGCGGAATCGCTTGATGCTTGGGCAGCATTATTGTCCGATGGGATTTGGTGTGTTGAATTAGTGAATCCAGGTGTTCTGCAGTGGTTTTGATCGTATTCTAATGTTCCATTTGGCCGTCTGTTGCAGATTATCTTGTCATCACTCTCGTCCGTTTTCGCCATTTCGGCGTCTGATGTGTCAAATGGATGTCTGTTGGCAGTCAATTTACTGGCATCCTTCTTCTTGATGGGTATTTTATGGACACACGTGTCTGGTCGTGACCCAGGTGAGGGATCATGGTGATTGGGTTGTTGAGACAAGTGATGGCCATTTGATTCGAGACGTGGCGTGTTTAAGCTGTAATCCGACGCGGCTCGTTTGGAGTTTTGATTAGACATTGACCTCGTGATAACCTCTATACCAGGAGAGTGTGGCCATTTTTCTGAAAGTGGGTAGTGTGTATCTTTTGGAGACGGAGGCTCATAGAAACGTCGTGACAGGGCGTCACTAATGAAATTTGCGTGGGTAGAGATGTGTACAATTTTGAACTGATAAGAACATATAAATAATACCCACCTCGCGAGTTTCGCGTTCAACCTTTTTTCCGATTTATTTCTACTTAATAATTCGACCAAGGAAAAATTGTCACAATATATAGTGAATTCGTTACCCATCAAGTAGTGGTTAAACTTTTCAAGTGCATGAACGATGGACATCAGCTCTTTTTCATAAATCGGACGTTTCATCTCCGTTTCAGTTAGTCCTCTACCAGCGAATGCTATCGGTAGTAATTGATTTTTTTCATCCATGTTAAAAATTCCTGAAGCTATGCTGTGATCAGAAGCATCTGTCATTAAGTAGAACCTCTTTGAGAAGTCTGCATAGTGGAGGAACGGGCGGCTTGATAACATTGATTTTATTGTTTTGAAAGCATGCTCGTGTTTGTCTTCCCACACAAATGGCGATTTAGGTAATGACAGTTTTTGAAGTGGTTTCGCCAATTTTGCACGATTTGGTATGAAGTCAGAAAAATAGGATAAAATTCCCAAAAACGATTTTAGACTTTTACGGTCCTTGGGGGTGGGGAATTCGGATAATGCTGCCGAATGATTTTCGCTAGGGGTAATGCCATGTTCGCTGATTTGGTGCCCCAAGTATGTTACGCTGGTTTTCGCGAAAGTGCATTTGGACTGAGAGACCTTTAAGTTTGCGTTGTGTAACGCTGTAAGAATATCGTCAATATCCTTCAGGTGCTGATCAAATGAGTCCGAAAAGATTAACACGTCGTCTATGTAAATAAGGATGCACTTGTTGATATATTTATTTAATATAATTGATAAGCACTTGCTGAAACTAGCGGGCGCGCCCTGTAACCCCTGGGCAGTAGTTTTGAAATTAAAACTGCTCCCATTCCAGTGAAAACCTGTCAGTTTCCGTGAGTCTGGGTGAAGGGCCAATTGCGAGAATCCGTTTGCTAAATCCAGACAAGAAAAATACTTGGGTCTCTTTTCCGCTAATATGTCTAAGAAATGTGAGAAGTTTGGCATATGGAATTTATGATACAATGAAGCCGCGTTTAAAGACCTAAAATCCAAAACAAGTCTATATTCTTGTGTTTTTGGTGTATCCATGTGTTTATGCGACTTTTTGACATTTTTCCTAATAGCAAGAAGCGGTGAGGCGTATAAAATATCGTTATTTCTTTCAATAACATTTTGATCTAACAAATACTCAATCTGCTTGTCTAATTGCCTTTTAACTTCTGGTGGGAAACGGAATGGTTGAACATCCTTATATTCTGCATCTGGTTTCATGATAATTTTATGTTGAACAGTAGAGTTGAATCCTAGGTTCTTCTGTTTGTCCATGAATGCTAACTTATTTTTTTGCAAAATTGATAGCAAACGTTGTTTATCATAATCTGGACAGTCCGCTTGTGATACGTCAAATGGCTCGTGAGTGTCTGACGACTGGCCTGATGTCGGGGACGTTATGTCGCACACGCATTCTGTGCTTTGTGCGTCTAGTGGAATAAACGAGGCCATGTGTTGGCCTGGGTTAACATAAATCGTGTTTGGGGATTCGTTTGCCAATAAAAGCGGCACTTGATTGTTTGAGACTGAAACAGCTGCTTCTTGTAGGCATAAAATGCTATCAGTATCCGTTGATACGACGCCTGTCAGCCCTGTTGGGAAATCTGTTCGTTGGAATCGATCTGTGATCTGTGCAGCGATTAAACAAGATTCATAGGGCCCTATACGTAATTTTTGTATGGCATGAACCCTGTATGGTTTTGAAAGTGAAGCAGCATGCTTTGAGAAGTCAAGAACAGCGCCGTGTTCATTTAAAAATGTTCTACCCAGAATCAAGGCGTGGTTTAATTTGTCGAACACGTAAAACTGATCAGAGTATTCTTTACCTCCTATTTGTAGGTGCAGTGTAATGCTGCCTGTAGGTGTAAACTTGTCACCGTCTGCTGTATGAAACGTCCTAGTTGTTGGCGTTGTTTGTTTGCGCCAATGTGGTACAATTTTTGACAAAGTTGATATTGAAACACAAGAGACGGATGCGCCCGTGTCGATTAAAGCCGTGACATGTCTATTAACTGATTTGAAGAAAACGTCTACGGTAGAGTCTTTAAAAAAATTAACATCAAGGGTATTGGTATGTGAAATAGCATTTAGTGAGGGTATGACACTTTCACGTGGCGTTGTTGGTGCTTTCTGGTCATCACGCGAATGTATTGATGAATGAGAATGAGAATGAGATGATGATTGATGTGTTTGATGTAGACTATTAGAATGGCGTGAATGGAGTGATGAAATGTGATTTATTTGGGGCGACGCAGCAACTAGTTTAAACGATCGAGTGAATTGTTTTCGTCACTTATTTCTACGACTTGATTCTGCTGTCTTGGTTTGTTTTTGTAGAATTTGTCGTCAGTAGATTTCCTTTCGTCTCTGTTTCGAGATTGTGATCTGTATTTTGAATTGCTGCGGTATCGGTTATCCTGGGTGTTTTCTCGTTTGAAATGTGATTGAGATCCGTCGCCTCTTGATTGCGATCGGTCGTTGCCGCGGGATTGGCTGCGTCGGTCGTATCTGCCACGTGATTGGCTGTTGTGTCTGCCACGAGATTGGCTACGGTAGTACCGTCGCCTGTCATGGCTCCTCCCTCTAGACTGACTCCGTCTGCTGTCGCGCCCTTTCATGGCATTAATTGAGGCTGCTGCCTCTTTACGTAAACGTATCCTATTTTCAGCTTTCTCGGCGCAAGCTACCAACTGATTTATACTGTTGTAATCGTCATCTTTAATTTCAGCTGCAATTTCGGGTAATAAATTATTGCAAAAAACGTCAATTTGTGTCTCTAAGTGCGGTTGACATTCTGAAAATCGTTGAAGGATGTCAGCGCTAAATTCACGCACTGATTCGTGATGTTTTTGGCGTCTGTTAATGTAGTTTCTGCGCATGGACAAAGGTTTGTGTTGCATGGAAAATATATCTTTCAGGCTCGCCATGGCGTTTTTGTATGAATTACGTGTGTCAGGTGGCAACGAAAAATACTTCACTTTTGCAAAACCATCTAGAATGGTCGGCAAAATGTTATGCCTTTGAGGGTCAGATTCAGGCCAATCTAAGTAGTTGAAAAAGGTTTCCAACTCTGTTTGCCACCGTTCAAAACTGCTGTATAGTGAACCATCGAAACGAGGCAATACTACGTTTGGACCTCTACGTGTATTTGGCGCGGTGAGGGGGGGGTTCGATCTGGTGGTTAGCAACTGATCAACAACCTGACAAAGTTTGTCTATTTTATGGTCTGATGATGATTGAGTAGTGTCTACGTTAGCTGTGGCATCTTGGACTAATTTTAACTCACCTTTTGTTTCGTCCAACTTGGCTTGGGTATCCTTTAGGGCAGTGTCCAACTGTGTAATTGTGACATTGGCCGCAGCCTTTTCTTTTTCAAGTGTATCCAATCTGGATAATAAATCTTTTTGCGCATCGAGTTGCGCCTGTACCAAATTTTTGAGGTCCTCAATCTCGCTCATTTTATGCGGTTGTGAGCCGACAACTGTGGTGTCGTTATTGATGTTTGATGTGTGGTGTGGTTTGAACGTGACGGTGTCGTCGCGTGAAGTGAACGGCGAGGTCGCCGGGCTGGTGAAAGGTTGTGAGAATGTGGGTGGCCTAACTGCTTTAGGCTTAGGTGTATCGAAACCACTGTCAGCAGACGCTGAAGGTAGAAAGTGTGACGCGGATGCGCCTTGAATAGGAAATTCGGTGTCAGCGGATGCTGAATGTAGAAATTCAGAGTCAGCGGATGCTGAATGTAGAAATTGTGACGCGGGTGCGTCCTGAATAGGAGATTCAGTTGGTGAGACTTTTTTAAACTTGGAAACGATTGGAGTAGAGTTTCTTTTCATAGTAGTTCAATCTTGATGACGTCTCCACCATTATGTGATGTTGGATTTGAAGGAAGAGAAATAGTTGTTGATTCTATTTATTGACTGTCTAGTTACATCGAGTTTGAGTATATATATCCCGTGCTCGTCTAGCTCAATAGACTAGTTAGAGCGGGCTGAGGTCTAGTAGACTCATAGGCAGGAGGTCCCTGCCTTGAGTATGAGCAAAGGCGGTGCCTGATAAGTCTACCATTACAACATTTGTTTATGTATGACTAAACAAAGTGCTTTGTGACATAATGAATAACGTAAAAGTAGACAATTTGAAGAAGAAAAAAAAATGTGTCTAGTAAACATATAACATGGTTTAGATTGGCAAAAACTAGGATGATGTACGCGTAATTGATGATTTTGTACACGAGCGATTTTTACATAAATTACCCACTTGAGGCTAAACTTGATAGCCCCTTTAATGAAATAACACTGATCAAAGGTGTTGACGTATTTTCAACCCCTTAATCCTGGTGTATAATGACAGCAAGATTTGCTACATTTGTGAAAAGGACTTCCGCCGTGTGTCGTGCAGTACTATGATATAGATAGTAGAGCCTTATACTCCGTGGGACTTTGGTCTCAGAGAGGGGTTGCTTCTATAATCATTACACTTATTGACGGAAGTTTGGTAGGAATTTATGTGCTATAAGACAAATTTAATCTGAACATCCGACCGCGTGCGTACATAATGTGTAATGGTGCATAGCCGAGTGCCCCGTGAAGCTATTCAGAGGGGAGGTTGCCTCCATATAACAGGGATTATGTCGTTTACTTATCGGCGGGATTAATAATTGATTAAAGTGACTTATTAACTACATAATAGTTATAGAATTTGTGGGCAAATTTCAGTATAATCGCATAATAGTATAATTGCAATAAACCAATCCTAGTACATTCTATATATATTTACATGTGTACTTGGAAGATTAACAATACCATTATGAATACCAATTACATTATTCACAAAGCAATATGTTTCATCAAAATTTTCGTAAGTCATAATCCGGTCCGGGTCAAAAATGTGTTTAGTTTGCTTACCAAAATTACCGAAATAACCACGCAATAATCCAAATTTTAGTGATTTCCATTGTGTATCTCGCTTAACTTAAAGGTTCAATCAA
>CM032668.1:13645642-13674744 GCA_019095985.1 Streblospio benedicti
AAAACATAGGGAAATGCTTGCACAAATTTGTATCCGTACACACTGCAAAGCGACTGAAGGATCACAAGGTCAAAGGAATGTTCATCTTGGCCGCATGTTGTCAAATTGGTATCAAAACTATTTAGTTTTACAGCTACAAGTCTATATTTTTCAAGTACAAAAGGATAAAAGTCTACCAATGTCGATGTTTTCTACAGCCTCGCTGACAGTAACATTCTCATCAGCAACTGTTTTCACAAAAGGGTACAGGTTGCACACCACCACACGGATGTAGCTATAGTCCTGTTTCTCCATATCTTGCTTGTCGGAATCGCTCAGTCTTGCAAGTATACCTAAGTATGGGAATGTATAATACAATCACATGTTCATTTGCGATGCAGCGAATATTATTTTATAGAATTTATTTAACTTGTCAATTACACACATTAAGAATACGGAGTGCTCTTGACATACACTAATGTTCATGAAATGCCATACATTGTAATGTGAAGGCAAATGAGATGTTCGATCAACTGCATTCAAGAAAATCTTTGAATGATATTGATGAAGTTAAATATATGTTTGAATGATTTTGTCCACATGCAGCATTGGATTGGAAATCTTCAACATAAAGCTATCTCAACTGATGCAGACGTCAGGGCTGCACTTAAAGGAAACCATGGCCCAATACAATCTTTGGGCTGGTTCTATCTTTGCAGGACTATTAAACATTATATGATTTTCAATTTCATTCATTTTCAATTTCAGATATATTACATGTATCATATTGAGTCTGTTCTTTATAATTATGCTAAATTTCAAAATATAATCACTAAATACATCTAAAAATCCAAAAATTATTTAACTGTTTTTGACTGTTGTCCTCATCAGAATACAATAAAAACATAAGTACTTAAAAGACACCTAACAGTTAACACATCTTAGAAAGGGGATTTTATACTTTTTATACATGATTTTCAATATGCTATGAACCTTGTTCAACAAATTTTAAGTAGATATATTACAATGAACGCACAGTGCTGGAGGTACAAGTTTACCTGCATGCACAGCTGGATGCAGAGTTTTTACACGTCCACCCAACATCTCCGGTGCACCTGTCACCTCGGACACATCCCTGTGGTAATGAAATTGAATAATTTTCTTCAGATAGTAATAAATCATTCCACTATAATCCTGATCTAATTCTGTCCATGAAAGTACCCTCCAATACTAACCTGACTGGTATACCCGCATCTCTGATGGCTTTGGCTGTACCTCCAGACGCTATCAGTTGAAGACCAGCATTGCTTAAACGCCGGGCAAAGTTGATCAGCCCGGACTTGTTACTGACGCTCAGAAGTGCTGTAAGCAAAGGATTCCACAGGTTACAGCACCATCACTGAGTCACAGCAATGGTTAGAGAAACGGGGAACAACCACATCAACTACCTACAGGAGCTGTATGTAGCCATCTCTATGTAAACCTTGGGACTCAGTAATTGTGGGTTACAGGATCGCGCAGGTGCTCAGTTGGTGTTTGTGGTTTTACCGCCTCTTGAGTGGCATATGAAAATTTTAGGGAAACATGTGAATGTTGTATACAAATCCAATTTATATGAGAAACAAAGTAGATCAATGTAAAAATGAAATAAATTATGTTGCTAGCAGATTTGTTCATGAAGCAAGAGGTCCTAAAAGGACCTTGAAACATACCTCGTATCTAGAAGATCATTATTTCTAGGCCTTTTTATATCTATTAATCCTGATTATTTGTTCATTTCCTATCATGTACAAAATATGCTGTTAAAAGACTCAGGGAGTGTGTTTTATTCTATTTAGGTATTATATTGATATTATATGTGAACTTTTTATATTTTGGACCAATAGGTCTAACTTATAATATTATTTGTCATTATTAAAAAAAATAGATATTGATCACTTAGAAGTTTTGGTGATACTCCATGTATACAGGGCTGAACACTAGCTAGTGCCCTGGTGTCCTGGGCACAGAAAATCCAAGTCAGGGCACATCAAATCTTAACTCCTGTGCCCTGATGGGCACGCCATAAAAAAGAACCAGTTATTATATTTTAGCCAAACCATCATATCCACAATGTCGATATTCTTTATGATAAAACTGTATAAATGAAGTTTTCATGTTGATCTGATTGATAGTTGATCTATTTTTTGTTTTGATTTTTTTCTATTTTGCCATCTGCGGTTTAGTTTAAAAAATTTCAGGGCAGATAAAAATAAGATCAGGGCACATGAATTTGGACCAGCACGTGCCCTACTGGGCACACAAAAAAAAAGTTAGTGTTAAGCCCTGGTATACGGTTATCCAGTATTTTGATTAGTATTACATAGATTGATGTATTTTTTGCTCATTAGTGTATGCTCACCATACCGTGCCATTTTTTGCTCGCGTCATGAGCGCGGCACTAAAACGGTACCGTTTTTAGACCGCATGGTGTCGCGCCATCACGCGTAGTACCGCGATGAGTTGCGCCCCCCCCCCGGCACTTTTTTACAGACTTTGTCGTTTTTTAGCCCGAAAATGACCATATCGTGCGGTGCCACACGTTGGTCTAATAAAGGGGTAAGGGATCGTTCACAAATGACGTCACCTCATTGTTGGCCATTTTTTTTACCCCTCTCCCCCCCGCCCCCTGCCAGGTGACGTCATTTGTGAACGATCCCTATAACACGTGTAGACTAAAGAGAGACTGAAACGAAATTAAATACTTCCAAAGATTGCTGTCATCCTTTACTGACCTGGTCCTTGAACATCTCATCACGCATGCCAAGTTACTGACCTAGTGACCAGTCAATGACAATTGGTCTGCTGCAGTGTTGACCGCTGTCAAGCATGCATGCAACACGAGACTGACAGTCACTGGTCAGCCGTCGTTTGAAGAAATTTTGCCAGTGTACAAATGCATCAAATTTTGGTAGAAATCTACATTGTCATGACATACTAGTACAGTATCCTGGTGAAAAAACATTTACTCGACAAAAGCATATAAAAATACTAACTATAATAATTTAAAAACAGGGAAAAACCTAGTAAATTTTTCGTGCATTTTTTCCGTGGCTATCACTCCAGCAACGCACTTGGATGATTGACGAGACCTGCCCTGCTGGTGAAGTGTACCTTTATAATGCACTGGTAGCTGACTGTCCTGAACATCCGTCTCATCTTGTGCGAGAAATTTTGCCAGGGCCGGATCCAGCGTACAACGGGACTGCAGTCACAATTTAGCCCCCGCCAAAGATTTTTTTAAATGCATTTTCAAAAAACACTTTATTAAAAGTTTACTATTTCATGACATTACAAGTACAGTAATGAAAAAACATTTAATCGACAAAGCATATAAAAAATATAATCATAATAATTTAAAAACACAATCCCCCAAAAACCCCAGGCAAATCAGGGAATTTCATGCTTGACATTTTTTTCCGTGGTTATCACATGTGAGAAGGGTGGTATACGTACCATTCATATGACCGCTAACACAGGCCAGTTTGGGGGTATTTCCCCGCCAGGGTCATTGTCGTGAAGGGTAGCATTTTATAATGCCGGGGACTATGGACGGAGGGGAGCTCAGGTGACTGTTCTGTCGTCCACCTGGTACTCGGGGCATTCAAATGAGTCTCATCTGGAGGGTGCGACACTCAGTATATAAATACATTTTGAATATATTACAGGGGATGGGGGGTTTGGTGGGGTCAACTCGTCGGGGGGGTTGGGGGGTGAGGGACTTTAGTACCCCCTGCAATTTAGCCCCCTCGCTGGGGGACTTTTTTTAAATACCATTTTCAAAAAACACTTTATTAAAAGTTTACTATTTTATTGATTACAATTATTCTAATTCTAAGGTCTATAATGTAGATACTAAAGTATAATGTAAATATATATAATCATTGCATTTCAGACCTCCAAATCTTGTTGCCATACCTCTTCTTTTTTTATCCTGCCGTAGTGGCATTCTGCTGCCCCAAAGCGCCGGAACCTGAGAAAATCGAGAGGAGCTACATGTACTCTCGATGAATGAGGTGGCTTTCCAGCACCATGAAAAGGACCTCGCCCTTCTCCTCGTAGGCATCAAAGCACTGGCAAAGTGAGGGGGTGACCAGGCCGTCTCGCAAGCAATCTATAACCGCCTCCTGACGCTTGACCATGTCGTCGGCATACGCACGCCGGGCCAGCAGTTGGAGGTCATTAATGAATTCGGTGACAGTCTTCTCCTTCGTCTGTTGACGGGTCATGAGGGCCTGACGCGCTAGGGCAGCTACCTCAGTGACATTGAACTGAGCGTTCAGTGCTGCCACCAGAGTGTCCCAGATGTCGAGCTCATGATCCTCCAAATTTACCAACAGACTCTTGGCTTTCCCCATGAGTCTGTCCGCCAACCACAGGACCCACTCGGAAACCGGCACAGCATGCTGTCGCAGCACTCGAACAAAACCATGTAGGTAGCCATTCCAGGACAGATCAGGGCACGGTTGGCATTATGGCCCTCTGAGGCTCTGGGAGTATGCACGATCATGCCCAACGTGCGGGCGTTAGTGCTGTGTTCTCGAGAAGCCATGCGGGTATACGCCGGTGTGCTCGGCACGTCCCTGTTCAGAGAATCGTGCTCGAGGTGACTGCCATAGAGGTTTGCCCCTAGTCAGGGTGCCCCTCACGGGTGCATGGTGGTGCAGGCCAGACTACTAGCCTGGGTGGCTTTCGTCGGGCGTCGCGTGAGAGTGGAGTCCATGTGGTCGATCGTGGAAATACGTTCCGTACCGAGGCATAGCGGGTTACTCGACTCGGAGGGGGCTTTCACTGTGTGCCATCCATCAGCCGGGTTGTTGCGGGTGTGCTCCTAGTTACTCGCCTCTAGGTGGCTTTCACCGGGTGCTGCCCGTCCACGAGAGCAGTCGAAACAGGAACGTCACCGGCATATGCATCCGGGTCGTGGGTTTTCGCCCTCGAGCACGTCAGAAGCAACGACCCCGTCCTTGCGAGGCGCCCCCGAATGCTCTTTGAGTGCGTACGTCCACGAGCCCAGGCACGTCCAGTATCAGAAGCCTTAACAACATCCGCATCAAAATCAAAAGATGTATTTACCATTGGAGGCTCTACATGTGGTGGCGCATCTCCATTGGCGATTCCCTGCCCCTCATGAGAAGGTGAGCCGACAGGATCCACCGGGTGTTTTTTTTTCTTTTTTTTTTGTTCTTCTCGTCCGTCCTGGCACCAAACTGTAAGCGTTTTGGACGCGGAACCTACAAATAAAACCTGCGAGGTACTTACAAACCTTGTTTATGTCAAGTGGCTTGAACGTGTGGACTGGTTACCGGGCCAACACCAGGCTAGATTGACGGCCCTCTCGAGAGGGACTTCGCACTAGTGCTGGCGACACCAACCTCGTAAGCTGCGAACAGTTCAAAGAAATCAGTGAAATGAATCTATACCGGTGCACGGTGGTGCCCACGTAAATCTACGTTAGACTGATCACAGTCTCAATAGAGTATAGGGCACCAAATCAATAGATTTGGGGTGCTGGTCACTAAAAATGGTCACTAACAACTATCAAAATAAAATAATGTAATATCAGGTAAATCTTTGAAAAATGTAAATGTATGAATGACATTAATACACTGACCTTTGAAATACATAAACTCTCACAAATGATGTGTCACATGGCAATGTTGACATCCAGGATGTCCCAAATTATTGTAGGCGGTGTTGTGTATCCACACAGGGGTGCTTGTCCAATGCTGCAGAATATTTCATGAAAAAAAAACTGGCTTCGGGTTGTGTGCATGATAGTGCATACGAACGGGTCTGTTCAGCGGCCGTTTCAGAATAAAGATAGAGCCAGTACGTTTTGAGATAAAGGCAGAAAAGAAAGCCACAAGCAAATCACAATGATTAATTTGAAATGTGCTGGGAATGCGCACTATAGGTAATTTTTATGCATAATACACGACATACCCATTTAAAGATAATCTTAGTTACCTCGCCTATAAACATATTTGTTCATTGATGCATCTTTGGGTCTTGAGTGGTTTGAAAAATTATGTGCACGGAGTCCCCTAATTTGAGCATGAACTCGTGGGATCAAGGAGGGGGTCACATAGCAAAAATGGGATTGGTGATTCGCCCTAAATCTTGAGCGTGAATTGTGAATTGTCTGTATTCAAGTGTGGGAAATGTGATGAAACCTATTCAATTACAATTTCTTGTGATTGGTGAAAGACAGTGAAATGTATTGGTGACTGGTGATTTACGACAAAAATGTTGGTGAATTGATTTTCATCAAGGCTATATACCCCCCCCCCCATATACCCCCTCATCAAGTGTCTGCACCAGCCCTATACGTTTCCGGGGTTCGTGAGTACATGACTGGGGTTGATAAGCCGTTTGCTGAATGCTCGTTAATGCTCATTACGCATGCGCACTCGACCTGCACCCGCCTCGCCCTGTTTATAAGCTCACGAGGTGAGCGGGTTCATCGTGTTTTGAGCACACGAAGTTCGCTGTAACGGAGAGAAGCTACCGTAGCTGTCAGAACAACGTACATACAAACTTGAGTCGCGATATTGACCTATTTCTTTTTTTTTAAAAAAAAGAAAAACCCCAACCCACTGCATACAAGTACGATGAACACCAGCGATGTCGTCGGTTCAGGGGAGAAGTCGGCTGATGCCGTGACGACAAACGCGACTTCTAACGGCACGCTAGACGTGGAGGAGGCGGCAAAGTCCTACCTCATCTATCAGGTAAGGCAGCTGTGGGTCTATTGTGTGTATGTTCTTTTCTCCTAGTGATAAATGCCCCTAAAAGGAAGGTTTTGGGTGGCTGGGTTATTTCTGTTTGCGAGATGTGTGTTAATTAATTTAGCACGTTTAGTCAGCACTATAAATGCATTTTATGTAAATACGCAACATAAATGCTTTCTGGAGCGCACAAATGGCCACATCTGGACACAGATGACGGTCACTAGATGTGGAAACATTTGCCAATGGCATTGACACTTTTAGTTACCAATACCTGAATACAGAAAAAACAATACATGGTTAAATATAGCATGTGTTAATAATTGAAATTCGCTGTTAGTGTGCTGTAGCGACTTAACATTCACACCAAGACTCTACACCCACATAAGGTCATTGGCTTCCTATCTCAAAACTATGCGTTTATCAACTCCCGGGGAGCACACACCATTTCTCAACAGTAACACAAACGTGTTTATCACTCAAAGTGACCTGACATATAGACCTACCTCTTTAACGTGTGGGCACTACTATGGTAGCAGAAGTTCATGAATTCACAGTAGAATAAAGAAATGACATTAAACTACCTATATTTGGCATTTATTTATTTTTTCTAACATCCTGAATATTTGAGAGAGCAAGCATTTTAAAATAGAACGATGGGGAAGCTATCTGTATAATCTAACCTAAAATTTGCTGTACACGTGAAAGCACACACAGTGTCACACACGTATATGGTGCTTGGGCGCATTGAGATGACAAGTGAGGGGCACATTCCACCATGCAGGCGTGGTCGCCGCAAGGCGTCTTGAGGTCTGCGGCGTCTACGGCGTTTTCCGCATGCAGTGACAAAAGTACAGTTGCGGGCACATACGCACGGGCTCCGTGCATTATGAGTGGGTCGGCACATGGAGTGCTTTTTATTGAGGTGGCCGTGCGATCAACTTGAATAGAACGTGCGATGTACTCGCGTATAACTTGCGTTCTATGCGCTGTGTGATAACAAAAGTACGGGATTCGCACGTTCAAGGTACAGGGAACGCACGGTCTCAGTTGTGCCGGCGACGTGCGGCTAAATCCTTTGCGTTTAAAGTAAGGTCTCCAAACTGCCTCTTTAAGCGAGGGGCACATTCCACCTTGCGGCGGTGGTCGCCCCAAGGCATGTTGAGGTCTGTGGCGTGTACGGCGTTTCCGCAAGCATTGGGTACATTTCATGAAACTAGTTTAGAGTATTGTGAAGAAATGGAAAAATGCACATATATGAAAATGTATATATTCAAATGGCTCAGCAAGTACTATTTATGTGGCATAAAAGGTTGATGTGACATGAAATTCACCTTTGGATGTCTCTTTAACACTCACGGATCTTTACGATCTCCATACGTTTTTGTTCGTGGACTGGCTGTAGATAGCCCTTGCCGCGTAAAGTGCTCTGTGCATAAAGCAGAAAAAAACCCGAATAATTGCTAGCCAAACAAAGTGTTATTTATAAACACGCATGTCCCGACGCAGTATAAATATTTCTAACGAAGTTAAACCAACATTTAATCGTGTGGCCGTAGGTGGAATTCGATAATGTGAAATTTGAGCCAAGCATTGTACCCTTTTGTAGTATATTGTTTCAATACACTGGTGGATGCCATTGTACAGCTGATATCAGCTGCTTTTTGGGTTTGGGTTTCAAGTATCAAAATATGGCTTTTAACGTTACTGACGTCGAATGATAATATAAATAATGCCGCAGTAGAGGTTCCCGTTGCACCCATACCAATGTTTGTGTCATTGTGAAAACTCAACACTTTTCCTTGCATGACATTGCAAGGCGTGGGTCAGGCTAGGATTGTGATTGGGGGATCATTGGAATGTCGTGTTAAAGCTCCATGTCCATGGCTGCATCATAGGCGTGTGATGACGAAAAGGCGATGTGAGGGCTTGTGAGCGGATGACAGCCGTCGAATGTATCGTGGTTTACGGTCACCGAGTCTCAATGTTTACATGGATAAATTACCCGGCAGCTGTATGCAAATAGGATTATTTGCATAAAAGTTATGCACAGGTAGGACACTTTTCCAACAGCTTCCCAGTGAGCTATAAAATGCGTCTGTATTCTCAAAATAAATGCTGCTGTGAGTGAACTTCTCTAGATGTTTTCAGTTTGCTTTAATCGGAAGACGATATCAAGGTACAATGGCAGATCCAGGTTTTTGGAAATTGAGGAGGGGGGGCGCACTTAGGGAAGGGGGGGGGGGTCACTTAAGGGATTTCATGAAAAACCCTATGAAAATGAAGTATTTTGGTGGGTAAAGAGCGCCCGCCCCCACCCTAAACCTGTCTAATGAGGTACGTGTACAACGCGGTGTTAGACATTGGTGGACATGCACAAATGCCTTGTATTATTTGATGAGAAACCATTAGAATACTTTGATCGATATCAACGTTTCTTATATAACTTTAATCTTTATTTTTTGATTTAACACGTCAATTTCATGTGTATGCACATTGCATGTATACTAATTAGATTATTGACATAGAGTTTGCATTGACTAGATAGCTGATTCCAATACGTTTCATATGATCTATCGTACATCTCTATGGCTAAAACAGCCACGATGTTATACATCATTCAATTTATATACTTTTTACCCACATGATCATGACGTTACCATGGAAACCAGTTTATATATTAAATTCCTGTCGTTTCTGACGAGCGCATCTACTGCATGCATACTAAACCTAGACAAAATTCCACATATTTTGGTATATCACAGTAATTGTTAAAATCGGCTTCACTCCCTTAATATTAACCGTAGAAGTCGGTATAACGGTGTTATCCCTTCTTTATCCCTTTCTACCTGCCTTTCGTATGCTTTTTTCCTTCCTGTATTTATTTTTAGTCTTTCTTTTCCGTTGTATCCACTTTCTCTCATTCTCCAGCTAAACTCATTTAGATGCCTAATTCTTTCATTCTTTCCTAATCTCTGTGATGTATTCCTCAAAATCCTTGTAAATTCCTTATCAGTATTGTTGTTTTCATCCTGTACGGCATCGCTGATCTTCTCATTACTACTGTGTTGTTCACTATTTCTTTCTTGTAATATGTGTATTATATGTTTCCATTTCTAACCTCTACCTCTAAGTCTAGAATTGGCATCATAGAGCTTTTGTGTAGTGATGGGCAGTCTATTTCTACTTTTATCGAATCACATAATTGCCCATCACTACACAAAAACCATATATCTACCAAAAACATATGAGAAATAGCAAAAACATTGCAAGAAAAGAAAAGAAGAAAGAAAACAAACTGGTACAAACCACATGACACGGTAATATGCATACCTACAACACCGGGCAGTGAATTAAAGAAGGAAATGATGGAGATACTCAACAAAAAAGGATGATGAAAGGTTAAAAATAAGAGTGGTAGAGAAAACAGGAAGAAAGATAAAAGACATACTGAAAGGATTAAAAAGGAATAGAGATTGTGCGAGAGAAAACTGTATACTACACAAGCATAATGGTAAAGGTGAGTGCAACAGAGAAGGGGTGGTATACAGAGGTGAGTGTGTGAATTGTAAGAATGAAGGAGTAAAAGGGATGTACATAGGCGAGATTGGTGGGTCAATGTATGTAAGAGGAAGGCAACATATGAAGACAATAGAAAACACAATGGGAAATAAAGACAATGCTTTTGTAAAGCACCAAATAAAAACACATGATGGAAATAGATGAAACTTTAGATTAAAGATAATAGAAACCTATAAGAAACCAATGGAAAGACAAATAAGGGAAAGGGTGGAAATTCTAACAATGAAAGCAGACATCATAATGAACTCCAAAGCAGACCATCCTTTAATAGGAAAAATGAAATTTGAAAATGCACGAGAAAGCCTTGAGAGTGAAGGAAATGAAGAATAGATGGATTGAGAAATGTATGGATATGTGGGGATGTGTGAAGGTGTGAATGTGTACATCGCCACCAGTAATACCATAGAAATAGAAATACAACATGTAGTACTACCAGCATGTATTTGCTTATTTGTGAACGGGGAGCTAAAGCTCCGAAATTTAAATGAAAATAAAGTAAATAAAAGTTCATTTCTTTAAATAAACGCATCTACAAAGAAGGAAAATGCAAACGCAATGAGACCCTATGCTGCATACACAATAAACAAGATTGTTCATACTTATTTAGAGGTTCTGTCGTAGAATATAAATATTTCAATGGGATTATCAAGTATTATGATCAAGCTCATACGCTTGTTAAATAAATTATATTGATTAACAAATATATTTGGGTTAAGATGTGAAGATTTTATATGCGTACATAATGTAAACAGTAAAAAGAGCGACTGTCCAGATTGGTGTTTGCTCAATAATTCTAAAGAAGATTTGAGACACCTTTTGAAAAACACTTAAACTCGTCAGATATGAATCTGGACATTTTAAAGCATCTACATTAAAATTTCGAGATTTCTGGGCGACTGACATTTGCTGACTAATAACAGCTGTTAGTGTTTTGGCTAATTAAGTTACACCAAATTTGTCACTGTATATTATGTTGTTGTATAATCATGAACAGTATTTCTGTTCCTTTGGGCAATTGTACAGGAAAATTATCTCATAATTTATTTTCGGTTTATTACTGGTCACAGTGACAGTGAAAGAAATTACTGTTCTTCAATTTATAGTGTGAAAAAATAATAAGTAAGACACACGTGAGGAAGCCACTGTCCCTCTAATTATCTTAAAGACATGCCCGCTCGCCGACCAGTGTAACATCAAGACATGCCCGCTCGCCGACCAGTGTAACATCAAGGGACTAGTATGTGATCTCATTCTTAATAATATATTGTTCCATGTGTAAATGTAAATGTATAGGTGGTGGTTGATAGGCATGATCCAAGTTTTGCTCTCCCCACCTTTACAATGATTTAAGATGATTGTTTTATTACCCATATTAATTTAAAATGAACCGGGCATTCAAAATCTCATCATGTACAACAATACGACATTAATGCGCACACCCCCCCCCCTTTTCTCACCAAAATACTTCATTTTCGTAGGGTTTTTCATGAAATCCTAAAGTGCGCCCCCCCTTTCCTTAAGTGCGCCCCTCTTTTTCAAAAACCTGGATCTGCCTATGTTAGTAATGTTGTAAATAACCGTATACATGTAGTGGTGTAGATCTTCATATGCACAATGTCCGTAGCTTTAAATTGAAATGTTAATGGTCACGATTGGATCAGGAATAACAAAGTTACCAGCAAAGTACCACATCGTGGACATATTACTCAACTTGTCAGCGGTGACATTCTCTTTGATAAGCGCCGGCCTGGAATGATCAGGAATGATCAGGAATGAGCTGCTTGAAATCGATATGCACAGGCGGATATTTAATAAAATACGGTACTCTAAATTGAAGAACTGTCTATTGCCTATTGGCTTGAAACATTTTAAAAAAGCTTTATAAAGTTTGAAAATTTTGGACTGTTTATTCGTTATTGCATGGCGGGAAAAAATATGTATACAATGTAAAAGAAATGTATTCCATACTTCATTTCGTCTTATTACTGGTCACAGTGATTGACATTTACAAAAATTGCGCACTAGTTCTGTTGCCTGCTGATTGGTTCTCGCAGTCATGTGACCTAGTGTTATAGATCTACGCGTGTATGGACTGTTTGTTTCAGGTTGCGCTGACGATTAAAGAACACGTACGCGTGTTTGGACTGATAAGGTACATATGTACGTGTGTTCCACGTAGCGCTGGGTATTAAAGTACATGGACTGATACGGTAACTGTTTTCTTCAGGTGGCGCTGGGCATCCACCTGTACTACATGCCGGCCATCATGCTGTTTGGCGTGGTGGGAAACACACTCTCCTTCCTCGTCATGATGCAGGTCTGTGTGTTTGTCTTAGTACCGTCTGTCTAGCTGTCTAGCTGTCTGTCTGTCTAGCTGCCAATGAAACTTAAAAACAAAAATGGGTGGTCTACAATGGGGTCGACAAAAGATTGTTTACACAGAAAAAAAAAAAAAAAGCACAGAGCCAAATTATGCAAAATGTCATTTATCTCATATACGTTGCGTGTCAGCGGCAATAGTTATATTAGGTCAAAGGGGATGGCACGGCAACTAGGTAGAGCTATACACGATTACTAGTTTAAATCATCAGGCAATGATTAATGACTACATGAATGGCAGCTAATCATTGAATAATCTGTGGCCATGAACATGCATAAACGCAATACCCAGACCATGAGAACCCTGATTCTGTGGTGTTCAAATCAGCACCATTTGGTACAGGAGGTCCACAAGCGCACATGGACATTTTTGGAATTTGCCCTATAAAAATATTATTGTATTGTTATATTGCATGTTCCCGAGCCATTCTATGTACACACATCAATGACTAACATGAGTATAGCCGTGGGAAAGAAATCTGAGTTAATCGTTATAACAAGCTATGTGCGTTTCACACGAAGAAGTAAAAGTCCCGGATATTACCACGTAACATTTGTGAATTTTTGTTGGATGGCTGGGAACCATATGAGACCTGGATATCCCAAATGCTCGCAATTAGCCTAAATGCTCGCATTTAGGACATGGGGCCGATCCTCTTTTAAAGCTGTGTTATTAATAGTTTAGTATATGAATGGGAGTAGCCCGGGGGGAGTAGACATCAGAGAATATCTCACTAAATGCGTGTTGTTACCAGAACGAGTGAGCGTAGTACTGTTAACAACCCACACGAGGTGAGATACTCCCTGATATCCTATACTCACGAATATAATGACCTATTTCTTCCACGTTTATGGTGTCATTAAAGTTCACATTCATCATGATTTAACGGTATTTTTTTTTGTAAAACAGCCTTCATGCGTGACTGGTCACTAGGATAATTAGCCCATGCTGTTATTATATTATTCTAAGAGAATAATAAAATACCACAAAACACAAGGTTATGTTGAAAAGTAAGCTAGAGTACAAAGTAGGACCCATAGTTTTACGGTAATCTTATTATCGGTGCTCTGGGTATGAAAAAAAAATCGGGGGAAGGGGAAGTTTTTTTTCTATTTTTTTTTTGGGGGGGAGGAGGGGGGTGGGTGGCGGCACAACTTTCTCTAAATCTGGGGTTTATTTATATATGGTAAGGGGCGAGGGTAAAAATTAATTGTGATTGGTCTCTACAATACCATGACTGATTCTACTTCAATATTACAGATTGCTTTCATAGGCAGATACAGATAGGGTGCATGTGGTGGGCACGGTTTTGTGCATATGAAACCCATGAAATCTAGTGGATGCATGGTGGCAACACCGAGGACACCGCCCACCCCCTTTTCACCCTCAAAATGTCATTTTCTTGGCGTTTTTTTTTACATATCCGCGAGACTTCCTATGAAATAAGTGGGCCTGCACTTCTGCTGTATGGCGTAGGACACAAAATGTCCTACGCACCTGACTAGGCTGAGTCGCACATTTTACACAAAAGCAGAACCCTGCGACCTTTTGGTACCTGTACATCACAGCACTTGGACTGGGTGCAATCTGAGCCCAAGGGGTAGTCTAAAGGTCCCCCCACTCACCCATCCGCACCCAGGGCAACCCTCCAACTCCCCGACGTCCTCTCTGACACTTAGAGGAAGGTTCTATTGTCTTATACAGTAGAACCTCGCAACAAAACCACTTTTTCATGGAGACCCCTCCCCATAATACCACAATCTCTTGTGGCCTCAAAACGTCATAAAGAGACCAACATGAACCTCCTCCTCAAACAGACCACCTCTCTATTGAGACCACTTGGGGCCAATCCCAAGTGTGGTATTAAAAGAGAGGTTCTAAACCACTGTGTTCATCAGAAGCAGAACCGTGCCATCTCATGCTGCGTGTACATCGCGGCGCTGGCGGTGACAGACACGCTGATGCTGGCCGGCGCCTGGTGGCTCTACGTCATCACCAACCTGTTGCCGCGCCCCATGCTCCGCGCGGAGTGCATCATCATCGTCCAGCTCTGGACTGGATTCTCCATGGCCGGTGAGATGGCCTAGTGCTGCAGTCGCAAATACTTCTGTATGGCGTGTGAGAGATGTCTATGTCCTATCCAGATGCTTCTGTATGGCGTGTGAGAGATATCTATATCCTACCCAACAGTCAGCTATGCTTCTGTATGGTGTGTGAGAGATGGCTATGTCCTATCCAACAGTCACAAATGCTTCTCCACGACTGGCGAGATTAGTGAAAAGATCCAATGGTCAGGTGCTGAGCAATGGCAAAACATCAGTGCAATGAGAAAGCAATTCTGGTGCAACTCCATCTATAATGTGTACAGAAGCACCAGGTCATGCCAAACTCTGATAACTTTGAAACAAATCTGATGAAACAAATCTGATAACTCGATATATCGGATAACTCGAATTTTGTACTTCGTCCGTTTATGCCGTTTACACTGGTGAAACTTCATTTGATCTGTGTGGTCTGCTCTGCTGTTGCTAGGCGTGTACCTGGTGGTTGGCATGACGCTGGATCGGTTCCTGTCCGTGTGCTTCCCGCACCGGTTCCACGGGTGGCGCACGCCCCGCATGGCACGCCGCGCCACCGCAGGCATCGTTATCGCGTGCCTCCTGTACACCACACCGCACTACTACACTTTCGGAGTCGTCGGGGGCAAGAATTGCTGGGGTGAGTATATGGAAGAACTCAAGCATACATCGTTGTAGAGGTGTGGACAGGCCCCGTTGTTAGCAGAAATGTTTAAAAAAATTCTGTACAACGCACTGCGACCATCGCCATGTATACCGTCGCATTTAGTCGTAACGATGTGGACGGTGGTTCAGAGTTTATAAAAGACACAGGTCGTCTTAATGGCATGACTCTAACACCGAGAGAGGCGGGCGGGGGCGAGGGGCACTGGGGGTGAGCACCAGAAAGGTTTCACCCATGCCAAGGGGGAGGACCAGAAAAGTTTTTACTGTGACAAGGTGGAGGGTAAGAAAAGTTTCAACCATCGTGTTTGGAAAATCCACCCCCCCCCCGGTACTTTGTGAACACTGCCTTATTATACAGGTGATCTCCAAGTAAAAGTAGTCGATTAACGATACGTTCCCACAAGATATTTCATTTACACATGGTGTGTGGCAAAATAAAAACTGGGTCTGCCAGTGCTAGTTAGAAACTGTGTGTTGTAGCGGTGGTGACGGACGACGCCTTCTCGCGCTTCTTCTCGGCGCTCGGCGTGGTGATGGGCTGCGCTGCGCCCTTCACAGCGCTTCTCATATTCAACACCCTCATCGTCAGGGCAGTGCTCAGACGCAACAAGGTACCCATCCACGTGTCCTTGTCTGATGTGCGGTCCCCATTGCTAAAGTACACGTAGATTCTTCAACCAGCCTGTCTATTAAGAGTTAGTCACCATAATATCATCTTCAAAATGTAATATACACGATGGTTTGTGAAACGTGTAACTTTCTGGGTCCAGTCTGCGCGCGCGTGTAGCCTCTGATGTCACTTGAAATCGGTCAATATCTTGTTATCGTTTATTTCCAGACGGTAAATGCTGCGCCAAGTCAAAAGGGGAGAGAAGCAGCACAAACAGAAGGTAATACCTAAAGCGAGCGCACATTCCACCTTGCGGGCGTGGTCGCCGCAGGGCGTCTTGAGGTCTGCGGCGTCTACGGCGTTTTTTGCATGCAGTGACAAAAGTACAGTTGTGGGCACATATGCACGGGCTCTGTGCATTATGAGTGCGTCGGCACAGGGGGTGGTTTGTATTGAGGTGGCCGTGCTATCAACTTGCATAGAACGTGCGCTGTACTCACGTATAACTTATGTCCTACGCACCGTGTGATTAAAAAAAGTACGGGATCCACACGTTCATGGTACAGGGAGCGCACGGTCTCATTACTGTGTCTGTGCCGACAACGTGCAGGTAAATCCTCTGTGTTTAACGCAAGGTCTTCGCACTGCCTCCTTACGGTCAGACCATGACGTAAGGTGGCACAAAAAGTCAAGCTCATACGGCACCAAATGTCTAGCTCGTACGGCACCGTTCCAGGGATTCAAATGCTCAAAGTTATTGAGGTTTATTCCTATGTGACTTGCTTGTTAGTAAAATCAATTAATTACAATTGTTCATTGTACACAAACAATACATTTACTGTTTCCTTGAACGAGTTCATCGTGTTCCGATGCCGAAAATCCGGGTCGTACAATAAGAGTTCATGATATATCTCGGTTCATTGATTAAAAAAGTATCGGGATCCACCCTGATGGTTCATGTTCATGAGATAGACTGGGAGTAAAGTGAGTGTACTGGATAGGGAGGGGGATTGGAGAACAAGAACCATCAGGGGAGGCGATAAAGAAACAACCCCTGATGGTTCGAGGTCTGAAGCAGGTCAGAACCATGACGATAGGGGCCTTTCAACTCTCTCACGTACGTACGACCCGATTTTCGGCATCGGAAGTCGTGCTGAGTGACCTTGACATGCGCAGAGACGTTTTGAAAATGGTGACAGGAGTTGCCGAAACTGCATCAACAGTAAATTTTGTTTTGTGTTGTGTATAGATGAACTAAATAAATAATGTAAATACACGCTGTTAACACACTATAATATACAATATTCATTTCTCATGAACCGTTTTCACACCGGCGGTATTTCAAGCTTGATGGTTTGTCCCCTTTACGGATGTTGCCTTCATACTTGCAATATAAGTCACGAAACAACAAAGCAAGAATAGCTGCGTGACATAAGTCAATAAAATAAACTTGTATTTGCCTAAATTTGCTGACATTTTGAGTCAACCCACTTGCTTAGCTGGCCAAGCTAATGGCACGTGTAGAACAAGGGTCTACAACAAGTAGCTTGGGATATATTTTATTAGGAGATTTTGTGAGTTGAATATTAAGGATGACATTCAGATAAGCAGCAATATTACAGTCTGACAGTCGTATAGTAAAGACACATTCAGAAATAAAACCGCCAAAGTCACATGAACGATGGTAGTTCCAGATGGTCTAGAAGATGCCAAAGTTATGAAGGATTTGACCACGAGATTGGAGTGTCAATCGTGAAATTGAGCATGCTGCCATCTCTGATTTACCCGAACGAATGTTTACGAGTCGTGTTAATATATTATTTTCTCTTGTGATATTAGTCTTGATCAACCAGACTCTGTTGGTGAGTACAATAGAGAGTCTGGCTGAATGAGGCTACAATAACATGTAAACAGCACAATGTCTTGTCACCCTTCAGGCGGGGAGAAGCCCAGCCCGGGCGGGTCGCGTGAGCAGCAGCTGGTGCTGATGCTGGTCTCGGTGACGGCCGCCCTCCTGGTCCTCACCCTGCCCCAGTACGTGCGCTACATCCTCGCCTCCACCCTGGACTACCGCGCAGACCCCCAGTCATTCGCCTCCTTCTTTCTGCTCTACCACTGTACAAACAAGGTTTGCTCGCTTGTTTATTATTTAAACTACTGCTGTATTTTCTTTTAAAAACTAACACGATAGTTTACACCCTTCGTAAATAATCATACCCCGTTTACGAGGCGTTTTGTTTTCTCTTGTGATTTGTAAAACATCAAGAACCTGCAGACCCCCAGTAATTTGCATCTTCTTTGTTTTTGCACTATAAAAATATGAGTGTGAAAAAAACATTGCAAGAAGTCGACGAATACTTTTCTGACCGTGAATACTATATACTGTCGTGATCCTGAGATGAGAAGCAATGTTCGAACGCGTGTTCGAACGCAAAATTGGCACATACATGTAACAAGAGTTTAATATCAAATGTCATAAAGCCATTCGACTACCTTCAGTCATATAAAAACAGCAGTTTCTATGGCTTGAGATTACAAGTGGGTATGTAGACAATATGGAGAGAATATTTATCAGTAAGGGTAGCATATATGTAATGTTCCAAAGGGGACTAGACTAGTTGCATTTACCTGTGACTACATCAGACGTTTTGCTCCCCTCTGCAGCTCTATGTCACCAACAACTGCATCAACTTCGCGCTGTACGTTCTCAGTAAATACATCCCACATCCTATTTTTAAATCGATTTTGCGTCGCTTCGGCAGCAACCGCTTCCGGGCTTATTTTATTTTGGGTGGCCAAGCTGTTCCGGTATGTATGTATGTATGTATGTATGACGCCACTGTATTTTTGTATGTCGGGCGATTTTGCGTGTGCGGCGTATGTATGTATGTATGTATGTATGTAAATGTGTGTGTGTGTGTGTGTAATTGTGTATGTATTTCCCGTATGTATGTATGTGTGTATGTATGTTTTGGGCGGTCGCTTCAGCAGCTGAAGCGAAAGCCTTGTATATGTATGTATGTATGTATGTATGTATGTATGTATGTATGTATGTATGTATGTATGTATGTATGTATGTATGTATGTATGTATGTATGTATGTATGTATGTATGTATGTATGTATGTATGCATGTATGTGTGTATGTATGTGTGTGTGTGTGTGTGTGTGTGTGTGTGTGTGTGTGTGTGTGTGTGTGTGTGTGTGTGTTGTGTGTGTGTGTGTGTGTGTGTGTGTGTGTGTGTGTATGTGTGTGTGTGTGTGTGTGTGTGTGTGCTTGTGTGTGTTTGCCTCAAAGTGATTCGATTTTGGGCACTCTGCCAATTAAAGTGTGCTTTCCATAGTGCCATTTTGGGTACATTTTCAACATTTTCTGCAATAGTTTTTTTATGCTTTTGAGAAACATTCAAACTTTGTACAATGCTTACATGCCTACTGAACATTAACTGTATTCAATTTTGGCACTTTGCCAATTAGAGTTTACCTTTCAAAGGGCCATTTTAATTATGTTTCTTTCTATTTTTCCACTTTAGTTTCAATAATGTTCGAAACATGACCATCGAATTGGCATAGTGGTTATATTGGAATAAAAGTGCCCAGAGAGCACAGCATTACCATATTAATATCGACTCATGGGCAATAGATATTTACTTTAGCCATGTTTAGAAAGCGCCTGCAGTCCAAGCCAAGAACATAGATGTAGGATGAGTCACGCATAAAATACATGTAAGACTTTTTTCTGCTTTTAATGCAAAGCGAACATCTTGATTGCCCATGGGTCAATGGTGCTCTAGCGACGCTGTGCTCTCTGAGCACTTTTTATCTAGTTCTTTCTTTTTCTTCTTATTTTGCTTTTTCTCCGTATTCCACAAATGTGAATGCTTTTCTCCTATATCACGCTTAGTTGAAAAGACCACCTTTGTAAGACCAACATTTCTCATGGTCCCGATACTCCATACCTGTAGGTAGAAAAAAACATGAGCCGCCGTATATAAAGAGACCCCCTCTCAATAGAGACCACTTTGGGTCAACCCTCAGTGGCCTCTCACTGTACTCACTGTACTTCTCGCATCTGCATTGTAGTCCTCTGTGGTGGTCTGCAGATTAAATACCTAGACCTAAACCTAGACCTAGACTTCTACACCTAGGAGGCGGCAGCACGGAGAAGGGCGTCATCACGGCTGGCGGGAGTGGGCGGGGCCTCGACGACGGCGGCGGCAGCGGAGGGAGCAGCGATTGATCAGACACCTCAGACACACACTGACCAGTCACACACAGCTGACTAGGGGCAATGCAGGATATTTGCACTGTCCAGCCCTGCCCAGCCTTTGCCTGACCGTAAAGATATGCTAAGACTTGGCACGTGATTGTGGTACAGTAAAACCTCGCTATTAGGATACCTAAGTCTAATTATAAATTAGGGACACATATTTATGTTACCGTTGTCTATTTATTGTTAGATCTACTGAAACTGCCTACCTAATAATGGAATCATTTTTTCTTACTCCCACTAGAGTTTCTAGTTGCGAGGTTCTATTGTACAGGATAGTAGACATATACATTCGCCAGGGAGTTGAGCATATGTACTAAATGGCATACGTCCCAGGATTTCTACTATACAACAGTGTGTATTACATGCATGTTGTTAAAGTGGACGTGTCCATGTCCGATTGCCACGTGTACGTTGATGTAATTTTAAAACTTAACAGTGTTATTGAGTTGTGTTCCAAGTATGTTTATGATATTGCTAGTTACGTAGGACAATGTGAATATTTATTACTGTATCATATCTAATAGCATAATGGAATGAAAAATCCGACACCGGTAAGTAATGTACTTACTTCTGTAACAAAAACAACAACAGCAAATAGTTCTTACGTAATGAACCTTCACTATGTTAATGCATGTTCTATGTAAGTACATTTTCAACTATTTGCTAACAAAAAAAATAACCATGTGGCGAGGTGTACTATGTAGCATGTGATATAGGTGTAATAAACAACTGTAGTAAGATTATAATGAATAAAACATTGCGATTGTAATATATAAATTATTGTTTTTTGGTGATTACTATAGGCGTTGATTTAACTGGCATGCCCTCCTATATCATGCAGTGTGCAGGATGTTTTTGTAATGGAAACGCCGAGGTCTATTCCTGGAACACCCAGATCTAAGGCAGCATCGCCTGCAAAGTCTGGAAGTTTAAAAACAAAGTCATTGATAAATGCTGTGGGTAGCCAAAAGAACTTAATCAAGATCCAGCATAGAGTCCCAATAGCACTCCATGTCTAAAGAATCGGAGTCTTTTGGCTCTTCGTCATCTCTAGCGAGTGTTTCTTCGTCCCTGAGAGAAACTCTGCAGCTGGTGAGACCACGTCTTGGAACGAGGAGGAAAACCGGCCTCCCAAGTGCACCGTCATCTGTGACGTCAAGTCTCTCCAGGAGGCCTTCTCTAGCTATACAAGTCAGAAGGACGAGGTGCAGAGAAATAAGACAAACCATTCAGACAATTATATTGCTGTCTAAATTTACCGCATCTTTGACGTTGTGTGCTACAATTGATTCCATAAACGGTCCAGGGGTAGGGTTACGGACGTGCCCTGAAACTGGGTGTAATAATTTCACATTTTTGGTATATTGCTGGGTGTCTTATTTTCACATTTTGGTACATCTTACTATGTTTATTAGGGCGTGGGGGTTGCCAATTGTGTATCCCACAAACATTTTGAGGGTTATCAGGGCTATGCAGCCCCCATAATATTGGCGGCGGATCCAGGTTCTTGGTGAATGTGAGGGGTAAGATGATAAACATTGTGGAACGCCCCTGGCATGCATTATTGCAATAGTCAGATAATAGAGTAGACAATTTACTTCATATGTGCCAATGTATTCATAATCTATGATAAATTGTTGGGTCTTTTCATTAAACTTGTTCTAAGACTGTCAATTAATAAGTAATAATGGTCGGGATCACAAAATCATGTTATTGTACTGACTATACTAATAGGTTGTTAATGTATGACCTTAATTATCTTGCATGCTTGTAATTGTAATTAGAAATTAATAAAATTTCTATGTATTTATATGTATATTTTATGTAGTATATTTATGACTTTATATATAGTTTTTTTGTTCTTTTCTGCTACTTTAAAAATAAATTTGAAAATGAGACTTCAGCCTCAAAAACAGTTCAATAAAAGGATTATACAACTTTAAAATTTTGTCAATCACTTGGAGGTTAGAAACGTAGCAGAAAAAAACAACAGCAAAACTATAAATGAGAAATTAAGAAAAACAAATAAAACCATTCAAAGGAAAACAGTTAAGAAATCGAATGTCAATTAGTTACCTGTGACGTTTTGGACAGAAAGTTAAATTTCCAATCATTTGAGATCATGTTCGTATGTTTTTAGCACGCTGTGGCTCTTACATGAGCTCACATTTGTAAAATATCCATTCCAAAAGTTACATTTTTATGTCACATTTATTTCTTAGATATTGATATATTTTGTCACATTTTTCTCAGATAGGCCTAGTGTGCAGAGATCCCGTACATGTACAGGATCACAATCCATAGTGGGGACCTGTCACTCAATATCACTACAATCACTGCGATTCCTCACAAAAACAGACCGTACTAACGCTAACACAATCCCTATCTCAGGGATTTTTAGAACGTGTAGAATTCCACGACTCAAACAGTCTAATCCTTATTTAGAGCAAATCTCACATTTGGGCTTCTGTTAAATGAACATAATTCCGGTGTGATGTGAATGGATCCCTGGTAAAGCATGCAGGATGCGACTTTATTTTGCAGTGGACTTTGGACCTGGTGCAAATTTAGTTTTGGGGTTTTTACAGGCTTAGAGAAAGCCTAGTATAAAAAGTCCAATATCATATTAAAACAGAACAAAGTATATGGTTAAAAGGGTACTAAAGTTTTATTGGACCACAGATTTTTGCATCCTCGATGCTTCCTAAAGTGTAAAATGTTTATATACATAAAAAATACGAAACACACACACACAAACATTTTACACTTGAGACAGTATCTATGATGCGAAAATCTGTGGTTTAAAAAAAACTTTACTACATTTTTAACCTTATACATCAGCCTTATACTTTGTTCTGTTTTACGACCACCAAAAATCCATTCAGATCACATATTTGAGATCGGGGTGGAGTGAAGGCACCTTGTGACCTTGGTCTCACCCTTGGTATCAGTGGTCGAGAGACTCAGTCGATATATTGCCATTGCTGATTAAAAATCGTACGTCTGCATGACAGCGTCTTATCTGCCAAAATGATAGCAAAAACGCCAATCGGTTATAAGAAATACTAGTTACCTGACGTCTACATTTGATGAGTAGTTTGTCATTCGCCGGCCCTACTTTGTGATCCGGTAAGCAAGATATGATAAGAAGAGGCTTAAGAGACGAAGGATATGTTTAATCTAATTAATAATTATCTAAATCGTCGGAAGCAATCACCAGCACATGAACCATGAATACCGACGGGCGCCCATGAGCGCTGACGGGTGCCGAAGGGCACCATCATCGCCGATAGGTACAATGTGAAATGTTGTATTGTTGTATATTGCTATATGAATGTAGATATCAGTATATTCATGTGTGCATACATCAGCTTAATGTTATTATTTAATCTTCACAGGGGCTAAAACGCTATCAAATACAGCAAGAGTTAGGAGACAATTTTCATTTCATTCATGGAATAAGCTCTTCAGAAAGTGACATATGTAACACTGAAGAAGAAAACATGTCCGACACTACTCATCTGTGTATATGTTTAGTGGTAACTAACATTACCATATGGCAATCTCTATGTAATGCACAAGTTATAAAATAAAGCACCACAAATGTATTACTTACACACAGAGTGAACGTTTGTCAAGACACCTAAGCCACATCTATGATTTATACTCAACTGCAAAGTTCATTACCCCACCCCCTTTTGAAACAATATGTAATATTACTCAGACACACTAGCTATGTTTAATTGAAAGGTTTTGCTATCAAGTGATTTGAACATTTAACATAATAATATTAGGGCTTTAGAAAGGTGTGGGGGGCTTAGCTGAATGCTCATAATATGGTGGGAAATATACAGTAACATGCACCAATTCAAATTACAACCCAGATATAATAACAATGATACATTTACACTCACAGCTATGTTCTTTATTATAACAACTCACGTCTACGACGGCTTTTATTCATTTGTGTGTGATTTCAAGCCTAATATGCGACGTCAAATCCATCCATCGCAAACAGGTTGGTGAAAGTGGGCCCAGGTTGTTATATTGTGTATTTGGGTGATTATATATTTATTCAAACATAAAATAAACATGAACAAATCAAAACATTTTGTGAGCTTTCCTGTCCTTTTGTGCAAGTGCAAAATCACGTACACTACGAGTCATGATCCTTAGAGAAAACTATTAGAGGTACAAAAATTCTGGTTGTTCTGAGTAGCCAAGTACTTGGGGTATAAACCCTGTGAATTATAGGTTTTCATTTGAAGTAGTTTTTATTTCATGTGTGACTTTGTGGTGTGGGTGCTACAAGACTTATTTGCAGAAGCTGTTTGGGGCTTGTGAAGTAGGTCTACATTAAAAAAATTATTATTGCATCTAATCTTAATCATTATTAATATTTTTTCTACATTAAGGGCATTGTTTCGACTTTCGCACTGGAGAAATTGAGTACACCAGGGTTGATATTGATCCTGAGACTCCAGCGGACATTTTGGTATATGTCATACATTTTGAGAAGCGGGTTGATTAGACTCCGTAAATAAGGGCCCTTTGAAAGAAATCCTACTCGTCTAAAAGGTCTAAATCTATTTCAGAGTTCCGCGCTTTCCACTTGTGTGAGCATGTTGAATAAAGCCGTTAACAATATCTGAGAGAAAATTCTAACAGTAAGTGGGGTCCTATGCAGTTTATATCTTTTATTACCGTTTATATTTGACTGTGTGATTTTCAGCATTATTTCAACGCGTAAATTCAAATTGCATTTTTTTTTTCATAAAGATTTGATTTGTCGAGCATGCTGACGTATAGTCCTTTTAAGTATTAAGTGGGATGCAGTCCTATCAATAATTTCGCGCTGCAATTTCTTTGACGTCACATCAGCAAGCTAAATGTAAAGAGCTGTTAAAAGCCATATATTGATAGATCAGACATCAACAGGAAGAACACTTTGTGTGCGTTTTAGACATGGGCACCAGCATCAGTGGAGGGGTGTGTGGTTATACACTAATATGATTTACAAACACTATACACATGACTACTGTTATATAGAACGGGTATCTAATAGGCAGACAGTTGGAAGCCAGGGCATCCGTTTTAGGCTGGATTTATGCTCTAGTATATACTTTAACACTTGACGTTATTGAAATAAGCTGACACATTCCTATGCAATTTCAATTTCAATATTTCCACCAATATTTCCACCTGTTTATCATCTACTAATGTGTTATTCGTATTGTTAGGTATGCCATATCACAGTAATAAAACAAATAAAATAAAATTAATGAGGCTTCCGAACCTCGCCGCTTGGCGTCGCCACTGAATAGCATTACTGATCAACAGTGGTGACTCACTTCGGTGGAATCGACGTAGCATTGATGAGAATCTTACAACGTAACTTATCGGCACCACTCAGTCTGCCGGGCCCGGGCCGCGAACTCACAACACAGCAAACTCCGTATCTGAAGTCGTACGCGCTAACCATTGCACCGTCAAGACCACCTTTCTGATTAACTTACTGCGGAATGAGACTATGAGATATTGGTGGAAATATTTAGATGGTTCTTGCATAGGACTGTGTCAACTTATTTCAATAATGTGATGTGATAAAGTATATACTAGGGCATACATCAAGCCTAAAAGGGATGACCTGGCTACCATGATCTATGTGTTTATTAGTTACTCTTTCTATATAATAGTAGCGTTAGTAATGTGTATTTTTAATTTGTAAATCATAGTAGCATACATACCGCACACCCTTCCCATGATGCTGGGGCCCATGGTTTTATGGTAGCATCAGACACCACCCATATATGATTTCATAATGGAGTCCTGTATAGGTCGATGTACCTACATTATTTAAATGTACCTTGCACAGGGAAATGCAAAATACATGGTCAGTGGATTGCGTTAAGATATGGGCTCAGAAAGAATAATGTATAATGAACGCACATTTTAATTCAAAAGATAGAAGGGAAAATATAAAGTATTCATTGTGGTTCACACAAATGGTGATTTTATAAACTGATAATCAGCGTTATACTGGGCAACCTTAATCATGCATACTTTATAGAAACTATCTTTTCATTTTACGCTGAACTGGAGTTGAAGCCTATTACCTTCGACTTAGAAGCTTTCAAGTTGTGTTTAAGCTTTTCGTCAACCATCTTTATTCGTCGTCATATGTAATCATAACGTTATCCAGGATATTGTCCCAGATAGGTGCGAGTTTGAGGTTCCACCTTGAGACAAATATTAAAAGATGGCAGAGGAAGAGTTGGAGCAGAACTAAATAGCTGTTAGTGTATAAGCTTTAAGACTAGTTCGGTGTATTTATGTACATAACTCTTGAAATTAAGACTTCAAGACTATGTACATAAATACTTTCTACCAAAACAATATATGAGCACGTTCACGGATATAGTTCAGTGTAATGTGAAAAAAGCCTTCTGATATCACATGGCGTATATGAAAACATTACCGGTTGCTGGCACGCTTTATCTATTTACATTTATTTCATTTCCAGTAAATGACAACGACGAGGCCTATTAGTAAAAAACAGACGTAGATACTTCAAAGTGCCTACCTTCACCTAGAATATGGATGGGATTTTTTTAATACTTTTTCTTCAACCAATACTAGTTATAGGTAAACGCTCACTTGATTACATACTAATGTAAGATTGCCGACGTTTAAAAGCATCACAATTTCTAAAATAAATGTAAATGTGAATGGGGTGGTTTATAGTCCTGATACAAGTCTTGCTCTCACCACTTTACAATTTACACCAGGTGATTGGCCCACTTATTAACCATCAATTGATCTTTTCTCATATACTTGCATCGGCAGCACATTCACAATGCTAATCACTCACACAATCACTCACTCACACTCTCTAAACCCAATGACCTGTACCTAATTAACGTGTAGGTACCACCGAGCAGTGTGCAACCTGTTAGAGGTAGGTTTGCTCAACACCCATCACCAGACCTGACCTGGAATCGAACCAATCGAGTCCAACTCCCTACCCATTTGGCCACGGAAGCACACAAAAATGTTTGTAGCCCATTATACCGACATTTATATGATGAATTTGATGCTTGAATATATTTTAGACATACTAGTAAGGGAGACATAAGATAAGTAAAACAAAATACTTTTAGTATTCAAATGTGGCGATCCATCGGTTCTGTGGTGGTGTGTGTGGTTTAACCGAGAAGTAGCTTGGTAGGTCTTCTCGGGATTCTTGTCCTTGTCCCTGCAAGGTGGACTGTACAATGGTAGCCTTTGGTAGGTAGAGCGTAAGTGTTCCCAGTACAGTCTTCTGGTAGAGCATTATGTATAGAATGTTTATGGTATAGTTTTACTGAATATAATAGCCAAATAAGTTAGTTTACTTCTCCCATGCTCCATGAGCTACTACCCAGGACATGTACCATTTCAGAATCCGGGGTTCCGTCATCTCCCACTTAGATTCCGGAACCGCTACGCACTCTCATTAGTACTTTGGGTATTTAAAGGTCTGCCTTCCCTAAGCAAGCGTCAAGCGTCAAGAATTATAAGCGTGAAGCAACCCCCAGCTAGAGTTGTGCAAATGGAACTTTCTACTTTAACAGTATAATTGATAGAGGAACATTCACAGATTGCGTGACAAAATATGAATAATTTAGTATTTTTTATCATTTACAAATATATTGAAATCTAAAATATCATGTACTATTGTGTTTCAGCCAAGGCCAACGTAGCCCTCCACAGACCTACCTCTCAGTCTTCAACCAAGTTTAGTGCCCCATCTGAGAAGGCAGTAGATGGCGACACGTAAGTTGCACGTTACCGGTTTCTGGAACTTGAATACAACGTGCTTCTTCGCAAAATTGCTTGCGTATTTTAGCCAGGGCAACTGGTGAAGACAAATTGGCATGTGGTGTTAAAAGCGTGAAATTTGGCACTGAAGACAAACATATATTTATACACAGATGGATACATCGCAGATTTTGCGTCATTTTGCTTTGGCGCTCATATGTTTCTGCTATTATGTTTAATTTGATTACTTTTTATATAGGATTACTGCTGTCTAAATACATTTAAGTTGAGATGGTTGTATTTTTTGTGATTTATTCAGTAGAAAATAAATATACACAAAGATTGTCATAATGAAAGAAAACGTAAATGCTTGATCTAAAACTTAGAAAACCTACAGCTGTAGTACATTCCATGGTTGGTTTTGCAGGGAACCTGATTTCCACAAAAATCGCACGTGCACACACACTTATGCTGAGGAGAACCCGTTCTGGCAGGTGGAGCTGGATGACGTCCACTTAATACACAGTGTCAAGATCTTCAACAGAGCAGGGAAATCTTGCAAGTTGATATTTTGAATATTTTTTCTACGTTTTAGGTGGTTGGATGATATATGGGTGGCACTCTCATTATGTACAGGAATTATTTGAAGCCCCATAATAGAGATATATGACAAGTGGCATATACAGAACTAGTACACTGTCACAGAGTTGATTATGAATGAAGCATTATACATGTACACAACAAGTCATAAAAATGTATGCATGTTATCATGCTACCCATTGCTGACACCTAGTCCACCCAGGACACAAGACAGCAATAATCAATCACAGGATGACAAAAATATGATTTAATTTATTGAAAACCTTCGAAATAAATAAACCTTCTGGAAATGATGGAATATTCATTGAATATCATTGCAGATTGTGGACAGTAATGCACGTAGCTAAGAGATAAATTGATAGAAT
>CM032668.1:13674844-13741181 GCA_019095985.1 Streblospio benedicti
GAAAAGTGGGACCAATACAGTGGCGACGTCATCTATCTAATATCTATCCTAGTATGATGACACAACAACCATACTAAAGGGTATAAAATTGGTTAGGATATGTTCATCGGTTTAAACAAAACATGAAATTTTTAGCCAAATAAATGCATAGTCTATAGAGAATGGAAATGCTGATAAACTTGTTAGGAACAATTAAATAAATACCACAATCTATGTAGATATGCAACATTGTGTTGTTTGAACTCATAAAATATGGAATTATTTCATGGTAAATTCGTAACAGCTTTTAAAAGAATGAACGAAATGAATTGCTTGCTCACTGTCCTCTACTTCAGCATATCGTCTCCATGATTTCTACATTGGTATCACCTTGTGTGATAGCACCGAAGGAAGGAAGCCAACACCGGGCAACTACCCTCTCTGCAGACCACAGTACAATGGGTCGGCCGCAGATGCAGAGATTCTGGATCTCAACTGTGATCCTAACATCTATGGACGCTTTGTCCTGATTCAGCTTTCTGCTTTAGAAGTATTGACTCTATGTGAAGTAGAAGTCTATTCTACAGGTGAATGACTTATGCACAGTGATATAATGTCTACCATATCAACTTTGATGTCTACTAACTGGATATCCAGTAAGCCAAGATTGATGACGAATCGCCTATTTCATCATTTACTCTCTACTTTTAATGTAGGCTACTGGCTCGATTTGTCTTTTATTTATAGATATGCTTATTTCATTCAGGCCTATACAATGTGAGTCTGCTGCCCCAACTGTTGAACTGGACCGTGGCCGCCTCGTGCAGACAGAAACAGACGACACTGATGCGCTGCTCGGCGGCCGTCCAGTGTCCTCCCGGCACTCAGCACAACAACGGCTACGCTCTCAGTAATTAATCACCAATGCTGTTCACTCCAAACTTTGGTTTTATGTGGGAAGAGATTGCCCTATGAATTACAAAGTTTACCACACAGTCAGTCACATTCAGTGTTTATATGCAAAGTGTGCGGTAATTGTGATCTTACGTTATCACGGAGAGTACGGAAGTGCCCCGAAACTGGGTGGGTTTTCCCCTCACATTTTTGGTATATTGCTGTTTGTCTTTTTCTACAGTGTTTGGCATATTCCGGATGGGTTTTATTTTGATAGTTTACAATGAAAGATTGAGGATGTGCATCTCGCTCTTTGATCACTGCTGGCTCCCATGTCTTGCTTGCCATTTTGTATTACCTGGAGACATACATGTAGGTGGTAGCTCTCTAACACCATGTCGTTTATCATACATTTCCTTCTGTTTTTTCTTGCCGATATAATAAATCTTCACGAGGACTGACATCTTGCGGAGTCAATGTCTTGGCTGTTGTTGGCAATTTAAATAGTTGATTACGACTTGTTAACATCTGTGCAGAACTATATGCTAGACCAATGACGGGGTGTTTCTGTAGGCCCCACTATAGCAATCTCACACGGTGAGTACTGACCTGCCTCGAAGCTGGTTGTCTTTTTCACACTTTTGGTATATTGCTGGGTATTTTTTTATCACAGTATTTGGTATATTCCGGTTGGGTTTTATTGTATTACGCACGATATAAGATTCAGAAGGTCGCCAAAACCACAGGATTTTTGCGTGTTGGAACCTACGTGTGGTTTCTTCCACTCCTAAGTCTTAACATCACGCGAACCCATTTGTTTTGGCGATGACACGCTCGTAGCATAAACCAGGGTCGGATCCAGACCAGGTTACACCAGGTTCTAATTAAACCTGGTAAAGACATATTAGAATTGAGGAAAACAAAGCTAAAGTATTGCATTTTTCAAAATTTTCCAGGGGGGGCAGAGGGGGATGGGGGGCATGCTTCCAGACCCCACTAGACTCGGCTGCTTACCGTTGGTGCTTGCCTTCTAAGCTCTTGGGAACCTACTAAACTTTCGGCTCTGGATCCGCCCCTGTAAACTATGACGTACGGACGGCGAATAACGTAACAACAGTCAACACACTGGGCATGAGTGTGGATAGTACCTATCCTTACACCCGGGGCAATTAAAGTTCTTAATTGACCAAAAACTAATTATGGTGATCGCTACATATCGCCCGCCCCGGTGGTCTACTCTAGCTTGTGAGTAATGAGATCTCTAGAAACTTGCTGTAATAGTCAACGACCACCATATAGGTAGTATCTGCTTTTGAATGTCATTGTATCACTGCCAACTTTCTACCTAGCTACCTCTGGTGTTATGTGTGGTTGCATTGGTTCCTTGGCTTGCTCGTTGCGATGTTTCTGACATGCACTGCACTTCGTTACTAATTGTTCTATTTCTTGATCCATGCCTGGCCAGCACATGATTTCTCTAACTCGTGCCTTGGTTTTGCTAGCACTTTGGTAAGACTTGTGTAGTAGGTTTAGGATTTTTGACTGCAATGTTTGTGGTATTAAGATTCTGTTATGATAACACACACCCCGCACCATGAACTACATTTATACACAACAAATATATGTGTACTAAACAGTCACGACAATATCGTTCATGACAGACAGATATTGAATCCAAAATCGCGCGAAAGTTTGAATTTCGTGCTTAATTTTTAGTGCTTAAAGGTTATGCCGCCTCTGGTAACCTTGGAAACGTTCAACGCAATAATCATAATATTTATTTCAATTGTATATTCCTCGTGTAGTACAGAGATAATTCTTTGCTTGAATTTTGTTTCCAGTGCACTCACAAGCCAAAGGCAGCCTTCAATGGCTCGCTCTAAACACATGTTACAACGGGATCACCGTCCATGACGTCATGACGCTCTGTTTTTACAGGCATCAGAACGAGGCAAAAATCGCCATTTTGCAATGGTAACTACCACTGATTTTTTTATACAAGCAATGAATTCATGTACTTAAAGACATCGGTATAACTGCATATACATATATAACTATGTTATGAATTCCTAACCTTGGAGATGACATCCAATTGCAAGATTGCTAAGAAAGCCCCCAGTGGATGCCACATTTTAGCTATTAATCATATTCTTTGTGTTTTATTTTAGTATATTCCAAATGATGGGTTGCTTCTAGATGGCACGGATGTTTGTCCGATTGTTGATGGTGAAGACAACAATTGTGACTATGAAACGAATATTTTTAACGTAAAGTGGTGATATAATAGTTAGCTACATATATATTCCTCAATGTTATCATATGAGCTAGTGCGCCTGTGAATGAAGACTAGAAGAAATCTGACACATGTGTATGCAATAATGCAGTGATATCGTGTTGTACAATGAAAATCTTTCAAGGTGGGGGGAGGGCGGGGGGCAGTTTAAGGTGGTTTCTGTAGCTTTCAATACTGTGAATGATCATTCTTTTATGAAGGCATATGACCTCTGTATTTTTTTGTAAAATTGACAGAGGCAAAATATATCCATCAATGAAAGGTGACCTTTTAATAATAGATCACATGGTTTTGACTTCGCCAATTTTTACTTGTATGTTTTTTTATGTACAATTGCTTGTGACAGGGTCTTACTCTATTGTATGTGCAATACCAGTGTTTGTGACAGGGTCTGTTTTATGAACTAATGTTTATGACAAGGTTTCGTTTTATTTTGTTTACATCTTTTTATGCACAGTCAATATAATGATTTTCATGTATCATATTGCATCAGAATGCTAATGAGGACAACAGTCGAAAACAGTTAAATAAATAATTTTTGGATTTTTGGATGTATTTAGTGATTATATTTTGGAATTTAGCATAATTATAAAGAACAGACTCAATATGATACATGATTTTCAATATGCTATGAACCTTACTCAACAAATTTTAAGTATAATGATTTTGGGTCCCCGCATTTTATAATAGACATTTTTCTCGTGAGGAAAGTTGTTTGCAATTTTAACAAATCAGAAGCCTCAACGGTGCACAACATGCAAACTATATCAAAAGTGCTCAGAGAGCACAGCGTCAGTAGAAAAACCCGTTGGCCCATGGGCAATAAAGATGTTTGCCGGTGCATTCTAAACATGGCCTAAGTAAATATATTGACAATGAGTTGACATTAATACGGTGACGTTGTGCTTTCTGCGCACTTTGAATACAATATAGCATACAATGTGTTTCTATTTTGCATTAACCTTTCACTAATATTTCAATTTCAATACTTAATCATTTTTTTTTATTTCAATTTCAATATTTAATTATTTTAGATTTACTGTTAATCAAAGTTGAACTATTAAAAGTTGACTAAAATATTTACTATGGTTCTTTAGAAAAAGGTAAATGGAACTTTTGAAATGTATATGATTAACATTTAATAACTGATTTCACTTTTTGTTAATGCATTATTGGCATGGGATTAACATGGCATTACATATTACTTTTAACCCCATACCTCTAGTCTACGACATATCAGGAGTATTCGCATCGATTATTGAAATAAGAGATTTACTTTTTTGTCAAAGTACTATATAAGAGCACCAACTGGATATGTTTGACGTTCCATTGTAAACATCGTACAGCAAGCAGGTGGGTTTTTTTTTATTTTAATTTTCCAAATATTTTTTTACTTAAAAGAAATATGAAACGTGATGATACTATTACAGCATGCAAAAGTACATACGGGTTGATGTATGGATCTAGACTAACATGGCCTCACTCGCTAAACACGAGCATGCGGCAATAGCAACGTCACGAAATGCCTATGGCACGCCAAATTTACGTTCATTATTATCAGCGTCAAAGGTAAGTACATCTAGGATCTTTGGGCAAATCGTGAGTTGGAAATATTATCACAACTCATCAAAAATAAATCCAAATAAAATATGAGTTTCGTATATGAAAGCCTGATATTATGAGAACATTTCTACGTGTGTCATGACATATAATTACGAGTATAAAGCAAAATAATACCATCTTCAAAATGTCCAATATACACGATGTTCTGTGCGACGGTTATGCTTTTTGGTCCACTCCGCGCGCGCATATCGCGTCATGCGTCACTTGAAATTGGTCAATGCAACTAGACCCTCTAGGCTAGATCTATAATCTCATTTATAAAACTGCACAGTACCAAACCACTTCGGATTGCACACGGGCTATGCGGAGAGGAGCCAATTTGAAAAAAAAAATATCAGTGAAGATATTTAAAGATATTATATTGTTAAAATTTCTAAGACGGGACTGGGTGCAGTTTGAATCTACATTAGGGAACGATCATAAATAATGATACCGGGGGGGTCTTCCTAAAAGGTGGGGAGGTCGTCCAACTTTTCTGATACCTTTCGGGGGGGGGGTCGGTGAACTTTTTTTTTTATCATGCTAAGGTATATTTTATCTTCTTTTAGCAATGCAATGACTATAAAAAGGACTTTTCTTTAGCAGGTGGGGGGGGGGGGGGTCACCCAACGTTTTGAAATGTTGATGGGGGAGTCGGTTAACTTTTTCTTCGAGCCCCAAAAAATGGACGACCCCCCTGGTATCGTTATTTATAATCGTTCCCTTAGGACGAGCCGGGGCTCAGTCCAAAGAATACGGTACGTCATGCACGTTCTATGATGTAAAACGTAAATTAATGATACGTCAGTGGTAACAGCATTTTTCTTAGAAATTGGTTCTTCTATGTGAAAATGTAGTATTTATGAAAATGCAGTACTCTTTCATAACTTTAGAGAAAAGATAGCAATATTATAATAAATTTAGGGAAAAGTCTAATGTTCTACTGCTCGCGTAATCATGTGGGGGCGCACATATTTAGGGCTTGGGATTGAGCTGGCTGTATTATTAATTTTGCTTGTGAGGTGAGAAATTATGATCGTAGTAGATCTAATATTATTATGTTTTGATCATTGTCATAGAATCTAGTTTGGTCTAGTTTGCCATACTAAACAGAAAGCAAGACCGTGCTCATGGAGTTTTATACCTCTGTGGTTATAACATCGCATTCACTTGAAATATTTTTTTTTTTTCAAGAAAGTGTAGGGATTGAAATTAGATCTATGAGTATGACTAAACAACATATTTATTCTCAAGGAAACCCATAAGTCATACATAGCATAGGTACTAGATCATAGCCATAGGGGTCTACATAGATCTCTGATTACATGCTACTTTAGTACTGGGCCTCTGTCATCAGATCTGGGTTGACACCAGTAGTGCCACTACGTGGGGGAAGGGGCGGGCAGCAGTCCGGGCAGTTCTCATGCTGGGTCTATAGGTGTTGATAGTCTCTGTGTATATGAATTTCACAGTGTCATCTATCCAAAGTTTATCGAGTCTTCTTTCAAAAGATGCAACAGATGGTGCATTCACCACCTCCTGTGGGAGACTATTCCATAGTTCTGCACTCCGCTATGAACAAAGCAGTATTTTCTTATATATTTTTTAAAATGGAATTTGGTGATTTAATGTTGATGTTCCCTTGTTGCATTGGTGTTTAGCTTGATAGAATCATTCAGTAATCCCTTCCTTGTTCTTCACTCCCATTATTTTATATAATTCTATCATATCACCTCATTGTTTTTCCTTTAGATTCAGCTATGGGGCAAAAAAAAAGTTTGCCATCACAGAAATATATGATTCTATAAACACGAGGCTGCAGGATGAAGAACTATATGACAAAAAAGTAAGACCGGAGTTAGAAGGTACGTACCAATCAGGAATAATTTTGCAGCATACAGTAAACAACTTATTATGCAGTGTGTAGATTAGACACTCCCTACTCGCCACAGACGACAGGCTAGTTTAAATTCATGATAGCTAGCGAGTACAGATTCAAAGTTACTTGCCAGTGATTGCGAGTGTGAGTCAAAGTAATAACTAACATTAACATGATTAAAATCTGATTATATTATACCAAATGTCACTTGTTGTTTTTGTATTCGACAACCATTTTTCTGGTTTAAAAACATAATAATGCCCTCCACGCCAAATCACGGCAGTAGTACAGCAGTGACAAAAGTTGTGAAATAGGCTATAGCCCAAAGTGGCCACAAGGGCCAGTATGTTGAAATCTTTACTCGCCCTTTTGATACATTAGTGCCCCTCATCGCCAGGGGGTCTAGGGGCATGCCCCCACCCAGAAACGTATTGCATTTATTTGAAAGATAAATAATACAGCTCTCACCATTGTGCTCTCACCATATATGTATTGTATTTGCCAGATACAACGTTGGTTCATGTAAATATGTATATCAATGAAATCAGTGCTGTCGACGAAAAAAATATGGTGAGTGTTAACTTTTAAACTTGGTATTGTAAGATGATGGAAGATAATGTACAAGGATAATTCTGGACTAAGTCATTGCTTCACAGGCACAATGTTATTATGATTGACACAACCACTGTGCTTATTTGGCATAGTAGATTGTGTTACTCACGACTAGATGTACTTGCTTCAAGGGGACTGTGAACTCTTTTCTTACGATTTTATTAAACTTTGATTTTCTCACTCATTATTGCTTCAATTCTTACAAATTACACCTTATTTTGTAGATAATTATCTAATCTAATGACACAACATGTTTTGAATTGTATAGATTGATGGATATGTTTTTATAAAACAATTAGTGAAAAATTTACAACTTTGCCTGCGAAGCATATAACTGATGGTAAAACATCAAAATGACCAAAATCACTATTCAGTTACAAAATTTGTATATTTATCTAGAAAACGTTGCCTCAATTTTTTCATATTTTTCCCCTATATCATTTTACATGCATTTTAAGTTTTAAAAACACTTTTTTTCCGAATTTTCTTGCAAATTAATACAAAAACGTTCATAATTCATCAACGAAATAGAAAAATCTAAATCCCTAGTAAGGTTTTCTTCAGAATGCATATATCTTCAAATACATACACGTTTGTGAAAATTTGATTTCACGGTTAGAGAGAAATATAAAAAGAAAAATTAATCCACTATGCAAACTTAGTTTTGAGAAAATGGGCTTTAAACATGGCCAATCAATATAGATTGATAGTAGTTGCTGTCTATAAAATGTATCATATAAGAAAAACTATTGCTGATAAAAGGTTCATTTTGAAAAGATGTTTTTCTTTATCATTTGTAGCATACAAAACAATGAAAATGTAAAAATTTAATTTTTAGCCCATAAAACTTTATAAGCCTGCAAAGAATGAGTCATTGTTTTTCACTCCGGGTTGGTATTCACGAAATGGGTTGTAATGGGAAAACTATTGAAGATAAATGGTTCATTTCAAAACATGTTGTTCTTCATAGTTTACAGTATAATAAATATTAAAAAGCTGAAAATAGAATATTTTTTCCCTTAAAGAGTTCATAGTACCCTTAAACATACATATATATGCATGTTTTACCATGGAAGCTTCTTGAATATATTGAATTTTGCTTCTTTAAAAATTATTCCCTGGGTATTGGTATGATTTACAAATTATCTACAAATGTACTAGTACCTGTCTAAATACTGTTTTTTAAACCAATCACAAAGTCGTTTGAGGTTTGGCACACCACCTTGCAAAATTGCACACTATTTTTTGAGCTAGTGTGCCAAAAGAGCACTGTATTTCACCCAGAGTTATCTCTGGATGTAGATTTTCAGGGCTGCCAACCAGTATGGATGGAGGGTCTGAATACAGGAGTATAGATTTTTACCCTTTAGAGTACGAATTTCAGTTGTTATTAAGATGCTTGGACAATTCTATGTTAAATGAATTTAATCATTTTTTCTGTCACTATTTCAAAAATGGTGCATCGCTTTGGCTGAACGGCAGTCCGTTTGCCTCCACCAGCTATTACATTGCACTTGATTTACAAACGCACTCAAACATGTTGCTACAAAACATTGTATTAGTCACCAGCTTTGATTAAATAAGAGTTACACTCAGCATATTGTTTTGCTAAACGATGAGCTATGTGCATTTATACGTCTATGCAGATTAAAATGCATGTGCGTATGAGGAATAGCACAATATGGAGGAAGTCGTTCAAAAATGTTAGAATTGTGCATTGAATACTCCAAATCCCATGCAACACAAGTGTATTAGTGTTTCCCAATGGATAACAAATACAGGTAAACTTTATTAGTTGTGGCTATTTTATTTCAAGGAATGATACTTGCAAATGTATCATAATGTGAGCGAAAATGTAAGTAGTTTTGATGTTATCAATGATATCAATGATGGAGAAGAGACTGGATCTTGATTGGGGGGCAAGGGTGGGGGGGGTGCTCATGTAGGTTTTAGAATGTTAAGGCTTCTCAGCCCAGGCCCCATGTTGAAGGTCAAATGTGCTGATAACGCATCGGTAATAGAATAAATGACTGCATGAAATTATTTTGCTTCAACTTTTAACTATACTTGAAGTAATAAAATTGATGCTCAGAGGTATCGAAGGCATGTGCCAACAATTTTGAGTACCCTCTATACTTGGAGCTTCTGGGGGCTATGCCCCCCTTGGTTGCAGTTCTGCTGCGGACCTCAATGGATCTTAGACAGCCCCCATAACCCCGGGCCAGGACTTTTCTCTTTGATTTCACCCTAATCACATCACTGAATTCAAAACTAAGCTAGTTAATGTTTTTTTCCTTTCATACCTTTCTTTTAACCACATTGTGTGCTATATGTATGATAATAGAAAAATGGGTGAATGATTAATTTTGGCCTTTAAAACACTAATAGAGAGCGTTGGGAAAATAGAATTCCTGAAAGGGGTTGGCAGTCCTGAATTTTAGATTATGATATTATTAGATACAAATTGACTTGTCTATCTGTAATTTCAGTTTCATGAGTAACTATTTTCGTTGATTATGATTTCCTTTGATAACTCAAAAATTTGCTTTTAATACTCAGAATTTTTCTGATCATCTTACAATTTTAGGATTATAAAGTGGACATATACTTTCGTCAAGTGTGGACTGATAAAAGACTCGCCTTGGATGACATTACTGAACCCGTGACTCTTGGACATAAGTTTATTGATGCGGTACTGAAGTTTTATATTACTAGATTCATATTTTTATTTTCACATTGTATGAGTGCTGCTATGGCTAAGTAGTTAATCTTAAGACTTAGGCTTGCCGAGGGGTTGTACTGAACAAACTCATTCCTATAGCTTGTTGCTTAGCTGGACTTTGTGATCGAAGAATAGAGTGAACAGAACTGACAAGTAATACAGATTTGTCTCTATGAACACAGATTTCAGACCCCACATACCTTAATACTAATTGTACCTTCAAAATAAAGATTTCACTACTTTGTGCCCATTCTATAGTACGGTGCCGGGTGGGTGCGAATGCACCCTCCCGTTTTCCCACATCAGCAAATCACTTTGTCGACACCCCTTAGTGCAATCAGAAATTTAGGATGTTGCTTTGATACAGAAGGCCACAGAAGCCAAAATGTCAATAGGTCAAGTTTAACAAGTCCTTTATAAACAGTGCATAGGGGCCGCCTGAGGGCCACACCCGAGGCTAGAGTCCACTCCCACCGAGTCCCGGACATATTTACAGAAAAGATTGTTACTTCCACAAAAGACCTATATTATGAGAACATGGCTCATGGACTAGGCCCCTTTTTGCTGCACTCCAAAAGGATTAAATACAAAAGCCCTGAATATTTGTTACATTACACTTGTCTTAGGATTTGTACAATATATTTAGAAACCCAGTAGACCCATTGCAGTTCGTTACGGAATAAGTATTTCGACTCCTCAAATACCAATTTTGGGCATCATGAGCACAGTAATGACCAAGAAGGGGTTAGCATACTTGTAATCTATGTATAGCATTTTCCATCATGCATTACCATTTGCTAGGAAAATATCCTTAAAAGTGTATAATTGTGTGAAATTCGTTCTTTTAGATTTGGGTGCCTGATTTGTACTTTGTCAACGAGAAAGACGCTCTTCTTCATGTAAATACTGTCAAAAATGTCCTACTGCGGCTGGACGTTAATGGATTAATAACTTATAGTCAGAGGTATGATAACATTTTATTCTTGTCTATTGAGAAATCATGATGTGAACTTTATCATATGAACCTGCACGCCGTGATCGGGGTTGCCATTACACCCAGGCCAGTGAAAAGAATACAAAATTAGATTTTGAACAGTAAAGTCTTTTTTTTATCAAAATCCCCAGCAAGTCATGACCCTTAGGTTGCTGGCATACAGATTAGAAAAGATTATTATAGGGTTAGAATTGGGAGGAAGAGTGCAACTAGTCAGCAGGAAGAGTAGCACTTAAAAATCTACTCGTCCTCCTTGCACGCTCTCCAAACCATATTACCTGTGTGCCAAATGATCATGTTAAGATAACAATCCTAAAAAAACAGATCTGCCCATTGGCCTGTGAACTTTTGAAACCAACCGGTCGTGACTGAAATCAGACGGTACAGGGGTAGGCATTATTTTGTATCCTGTGCATGTCAGGGTATTATTTTATGCGACCACTGAGTAGTAAACCTGAGCCCAGGTAACGGTGAGGTGCCTCATATCTTAATTGTGGCTCAATCACTTACTTTTAATACTGACTACTATACCTTGTTAACCTTATTCTTGTTAAGAATGTTTTAATTCATTTTTACAATCTTACAATATAAGTTCCAGTTTCTGAACATTTTATATATAAAATTGAATCCACTAGCTTGTTACATTTGAAAATGTGACCAATGTTTGTTTTATACTGTATTGTAATTTGGAATTTGTAGGTTGACTCTCACACTTTCTTGTGAACTACTATTGAATTATTATCCATTCGACGATCAGACATGCTACATCAAAATGATGAGCTGTAAGTAGATTTACTTAATTAACTTTGGCTGACTTGATAAAAAGATTGTGTACTGAAATTATGTTCTACATGAAAATAAAGTGCCCATGTTCCAAAGACGCAACCTCAAATAGGAGGCCACCTTCCGTGGTCAGTGTACTCATTTTGTTACACATCATTATATAGCTTAAATAATGGTCTAGATTTTGATATGGCCTAAATGTTAGGTTAGGCCTTTTTTTACATGGGGTTGGCCCTTTGATATTTGTATATAACATGACATTAATACCAAAAGAATCGAGTATTTGAATGCATATGTACGTATACTATTGTTTTGAAATTTTAGTTGGCCATCTCAAAAGTGACATCAACATTCAGTGGCCAGATGAAATTAGACCTTTCCAGAACAACACGGAACTGCAGCTGCCTGAGTTTATATTCACACAATTAGTTGAAGTAGATTGCACAACAGGTATCAAACATAAAATGTACTTCGATTTTATAGTTACATTTAATGCTAACGATCAATGCATAAGCCATTGGCTCGCAAAAGAATATGGAGGGTGTCTTAGATATACTTTAGGTCCCAGAGCATCAAAAACTTTTTTTCACAGCAAATATTAAGATGTTTGGAAGTGTTATGTTGGCATCCCTGCATTCACAAAATATAGCATACCATACCATCCATTTTTAGACATCATGAAGCCGTGCCTGGGAATCCGGATCCAGATGGAGCGGCTGTTCAGCTCGTACATCCTGCACACTTTCGTGCCCAGCATCCTCATCGTGATCCTTAGCTGGTTTGCCTTTTGGGTCGACTACAAGGCAGTGGCAGCCAGGATCACTATCGGACTCCTGCCCATCTTAACACTACAGACCCAGGACTCCGGCGCTGGTTCAAGGCTACCTGTTGTCTCATATGCTATGGTGATTCTTTCCTCCCAATAAGTATACTGTAAAACTGCAAGTATTTGTGTAGCAACCTTTTTATTTGCAGTCCTTTAAAAAGTTGCAAAATGAAGTTATGAACAAATGGGCCTATTAGATTACCTTTAATGTTCATGGAACAAGCCATACTCACTTACCATCGCAGAGCTATCGAGTAGTACCACTGCGTAAATTGGTCTTTTTATAACCTAAAAGCTAGTGGTTACATGTATAAAGTTCATAGGCTGATCGGGGGGGGGGGGGTGCCTGGGGAGCGTGCCCCCCCCCTTTTCCCACCAAAATACTTATTTTATAGGGTTTTTCATGAAATCGCTAAGTGCGCCCCCCCCCCTTTTCATTAAGTGTGCCCCCCTTTTCCAAAAATCTGGATCTGCTATTGAAGTTCCTGGATATTTTGCCAGTTGGCTGGATGTCAAACTGCCTGTACTTGGTCTACAAAACAAGATGACCTCTCTACAATTGAAGCCTATCCTCCAGGTGGTTTTAAAAGACAGGTTTAACATTATTTGTCCATCACATTTCTGCAGTTGATTTACTTCCGCATGTCTGGCTGCCAGCACGTGTTTTGTGTTTATAAACTTTGAGCTGGCGCTTGTTTTGCAGACTAAAAATTTTTCCTTTTCTAATGTATATGGTTCTTACTGTATATTATCATCAATAAAATGTGTATAGTATGGCTCATTTACCCTGCAGTCGATCGACATCTGGATGTCTGGTTGCTTGTGCTTTGTGTATATGGCATTCCTCGAGTATGCGCTTATCAACATCCTCACAAGTCTACAGGATGAGTCTCAACTCATGGAGGAGGAGTTCAAGGTGGAGGAAGAGGAGGTCGTTAAGGACAAAGATAAAAAGGCCCCGGGTAGCTTCCTAGTGAGTATGCCATGATTTTATTTTTTTTTAGAAATGCTGACTTTGGAGATGTCATAGACGTTGGCCCTGTAGTTAGACCTGTTTTTAATACAACTTGAAAGGAGCAATAATAAAGTTAATATGACTGTATTTTATTATTATATTTTTCACATATAAAAAAAAAGTTAGATTTGTAACTTACATCATGGTCAGTAATGGTAGTTAGCAGCGCCGATTGCTTTATATTTGAGATTTTGTCGGTCAAGTTTTTTATATCAAATTGTACATGCACGTGACTTAAATTTCAATGTTCAGCTTTCAGATAACCCTGTCTTTGACTTCGTATTTTACAGTCGATGTTTACCAACAAGAATGCAATGATGGGGTCATATTTGGTCTCTGGCTCAAAAGGAGGAACCCGGGAAATGGCCTTTTATGTTGATCTCGTTTCTAGACTGTTATTTCCAAGTAGTTTTGCACTGTTCAATATTGCTTTTTGGGCTGCATGTGGGCCCTAAGCAAAACGTATGTAACTGTAAAACTAAGATTATGATTTGTGAATCATTTTTCGTTCAAATTTTGCAGTTTACTATTTAATTCAAAATCAAAAGGTCAGCAAACACAAAATGTTGTGAACCACTTTAAATTTTGCAAATTAGATAGCCACAAATAGGATTCCTGCGTCAAAGTGTTAAATATATATTCTACTTTTAGTCACTTTTTCAAAATACATGTATCCACAGCTTTATCTCTGAACTAACTTGTATGAAAATATTATCTATTATTTGTGTATGCAGTTGCTGCAAAACAATAATTACAAAATGTATGTTGACACTGCTTTTACTTGCAATATTATATGTATTAAGCAATGAACTAGGGATGATGAACCAGTTCATCAAAAAATAAAATTGAAGGAATCAATTGAGTGGATCAATAATAAATTTACACAGTGCAACGAATATGTACAACCATCCATGTGAAGGTTCCCCTCCCCCATATCACAATCTAGACCATTGAAAATGCAATGTTAATAATATTAACACATTCGAGTAAACGCGGCCTAGATTGAAAAACTTTTTTCTACCTAAAACCTCTGGACATGGATGTTGTACTAATACTTTTTGTATTGCAGTCTTGTTTGTCTCTGAACATAATTATGGACTTGTTTTTTGTATTAAATCACCACTAAATAGAGTTGTTTAAATTATTTTTTATTCACAAAATACACAACATTCATGTATAGGTGATTCATTCCTTTTTCTGTTTGTAATATTTTAATAGAATGGCCAACAGCCTAGCTATTTCATTTTGCATAAACAACTTAAACATTAAAATAGTACATGTAGTATGTCACTGTAGACAAAAAAATTGTAATGTCCATGAATAAAAAGAAAAAAGTTCTATGTGTATGCCAATAACCCAAGTTGAAAATAAAAAATGCCACTGTAAAACCGATTCTAGAAATAGCTGATCCATCATGTACGATGGCTTTTTGTGTTTAAAAAATTTGTTGTACATGGTCTTTTTTCTGCAGCCTAACAAAAAGAAGTAATTAATATTATAGCCAAAAGTAAAAAGTTCAATTTTTTCCAGTCATTATATTGGCGTGCATCTAAATAACAAAGAACTGATACAGACCAGAGATTTAGGTGCTGATACATCTTGCCACAGCAAGGTATCAAAAGGTTTCAAAACCATCAATGCTTTGCTTGTTCACGCTAAAATCACATCTCAAACACTCAAAATATACTTTATTGACGGGTTGGCTCTTTAACTGCTATTAGTCATATTTGAATTTATATAAAATATCTAAAATTTGTATATGCACAGTAAAATATTTCAATAGTTTAAAGAAGTTAAGCATATAATAAACAATTATCCATATATTTTTTCTTAAATTTTCTGCAGTCATAAACAAGGAATAACTAGATCAAAAGTGTTCAAAGAACACGGCGTCGCTAAAACAACGTTGACATATAGGTGCTTAAGATATTGCATAAGTATGATGGTTGTAGTTCACGCGGGAATTCAGAAATAATGAAATCTTTAAAAAAAAACTTGAAATTGCTCCGGAACCTATACTTTTCTTGGCAAATAGCTAAAAATTGAAAACTCATAATGTAATCGTCTCAATGAATATAAACAGTGAACCAATTTTGAAGATTTTGTCTTCAAAGGCAATGAGACTATTGATAAAAATGTTGAATATGGAACCAAAACGGCACACTTTTATTGGCAAAGTGCCAAAGATGAACATATATGATTGTTCCTATGTATGTGAACATAGAATGAAATTTTGAGGTCATGGTTCAAAAAGTATTGAAAGTATTGAAGAAAGTAGCAAAAAACTAAAATGTCTATAAACTGCTACACAATGCTGGGCTCTCTGAGCACTTTTCTTTTTTTAGTTGGCAAAGGGCCAACATTCAACATTGGTTGTGGCCCATAATATTGTATGAAATACGCAAGTTTTGTGTCAAGCTAAATATGCCAAAATTGGCTGCCAATGGCCTTTTGGAGTAAACACTTTGTTTGGCAAAGTGCCAAAATTGGACAATGATGATGGTCACAAGGTATATAAGCATTGTATCAAATTTGGAACTCATGATTCAAGCTGTATTGAAACTGTTGAAGAAAATGACAAAAATGACCTAAAATGGCCTTCAGGAAATCACACTTAAATTGGTATAGTGCCAAGACTGAATACATATGATGGGCTCTAGGCATGTAAGTATTTTACCAAGTTTGAATGTGTTCATCCAAGCAGTTTTAAAGATACTGCAGAAAACGTCCTAAATGGGCCATAAATGGCCCCATGTAAAGCACACTTTAATTGGCAAAGTGCCCAAAATCAAATCACTCCGGTGTCGCATCGTGCCACATAGTTGTGTAAAGTTTGAACGGTATATCCTCTAGCTTGTCCAGAGACATATATACATGCACGCATACTGACATGCAAACAAAGTGATCACAAGGCTTTCGCTTCAGCTGCTGAAGCGACGCAACAATATGAGGGGATTTGGGCCTTAAGCAAGTGCTGATCATGGTTAGCAAAAAGCAAAAAGTAGCCTAGATCTGCATTGCATAGTCATGTGTAGCCCCCTTACCCCTCCCCATGTGTTAGAGTAAGCCACAAGGTATGAATTTTGTAATCCTATGATGAGGCTACTTTTATAGCAGCCTGTCGATGACGTCACATATAAAGTACTAATTGATGAGGTGTTTTTGCGTCGCTTCAGCAGCTGAAGCGAAAGCCTTGTGATCACTTCGTTTGTATGTCAGTATGTATGTATATATGTCTCTGGACAAGCTAGAGGGTATACCGATGAACCGATTTTGTTCAAACTTTACACAACTATGTGGTACGCTGCAACACCAGAGTGATTCGATTTGGGCAATTTCCCAATTAAAGTATGCTTTCCACGGGGCCCATTCATGGTCCATTTTGGAGGTTTTCTACAGTATCTTTAAAATTGCTTAGATGAACACATTCAAACTTGGTACAATGCTGTTATGCCTAGAGTCCATCACATATATTCAATTTTGGCACTATGCCCATTTAAGTGTGATTTCCCGAAAGCCATTTTAGGTCATTTTTTGTCATCTTCTTCAATAGTTTCACTACAGCTTGAACCATGAGTTCCAAATTTGATACACTGCTCATATACCTAGTGGCCATCATCAGTGTCCAATTTTGGCTCTTTGCCAATCAAAGTGTTCTCTTCAGAAGGCCATTGGCGGCTAATTTTGGCACTTTTAGCTTGACACATGACTTCCCTATTTCATAGAATATTAATGGGACTGGTGACCACAACCTACGGTGAGCTTTTGGCCCTTTGCTAACTTGACGAAAAGTGCTCAAAGAGCACAGCATTGAGTAGCAGTTTAGATATTTTAGTTTATTTTTGCTACTTTCTTCAATCCTTTCAATACAGTTTGAATCATGACCTCCAAATTTCATTCTATGTTCACATATGTAGTGACAATCATATACTATTATGTTCATCTTTGGCACTTTGCCAATTAAAGTGTGCCGTTTTAGTTCCATATTCGACATTTTTATTAATAGTATCAATACCTTTGAAGAGAAAATCTTCAAACTTGGTTCACTGTTTACATTCATTGAGACCATCATGAGTTTTAAATTTTGGCTATTTGCCAACAAAACTATAGGTTCCAGGGAGCAATTTCAAGGTTTTTTTTTAAATGCTTATAATCGCCCATATGTCAGCGTTGTTCTAGCGACGCCGTGTTCTTTGAACACTTAATGTAGGTGCCCTGTATCACATATTTTAATAACTGTACAAGAAAGTTTAGTATTTCTTCTAATGTTTTATTCACAAACGGAAATTATTTGGAACTATGTTCAGGGCATAAAAATATTATGTAAATGGTGGTGATTCAGCAGGTCAAAGATGAACTAGTCATGGCAAAACAAGGGGTGATCATGTGTTTGGCTTGTTTACATGATAATTCCCTGGCCAAAATTCAAGAATTCATAGTAGATTAAAGAAATGACACTGAACTACTAGTATTTGGCATTCATATATTTTTCCTACACATCCTCTCAAACAACGACTATACAACCGAGCTGAGAAGACAGGGAAGTCTGTACATTCGCAATGCTACAAGAAGATTCAAAAGGAGAAGCAAGCTGCCCTGAACCAGGCACACTGGCAATATGTCAATAACATACTGCTGAGGGGACTGGACGAAAACAACAGCAAACCGTTCTGGTCATACGTGCGTAGCCAGAAACAAGACAACCTGGGAGTTTCTCCACTCAAGGAGGATGGACAGCTGTACGCCGATTGAGCCAAAAAGTGCGACATACTTACCAAGCAGTTCAAGTCCGTCTTTACAAAGGACCGAGATGACCATAACAGAGAGTGCAAACTTCTATGCCCAGCCTACCCACCAACCCCAGATCTAGTCATCAGAGAGGAGGGAGTTAAAAACTGCTGGAGGACATTAATCCATCCAAAGTTGCCGTACCTCACCAAATTCCCTGTAAATTGCTCAAGGAATTGGCACCCCAGTTAGCACCAGCTCTCACCATGATCTTCTGACAGTCGCTACAGTCAGCGGAACTCCCCTCTCCATGGCTCACAGCTTGGATCGCTCCCATTTTCAAGAAGCGATCCAGAAAACTACCGACCGGTATCACTGACATGTGTGACTAGCAGTTACTTGAACACATCCTATGCACACACTTGCGAAGGCAGATGGACAACCACGGGATTCTAACCAAATTCAACCATGGCTTCAGGAACAAACACTCCCGTGAATCACAACTACTAGTCACCACGTACGACATGCAGTCTCGTATGGATCGGAAAGAGGAGGTGGACATTGGCAGTATTGGACTTTAAAAAGCCTTCGATACAGTGCCCCATCAGCGACTGATCCATATGTTTGAGCATATGGGCATTCTTTCATGACCACCTTCATTCATGGATAGATTCCTTTGTGAGCCAGAGGACCCAGAGCGTGTTGATTGAGGGTCACCACTCACAGTAGGACAGAGTCGACTCTGGCATCTCGCAAGGTACTGTCCTTCTTGTGCTACATAAACGACTTGGCAAGCGTCCTTGACCCAAATACAGATTGTTCACAGGTGATTGCCTTGTATACAGATATATTACCAACATTGAAGACCAGGTGCAGTTACAGAAAGATTTAGACTCCCTAAGTTTGTAGGCAAGATGCCTGGGCATGAAATTTAACACCAAAAAAGTGATATCATGTACATCAAGAACCGCAGTGGACCCAGATTTTATTAACTGGACAACACCATCCTCAGCAATGTTCAAGAGGCCAAGCATCTCGGAGTCACACTTACCTCCGACATGACGTGGACATCCCACATCTCCTCCATGGTATCCAAGGCACACCAACGTCTTGGCTTCATCAAGCGAAATCTGAAGGGAGCTCCATACAAACACCGGAGCACCATATATATGAGTATAGTCAAAGCTCAGATGGAGTATTGTGCAGTGATATGGTACGCTACCTCCAAGTGAGACATTGTCAAACAGGAGAGAGTGCTAAGACAACCAGCACATTGGGCAAGAGGCCAGCATGGAATAGTCAGTGTCACCCAATTCCTGAAGGATCTACATTGGACTGAGTTAGCGGACCAGCACCGGGATCATCGTCTCACCCTGTTTTGCAAAGTTCTGAATGGCTTTATTCAAATCCCTCCCCAAGAGATTGACATTAAGTGAGCACCAAGACCGGCTCACCTCCCACTCAACCAGCTTAATTTGAAAAGACCACGGGTGAGCCATACGGCATCCCCTCTATGGCACAGCACTGTGTACAGGACCATACCACGTGGAACAATCTTGCTGCCACAGTAGCAGAGCCTGAGGCCAGCACTCCAGCAGCTTTTAAAGCCAGGCTGGCTGCTCTCTCTCCATAGAGTGTGCACCACCCCTCCGCGTGTTGCCTCCTAATAAGATCCTCTACGGAGTATTAATCAAGATCAAGATCAAGACCCTGAATATTTCTGAGAGAGCAAGGCTTTGTTAATAGAACAATCTGTCTTAGGTACTGCCCATTATTTATTACCGTGGGGAGTGTGAGGATTTGGTCTGATGTTCATGTAAAAAATTCATGACCCCCCTTATTTTTATTTACAAAAAGGCACCCCCATTTTTTCATGTACAAAATATGTGACCCCCCCCCCTTATCAAATGTTTTTTGCCACGATTATACGCACTAAATTAGTATGTGTTTTACCCATGAAATGACGGTAACATGAATAATGAAAAACATCTTTAATATTACCCTGGCACAAAATAGAGACCCCCCCCCCTTGCACCTCTTGTACTTGGTACAAAATTGATGACCCCCATAAAAATTCCTGTACCACACTGGAGAACCCCCCCCCCCCTGGATTTCCTCAGACTCCCCCCTGACTTAAATAATAAGCACTCCCTTTCTACAAAAGTCTGGTACTGTAACAAAATGCATGTGCCGTGTCCGTGGACGTTGTGATTATCATCAACAAAGTCATTAGATCTATATCGTCAGGACAGTCAGTGTTCACTGTTCGGATGTGTGAGTCCCACACTTTCACAGCACACATCGATTAACGATCACTAATAATAAAATAATGAATATGATGTACTCAATAGCAAATCCGGGGTGGCGGGGGCGGGAGTGGGTGGTGGGAAAGGGAGAAGGGTGGTGGTGGTGGGGGGTGGATGTCTTGGTACATATGACATATGTGTCGGGCGCGATTCGCGATTTGAAATGATTCGATGCATACATAATATACATGATTATGAAGATAAATGATTTGGGGTGTTTGTTATTATCAAACCCATTGTAATTTATTTGTATTGACACAATACCCTTCATTTTTATAAAGTAAATCATTTTTAAAAAGTAAATTTCAAAGTTTAATTAATTCTTATGATCATCTAGACTGTTATGGGTTATGTTTGTGCATCGCCATTTGTCGTGTGGTTTACGGAGGTCGTAGGGTAAAACCCTGTTTATGCTGTTCAAGTGTGAACGGGCTATGGCGGGTTAAGAGTTCACATGCACAGTGTTTAAAGGGTTACCCTCGGGTAGGTTAGCATACTGCATCATTTTAACGCTTTACTTTGCCTCTGCTAGTTCAATTTTACTTCGTGCACCTGTACATTTCGAAGAGGACATCTGCAATACACTGCTATTTATTAGTGTCCTCTTTTATTTTTACTATGGTATAGACAACGTTTGGAGTTACTGTGATAATGTCACAGAGTTGAAAAGTAAAGTTAAAAGTGTTCGGATAGACTTGCGGATTACAATTCATAGGAAGCCATTTTACAAAGATGCAGACTACAAAGAAAAGTAAGTTTATTAGGAATTTGAATCATTAGCTGAATAATGTCTGAATCCAAGTTAGAATATTTAAAGTGTACAAACTTTATATTGCTATATGATTGCTGATTTTTTTTTGTCCACTAGCTGTTATAAATACTGACACTGACGACAGGAATGCTTTTAACCCTCAAGTTTTAGCTCTTATATAATGGCCCCTTAAATTCCTACTTTAATGATAAATACTTGACTAACTTTTTTGCTTCTTCATGGGTCTAGGATCTTTATTGTCTCTAATCATGTCTTTTGAATGTTAGAGAAAGTTACCTTGTTTGATCTTGTTTATAATTAGTAGACCTCAAATTTTATACCTGTGGTCTCAATTTATGAGATAACTGGTAACCTACAAAATGTTGTATAATACATGTAGTTCTATTGATATTAGTTCTAATAATTATGACCTCTGGATTCCAAACTTTCGCCTTAATTTAACAATTACAATCACTTTCCCAGAGTATGGGAAAAAATCATTGCCCGTTAAGTAGATGCAATACAAGAAATAATTAATTCTTGTCTCAATAGTGTACTAGCAGGAATACAATAAATGGGGAATGTTCCCCTATTATCTTATTTTTGGTACTCATAAATGCAAGCCATTGACTGTAAAATATCAGATCATTTAATATATGCAAATATGAATAAGAAGGTATTTGAACAAATTTAATGGTTAGTTCATGACATTTGCTCCAGTCCCAGGAGGCAACTTGTGTTAACAATGTTTTCATGCATCTTGATTCATCTAATTTGCATGTACTTTGTGATCGCAGAATGAAAATGACTGAACCATGCACATAGACTAGATAACATTGTTAAAGAAGAAGTTTGTCTTATAAATGAATTATAAAATGACAGTTTGAAATAACTTCAGCAATTTATTGGGCTTTCTTATACATGACAGAAATTGCTAAAGTACACGTAGGGATATTCTAAAACAATTTTTCAGTCAAATACCTCCTTATAATAAATGGAATATATTTTTGAAACTCTGAAGGGCTGTCTCTTTAGTCTATCTCTTTATTATTTACACAATTAAAATAGCTGTTTTCAAGAATATATGTTGAAGAAATATGTGAACTTGTACTCTGTGGGCCTAGACATACATGGTATGTGATGATATGCACATAAACAGAAAACTAGGTAATAAAAAGTACCTATGGTTGAATTTCTGGTAAAATTTTATTTCCAATTTTAAGAGTGCTGGTGGACAACTTTAAGAGCTAACATAAATGTGAAATTTGCATGTAGCAAATTGAATGTGAGATTGTCCTTATCACACAAGTTTTACACCTGTATTGCTTTGCATAGTAATTATCATAGTTTGCTTATGGCCAGTAATGCACTTGATATATTTCTATAATGGTCACAATGATATTTAGTACACTGACTGAATAGTGAATACAGTAAGACCTCCAATTAACACGAATGTTATAAAGACCCACCCTAAAAATAATAAGACCATTTTGCGGCCACAAACCTTTATAATAAGACCATCCAGAAGCTCCATAAGGAAACCACTTTTAAAATCAAGTCTAACAAAAATATGTGTGTTTTAGGTTTCTTAATTAATTGCATAGCATTTAATTGAGTGTATACTATCATTAATGTACAGAGCCAGAATTTCAGAATGAACCACACAAATATATAAATGAGAAAAACAAAATGTAAGAAAGCATGTGTAGTTATTTGCATTATGACATGATTTATGTTTGCAATACAGTAGGTGCAAATCAACAAGAGTGTCACAACACCCACACAGCCTTGGTGACTTTTAAGTCAATATTGAATAATCACCTGATAAGGTGATGTCATCATCACACCATTCATAGATCAATGGAAATAGTTGGACCAATAGTGATCAGAAGGCAGTTGCATAATGCATTTACAATTGGTCCCCTCTAAGTTGAACTTACTCAGATGAATCATATTCATTGTATAACAGAAGCAAATAACATTTCATAAAAGCACATTTGTAAGATTTCATTTTGACTTGTACAACTACAGCAAATCCGGCAAATGAGGTGTTCTGCAAGTTCTTTTCTTGTTACTTGCAGTCCCAAATTAGATAAAACACTAAAAAGTTAACTAGCTTGATGTAATGATCTACTTACTTTTTGTGAAAAAATATGGACAATTTAATGTAGGTCAAGATGACATGTCAGTAGAAAGCAGATTTCGTTATACTTCGAAAACAAATTATTGAAATCAGCATTCAATGAAAACTACTTTATTACTTATTGTTAATGGATGTATATAACAAACAGGGTATTGCATGTATTTAACATGTAATTGCTTATGAAAACACACTCTTCAAATTATCAAATTATAGGATGTTCAAAGTGCTTTATCATTGACTAGAGCAACACAGCTCTGGATTTGTGAGGACAGATCACATGATTATTGCCTCAGTTAGATTAGTATTGTTATTGACTGTCAAATTTAGTGGTTACACTGTTTTATCTTATTTTTATTTAATCAAAACCCCAAAGTTAGCATAAAGTTAGCAAGAAAGGATGTACTGAGATTTTATAACTGTCTTTGTGAAAGTGGTAAATAAGTATATCATTCAGAAGATGTTTTATATTTAAATAAGTATGTTTATCACTAGGTAAGATTGGAGCGTGGGTGTTTTTGATATTGCTGTGAATTAATATGGTATGTGTTCTAAATATTGAACTGTTCATGACTGTAATATTAATGATTAACAGCCACTTAAATGATGAGAAATATACACAGATAAGAATCACATGCATTTAGAAGCAAACCCATGTGTTGGCAACCATCAAATATGATATCATAACCATCTTATCATGCAGATATAGTGGTACTGAAGAATATTAAAGAGGAGGACAACTTGGAAATCTCTTTCAAGCTTTGAACCTGTTTCAACAGAATGTGAAAACCTTTTGGTGTTTAAAAGTGAAAGTTTAATGTGACACATTACAGCTGTAACATACAATTATGAAGCAGACAACAGAAATAGGATTAAAAGTAAGAAGTTAGTAATTTTGCTGCGTTTGAATAGCAATCCTGGAAAATTAACACAAATTTGTCGTATCACAGCGTTGAGGGAAAGAGCTACACATAGAACTATGTGTATGTTTGAACCACAGAGGAAATGCATCATTTCTCACAGTAGAATAGCAGCCTCGAGTCTATGACATTTCGTGTAAAAACCAATATGAGATAGCTGTTATAAAGGCTGTCTGGATGCTGTCCTTTGTCAACTTTGAGATGATGTATCCTGGTAAAAACAACATTCCTTGGAAAGCGTGCTAGAGGAAAATGCCCAGGATATTACACTCTAGGAGTTAGAAAGCTATGATGATGTAATTTTTTTTTATAGTTTTCATACTAGAGATTTCAGTCCGGTTTTGTTAGATTAATATAATGCTTTATGCTTACCATCAGGAATTATAAGTTTATAACACATTTAAATTAATTTTATGGCACAATCTTTTGGATATAATTAGTGGATTAGATACACTATGAATTGATAAGTATATGTGAATATTGTTTGAACACAGTTGCATGACATTTTGTGTATCACAAGAACTTTGATTGTATTTGGACGCGTTGACAACTTTATCAAATATATTGGTTTCCAAGTTCACAGAATCACTACATACACAATATCAGTATGGATGTGGATGACAAGAAAGGTTAGTAATTATATTATATGCAAATACTTCAATTCAAGGAAGTATCTTGTTTGTTGAAAACACAACATTGAAAAAAAAAATATGTGTGAAAGTCATTTCGATTGAATGATCAAAATATTTAGGTTTGATCTTTATATCTACAGAATGAACTGGTGTGACTTCATTATATATTAAACATACTAGCCTTTGGCTAGGTTTGGCTGATGTTCATTGGATGCTTCTTTTGTTACGGAGGTGAATGGTGCTGGGTCTGGCTGACTCAAATGCCCATACTTATTTGAAGGCCCAAATATAGATAAAATAAAGTGTCTGGAGTTTTGGAATTGAAATGTGAATGTACTTTTTTTAGTTGATTCTTCATTTTTAACCTAAAAGCCCATGGGAGTTTGTAGTTGTATATCTATTGTTGTTTTTGTTTAAGTCAGCCTTGTGTACTAAGTTCACTCAATATTTAGCATGGAAAGTCTGAAGTTATTGTGCTCTCCTGATAGCCACATTATTTAGTAATTATAATTAAATGCAATTCTGATCATATCATCAGAAAGAATAAATTAATGTTGATGTAGTTGTCTATAATATTCTGAATTCATAATTCAAGTCTTAAAACTCGTTCTCAGGTCTTCACATTTTACACCAGATCATTGGCACAATGGTCAATCAATTGATCATTTCTCACATACTTGTATCTGCAGCACATTCAAGCCCACAGTGCTAATCAATCACATAATCCCTCAATCTTTCAACCCAATGACCTGTACCTGCAGTGTACAAAATGTACATGTAATTAACATGTAGGTACCAGAGAGCAGTGTACAACTATTTACGCAATGGGCTTGCTCAACACCCATCATGAGTCCTACTCACTATCTACTCAGCCACAGAAACACATATATGCAATCATATAAATTTCCAATAGGTGGCTCGGTAAGAATTTTCAACTTTTTAGCAGATATATTGATTGTGATAGAGGTATTTCAACCATATGTTACAAAACTGTTCAATGTCTTGAGCTTTTGCGCTTCACAAATGCAGTGAGTAAGCTTATTGAAGACGCCTTGACAGATATATTGTAATATGAAAACATCCAGGGAGAAAGCTAGGTTTTAGTCTGGTGAAATTACACTGATTATTTAACTTATTACTTGATATCACATGCTTGAAGCATTCTGACAAATATCACTGCGCAGAGAGTTACGTATAGTGAATTCGTCCATCTCATTGTATTTTCACAGATGCATAAAGGATATACATACATGTAGCTTGACAATGAGATTGGATACATGTAAATAAATAGGAATCTTGTTTGTGTATAGCTAAACACTACTAACTATTACACAAGTAGAATCTAATATGAACTTATTTTCTAATCTCCAGCTTTTTTCTCTTTAATTCCAATTAAGAATTGATACTTAGGTATATCAAGAACAAAGATTTATTATCATATGGATAAACCTTGCCAAATATTGTCAAAAATTAAAGTTATAACTAGCATTTTAACACTGCCAAAATAATTGTTTTGGATCGGATTTACCCAATGAACTTCATATTAGCTGGGTGTTCCAGATTAGGGCTAGATTGCTAGAGCTGCATTAATGGCCTGTAATTGTGCATCCACCCTCATTTACAAAATCGAGATATAGTATGTATTTTTTATTTGCCAAGCATGGAGAGAACTAGACATATCTACCTATTAAAAACTAGGATAATATAAAATCATGGAGCCTCCTTTAAAACCAGGAACATGTACATAAAAGCCAGGATTATACATAAACGATGGCACCTCCCCTGAACCCCCGACCTCCCCCACTGACGGACCTTCCGTCCTGGGTGGCACGGCACTCCCTGTCGGCCCGCGTTGAGGCGATGTTGCAGCGGGAGGGACTGACGTCGCGGCCGGCCCTAGCTGCGTGGCTCAGCCTCGGGGGCTGGGGCACGGTGGGCACATGGGGGCTCAGCACAGGCGAGCAGTGTCTGCTGTATAATGCGCTCAAGGCTGGAGTCCCCGGCTCAGAAGCTTGGATGGATGGTAAGCTGATGCAGATCCACGCCTAGGGTGCCTTTTTCAGTGCCCCAAATAAGTCCTTGTGTGATTAGTATCTAATCGAAAGGATCAATAGGAATTATAACATTCTCGTCCTCCTCTTTTTCAAAGCCTTCCTTCATATGGTGAATATTGTTATATACATAGTATTGGAGTCTTGTTCAGTACACGTAAAACAAATTTAAAAAAGACCGTACATGTATGCATTGATAATGCTATTTGGATTCTGAAACACCACATCAGTTAAAAAATTAAAAAGAAATGAAGACCTTGTATACATCTATACTACACTATAATGAAATTCTTTATGTGATGGTCCAAATGCATCTTTGCTAACTACTCAGGGTAGCATGTCTAGCAGCAGTTGTGAGTGCATTATGACTAGCATCTTGCATTTTTGTTGAGGTTGTATGAAAATAGACCTTTTGTTTGGACTGCCATTTATTGTCATATAAGTTACAATCAGATAACTTGCTTATGTGTAAAATCTTTTACTCTGAGCTTTTATTAGATCTTGAACTTTTTGCTATTCTCAATATCTTGTGTTTAAGTCTGACTTTTCCAAAATTAAATCTATTATGTGAAACAGATATAGGAGTTGTTTGAGCAATGTATTCTGTATATGATTGATTGAAACAGCTTTCAGGGTCAAATTCTTACTGTTCACAAGAGGCAGGGGTGGTTGTAAACAAGTGTTTTGTGAAATTCGAAAGCCCTGTTTGCTTTTCTGGTGGTTATTGATGGTTATTTTTTCAGGTGAAATGTGAAGAACCAAACAACATCAGACTTTATTGAAAATATTAATCTTGTACATTACAAATTACTTCAGTGATTATTGTGTTTTTATTTGGTGTTGATCCATTTTGTTAATGCAATGGTCAGACATTCCTAATTATTTAATGATCAGCAGAATCGTTTGTGTTCTTCCATGTATTTCTCATCTAATACATGAACCACACATTACTGATAAATTTACAAGGATTGAAATTTTTGAGGGTCAGACTGGGGCTTTTTATAGGTAAATAAACATACAAGTCTAGGTTGGATTAGCATGTTTTTGTTAACACAATACATGTACATATATAAAATGACAAATATTTTGTTATGATTATTTTGTGCCAAAATAGTATTTTCTCAAATGTAAGTTTTATTCACCAGGATTGTGAACTGTTTTCCTTTTAATGTATTTGCTCTATCTAATCAGTTGATAAGTTGTTCTTTCTCTTTCAACAGTGTGAACTGTGCAATTGTTTAACGTTTTATATTGTTGTTGTTGGATGGCTTATTTTTGAAAAAAAAGCATGATAGGTTCAACATGGGTTTCCAAACAAATTAGAAGATCTACATGCTTATGATTTTATTGTACAATTTTAACAGACTTGATACCTGATTTAAAATTCTGCCCAAAATAAAGTTTTCCATTAAATTTTCACCTCCTTTCCTTACTGTACCAAGTTTAAGTTAACAGTCACAACTCATCAAGTGAAGGTTTGTTAAAGTTTGCTCAACTCAAAACATGACGTTGAGTAGATGTTGCTCTGTCAGAGTAACAGATCTATTGACTTCATGTCAATAGGCAGAAGATGAATATGATAGATGGGAGGAAGAACCATACAGTGAAACATTGAAACTCCTAATAAGACAACCTATCTATTGAGACCACCTCTATACTGAAATCATTTGTTGAGGTTCCACATACAATATCCATCAAGTGACTAACCTATATATTGAGATCTCAAGGCCTGAATACTCACGTGGTCTTAATAGAGAAGGTCTACTGCATATGCATGCATAGTGTGCAAGTGTGTGCTTATATTTGCTGTGAATGTAGTTGTATGACTGTTACAGTCAGTCTACCAACACTGCCTATATATTAATTAGTCCCATTAGAGTCAACCTGCATGACTTGTACCTATTAAAAGTGTTGGTACCAAGGAACACTGTGCTACTGGCGAGGAATGAGTTTGCTCAACAGTGACCACCAATGATAATGATTGGTTATGATGCTAAATACATTACTGAGTACTTCTCAATACAAGAATATGCATATGGTGCATATCTTTTGTTTTCAAAATGTGGCTATCTCTCAAATGAATTGAGGAAAGTGATTGATGGACGTCATCAGGTAGGCCATGTCCCTGCCCCTCACACAAAGGGTTAATCTTTGTAGTTGCTCAACTGATTAGCTTCTAAGTGAAAGGGTTAATCTTATCAACCAGACCTGCTGTCAATCACTGGATACAGTAAAGCTTTCTCTTTTTGAACACAATCGACAATGGCTTGTGTTGATTTTTTGTAATGCAGGGATGATCATGGGCCCCAATATTGAAAGTGTTGGTTAATTACAATATGTACTTTTTTTCCTGGTTATACATTATTATATTTCAACCATGCTGAGGTCCATGGTGTTGATACTCAATACATCTATATAATTTATATAACGAACTGTTATTTATTATGCATATACAACACTAACAATGCATGTCTTTACTGACTACTATTTTGGTATATAAATGACTACTATAAATGCAATTTATTAATGTTGATTCATATGAGTTGGTAAATTGGTATAAATTGATTTCAATGCTGATTCATGAGTTAGAAAATTGGTATAAATTAATTTTAGTGACTAAATAAAGTGCACAATATCATAAATATTTTATATATTTTACCGAAAATGTGTTTATGGTTGATCCAAACCTTTGTCTTAAATACATGTACAGCTGTAGGCTATGTAGATTATTCAATAAAATCATTATCACAACATTGATGCAAGTTTGAAGATGAATGCCATAGATCACAGATATTGAATATCAACAAACTTATTGTTTTAGCTTGTTCATCAAAACAAATGCTGTGAATCCCAGTCATTCATAGATGCTTTGAAAGTAAGCTTTGTTCTTCTGAAGATCCACAAAGATTCATCATAATTCATTGTATCATTTTTGAAAGAGCTTTTAATCAAGGCAACATGCTGTCAGCACACTAGTTTATATTTGCTTTTTTTCCTACTAAGATAGAACATTGCTGTTACTGTACTTGGTGATCTCATTAAGATAGAACATTGCTGTCACTGTACTTGGTGATCTCATTAAGAAGAAGTTAACTCTGAGCTGTTAACATCTTGCAGCTAGACTAATCCAGTTAATCCTATAAGAGCAGAAAATAAGTGCAGATGAACATTCAGAGGTTTACAGTAATGCCAGAGAATTGGTGCATGCCACAATTCCCACAGGTGGGAAACCAGTACCCTGCAGGTCAAATACTCAAAAACCTAGCACAGCTAGGATTGAGTGTAGATGCTATCTAGCGACAGTACTAGCCACATGGTTTTGTTGATGATATGCAACACAACCGGTCCATTTCCCGTTCGTTTGTTCAAATTACACAGTGGTGAAAGTGTGTTTTGAAATGTTGACTCTGGATTTAATTTCAGTTTGTGAGTGAAAATCTGGGAGTGGATTATTCTATGAAGTTTCTTCACTTTGCTTTGGAGAGGAAACAGTTGTATAACAAGATGTGTAATCAGAATGAAATTAATGAGATCGTTGAATGAGTTATCAAGTTGATTTGTGATTTGTTCTGGTTCTCTTCAATTGCCATGTTACATCGGGAAAAGGAAGCTGATTTAATGCATTCTATCGTTTATGTTCCATTCTTGGAATGAGTTTTAATTTCCTTTATTGCTGATATGATAGCTGCATGGATTTCTTCATTTGATAGAAATTTTCAATCTCAATTCACATAGCATTTTGGATATTGTTGAAAAAAATCCTTGTGACCATGTCTTTGTTATTTGTGTCTTGAGCAAGTGTTGACAATGGTGATGTTTTTATGATTCATTACTGTGAGGCCTTAGGATATGAATTACTGGCTGTCAAATATATTTCTCTTTTGTTTTACATAGTGATGTTTTCTACGGAATAGAATTAAAGCCTAACTTGTCATGGATATAATCTCAGCATGGAGCTATAATTGTTATTCTGGATCGTTCAACTTCAGACAGCTAAGCATGTTATGTCATCATCAAGTGCTTTTATCAAGCTGAATGTGTTGGTGTTTGGATAAAACTTAACACTTGGTCATAACTTAAAAAAAAAAACACTTTAGACTGTGACATCAGCGAATTTTCAGCCTAAAATCTTGTCTTGACTTTTTAATGTAAATTTGAAATCTGTTCAGCACAATCCACATTATTCTTAAAAAAAACAATTCAAGAGCAGTCATCTGTCATAACTGAACTTGGTGACATTATCAATAACAAGACTTGCTGAATGATTCTTCGTAAATTGTTTCATGTAACTAAATGCTAAATGCCAAATCGCCAGTGGCTTGTGGTGAAATGAACTAAAGTGACTAATGATTCACCATGACCATAAGACGACAAAACATTGAATTCAAATTTCATCCCTATGCAAAGAAATACTTGATTCTGATTGGCTGGCTAACCCTATAAGTTAGATAAGCTATTCCTTCACTGCTTCACCCTGACACAGCCCCATAACAATGCCGGGGGACTCGCACCTGGATAACGATTCTAATGTCTCCCGTCTGTCGCCCCCACCCCCGCCCCTGGGGCACTCATCGCCACGGTTACGGCCGCGCTGCCCCACAGCGCCTCCGCTTCACACAGACGACGATACGTCAAGTCTGGAAGAACGAGAGGAGCTGGAAGAGGAGGATCATCATGGGGTCATGACCCCAAGGCCGGGATTCTACCTCGGGGACGACAAACGTAGGTTTTTTTGAATGGCTCAGAACTTCAGATTCATCATGAATCATGACTTAATATATTAGAGTTAAACTGTTGTCAAAAGTGGTAGAATGTACAGGCAGTCTTTATGTTTAGGGAAAAAGAACATCAGGGGGTGATGGTGCCAACTCAGGGCTTTTACCTTGTGGTCGAGGGAAGATGACATTATACATAATGGGTAAAATTACTTTAGTTAGCTGTTGTCTAAGTGGGTTGTACAACAAGTGAGTCTCCATATACAGGCAGGCGGAGAATGGTATCAAGATGCAGACAAAAATTGTAAGTTCTTTGAACTTACAAATACATTTCTTCCAGTCATGGATACAAAGTTTTCATTTTGCTGGAAGTGGTTAGCTTTTTAAGGTCTGAAGATCATTGAATCTACATGTAATCATTCACTGCCAGCATAGAAGTAAAATAAAACTGATGAAAAGTGATTTTCGTCATGGTATTTTTGTAAATATGATGAGAATTGAGTAGTTACTGTTTTTGTCAAAGAGTAACTGGTGCATACTTCACATGTGAAGCCAAACCTGAAATGGGAGTCTTGCTGTTTGATGGAACCCCAGCCAAATGTCAAATGTCAGTCAAAAGTTTATGGAGATCAAACAAGATCTGCTCATCTTCATTGTTACTTTCAATCTTTGGGTGAATCTGTTTTAAGTTTGCAGATGACTTTTCTACAAAACACCTTTGTGATTGAAACATTTTGAAGGTATTATGTAAATAACTATAATTGTTACGCTTGGGTCTATAGGGGTGTTATGATGATGTTGCCTTCTTTCCTTACATTCCATTCATTATAATCTACTTACGAAACTACATGTACTCTTGAAAACTTAAAATTTAGGATAGCACAAAATGATTTATAATGTTAATTGTGTTCAACTTTATTTCACCAAGAACAATATACACAATAACATGAAGCTGGCATGTACGGTACATTGTTCAATGTATGTTTCACACTTGTTGCTGTAAAAGCGCGAGTTTATTTATCGCAAGTGTGAATTACGTTCTCTTAGTTTGAAAGTGGATATAATCAGGGAAGTTTTGCTGGTTTCATACAAACTACACAGCCGGCTATATTGCCACTGTGGTTTTGAAGGTGGGATATGTAAGTGGTTAAAAGACTTCAACTATCCAACAATCAACACAGGAATGGCCCCAAGGTAATACACACAGACCTACATGTACAGAGCAACAAACTATGTTGGATTGTTAAAAGTACAATTTATAGATATTCTAAATAGTAGGGTAGACAAATTCCTGGAATTTCACTTGGCACCTGTAGATTTTACCTGTCCTGTCAATTGAAGACTTTGAAAATAGAGTTTTTATGTTGAAAATTCTGTTCTTGTCCTTTTGAAATGCATTATTCAGATTTACCTGCTCAGTCAAATTTTAACCTGCCCCAGGCATCCGGTCTGTCTAATTTGTCTACTTGTTGCATTATGTTTGATGGTTTGTTACTTCATTTCTTGTACATGTACTTCATTTCCTTGATTGTATCATATATGTGTATTAGTTCAAGCATTTGATATAAAATCTCACTTGGCGAATTGATATGTCAAATTTTGAGGGCCTCATCCAACTATCACAAAATTATCCATGATGTAAAACTACCTCAAACAACCCAACCTGCAAGCTTTGTTTTTAGAAAAAAACTTAACAAATCACAAATTATGATATCACAAAATTATCCATGATGTAAAACTAACTCATACAGGTCCAGGTAGGATGATGCATCCAAATCAGTATGGAGTGCATGTATAGCAAAACTTACCGTACATAAAATGTTGTGTAAATGATGAAAAATTTGTTAAGAATAAGGGACTGCGCTCTTTGACTCATGTAATGAAATCAAGCTCTTTGACTCAGCCAATAAAATCAATGTGAATAAGCTTTCAGTTGTGTACACTGGAGTACCACACAGTTGCATAAACATTGTTTACTTGCTTGTCAACAGGCCTTCCTCCTGGAGAATGTTTGTCCTTATTCTCAACATTACAGTACAACCTCTATTACTTAACCTGTATCAGGTAACTGTCAACCTATTGCGGACTGTTGGCTAACGGAAAATTTTAATCTATTAAAAATTTCACTGTGCATGTTTGATGCTAATATTAGTGCTAAGCTAACAAACCAAGGTATTTTTTTCAGGGCCATACCAGTATTATCTTAAATGAAAAATGGTCTCATCATAGAGTTTGCCCTCTATATCTGTGGTTTATCTGTGTACAAAATAATCTCCCGCTGTTTGTGGCCTTGTAAAATCTTTTTTTGAGGTGGTCACTTCTTGGAGGTTGTCATTTTTTATAAAGATGGACAAGTGGAGATGGACTATTTCTAGGGATGGTCCTATTGTTCTCTTTTTACAGGTGGTGTTAATAGAGAAGTTATACTGTAAATGAAAGCCAAAGACCTCACTCATTTAGTCTGTATGTAAACACATGTTGGAGTCACATTTCTAATCTCTGTGAGCCTCCAAGATAAGAATCAAATGAATGGCTTTTGAGCTAAAAAGTTGGTACCACTTGCAACTATGGAAAGTTCAGCCAACTTTACATGTTGGACCAATTTATCTTTTCTGCTCCAATTCCTTTTTATTGCCTGAGCATTCTGCAGTGTTAAGCAAATAGAGAGGTTATTATTCATGTGATTTCAGTTTGATGAAGATGCTGGACTTAGTTATATTGAAGATAAACAAGACCAATTATTGAAAGTCAAAAGCCAAATTTTACATTTCGTGGTGTTGATTACGATAAGTCTTTTATATTTTGGATATGATAAATACTTTTTATAATAAATGACCAATTTTTACCTTCAATAATATACAGTCTACTATTGTTTTGGCTAAATTTTTACATTTCTTGATGTTGAAGAAGGACCGGAAGGTCTTTTGTATATTTATAAAAACTAGCACAAAAGGATAGTTGTAGACTGTATATATAATGTAAAAAAAACTTGTGCAGATGAGCATTCAATACAGACTGTTCAATATAATTAAAATGGGTTCCACTGTAACAGTATAAATGATACTAATTATGATGTAAGCTTGCATGATTTCAATGAGCACCACCATTGTAATATCAGGTTCCGAACATCCATTTTAGCATAATATAAATAGTCCAATAATGAAGGTTTAAGTGAGGACAAAACAATTCATTTGCTAATTTATGACAAATGCCTGTTGATTTGATAAAATTGAAATGTTTGTGCTACTGGAAGTATATGTGTTACAGCTGATATGATGACGTACATGTACATGTATGACCCTTGGTACTTGTTATGGCATAAATATATGAACTATAGGTTCATGAGATTGGTAATTGGAAATCCTGTGCAATCATTTTGTTCACCCATATAGACTATATGATAGTGCTCTTAGGTCATACCCACTGAGGCTCTCTTCTTATTGGTGGAGATCTCAGGGTCATGAAAGTCAAATTCCTGTCCTTTTTTTCTCATAATCTGAGTCAACCTCAGGTTACTTGTTAATCGCTAAGCCCTGGGTGATTATATAGATACCACTTGGTACATGTATGTGTATGGGGGTGTGGTGTGTGTGGGGGGGGGGGGGCTCTAATCATCTGTCCACACTGTCTCTTCACAGGCCTATGCTCATGTCTACAAAGTCTAACCATAAAATCTTATTATACATGTATGTCACATATCCACATATCCAATGCATACATTCAAATGTAGGTAGCTTTATTAAGGTAATATGATGTTGGCTGTATCAATACATGAATTTTGAATTAATTCAGAAGTAGTTTGGGACGAAATTTTAATTGGTTATAAATTTGCCAGCATTAGAAAGATAATTAATCAAACTATTTATTACAGCTGAAAACAATTACACAGATTTATATAGGATGTCTTTTTTATACCATTATGTAGATGTGTGTCATGATGGTTTATATGTTTGGAGAGTTCGATTTTATATGACGTATCAGAAATTCAACTGTATAAAACCTGGCAGACATCTAAGAGAAATTATAATGTCATTGAAGGAGTGTTATCTTTTATCTATTAATCTCATATGAAGAGGCTTCACTCTGACATATAACAAGTTACAGAAACAAATTTCAACCTTATTCACTACTTTGTTGCCTGCAAATGGTGTTAATGTAGTGTGCATAGGATCCCACTTATTCAGGCATCCCACCAGCTTCGCCACACAATACCCCCTTTAGCAAAAATTCTATAATCTCATTTGGCAACATGTACCAAGTCCATAGATGAATTGTATCTGATTAAAAGTGCTGAAAAGACATTGGATAATAATGGACATTGTGTACAATCAATGAAAATGGTGAATTTCACCAGGGATTATAGTACAAATGACCCATTGTGTTTACAAACATTAGGGTCAGTTTTGGTCTCTAAGGTTTGGCTCAATATACAACAAACTGGACACTTAACCAAACAGAAGCCTGACTACTAGCAATCCAAATAAAAGTTGTAAAATTTCATGGCAGTTTCCTATTTTCTCCTGAGCATTTTCATTTTGAGAACAATTTTTAGTGCCATTTTTCATAAATTTATCAAATTGATTGTCATGAGATGAAATTAAAAAAAGACTTATCATAAAACATATGCATTCACTGATAAACATTATAATTGTCCTTACTCAACTCCCTTGAGAGTATACATCACTCAATACTGTAGCTCTCATTGTTGTTTTGTTTATACATCGTAACTGCTGGTGGAAGGTAGGCCAAAACAGATGATTTTGAATAATGAATTTTCTAAAATTTATTGGCTATGCGCTTGTGATTTCTTTTGAAATCGTTTAGCAAATAGATTTTAGAAAATTCAGTACATCTATTGAAAATTATCTGTTTCAGTCAACCTTTCACCAGCAGTTATAATGTATAAACAAAACAACAATCTTCTCAATTAAATGTCATTCTTTGATTTGAATTGTTGTTTTATTATTCAGGAGCAATGAAATTAAATTGACAAAATAAGGGACCAAATTATTTATTTCACATGTTATAGCCTTAACCGTTAAAGAGGAATCACCACACTGAAGTCTTTGTATTGTTTGTTTTCAAATCAGCTGGTGTAAATTTTATTACCACCTTCCAGCTTCATGTTTAATAGATCATGATATATTTGGTTTATTAGCAATAGAGTGTTATTAGTATTTGATTTGTTATTAGTATATGATATTAGCATTATTAGTATTTTATGACACTCTTTCCATCAAAATGCACAGACCAGGAGTCCCATCAGATTATGATATGGATCTATTAGCATGATAAGTGGTCCTTATGTTTTTCTCAATAAAATCATTACTATTAAATTAAAAGAACACAAATGCCACTCACTTCATGGTCAGAGTAATCTTATTTGAATGTTCACAATCTGACCATACAGGTATGAAGCCATGATAGAAGTGCAGTGCAGCCTGGTTATGTAGGCAGCTGTATGATTGATACTTGTCTTGTGTGGTTAGTACACTGGAATGACTGGATTGATGTTTTTTTCTAAATGATGTCTATAAACACTGTAAAAGAGCCTTAAAGAGGCGGAAAACCAACAGCAACAGACGGCCTCTGTACATCAAATCTGCTTGATACCCATTTGATACTTATGAGTCAGTATGGGTTTTGCCGAATAGAAAACTCTATCAAGCAAATGACACCTTGCCATACGGCGTCGTATAACACCCGTTCGGCAACCGTATCAATTGCCCCCCAAAGGCAATCGAGTAATCTGCTGTGCGGCAGCTGTACAGCGTGATACCTCAGAATTTCACTGTGGGTTTAATCCCATTTAAAATGCATTGGAACAATCTGCACATGATTTATTCATGGTACGGGAGATGCCGTACGGTGCTATGGGTTTTGCCAGTAAGACTGTGCACAGGTTCACTATGGTCGATACTAATAAGGAATGAGAGAAACAAGAAGCGTCCACTTAAGACAGTGGCCCCTATACTAAGGTTACTATATCAGCAAGTTCCATTGTACATGTCTATTATGTTACAGTCTCTATTATAAGAAAGTGTGGTCTATGTTTGGAGTCTTTGTGAAACTCACGTGACTCCTATCTATATAGAACACCACTTTTGAAGAGTTGCTACTTGAAACATTGAAATTCATTTGAGTGAAGCTCTGCCATTGCAAGGTGTTAGATAGATGGCACATGAAATGGATAATTCCACACAAAGTAAATTCTTGATAAAAGCACATTTCTTGTTTTTTTTTCTTCATTCTTAACTGATTGAGTTATTGTGAGTTCTCTTAATCGATTACTAATTTAACAACCCCTAAACCCATGGGCTTTTAGACTAAAAAGTTTCACTTTAGGTGGTGGGCTTCTCAGTTCAATAGTCAGGATATAATACTAATACAAATTTGGATGGATGTTTATTGCAAGGTTACATTTTTAAAGATTATCTGTTTATTGGGCTTCAGTCCCACTTTAAATATCTTCTCTAAGAGAAAATCACAAGTTATAAGTAATATATTATTGTGGAAAAGTAACATTGCCAAAGTCATAACAGCTGTCAACATAAGACATAAGAACATCACTGTTACTAACGTATGTAAGTCATTGTTTCATGATGTGGTTGACATTTAACCCAGTGTGATTGTGGGTCGCTGTATGATCATCATTACTTGCTGACATTGTCATAGATATTACCGACTCCTCCTGACTTGTGACCGAGGTGTAAAGTCCGTTTCTTTTTACACCACAGGGAATTCAGATTGGCGAGTGTTGCCAACTTGATACAGGTTGCTACATGGGTTGAGAAGACATGGCAACACAGACATTTTTGAGACTCTGATGACTGGCATGCTCTGTTTTTTTAAGCTCAAAATGACGCATTTTGAAATTTCAAGTTTCTCATGTTTGCTGTAAGACAAGCTTATTTCTTTTGTGTATGCGCATCAAGTTAAAAATTTGAGACAGGCGTTTTTAAATGGGGCGCAAGGACACAAACCTTATTTTCAGACCCCATATAGGATATACATGAAAGAAATTGACCATATTGCCAAATGATGTAGTGGTGCATTGAAACATTGTGACCAAATTTCATGATGTAGATTGACAGTCTGTAAAGGTGCCTAGGGCACATTGTACTTATGAATAACTTGGGTGAATGAAGTGAAAGTTTCAGCAATATTCATGACATTCAATTTTGCAGCATTCACTTTTTAAATAGCTTATGTTGCAAAAGAAAAAGTGAATTTGGTTAGAAGAGTTGAAATGTTAAAGCACTGACATAATATGCAGATACATTTTTATCATTGAAGTTATGTCTTATATTGTTCTTGTTTTCATGATGCTGTTCCCTTTCAAAATCGTACATACATTTGTACATAAAATTTCATGTTCTTTCTTTACTTTTCGTATATATTAGTTTCCTGTCACAAATAGTAATTAAGCTGAACTTCAAGCATTACCATTATATTTATATGGAAGTTGAGAATTTCAGTTTACCAATCAACTCATGGTGCACACCAGCTAGAACGTTTACATCAAACTATCACCTCACTGTGCAACACCTCTGTTATAGCGCTGGTTACAAAGTAGCAGAATGTAAAGCAATCATAACAGCTCAATGGAAAATCAACCGAGCATGTATTTCGAATATGGAAATAGACAATTTCACTTTTACCAATCACCTCACTGTGCATGATCTGTCTGTTGCAGCTCCGACGACGAAGTCACAGAAGGAGAAGCCGTCTCGCTGCGCCTGCTGCGGCGCCATCATCCCCACACTCATCACCTTCGTTGTGTTCTTCATCGCTGTCATCCTATGCTCTGTCTATCTGAGCCGAGCAGCCCTGCGCACCAGGGATCTGTTCGGCAAACCCGGCACGTAGTGAGTACCTTTTTATTTATTTTCCTGTAGATTGAAGTGTCAGTGCAATTAAATCGAAAATGGACTTCAGTCATACAATCTTTAATAAAAGTTTACATGTTATTTGATATACAGAACCTATTAATTTATCAAATTTAGCTGACCAGTAAGTCTTAAACTCGAATCAAACTATTAATCCAATTATAGTTCACTTAGTGCATTCCATAGCCCTAATTGCGTGCTTCCACTGTGGGACTTCCCATGTAGGAATGTGACAAATGTCATAATAAGGTGACACTGGGAAAGGTGATCCATGTTATTTGTCAGATCTCTTGTCAGATTGATGAGCAAATGCATAGGACCCTAGATAGGTATTTCTGTGTGATTACATTGGAAATTCTGGTCAGTAAATAATTGTTGGGGAACTCAAGCTAGAACATTAGGATTTCTCTTTTCAAGTATGTTTTATGTGTATCATTCATTTTGAGTCTTGATTTACTTGTACCTTGAACCTTTCTTTCATAATATTCTTTCCATAAGAGTGCTCTTATCGGTTTCTGATATCATCAATGCACATATGCTTAGAAGCTTTTCCACAACCGTTCTCGTTGTCAGAATCTACATGGGACTGTTCTCAGTGCTGGAGGTGTGCAAGGGTCTGGCCATGTCTCTCCTCCCCTTCCCCCATCATATCATCGCTGACCCCTGCATGCTCTCCCGGCGTGGCCCCCATGCCACGTTTAATCAGTTCCTCCTCCACTGTTCTCGTTGGCAGCATCTACATGGGCCTGTCCGCGGTGCCACAAGCGTGCAAGATCCTGCCGGTGGTGATGGTGCTGGTGGCCCTGGTCATCGTGGGTGTGGCCGCCGCCTCCGCGTACCGACGCTCCTACTGCAACCAGGTGGTCAGCCGGCGGAAGTGCACCAAGGTCCTCAACTGCATCGTAAGTGGACATGTTTTCATTCGTATTACAACATGGAAAATGTAAAAAAAATGATTAAGCACTCACCGCCTGACTGCGGCCAATGACATCACACAGCTATCTCATGTTGAATAGGCGGATTGGTTGCAGACTGATGAAAACTTAAGGAGGGTTGAAAGCTTTCTGAGGTATACTTTCTTAAACGTTGCTCAAAAGTTACGTTTAAACCCTTTGATATTCAAAGATACTCAAGTCCATTTTCATGGTCATGTGCTCAATATGAAGCTGTCCGAGGTTGTCAAGTGCATCCTGAGTTGGACAAGTTTTTTTTTTATATATACTGAGGCCAGGACTCAAATATATATAGGGACAATTGTAATGTTAAATTCTCCTTTGTTTTCCCATGGACAATCAGACTAGTAGCTTTTAGCACATCATAGTCATATGTGGATTTTACTGGACGTTTAGGACTTCCAGTAGAACAATTAACAAATCTTTTGTGTGTGCAAGTAAAATATTTTGTACCAAGTACCTTGTCCGCAGGGTATGTGGTTAAGGTTTGGAGCCCTGTACATGTAAGCAGGAATAAATGAGAGATTTATTCCTGATGTAAGATATAATTCATCTATGTCATATAAAATCAAGTTTATTTTTCATGATAAAGGAAAGATATGACAGTGCTCTTTGTTTCACACTCTTGTGGAAATTTTTCAGAATTTATCAAATTTCAATTGTTTCACTTTTGAAGCAGCTCCAGGTCCTTTTCAAAAGCTACTGCATCAGAAGTGTTTTTTAAATGTTTTATTATGTTACGCTTTGAATTTCAAGAATTTTGGAAGTATGACAAGTGTTTGAAAAGATATGGCCTAGGTTTTATGTTGTGCAGGATGCAAGTAAAGCACATTGGAAAAGTAAAACATGAAAGTTTTTTAAAGTTGATATTTTGAAATGCGTGTAATTTTATGAACAAGAAGTTTCAATAATGAATCCTTTCAAATTTCAACTTAACATACAAAGCATTCATCTCTATGGCCTTTAATAGAAAGCACCATGTTTTGCATAAACACAGTTGAATGTTAATTTATCTGTGTGAAATTATTTTATAGACAGGTGTCCTTGAACATTTTGGAACAAACCTTTGTGACTAACTGAATAATTCATCATGAATTATCTGCTTGGAAACTGTCTAATTTTACAACCATAGAACTAATCAATCATTTCCATCACTAATTTTGGTACATGTATATGTTTTAGTATGTTAACATGATTCGATCCAGAGGATTTGATGTGCTACCTGAAAATTGTGATTTTAAATCACAAAGTTCAGCCTGGCAAGAAAATATTACGATAATGTAATTTTCTATCTTTGTTTACTCGATGTTGTAATTCTGTAATGTAACTAAGATTTTCTTCATGGTAACATCAAGCTGATTTCTAATGTATGTAAAAAAATATGAAAAATAATTTTGATGAAAAGTTCTTGTCACCAAAGTTTACTCATTATCTAGCCTTGATCATACAAGCAAAATTTTGGCTTCTCTTGTTCCCGAAATGTTGACTATTGAGGGTACTTAACATACTTTTTTGTGTCATTCACCTCTAGAGAAGTTCATCAAACTTTTTAAAAGAATTCTTACTGCAAATAGCTCCAGAAATAGCTATCAAAAGTGTCACATTAAACAGTGATTTCTTTTAGAACTTCTCTAAGAGCTATATTGTTCACTTTTAGTCCTGGAATTTTTTATTGTGGAAGCAGAAAAGACATTGACTTTTAGTTTTGCATTTATGCCTGTGCTCTCTTTCAGCAGTTCCAATTATTTTCAAATTACCTTTAGATTCTGATAGCAGATAAAAATTACTTACACAAAGATAAGATGAAATTTATCGAGTTTTAAAATTTAGTCTTAAACATCATGTATCTTTTTTTTCGTCTTATAATTTTTGGAAATTATTTTCATCATATATCTTTCTCAAATCTTGCTAACATTAGGCACTTTAGTTTGCAAAGTGAAATTGAAGATAAATTAATGAAAATATCAATACACTTATAAATGGACCATCAAATGAAGTCATTTATCTTACTCATTGTTCATGGGTTTTAGAACTGGAAGTTACCTACTTAAGTTGGAATCTCATTCAATTCTAAGATTATTTTCATTCAAAATTGTTTCTATGAGCAAAATTCAGAAAACAATCATGGTACATCATAAAAAATTATTTGAACTAATAGATTGTGAAATTTGAAATAATATTCATATTTTATCCTATTCATAGTTGCTTTTGACAGGTGGTTCTATAAGACATTGTTTTTGTTAGAATTGATGGACTATCCCCTTTCTCATGGCAAAGGTCTTGCTTTTTAGTCAACTCTTTACTGTCAGGTCAATAGAATATTACTGTAGTCAAGGTTCACTACTGTTAGACACATTTATCTTCAATGCTGATAACTCAAATGTATGGACAGCTCTAGATAATGGTTTTCTTTCATTGTACAATGTATGTCACGTTATATACAGCTTTGATAACTTCAAATTTCGCTTAACTCAATTTTCTTATAGTTTGACTTCTGTAGGTGAGACTGTATGAGATTAAGCAGAGAACCTAACCTTAGCACAATGTGTCTTTCATGATGAATATATTGTCTTCTTGGTTTAACAACCATGACTTACGAAGCAGTTCATACAACCTTGGCTTTAGACATATATTCATTGGTATATCAAGATAAGTTACTTTCAAACACATTCACAAAATTTACAACATCAGCACCTTTTCTTTACAGAATCTACTTTTCAAGGCTATAGCCATTGACGTTTACAAACTTTCATTTTCCATTATGGATCTTTGAGATGTTTCTATTTTTAATCCCTATCTGGAAAATGCTGCTTTATTTTTTCTTGAAACAAATCAGTGTGGCTGTTCGAATACAGTTGTTTGTAGACTTGCTGATGCATTGAGACAGGTGGTTGATCCAATACAGATTGGTTTGAGAGGCTGTACCACTCTCCATCCACAAGCGACCATTACACTTTAACCAGATATGGCCATTGTATTTTTTTTCACTAATTTTTGTTTGCAATCATGGCTGTCATTTTAAGACATGAGATGATATGATTAAAGAAGACCGGAAACTAGTTGATTTCTTACCATCTCACTCTTTTATCATCAGACAGTCCACCTTGTAAATATGCGCTAAAAGACATTTTTGACAGAGATGGTTAAAAATGAAGCAGTAGTGATTGGAAAGCACACTTGTATTAAGACAAGTTGGTCAATGTGACTGGTAAGAGCTGCTTGTGGATGGAGGGACCACGCTGGTGCTGGTCTGAGGAGAACATGGTTTGGGGCCTGCTGGTTAATGACTCAACTCACACAAAAACACTCCACTTTAGCTCAATTAATACTAGTGTTGAGTAATGCAATCCAAATTGTGACTTTTGTGAAGTTATTTGACTCCAGGAAATGAATAGGTTTAAGTAGATCTTGCACTTGAATTTCTGGTTTTGCAGATTGTTGTGACTTTTTGGGTGGTTAATTATAAGATTTAAATGCAGCCTAAACATCTTCAGGACAGTTGCTTGAGTATATTTGAACACAGTCTTGTCAATCTGTATTTCAATTTAAGCTGCTTGAACATCTAATCATCCAAAAAATATAAGTGTATCCTCATGCTATTTGTTTGAGTCTTTTTTTTTTTACTAAAGTCTTGTCAATTTTAATTAGATTTCTTAAGCCCCTGTCTTACATGAATGTTATTCTCTTAGTTCTGTGTGGTAAGAAATCAGAAATACACAGGGGAAGAGATCATTCTGGCCCCAAACAACACTAAGTTGGTGAGATAAAATTCCAATCAAAGTTACAAGGGTGGGCCTTCCATGTTGGTTTTTCGTACAATACGAAGACTTTGTCCTCTTCTTTTATCAAGAATGTCAGAGTAGCATAACATGGGATCAGAAACCCATAACTACAGGAGTTATAGGTTTCTGGTAACATCCAATCAGTGTACCCTTGCTTTAGTATACTATGACGTTTCCAATTAGTTTTGAAATACAATGACAAAGTATCACAAAGGACAGAGTGGACCCAAGATACATGCAGACACTGGGGTCACCTGTAGATGGAAAACTAGATAATAGCCGCTGCGTTGGCATGTAATTATACTTAAGTGATGGGTTCACCTTTAGATAAACAGGATGCAAAGAACAAGAGCTTGAAACAGAATCAACTTCAAGTGTAGATTTTATAAATATTAATGTCAAGATGTTTTGTAAATTTTGCCTGGAAATGTTTATAAACATCCTGCTTTATCAGGGGTACATTCACATCACATCAGATTCTGTTCATTTAACACTGATATATGTAATATGGCTCTATGGATTATAATGGTTTATAAATTGAAGTGCAGATTGTTTTTAACTTATAACATCAAGGATGCCAATGACCTGGTGTAGATGTAAAGTCATTTGCGCACTGCATACATGTACCAGTGAATTGTCACTCGAATATTTGCATGTACATGTAGTTTACAGCTGCTCAGCTTTTGATACCTCCTAGATACTAACAAACTTTTCATATTTTAAGCTTTGAGTGTACTTATAATAAAAGGTATAACATACACATTAGAATTAATCATTTGTGATTTTAAAACTAACCCATTGTATTTCCTCCAGGTGCTAACATGGGACCAGTTTTCACTAACACTAACACGGTATATTTTCAGCATGCCTATTAATTGTTGTGGTTTTGTAATTTTTGTAATTGCATGTCAGGTTGTATGCGGAGTAACTATAGTCAACATATGATTCTATACCCATTCGCCTCTTTAGTATATTATGGATATTTTGTAATTGACATCAGAGATTTTTTAATTAATAAATTGCTTGCCTTATCCGAAATGACAATTTATGAAAAGATTTTCTGGGTTATCTAAAGTATCTAAATATAATGATTAAAACTAAGTAAGCAACTACTACCTGGGAATGATTGATGTGTTTTAAGATGCATGAATAAGCTAGATGGCAGGTCAAGGTAGAAGACTGGAAAAGGGAACTTTCTTTGTTATGCACTGCACTTCGGGTGTGTTGTATTTGCATGTTTCAGTGCTAGATAGAATTTAAAATGTATTGTTTGATTTGAAATCACTGTAACATTATTTGTGTATGTGTGTTTAGAACTACATCCATGGTGCTGACGCTAGAACAACTCTACCATAATTTAAAGACACAAGCAATTTACCAACTGTTTGATTTATCCATTCCTTATGGAAATATTGTGCACTAACTCATAGGCAGATTCAGGGGTGCAGGCCCTGTGGCACCCCCCCCCCCCACCCCTTTTTTTCACAACCCTCAAATTAAATTTTGACAGGGTTTTGGAATGTTAATGATCTTTCAACTGTATAAAACCCATCAAATCCAGTTGTTGTGACATCATCTTTTCTGAAAACCTGAATCTGCCAGTGCTAATGTTTAAGCACATGTTTGATTATTCACTTCGTCTTCAAAACAGTTTGATTGGACCAGTTTTACTGGTGAATAATCAAGAACAATTGATAAATAAAGAGTTTGCTCAACATGCATTTCAAATAGGAATTAGAATATAACTGCCTACATAACCACTTGGTCTTTGCTATACATATATGTTTTATTAGTTGGCTATGTATTGTATATCTAAATAGATTGATTTGATTTAAGAAGCCTCATACATGTATTTGTTGTTTACATCTACATTTAAGTGGAATGCTCTAAGTAGCTGGGAGTTGTTTATGTGTGATAAACACTGTTGTTGGTCATAAGACTTAAATTTGTGTACAATCTACTTTACAACTAATGTGTCCAAGAGACTTGGCCTGTCTTAGGGCAAACAGCAGAACATGGGGTTTACACACAGTCTGCCAACAGAACTTAAAGCAAAGCAACCAGGTTTGAATGACTTCTCGTTAGCATTTCAAAGCGCAAATATTTGCTTTCATGATGTTAATTTCAACCAGAAGTCCAATACTAAAGGTTGTATGGCGCAAATCATCAATGGCACTTCTATTGAATAGATGATGGTTTATTACTTTGTCATTTAATCATTAGTCCAAATTAATCATATGAGTTGTACAATTGATGTTTATTTGTGTCGAAATTAAAGCAAGTATTGGGAAGCTTGGAAACATTACCTCTGTACAGCTGGCTCTGTAAGCCAGTATGTACATGTAAGAAGTAGACAAAATAACAGAGTATATCAATTGCTTTTGGTCTCTTTGATAGGCTACTAATGTTATAACGTCAGCTGCAATTTCATCATTCTATCATTCCGTGCAAAAATCACCGCCAATAACCCACGCTGATTGGTCAATCAGCGTGCTCAATTTTGAAAAAAAAAAAACACGGCGCTAGTCTAAACTCCTCACAATATCAATACAGCCGCCGACGATGCAAGGCGTGTTCCGTGTAGCGGAGAGCAACATTTTCTAGACTAAGGCTCAAAACAAATGAAATTGACGTCTTTGCGCGCTCAAAACAAACGAAATTGACTGGCAATGAGAATGTTATAATATGATTTATTTTAAAATAAAATGGATTTTAGTCATGACTACAATTGACCCTTTTTACCCGTCTTCTATTTGGAAATGACAATGATTTCTGCTACGTACATGTATAACAAGTAAAATGAAATTCCTGTGTTTCATTCACATTTCTCGACACCAAATGCTCATTCTGTGTAGTACATTTGTAAAATAAGCTAGAACACAAAGTGTGAAATAAGCTAGAACACTTGAATATATAATCAAACAATATACAATCATACAAAAGACCTAATTACACAGTGTGAACTCTGCATCTCATCAAAGCACCAACAATCTGGTCAGTCGGTTTGTCAGTTTGTCGCGCCTTTGATCCGTGACTCCTCCTGCTGATATGCTGATCCAAAGCCAGACAACTGGCACTGATCCTAGCCCAGCTGGTAGGGTGTCATAACTACTGTAAAACCTATCTCTAAATACCATCTGGTTGACTGACCTAGCGTGGTCTAAAGAGTTTTATCTCTTTATGAAGGTTTCACACTGCATGATTGTGATAAAAATAGTCTTCTTTGGAGGTGCTCTTAAATTTGTTGAAGCTCATAATGCACTTTCCACAATACATCATCATGATAAAGCTTCTCACTCACTGTGCCACGAATATTTGTCTGAGTGCTAATGACTGCTCATTATCATGCCAAGACGGAGAATCATTATTGGCGCTATGAAGTGGATGACTGGAACACTGTGTAACAACATACGCATATATAAAAATAGTAAGCAGCATGATAAGGAGAAACTGTGGTAACAATCGCAAAAGACTGGTTTGTTATGAGGCAGAATAAGACACAGAACGCAACTTAGGTGGGAATTCAACCACACCAATGCTATAGAATGATGATGTGATCTTAATACAGACAGCCAAGCACAAAAGTAGTTTAAAATGCCAGATTCTCCTATCCATCCCAAAGAGTGCTATACACGTACATGTACTAATTCTCAACGTAAATGCATATTATTATATCAAAGATCGTTTAAGTTAATATTATTACTGATATATCCTTGATTATATGAATGATGCTGTTCAGTTTAATTAATCTTGATGGTCATTTTCAGCTTAAAAGAACATTTTAAATTTGTTGTAATTGTACATAATTTTGGTGGCCATTTTGCTTGAATTCAGCACAATAAGATCTAGTCACAGTCTTTATTCTCCATCATTTCTGTGATGTAAATTGTTTATAGCCCAAAACAGAAGAACTTTTCTTGTCCTTTCGCTTGGAATTGGCAATACAGGTGAATGTAGAGCTTTATTCGCCTTCTGGCAAGGACAACATATACAGACCAAAATTAGGCAAAGCTTTTTGGTTGTTTGGTAATAATGTATTCATGAACTTAAAATTTCATGTGGATATACAATGTACATGTATCTATGGCATTTTCATGTCTAAACTCTCATATAAAAATTAATGAAGTAGGGTATCTGCGTGTGAGGGTAAGATGAAGTAACCACCATGTATTTATAGCCAAAATGAAAGTGAAATCAATTTGATAATATGCAAGATGTAGATTGAAATCTGTTCAAAATGTATGCTTGTATAGAAGACAATTTACAAAATGCTTATATGTGTATTGCAGTTCTATATATTGGAGTTTTCAAACATTTGAACCAAACAATTAGACATCTGTGGCCTTGACATATCATGATCGAAAGATGAGGTCCATTGATTTCCTTTGTTGTTTTAGAGTTAAATAGACATCCTTCACAGCCTGTCATTACAAGCAGGTCTACCACGAAATGTTAAGAAACAATGTTATAAATATTCATTGTACTGCTATGAAGTTCAAATAGTGTACAATGTACTTTACCTTTGGTTAATTTGTGAACCTACAATAACTTGGCAGAATCACATAGATGTGAAAAGTTCTATCATAAAGAAATATTTAAGTTCCACAGAAAATTTATATGAATTCAACATGTCCAATTTAGAAACAAAGGAATAGCTCTAATGATATAATTTACACCCAATCAATGTTCACTGTTTAGTGTTTACATACAGCAGCAGACATTTTCCGTGCTGTTGTTTATTTCTTGACCACCTCCAAACTTGTTTTATTTCCTCCTAAATGAGAATTGATGTTAAATTGGTGCAAGTTCTGCATTCACTCGATGGAATTGAGAAAAAAGGCAATGTTGAATGTGTGAATGTTAGATTAAGAGGAAGCTAAAATTGCATGCCAGACTTGCTGATTTGTTAAATGCAAATTCCATGATATATTGTAGAATATTTTGAAATCATAATAAAGGTTTTGTAGACATCATTTCATTTAAAAAATTACCAAATGTTGTTGAAACTGCATAGTTGATTTTTGCACTGGCTAAAATTGAAATCAACATGCAAATCAATCATTGTACATTGATGGACTTGGATGTAAGCCTTGACAAGAAGAATCCTAACAGCAACACACAAGGAGAAATGCATAGGATCTTTATGCAGTTATTGTATCAAAACATGCAAATCGTTTAATGACCCTTGGGACTGAAGTAACCAATAACAAATCCTCCTGTGACACGATCTCTGGAAAGTGTGATGTTATCACCTTGTCCTTACTTATACTCCATATAATCATGATAAACTGCCAACCTCGGAGTATCAGTAAGAGTATTTACACAAACATGGCACTGATAATTAGTGACCAACTTGTATTATACAAACTTTCTTACTGAATATATTTATTGATCATAAATATTCATGATTTCTAATTTCATGCATTGTTTCATTTTGATCAGAATTATTAAATTATCTTTTTCTTGTTTGAATGCGGGTGTGTATTATTTTATTTTTAAAATATGCAGACCATTTTCCACCTTCATTTATTTTATCTTATCAATGGTGATGATATTTTTCCATGTTGTGTAGTGTTAAAAACATTACATTAGCAGATTATTTTACAAATAAATACTTATGTCAATTACACAGGCTGTATGGCTGAATAAGTGTTTTTTCTATTTTCTCTCTCTCGAATTTGGTCAAATATTGCTGTACACAGACCATGAATCAATATATTCCGCAACCATGTTTAATGTAAATGCAAGGCAGTATATACTCAGAGATCGGCTGCTTTCTAACCACTTTATAAACATACATATTGGAGCATTTGGTGCCTTCTCAGTATTGCAGATCATCTTCATGTTGCTGGTGCCACTGGTCCAGTTCCAAGCCTAAACAATCCATTCAGGTACATTTAGGTACAGACCAAAACCTCTTCTGTTGAAGATATACTGTAGAACCTTTATCATGACAACCCAGGGGAATGACTGTAGGTGTTTTCAATGAAGAGGTACCAGATAGTCTCCTTGTGGAGGTTTGCTTGGGTCACTTGTGAGGGTTTGGGACCACACAAAGAAGTCTTATTACAGAGGTAGTTTTTTTATAGATGTGGTCTTAATTAGAGGCTCTTAATGTATCTCCATAACCCCATGTTTTAGCCATGTGGTTACTGTTATGCTACTATCACTATGCCATACTATACTACGTTTATTATAGTGGAACCTGGATACAAATGACCTGGTATACTAGAAGTCATTTGAGTTTCTATATTACACCTTCATTAGCTGTTTTTCCTTTGTGTTGCAGATAACCCAGATAAGAACTAGTTTGCTCACCACCCACCACATATATGTATCTATTACATGTTCTTTCTCTGGTTGTTTTAGCTAAGAAGGTTTAATGTTATTGGTCTCTCTCTCTTCCTGTCGATGTTCAACACAAATTGTGCTGCAGGTGAAATAATCAGAATGAGTTACATGCAGTAGCTCAACAGTCACCACTCATGCATGCATGTACATGTATCTATTCACCGTCTGATTTTACTCTGTCCAAGCATTCAAAGATTCATCATTTTCATGTTGTGTCTCTGTTTCAGATGATCTTCATCATGATGGTTCTGCAGGTGATCTGGATTATAATGTCTGCCGGGCTCATGATGCCATGCGTCATGTTTGTCGGACTCCAGGTCATGATTAAGATCATGGAGATGCTCCGTGTCAACCTCAAGGACTTCTACGGTGAGATGAGGCCCGGCACAATTAGTTTTCTATCACTGTATACAACTCTCCAACAACCCATCCCTTATGCAAAGGCCCACCCAACAAACATGTCTTAACCATAAAAAAATTCCAATGTATATAGTCCAATTAGAGGTACATTTTAGTTGAGTTAAATGGGTCCAAACAAAATAAGGAGACAGGTAAATCCATTTTTATTTAAAAAAAAGATATGCTTAAACCAAGCCCTGCCATCTATGAGTGATCAGTTTTGTAAGACATATGTTAAGTACAAAGTGATTGACAAGGTGTGTTGAGGGTTGAACATTTGTTTCTGTTGTAGCCATGATGCTGGTTTCCAACGAGGAGTATCATTTACAAGGCCAGCAGCTGAAAGACATGTCTGCAGAGGTGAGGAATGGTCATAAAGCTTGTAGATAATTAATGTATGATATGTGGGATTGTGAAAGGATGATGTTGAAATGGTTAAAGGAGGAGACGTCATCCAGATATTTCTGCTAACTGCTGCTTCTTTCCTTTTGGTAGCATCTTGCTGACTTCTGCACATGATTTTGCTCTATGTATGTAGAGCTTCCTGCTAACTTGTTAGATGTCTATAAAGCAAAGGTCAAAGAATCTCCACTTTGCAAACATGATTAATATCATGGCATTTTAATTTAAAATGCTCAAAATGCTCAGAATTTTATTTGTAAGGTCAAGCGCTGCTATGGCTGATTTCTAGCTTAAAACCCACTATACACATACACGTGTACCGCTAAGTGCATATGTACAACATATTCACAGAAATTATGCATATTGGGCCAACACGTAATGCACAAGAAATATACATGTATGTTAAATGTTGTTTACTAAGCCAAATACTAACTGTTCCTTATATATGCGAATGGTTGGACGCAACTAGATGCAACAAAACTTTTACTAATGAAGCCAAACCAAATTTATTCCCCAATGTATGTAAGTGGAATTTGGACGCAACTAGACCCAACAGACCTTTTACTAATGAAGCCTAACCAAAATTTATTTCCCAATGTATGTAAGTGGAATTCGCTTAGGTGTAAAGTTGGCTTTACAGATGGATTCGCATCATGTAAGAAAATAGTACCAATCAATAAATGCTTGATAACCAATGAAATTAAATTGATTAAGGATCATAATTGCATCAATTAAAATGTGAGTTGCTTTTCTAATCTCAACCAGTGATAAATTTTCAAAACTGGTTCCACCATTCCAATCTCCCAGATCCCATTACTGGAGAACAAAATGTCCAAAGTAGGTCAGTCATCCAGGGTTCTGATGGATATCTAAAACGTCATCTAATATCTGAAGTAAACTAGCATCATAAGCACCTTAGGTGTTTTTTAAAGGATATAGTGTGATAATTTATGAACAGAATTGTCCTGTTAATTTTTTGCCTTTGTTATGAGTGCTGATAGTAAGGATGATAATGAAAGTACAGTAGCACCTCCAAGTAAAACTACCATTATAGAGACCACCTTCAAAAGACCATTTTTTGGTGGTCCTAAGCCTTGATAAAGAGTCCATGATGATAGACTGTAATAAAAAGACCATCTCTCTATAAGGCCACTTGACGTCAGCTCCTGTGGTGGTCTTAATAGAAAGGTTTTTCTTCAGTCTAGTTTAAAAACAGTTCAATTGTAAAAGAAGTTTGGTATTCTGGGATATCTGTAACAAAGTTCATGTCTATGACTGGGTCAATAAGGCCTCTGGAAATGACTTATAAGAAAAAGTATATTCATGTAACTTTAAATGTCTTCATAAAAATGTAGCCAAGTACATCTTATTCCTTGATTGCGGTTGGTGCAATCATATACATGTAAGCTAAACCCATAGCAAATATTCATTTTGCAATAATTTTATTTCAGGGCGAGATTTTGTTCCACCAATATCTTGTTGCGTTTCTTTCGTCTCTCACAATCTGCGTATGCTTTGTAAGTAACAATTTTTTTGAGATTTCTATGAATATATAGGTGAACTAAAGAGGAGTTAAACTTTTTACAAATGTTTGCCTAATATAATTATCTTTCAAAATCCTCTCAATAGAATGTAGGCGGCTTGAAATAAGCACACAAGTCCATTGATTCCATGTTATTCATAAGCTAAAATTGAAAACAAAATACTTTAAAATTGTGTACAATCTTTGATTTTGTGATTCATATAAAATTTTAAAAGATGTGATCTGTACTAAATTAAGTTACTGTATATTTTGTGAAAATTATGGGTAGTATAATCACTTACTTGTCTTACCTTTTTTTCCAGACAATATTCATCATGACTGCTGTTGCAAATTTCACGAGATTACGTTACAAAAGGTAGGTCAGAAAACATTATCTTTATTGGAAGAACAATAAGTTGATCACCATCATCATCAGTAATCTTTTTTTCAAAATGCAAAATATGTTGTTTAAAATAAATCTAATCTCATCTATCATATCATTAATCCCATCTGTTATCCTGTCAAGATTGGCATAATATTTTATCAGCAGAAAGCTTTTTTTTTTCTCATAACGTTACATGTATAGTAAAGTGTAATTCTGTCTCTAAAAGTTACATTTGAAATTGCAGGAATATTTACAGTGATATGGGACCCATTAAGCCTACATTAGGCAACAATAACCTGGATGGGGGAATAGAAGAAAAGGGCTTGTTGAGAAATAAGCCAAATTAAATGAATAATCGTGGAGTATAAATGGAAGATATCTATACCCTAGTAAAAATGAAGCACATTCTTTCTGAAGTGTATTTCTCAAACAGAATGATGACATTTACACATCATGGATGTATTGCGGAATAGTTTTCAATGTTGTTTCATAGAAATGTTCTACAATGGAATGAAATCGGATTATTTTCTCTAAGTTCCGTAAGAAATAATCACAGTTTTCTGCGAGAATAAATCAAGAGTATTTTTTGTCAGATTGGTGAATGGAATGACAGAAAGAATTGATTATTTCGTTTGTTGCATTCTTTGTTAAAGGAAACACTGGATAAAAACTATGTAAGAGCTTTATTTTAGTAGAATTTTAGCTGCAAATTGGAAAATATTTGTATCAGTAGTGCCTAATCTTGGTGTCCACTAATGGTCACAATGCAAACGTCTGATCTTGCAGAATGTGAATCACAACGCAAACTGCACGTTCTTAATATCTGATATATAATCCCAGTAAAGCATGTGAGGTTCATGATAGCGTGGATATCAATCATGACATATCACATTAATTTCAGGAAATCTTGAAGTTCAAATCTGACGTCAAACAGTTTTCTGTATGACTGTAAAATCATAAATATTTTGAGTGAATTTTTTTTACTGTGTGTGGTACGATGTGTCCATTATATACATGTACGGTAAATATGGAGGACAAAAAGTGAAGTCTGGATTCTTAGCCACTGAATGTGCCTTAAACGTGATAGTGTAAGTACTTAGTTTGTATGTATTTTATTTTTTAAGTTGACAAGAAGATTTTTGAGATGTAAAACACAGTGTTATATTTATCTGTGATGCGGCATTTTGCATTTAGCAAAATAAATTGTGCTGCTTTATATTGAAATTATGCAACTGATATGATTGATTGTGTACAATCAATTGAAATTGTTTCAAACCAATGTTTACTGATAATATTTAGTTTTATATGAAGTGTCGGAAATGAATACTCCATTGTTATGCACATTTTAATCCATTTTTATATCACTGTACTGTACATGTATTTTGAAAAAATAACATTGTTTACACAGTGCTTGCTGCAATGTATACTATATTTTTATATGGCTTGATAATGCTGTCATAGTATGACGTCTACTAATCTGTTCAACCAGGGTCCGTGACTCACATTGCCATGTTTGACAGTCCCATTGAAATGATTGCAAGTCAATTGGTGATAGATTTATTTCAAAATTGCTAAATTTCGTACAGTCAGATCCGCTGAAGTCAAACTTGAAGGGTGTGATGTTTTGGAAATTCAAACTAAAGTGCAAAGTATTGTAAATTAAGGGAATTAGTTATTATCTCCAGGTATCTATATATTTGAGTAATGCAAGTTTGAGATACATGTAACAGTATCTTTATTACAATGTGTGATTGTTAGCGACGTGCTAAACGTCATTGTCAATATTTTATCATTATGTTGTTACTTAATTACATGTTCATTGATTATGTTAGTGATTGACTTGCAAGGTGTTGCATAGATGAAATATTTTAAGTGATTTTAATTTGAAATTTTATAAATTGACATTTAAGTGACCTTTATATCAAACTTTTCATCCAGAGGAAATTGTCAAGCATAAAATAATTGTAAGGTGATCTCATATGCTATATGATTTACGTTCATTTTCAAACACTGATCTTAATGTTCAAATAGAATTTTATTAGTCTTTATGCATTTTACTGCTTTGCTATTATATTATTTATCAATGATTTTATTTCATTTGTAACCAAGAAAGACTTAAAATACCAGTCTTCCATACTGTACAAGTATTATTAGTAAATATAAGAAACTGTTTAAAAAGACTTAATATTGTATTAGTGATTTTTATATTATACTTAAGTAACCTGAGTTCAACTCGTGTAAAAAATTATTTGAGGTCATCGCAAAATGATGTGTGTTATAGCAATGTTATTACATGGCAGCAATGTATCACAAGTGCCAACATTATCATATCCTGCAAATTCTCAGCAATATCACATATAAATGAGGGAATACAAAGATGATGGTGTGAGTGTTGTCACAGCTTATGTTGCAATACTTAGTTGAGTTCAAAAGTTTTACTATGTTTTGTTCCATCATTTATATTTTCACATCCAGAATTTCCCCGCAACTTCATCTATGAGATTTGAATGTAGTGCTCTAAATATTTATCCAAAACGTCCACACACTAAAGATCTTAAATGAAAATAATAATAATACAACATTTAAGATATACATGTAATGACGTTTTAGTTATTGTAACTATATTCCTTCATTACATATAAAATCATATCCTAAATTTGACCCAAATTCACCATATAGTGTAACCTCTATTAAAATACCAGGAACTGAGCTTAGACATGGTTTCTAATGAGAGGTGGTCTTATAATGAAGGTTCCTGATCATTATGGTCTTATTATGAAGTATTGGCACAATGAAAAATGGTCCTATTGTACAGGTGGTCCCTTTGTAGACATAATTCGAGGTTACACTGTACATCCTTAAATATTTGCATGAATATTTCACTGTAGAGGATACAATAAATAAACTGTAAACTACATCATCAAATGATGCATTGTTTGTAACTAATGGTCATTTGTAATATTGTACTTTTAAATCATTATGCAGCCTCCATTTAGATTTACTCTCTTTTGGGCTTAATTATGAAGTGATAGCTGACAGCTGCCGATGACATCACAACATCATCAAGTGACAAACGGGTGGATTTAAATCATTCTGACAGAAATAAAAGCTCCCAGGTTTCGCTTCATGATTTAGCCCAAAAGACCGCTTTTGTCTAGAAGAAAAGTATTTTAAATTTTCGTAGATGATTATTCAATTATGTAGCCATTGTACATTGTTTATGCAGTCCCAGTACATTTCCAGATGAGTAGAAAGTTTATTGTATTGTATAAGTTTATTATATGAAAGTTTATGGTAAAAATATATTTTCATACATTTTTGTTTAGTTGTTTTTATGAATATGTGTGCAATATAAATTCATATGAAATAAACAAATTTAATCCAACAGCACACATACATGGACATAGTGAAAATTCATCTATAATTAACACACTACAGTACAACCAACACAAACATCACCTGTGGGATTGACTTGAAGTGGTCTTATTTATGTACAGGTGGTCTCATTAAGAAGGTTTATGTTCCTCTCTTTATGAGGGTTTGGGGATTCAATCGATGGTCTTTATTAGAAGTGGACTCAATAGAGGCCAGAGAGATGGTTTTCAAGGAAAATTACCGGTATACGTATTTACTTTGGGTATGTTATTGAGCTGACGCCAATTTAACTCTACTACTTTTATGGAGTGTAACAATTTTTTTTCCTTTAGACACTTATTCTGTAAATTATTAGAAATGATTCACATTAAAATACTGCACCAACATGAGAATTTTTGTTTCTCCAAAACTTAGAAAGATGTGCAGATTTACAGAAATGTTGAACATTTGCAGACTTTAAATTTGTAAAAATAGTCATATTGGTAAGAGGCATATTGGAAAATGATTGGAACAGCTGTGTTTACATGCTTTTGCAAACGTTTAAATTATTTCTATTGTAGGTCAAGATATCATATCTAATTACTGTATAAACATCAATGGTGTATGATCTATGCATTGGGATATTACTGACCAATGGATATTATGCTTTCCTTCACAGATTTAGGTCAGTGGGAGTCTCAACCAGCTGGTCTCAACTATGCGAATTGCTCTAACATTTTAATTTGACTTGTCAAAACGTGTACATTTGCAAATTTAAAGGTTGAAAATGCCGAAATTTCTGTAAGTGTGCATATCTTTCTAGGTTACATAGAAGCATGAAACTTTTGTTTAAGTGCGGGATTTTACTTTAAACCTGTATTACCATGTTATGGGTCTACCACTGATTCAACTAACCTCAAGTGACCTAAATTAAGAGGTGGTCTGTTTATGGAGTTTATCGGTGGTCTACATCTAACTGGCGATGGCGAAAAATCATAATAGATAGCACACATGTAGGTACTTTTCAGAAATAATATCTATCGGTAGTTATAACCCCGTGAATGAGACATGGTTTAGAGAGTGTTTTCTCTAAAGTAAGACCACTCTTGTAATAAGACACTTTCTCATCGCCCTACGCCTTCAAAAAGACATTACCTTACCACCTTTGATTTGAGGAATTGAGGTCACTCCAATTGGCACATGAGCCTTGCCCAAGATGTACATGTAGACGATCTTTTAGTGTTTAAAGAGATGTTGAACAGCAGAATTGAATGGAAGACTTAATATCCCTCACAAATCAATAGGAAATTAAGAAATCACACCTGAATAAGCAAAGAATATTGGCATAATATTTGATAACATAATGAACTGTAAAACGGAAAACTAAGAAACTTTATTATAGCCATTAGATAAAAGAAATTGCCAATAAAAAGGAAGTAACCAGCATATAAACAAAGTAAGTGTTACTGTAATTATTTATATTACTATTTGAATTAGGTTATTAGAGAAACACTAGCATTGAATTATATTTCTTATGAAGGAAATGACATTTTCAAACCAAATAATAATCAATAGTCAAAACATATCTCAACACTGGAAATACATTCTTTTAAATTACAAGTTGGTAAATATACTTTGTTAATATGTAGTATAATAGTAGGCAAATTATGCTGAACAAGGATGCAGGATAACCCCATAGGTATATCATTGCATAATATGAAGTACTACAAGGCTTTTATAGTATCTTAGTTATGTTCACTTTGTCTTGGAAATTAATGACCTCTTCATGCTATCTTATACCACCTCTCCCCTTCTGCAGTAGTTAGACACTGGTCTACCAGGCATAGACCAGACAGATGACAATGCTGAGGAAACTGGCGAGCACACTACCTGCCACGTGGCCCGCTTCAGCAGAGCCAGTTCCCCGAAAAGCCAGTTCCAGCAGTACCAGTTCCCCGTGAACCAGTTCCAGTAGAACCAGTTCCAGCAGAACCGAGTTCCAGCAGAACCAGTTCCAGCAGAACCAGTTCCAGCAGAACCAGTTCCTCAGAACCAGTTCCGCAGAACCAGTTCCAGCAGAACCAGTTCCAGCAGTACCAGTTCCAGCAGAACCAGTTCCAGCAGAACCAGTTCCGGCAGAACCAGTTCTGCAGAACCAGTTCCAGCAGAACCAGTTCCCCGCAGAACCAGTTCCTGCAGAACCAGTTCCAGCAGAACCAGAGCAGAACCAGTTCCCCGCGAGAACCAGTTCCAGCACTACCAGTTCCTGCAGTGCCAGTTCCGGCAGAACCAGTTCCGGCAGAACCAGTTCCCGCAGAATCAGCTGTGGCAATCTTACAGTTCTGCAGCTGCCTTGAGCTGAGGGTGACCGCCCCCTTGAAACAGCCGACAGTGTAGGGGAAGTCGCGGGTGAGGTGGTAGCGGTAGGCGCCGTTGTCGTCAGTGCCGTGGCAGTTGTCTAGGTCAGCAGATGTCAGCTCCTTGCCGCTCGCATCCTGCAATTTGTTGAATATATTGGACAGTAAACAGAGCATCTTTATAAAGAAACCACCTCCATAATGAGATCATTTACCTCAGCCCCACACCTTCATACAGAGACCACTTCTCTATTGAACATGATTACTGAGTCAGAGATGGGCAACTACACACCGAGCTCCGGTGGTGAGTGCTCTCACTGCGGGAACTCTCTGTGGTAGTTGCCCACCTCTGTAATCATTGGGAGTCCACGTTCGTGTTATCGTAACCACTTATTAAAATTCTGAGGGTTTGCGAGGGGACCAAGGGTTAATTATAACATTATTTTTTGTTCATCTGCAATGTGTGAATGAAATACTTGAAAGACGTACATCACTATTATCATCGAGAGTATTCTTACTTTAGGTCCATAGATGGGGAAACCATCAAGTGCCACTCATCGTTGCCGCCCTTGTAGATGCAGTCAGGGATCTGATGGTAATGGTAGGCCATCGCACGAGTCAAACACCTGGCAAAAAAATTGAGTAGCGCACTTAATGTTTAGCGTACATGTATATTCACATTCAATGTGCTTTGTATGTATGTATGTAACTTCAATGTCTACATATCCTCATGATGTCTTCTTTCGTGCTTTCAGCCACTTATTCCAGCAACCCCAGGAACAGAACACCCCACCCCACGAAGTATTTCACATACAGCTTGAATATAGGCCCACACAAAGCATATGCCACAACCGGCAGTACTGCTTCCCTACTGCCTCTCCATTGCCAAACACTGAAGGAGACATTTGGGATCAGTGTGTGTCCAGTGCTGCGAATGTGCAGTGAAAGTACAATGTACATGTACTCTTTAAATTTGGTCAAGGCAGTAGAAGTTTGACACATCCCACTCTGTCTGCAGTCAATCAAATAGTTGCCTGGCCTTAGGTAGGCAGTACAGAGCCACGACAGAGTGAGTATGTCAAGCATTACGTTATTACACACCTTAGTCATGCAACGTCCGCACTGTCAGTTGCGCCTTTGGCTTAAGATTTCTACATAAAGACATCTAATCTCTGACCACTCGCCGCTTGAATATTGCATCTTTCATCTGAAAAGTTGGTCTCTCTGGATCTATAAAATTTGATAGATGATACCTTGCTGTGGCAAGATGGAATATTGATTTGACCAATGGTAGATCATATAGGGTTAGGTCATATAAGGTACACGGCACAAGGTAGAGGCCTATTGCTGAGCTTACATTACACCAATTGCATGCGGTAAGTATAGAATTTAGGATCTTATACTATATACATGACCACGCCTCATAAACCACGGCGTCGGTTCCCTCGATGGTGTAGACGTTGAAGATGGCCACGCCGTTGGTGACCATGCCGACCGGGCCCATGGGCGTGCACGTGTCCGCGGACGCTTTGCTGGGCGACGTGGGCACGGTCCGGGTGAACGTCTGCTCCTTGATTGTGTGGGAGTTGACTTAAAACCAGCGATGACGACATACATGTATAAGTCAGTTGTGCATCTTTCTGTGGACTTAATTAGCATCAGAGCGTTGTCGATCTGGTTTAAGCAGGTGTGTATGCATGTGCAACTTTATCATTTTGATTCTATATAGTAATGTGTTATTCATATCTTAATTAAAGTCTCTATTGAGTTCAATTGTGCTGTTTAGTATTTAACCGTGTATTTAACCATTATTATAATGCATATAGTATTTTTGTATAATTTCTTTTAGCATATATAATGTACGCATATATCTTCATCTATGAACTTTCAATCCTTCAATCTTATCTAGATATAGATCCATCAAAACATCGCCCAAAGAGTATAGAATCACTAACAACTATCTTATTATTCTTACCCGATTTGGGAAATCACCGGTAGTATGCTCGGGAATGTTCTTCGACGAGAAGACAAGGTTTGCGCCAGACGTTGTGATGGTGGCGGCACTGGAGAACTTGGCCTTCTCGATGTCTGTGAGCGCCAGGGCGGCTAGGGGCAAGGCGACGAGTAGCACGGCGGCGGGTAGCGGGGACCACACCATGCTGCAGGAGGAGGAACGCAGTGCACCATGGTGTACCAAAGTACTGTAGAACCTCTCTATTATGACCACCTTTAGGAGCAGTGTTGGGTGGTCTCCATACAGAGGTTCCTTTTGGCATTGCACACCTCTCGCACTACTATACTGATGGTGTTGTGGGGCACTCTCCATCCATACATCATGTCAGTGTACTTGGCGCCAGAAGCTAAGTGACTAAGGGTCAATGCCACCTTGAGGCCAGGGTCCAGGGGTATTCTCAATTGGTAGTCTTCTTGGTCAGTATGGGGTCAGCCCCTCCACTATCTCATCATACATGGCTGGCGGCATTCTCATAAAGCTATGGAATGCTCTTGGATCTTCATTCCTGAGCTCCACCATCAGCCTGTCATACATTCGAAATCCCCTCTTCTAGCAATCCATGGACGGACCCAGACTTCCCTATGTCTTCTTCTGTTCTCCCTCCTTCTTCTTTCACGACGATTTAGGACGGCTTGGAGCTGGATCAACTGGTTGTTATGGTGCTGTAAGAGAATGACATCCACATCTCGTTGTTGGGGGTTCATGCTTAAGATTTCTAGGTGCTTCAAATGAGTATTTTTAAAGAATCATAGATGTGTTCTCCTCGGCAGCTATTCACAGATTGAAGTGTGTAGAAACAGATTTAGCTAATTTATAGCCACAAATTAGCGGCACAGATGAACAACGGATAAATAGCGTATTGCACGGACGTTTTACGGACAAAGTACGTTTGTATCGCGGTAATATCACGCACATTCCACGTACAGTCCACGTATGATATGAAAATCTATCCGCGCAAATACTTTTGACGTATCTCCACGGATGATACACGGATGAACCACGTACGGCAAAAATCTATCCGTGGTACATACGTGTTTCATCCGTTTTTCTATGTGACAGTGACTTAACTGTAGGTGACCATGTCCATGGATTTTATGGTTGATGATTGAAAATGTACAAGTGTCTTAGTTTACGTATAATTGCATGAAGTATGAATACCCCCTCCCCCCCAAACACACAAAATTACTCCTATTAAGGGGGTTAAAAAAATGTGTTTGGTGATTTCCCCTTAAACTTTTAGTGCAAATTGTGAATTGTCTTTCTTTACTTGTGTAAGATTTGATGCAGCCTACTATTGGTGACTGGTGATCTGCTCATTACACATATGTAAGGAGGTGAGTTCCCCTAAATCATGAGTGTGAATTGTGAACATCTGCCCGTATTTAGGTGCGTGCAATATAATGATAGCGATTCAATTACAATTCCTGTTGACTGCATGAAAACCAATGAAAATGTGACTGAGAACAAATGTTGGTGACTGGAATTTCGTAAATATTATATAGACCTCATCCCAATTAGTCATTTAATACTTACTAGAATGCACCTGTCACTACAGTGTGTCGCTAGCATTTAAAAAGTTGGTACGCTAGGTCCAAATTTTGTTACTCGTCACCAATGGCAGATCCAGGGTGGGGGGGGGGGGCACTTAAGAGATTTCATGGGCTTTTGTACGCACGATCGATGGCGGACATGCCACAAACCCTACGAAAATGAAGTATTTTGGTGGGAAAAGAGGGACGCGCGCCCCCTGCACCCTCCCCCCACCTTGGAGCTGCCGATGGTCACTTTAAAACATTTTAAATCATCAAAACCAACACTATATTAACGTTGTTAAACATGTCTTTCTTTCTAGAAACATACAAACAACACAACAAAATTTGCACAGCATTCATTTTAATCCTAAATTAATTATAATACTCTTTATTCTGTTGATCCAACATAAATCCTACCAGTGCGCATGGTGACATCCCACAAAATTTTCACATGGGCTTGTCACACACACCGTTTCCATGTAATATCCCCAGGTACTGAACTGTTAGTCGATTTGGTGCCATTCTAATTACATGATTACACACAATAAAAGTACTTACATGTATCTATTTCTAGATTGAAGCTACCTTTTTCTAAGAGAACAGATCCTGCCTATTACATACCATACACGTAATTAATCAATCAACACATTTCTATCCTTATAAGAACTGCAACAGTAGTCTACATGATTCTTGATACAATCGCCGTTGAGGCATCTTTCCTGGCATGAAATGACAGCAATCATTTAGTATTTGAAAAAGAAACAGAACTTAAGTATTCTCCTAAAGTCTCAATGTCTTTCCAAATCTTCGGTGGCAGGCGTTTAGAGACTTCTTCTGGCACGTACTGTTTGATGGTCAGTCCGCACAGCAGAGACAGAGGGCCTGTTTCCCTGTAGCCGTGGCTCAGCAACAGTTTGACCACGTGCCACTGTCCAGTTTGAACAGCCAATGTCTTTGCTGTTTCGCCACTGCTCGTCTCCATTGAAATATTCTCAGGAGATATAAGTTGGGCGACAATTTCTAATGGAACATTTCTAACTTGGATTGCTCTATGCAGGGCCGTGTGGTCTCTGCATGGAGCATTTATGTCTGCTCCATAGTCCAGTAAAAGCTGCATGAGGTCCCATCGTTGATGCGAAATGGCGTAGCAGAGGATAATGGGTCTGCAATCGAGTTTTGCGTTTTCATGTGAAATTATCAATTTAAAAGTGTCTGCAGGCACATGATGTTCTATGGCATCATGTAGAATTGTGTATTTAACTGTGTGATTCTGTCTATTCTGGAATAAACTACAGACATCGGCCCCTCTTTCCAGAACTGAAGGAATTAAATCCCACCTTTTGTGTCTTACAACAAAACGTAAAAGGGTCATATTGATGTTACTTTTCAAATTGATATTCTGTTTAGTAATCAGTTTGGTAGTAATCCTTTTTCCAATTTCGCTGACATTATTGTTGCCTTCTAAGTAATGGAACAACCATTCTGGCCAGTTGGAGATCATCCAGTGGAGTGGAGTATAGCCATACCTGTCTTGAATGTTGACATTTGTAGGGGTTATCAGAGCATCAATAACGCCTTCATCAAATGTTTTACGCCAAAACATGGCATAATGTAATGGTGTCTTCGATTCGTTGTCACATATATCTTTGCATACCATTTCTGATTGCGCCACATCCATTAGGAATGCATTATTATTCGTAAACACAAGATGATGAAGTGCTGTTCTCCCCCTGGCACCTCTGAGATTAGCACGGGAAATTATCATGGGCAAAACATAATCCCTCGCAGATTTGTAGAATGCATCTGAGCAGAAATCGTAATATATTATGGCCTCAGCAAGCGTTTTCCGCTCCGCCAGACTGATATACGTGTAATCTATTTCAACGTCATACTCGAAGACAAGAGGAAACAACGACTCAGACTTTACAGCATAAAACAGAGCAGTGTTACCTCGATTGTCTTTTATGTTTATAATCTCTTCTGATATGATCTTTTGGACAAGCTCCATAGGTGCGTTCACATAACACGCTACGTGAAGGACAGTCATTTGTTCACCATTTTGTAATGTCGTGTCAGGACTGTGTTGAAGCAGGAATTTTGCGTCATCAAAATGTTTCCCCTTTAGCGCCAGATGCAGAGGGGAGTTGCCGTCTTTGTCTTGGAGGTTTATATTTTCCAGAGTTAAAATCATGTCAAGAGGCGTTGACAAATCTGGTCTTAAATTCTTTGCCAAACTGTCGCTGCTGGGCTTATTTTTAAAAGCGATGTGAATAGGAGCGTTTCCTTCATTGTCCTGCAAATTAAGGTCCACACTTGCGGAATTGAGAAGATGCTGCAGAAGATCTCCTGAAACACCCATTTTGCAGGCAATGTGAACAGCATTCTGCATGAATTTGTCCGTTATAGTGACGTCAGCGCCACGTTCTAACAGAACTTCAGCGCAATGAAAGTGGCCGTTGTGCAGTGCGGAGAGCAAAGCCGTTCTTCTGTGTCTGTTTTCCTGTGTGTTGATATTCTGTGACGTAATGAGTAGACCCAGCTTGTCTGGTGGTATAGAATGACATCTGTTCTCGCAGGCTCTGATAAGAGCGGTTCGGCCTTTTCTATCCTCAATACAAAGGTTTGGCTCGCAACCTACGAGCACGGGTAATAGCTTCCATTTGAGGCACGCCACCGCCACGTGGACAGGAGTGCTCCCACAGTTCGTGCATTGTGCATTGACAGTCTTACTATTGAGAACAAGCGAGAGCCGACCTCCTTTGTAATCTCGTATGGCATTGTTAAGATTTTTCTGTGCTGATTGTGCGGTGAAACAACAGTCCTGAGCCATAACTTCTTAAGTAATGAAATTATAGAATGATATTCTGTGTTTGATGAGCACTGGATGCTAATTCTTGGTAACACCACCTTGTATGTCACGAATGAACCAGTCTGTTCTTTAATTAAATCCGCCTTGCTATACTGTGGGACATTTTCAAAGGTGCTTGTGCATTATATTGTGCTTGGACGACGGCATGAAATATCACATCTGTTTGACTGTGTTTTGAAAATGCTTGATAAAAGTCAAGGTGCTGTTTATTCTCAGCAACTGACCTGCAATTTTGCGTATCAGGTTCAAAGATTACCACGTACCAGTGAAATTCTTATGAGGAAGTACTCTGCCTGTTGTGAAGCAGGTGTCTTAAACAGCCGGCCCCCCACACCACCCCAAACATTATCAACGGTCGGAAAAAGACAATGATGAACCTGTATTACTTCTAGTTCTACAAATGATCAAGATGTGAGTGTCGATTGTTCTGCTCTTCTGTTATATGATATAGAATGGGTTACCCATGGTGGGGGGGGGGTCATTTCCATACATCATTCGACTGGTCTTCTACCCCCGAATACCTACCTTTTCATCCTCCTTTTATTAGCAGCTATGAATACCTACTTTTCACTGCTCAGCGGCTATGAAATTACATATTAGTATTGAATGAACTGCAAGCCACAGGAAAACCAGTGTTATTAGCTTTTCTTATCAAATGAAATAGTTCATAGATACACATTCTATTT
>CM032668.1:13741281-13756902 GCA_019095985.1 Streblospio benedicti
CCATAGATTTGACCTTGAACGCACCCTTCAAGATCAAATAACCACTCATAATGCATAAAATTCACTGTTTTCTATTGTTCCTTATGAAATAAACAAACTAATCATCATTAATTTGAATTTTATTGCCTATTGACACAATTTTGGATATGAAAAATCTAAATACTACACTAACTCTGACCTTGGATTAATCTTTCAAGGGCAAATGGACACATTATTTTCATAAACTATTCATTCAATTTCTTGTTTACAAATATTGTTCACAACATCAGATTGGAACATAAGTAGTATTATCATTATATTTCACCAGCTTCTAAGAGACATTAAAAATATCTTATGTTTTCTTATGTACACTCCTCCTGCTTAAAACAACTTCAGGGGCACATGACCACTTCACGCCTTAACACCCCCCCCCCCGCTCACTCCGCTATTTCAAATAAACCCACTCACTTCACTGTGTGCCGCTCAGGACCAGCCCCCCCCCCCCCAGGAGCAATCCCCAGCTCGCCCTGTGATGTTCAGCAGTATTGTCACCACTAGCCCCCACATTTCACATCTTGGCATAAGCAGACCTCTCGCTCGTTTTTGCTCCATCTTTGTAGAGCTGATGGGCATGAAAGGCAACACGCGTCGCTCCTAGCGTTTTTCCCCAGGTGAAAGCAGCATCAGGTTTGCCAATGCTAGCTCTTTTGGGAAGGCTGCTATATGCTTCACGGGTTCAGGCCTTAAGCTTCCTCCCCACATCACTCGTTTCACAGGCAGTCCTCTCTCTGTATTAAACAGAAAATGCTGCCAGCACGAATCCCCTTTGTAGAAAAATGCATCTTTCGCTGCTTCTTTCGCTGCCAGCACACGCACACAAATCAACTACACTGATAGCAGGCAGCTGTCACCATCGCTTCACAGGGGCCAACACTAGCGAAATAGCCACATTATTTTCTATACACAGCTCCCGTTCTCCCTGCTCGGGGAAACATACTCCCCAACACTACCTATATACAAGTCACATCAGTGTTACCAACAACCCCCTCTTCACACATCACTCATTTCTGAGGCACATAATGTCTATTGGGGAAAGACTGTATAGTAAGAATACATCTCTCGCTGCTGCATCTTTTCGCTGCTTAAAAACACCACTCGCAAGAACCAGCTTTGTAGAGCAAAACAAACCATTTCAAGCGCCAACGAGCGGCAAATTTGAGCGCCAACTTTTGAGCGCCAACTCATACTCAACTACAATAGAAAGGCAATAATGGTCAAAACTCTCTTGCACGCGCTAGACCTATAATTGCTACTGTCAACTAGAATTATCCCTTAAATCTCACATAAGACCCTGGATCTACCACTGTTTGTCGTCTCTTTACTAGTGTCATGCACACTACAAAATTGTGCACCATTCATATATCCCCCTTTTCCACCGAATTGCTTCATTTTCATAGTTTTTTTTGCACGCCCGCCATCAATTGCTTGTTTGAAACCTATGAAATTCCTCAGGTGTGTGCCTCCTCCCCCTTTGCAAAAAACCTGGATCTGCCTGTGTTCACCTTCATTGTATGTTGAAGAGAGCCTATTTAGAGGCTACTACTATACAATGTTAAATGGAATTGGATAAGATTTATGTTACAATAAGTCTGCTTTTAATGTGATGTCCAGAAAGCTCATCGGGACTTAGCCCATCACGTGACGTCATAACTATCAACTCTGGTTCAAAGGTAGTACAAGCTAATAATATTCATTTCAATTAAGAACATATTCACTGTGCGAAAGCGAGGAGGGTGGCGATCGCCACCCGCATCACCACCCAAACTAAACCAAAATGTGAACAATTTTATACAAGCATTTTTCTCACTGAAACACGAACTATTTGTTTAAATATTAGCATGAGATGTTATTTCATTTTGATAATCTACCCAAAGACACCCAAAACAAGAGGATTCCATGCTTAATTTAGCTATTTGAGATTTTTTTTTCACTCCGACTGATGTAGGTAACTTTTATCAAAGAGGAGGGTGACGGATGGTAAAAGGTTCTTGGTGAGGAGGGTGGCACTTATCTTATCTACAAATATGTGCTATGTTTGTGCTATTGGGGCAGTATTGGAATATTCTAGGGTGGACAAAACACTTAGGTGGCTGTTTGAGTGAGATTTGTGGTCTTTTACAAGATTAATACCCTTCTGTTCATCCATGTATTACCATCACAACACCGCATTGGCATGTACTGTCAAGGCTATATTTTAACATTAAAATCATCTTTGAATGAAATTAATTAATAAAATAATACTTTTTAAACAGTCCCCAAGCATACACACACAATCAGCAAAAAAAGTGATACATGACTTTTCACATGAAAAACTATTGCAATAACCGAAATGTTTACGTTTTGGCGAGCAACTACCCACATATAACGGACCCACATACAATTCTATACAATAATAAATCGATCACACAAATACAAAAATAATAACATGTTCAAACTCTATTCCATATATCACCTCTTCTCCTTTACAAACAATAATGCAACCGTTGGTACAACCCGGTATACAACATGACAATATTTGAACATAACTACTGTGACAAATCATATTCTGCCAGATATGGAGGTCTTCGCCTCTCTCTTAAAGGGTAACGTCTAACTGTTGGCGAATCCACCTTTTCAGTGTTATCTACGTCTACTATTTCTGCTGGAATAGTACAACCGTCATCATTATCACTATCACTCTCAGTGTTACTCGTTTCTGCCACAACAGGCACAACATATAGGTCTGAAAGGGGAACTTCATAAACTCGCGTTCTCAACTGGTTACCAGTAAACTTCCATACACTAGCGTTTGAACCGATAATGTTTAGAACTATATATTTGGACCTTGCATGTGACTTGTTCTTCTCTGAACACACACAAAAAAAACAATATCTCCCTATTTTACCAGTGGCACATAAGTAGGAGGTGGAGGATGTGACTTCACACGATTTTCCAACTGTACCCTGATTAACTCATCATCATCAACTATGATCGGTCGTTTGGTAAATTGATCTCACTGAGTCCACATCTCTGGCAGAGAGCCTCGCAAATCAAACTCTTGCATTCAAGACTGACACAGCTCTAGCCAAGAAAGACTCAGAAACCTGGCCCTTTGCATTTAGGGACGGTGCTATATTCAACAGGCAGGGGGACCGGTGCATATAAAAAAACTTGTCTGAAAAAAGGTCTTGTCCCCTGCTGATGTGATGAAGAAAAACCTGATGTCCCATGACCTCTATTCATAAAAAAAGTCCGCGTCCCCTCCTATTCGCGTAATTAATTTGTACCGATTCGCTCACGTCGAGGTGGGATTTCAGCAGCTGAAAAATACTACATGTCCCATGTCCAATGATAATGAAAATTCATCCGGTCCCCCTACTTTGCACCTTGAAAAAAGTACCTGTCCCCCTACCAAATGCACCGGTCCCCCTTCCTGGTAAATATTGCACTGTCCCTAACATGGTTTTGATAGACTTGTACATTTTACCATCAATGTTTAGCGACAATAGCTTGTAAAATAGAAGGTCACGACATACCCAGTCAAAAGCATTCTCTAGGTCAATAAAAGTACAAAAAGTAGATTTTTTTTCATTTAATCTGTTTCTAATAATGCTACTTAATGAGAATATATGATCCTCACATGATCTTCCTTTCCGAAATCCATTCTGTTCTTCAGGAAAGAGATTCATTTCATTGCAATAGCCACCGATTCTATTATTGAGTACGCTAGAGTAGACCTTTGAAAGACACGGTAGCAAACTAATACCTCTATAATTCAGGGGTACGTACGGATCTTTTTGAGCCCCTTTAGGTATGGGTTTTATAAGTGCTTTTAACCATGGTGTTGGCAGTAGGCCACTTGAAAAGCAAGCATTGAACAAATAATATAAAAACATCTTTATACCTGGAGACTTAATAACTTCATTTGGTATGAGATCAATACCCACGGCTTTTTTAACACCTAATTTCATTAAGACCTTCTCAATTTCGTCTATATTAATGATACAATTTAACATTTGGTTTTCAACATAGTTTTCATTTTCCGTGGCTGATTCGTGATCGATTGTTTTTCAAAAAGAAAATTATTATCAAAATCATTGTCTATGTCAGACGCATTTTATAGTGATTTAAAATCATCCCTCCATTTATTCAAGACATTACTGGGCTGAGTAACTAATTCATTACCTATGCGGACCTTTAGTGGAATTGGTACATTTTTCCTGGGTCCAAGACGATTTAGTTCCGTCCAAAACTTTTTATGATCATTTACTGACAAGTTTTCAATATCACATGACCTACACGCTTTTTATTTTTTTAATCAAATAACTGTTGGGCAGTTTTAAATTCCTTTCTTAAATTAATTTTCCTAAATTTACAATTGCCCTTGTATTTTACAAATTGTTTTTCGCAATCCCTCATTGTTTTCCATAATAATTCTAGTTCCTGGTTCCAATAAGGTTTGCTATATTTCAACTTTTTCTTTACTACATTACCGGCATGTTTATATCTAATATTATCATCAAGTTCTGTGAAAACTTGTTTACACATCTCATTATAAATATCATCAATTTTACATTGGTTTAATTCATTAGCAATTAATTTGTCTATGAGGTGATTGATAGCAATTTTCTAGTTTTCAGATAAAAGGTAACCTTCAGGATTCCCTTCAAAGAGGTACATTTTTCGTAACGCTTTTATTGGGGGGTAGCATGAGCACCTGGTGTTTCATCAAAGTTTTCTATATACGTGCATTTAACAGACAAAGTAATTAGATAATGATCTGGTGCTCGGCAACGATGTGAGAGCATTCTGTGAGAATTATATTTATGTAGAAGATCGGATACTAGTTCTACCTTAAGTGAATGACAAAATTGTAACCAGTCATGGGGAGTGATGAAATAATCCACAACAGATTTTCCTCTAGTTGAACAAAATGTCACATTATCATATTGTGGAGTAATCCTCCCATTCAGAATATCTAATTTACCATCTTAAGTGAATTCAATCAATGCTTCACCATGACCATTTTTACATAAATCAATAGATTTTCTAATATCAATATCATCAACACCTTCAACTATATCAGATAGATCACCAATTCTGCCATTGAAATCACCACATAGTAATATACAATCCGCCTGTTGATGTAGGTAGATCTGTGACAAAATATGTGCATAGAAATTATGAGGGTCTCTACCCCAAGTGGAGTTTTCAGGAGGTAGATAACAAGCAAATATAACAAAAGAGAATTCGCTGACCTTGTTTATAAATTCAACGACTAGAAGTCCATCAATACTTTTTATCAGAAACAGTTATTTTAAATTCTGTAAAGAGCGTATCTTTGATAAGCATGGCAACACCACCTGAATGTTTTGGAGCTTTACAGTGTTTTACATCTCTAGAGTTATAAAACACAGTGTAATCTGGTATTATTATACTTTCCTCTTTATCAAGATGTGTTTCACATAGGCAATATATATCAGAGTTAACTTGTTTCAAAAGATATTTCCGTAGTTCTTGGTTTTCATATGTCCATCCGTTTATGTTCCAACATGATATGTTGAGAGAAGGTTGGCAGAGATGTGGGGCTGGGGGTCCTATGTCCGGTTCTGGGCATTGGGTAGTATGTCACTCTGGTCTCCATGCTGGTCGTTCCTGTGGTTCTCGTCTTCGAATAAGTCGTCCATTTGATAGTTGTCGATATTTTTTCTCGACACCAAGTTCTTTCAGAAGGGTTCTGGTGTTGAAGCTTATTAGACGCTCAGCGTGTGTTTGAGATGAGCGAAGGAAGACCTTTTTATACATCCGGGAGTTTACAAGTTCTTGTTTCTTTTTCAGTGCAGCTAACTTGTCTTCAAGTGTGAAGAATTCAATTTTTACCACTGAGCCTGGCTTATCATTTCTAAATGGTGTCCTCATAGCGTTTCGTACATTCATATCTAGTCCAAGACCATCTTTGATCAAGTCTTTGGCTCTTTGTAAGACGTTTTCATCATTCTGGTATTTCAGGCCTGTTACCACTATTGTGGTTTCTGTGCTGAAATCATGTGCACCTCCCTGTGCTCCTTCCTTGATACTTGTTTTGTCACTGTGGAAATGACTTTGATGCTCTCTTGTAGTTATACATTATACATAGTTGATCTTATTTGAAACGCTGCACCGTGTTCAGCATTGTATTTCAAGACCTATCTATAAACATTCTTTACACGCATATTATGTAAAATTATAAATCATGTTTGCTATGTGTGTAAAAATCTTGTAAATATTGAAAATATGGTAAGCATATATGGAGAATATTGCATTGATGGAAAATTTGCACCGTGTTTTTTCATGATTTTTAAATGATTTATTTATTAATAATGTATGATTTTATGTACACGTTGATAACGGTAGTTTTCATTTTATGATATAAATGTAAAAATTCTTTGTCAAGCGTTTTATGAGTTGTAAGCAAAATCAATTTTCTCTGAACTCTGCATTTTGTAATGATTTTAAAATGTATTGATTGTTAGTTGTTGAATTAAAATGTTGATACACTGTTTTTGGGGTGGGATATCCCACACTTTTTTAAATAACTGGGCAGGGATGGCGTATATTTGGTGTTTACTTAAAAATTGGTTTTTCAACCCCACGGGTATAGGCTAGTACATACTGAATAGAGAAATATACACAATATAAGAATTATAAAGACTAAGACTAAGAAAGTGTTTATTTATGTCTCACACCACATTACATCTTAAAACATTAATAAAATTATTGCACATAATCCAGTGATAAGCTTACCCATTTAGAGACAATTACGTTTTTCATATTAAAACATACATATATACTCATTAGGGGCGGCCCAGACGAACATCAGGGGGGGGGGACAGGTTTTTTTGAAATAAATAGTTTGTTTCTGCATATGTCCCAAAAAATAGTTTGTTTGTATATGTGTCCAGAAAAAAATAATTTGTTTGTATATGTGTCCAGACTTATAGATATAGTTTATAAGACCAACATGAAAAAAAAAGTTTGTTGTTCAATGAACACGAAAAAAAAAGTTTGTTTTTGTGGGGTCTCTGAAAAAAATAGTTTGTTAGCAGGTAAAAAAACCTAGCCCCCCCCCCCTGATTTTCGTCTGGATCGCCCCTTAGACATTTATACATGTACAAGTACATGTTCAAACATTTTAACCATATACAAAGATTACTATTACAAACAAAAATATATTTTCATTTAACATTAATAACAATATATTGTGAGTAGCTAAAACATGGGTATCACTTATACAATGTATTAAGTGTAAAGCATTTGTCGCCGCCTTGACAGAATTTCATGGCAGGCTTTAACACATTTCTTAACTAAAATCTCATTATTGCAAATTGAGATGCACTTTAAAATCTCCTTTTACTGTACACTAAAAACATTATATAACAAAGAGCACATTACATTCGTATATATAGTACACTAAAACAGTTAAAAGCACACTATTAATTCATAGGCCACTTTTTTCTAAGTAGCTTAATCCTTCTACATGTGAAATTTATTAAGTATAATGTCCTCCAATGTCCACAGGGCATACTCGAATCCCCTTCGTTCTGATTACATCTATTATATCATAATACAAGTATATAATTTAATATATTTGGTTTTTGCAAAATTGAGAGGTTGTTGGAAAATGGCTGTATTAGTTTTAATTGGTTTACTGTTGACCCATCTCTACACCACATAAATGAATGGACACACACACACACACACACACACACACACACACACACACACACACACACACACACACACACACACACACACACACACACACACACACACACACACACACACACACACACACACACACACACACACACACACACACACACACACACACACACACACACACACACACACACACACACACATATATAGAGATAGATTTTCTACAAGTTATACTCGTAACATTTTATTTACAAATTTGTTTCATGTGCATTGCACAATCATCAGAATGAAATGTTACATTATAGAACATACACAATCTTCAGAGTATTACATTATAGTATGCAATTGCGCAATGTATGTTATCTTATAATTCCTGGAAAATAATGCCAAAAATGCAAAATAAGGGGTCATGTCTATACCAAAAGAATAAAATAAGGGGTCATGTCTATACCAAGAGGGTGAAAAAGGTGACCCATATTGGAGGCTTATCCGTACTGACCCCGACAGTGTAACCCCGCGGGACTGTTGTATTAATCCAGTTCACTGCTATTGGCTATATGTTTAGGAACATAACATTATAATATAATGCTTAACACATTGTTATCATTCATCTGTACACTGATCACTATTGGTGCCCATCTTGATTCAAATCTCACTATGGATAAGCACGTAGCTGCTACATGTAAGTCAGCATGGTTCCATCTTCACCAGATAAATAAAATCAAGAATTATCTCTTGTGACCAGTTAAAAAGTGTGATATTGGCATATGTGATTAGTCGCATCGATCAAAACAACAGCCTTTTTGATTGGTCTTCCAAAAAGCGACAGTATTCAAACTTCAAATGATTCAGAATGCTTGTAAATCATATTCAGAGCTAAAAAAGTTTGATCATGTGACACCCCTCTTCTAAAAAGAACTTCACTGGCTACCGGTAGAACAGCGTATCACTTTCAAAAATACTCCTCCTCGTGTATAAATGTCTACATGGAAAAGCACCAGCATACTTGAGAGAGCTGCTAGAGGAATATGTACCATCTCGATCCCTTCACTGCATCAAAGGGCCTGCTGTATCCCAAAGAGACATTATACCAGTACAAAGCGGAGAGACTTTGCTCACCGTGGGCCTGTAGAGTGGAATAAGCTCCCTAAAGTCATCAGGGACAGTGATAGCATTAACATTTTTAAATGTAGACTCAAAACTTACCTCTTCCGTATTGTTTTTATTAATTAGTAGCTGGTAGCTAGTGTTAAGTAATTTATTTATATTTATTTGTCTAAGCGCCTTAGAACACTTAGAATAAGGCGCTCTATAAGTCATATTATTATTATTATTATTATTTCACTAGACTTAATAGATGCCACTTGTTACCCCCACCCCCACCAACCACCACCTCCAACTCCAACATCCCTTCAAAAAATGATACAATAGAATTCTCTTGCCGTTGCCGCCAGCTTTCATGCCTGGCGTTGGCATGAAAAAATAGAGCAGAGGTTTGAATAACTGCATTTGATGTTTTTGGATGGAGAGCTTGTGGGGTGGGTGGGGGTGGGGGGGGGGGGGGGGGGGATGCCAAGGTTTGAAAATTTTATTTGCACTTACAGGGGCGGCCCAGAAAAGTGGTAGGAATTTTACTGGGTAGCCTAAATTTCAAACAAACAAATTTAGATAGGTGGCGGCTAAAAATCATAGCCTAATGGTTTTATTTTTTCATACACGTTGGGTCATAATAAATGATAGCCTCCTTATGGATGTCATGAAATTCTTACACCCTTACTGCGCAGCTATTTTTAAAACAACTTGGATCTGCAATTGCGATAAGTTCCATTCACATCCATTTTACATCTTTACTGATCTTTAGAAGCATCCCTTCATCTGGTAAATGCTAAAAATATAAAACATCATTAATGTTTATCCTACCGTGTATAAATAGATAAATGGTGCTATCAACCACTAAGGATGTAGTGGAGAATAAGAAATATTCTATAGTTACCATTGCAAAATGGTAGTTTTTGCCTTGTTCTGATGCCTGTAGAAACAGAGCGTCATGATGTCACGGACGGTGATCCCGTTGTAACATGTGTTGAGAGGGAGCCACTGCAAGCCGTCGCCATGTAAGTGCACTGGAAACATCACCCAAATCAAGACAATGACAAAATCAGAAGTGAGTTGGACTCTTTTTTTTGAGGAGTTGGAGGTGGTTTTAAAATACAATAATACAATCTTGAGAAAAGGTGATGTGTCTGCTTTTCAAAAGGATGACAAATAATTCATGTTGGAAACAATCAATGAAATCAATACAGAAACTTTTGTGGATTTTGTGGAACTTATTCATTAAACTTCAATTCCTGTGGTTACACAGTGCTATACCCTAGGTCCTCTTTTTAAAACAAAGTTCCTATGTATATATAAAAGACAATGTCTTTCTGTAAAGTACCATTTGTATATACTGCTCCATCACCCATACAGTCGCTATGAAAACTTATCAAAACCCGGGAGTAAGGCCAGCTCTTATACCAATTGCAATTTCTTTTCAAATATTGAACATTTTACTGAAATATTTTACCCTCTGTGTAAAAGTACATGCTAAACGTGCATGTCAGAAACATTATATCCCATAAAGTTATTAAGAAGATTACACATTTTCTGGCGTTTCATACATATATGGCCAAAGTCTGTTTCATGAAGTTGATTACACAACTTCATACGTATACTCTAGTGAGTCATCATGCCAATTTCGTGCTTGTATCATCATTTGCACAATTCAGTCACTTAGCCAGTCCAACTAGCTCAAAAGTGCTCAGAGAGCACAGCGTTGCTAGAGCAACATTGACCCATGGTCAATAAAGATGTTTACTTTGCAATCAAAGCAGAAAGAAAGTCTTACTTGATGCGTGACTCATCCTACATCTATGTTATTGGCTTTGGATTGCAGGCGCTTTCTAAGCATGGCTACAGTAAATATCAATAGCCCATGAGTCGAAATTTATATGGTAATGCTGTGCTCTCTAAGATATAACCATTATGCCAATTTGATTGTCATGTTTTCGCACAGTATTGAAACTATAGTGGCAACATAGAAAGAAAATAATTAAAATGGCCATTTGAAAGGTAAACTCTGGTTGGCAAAGTGCCAAAATTGAATACAGTCAATGTTCAGTAGACATTTAAGCATTGTGCAAGGTTTGAATGCTTTCTCACAAGCATCAACAAAATTATTGCAGAAAATGTTGAAAATGGACCCAAAATGGCACTATAGAAAGCACACTTTAATTGGCAAAGTGCCCAAAATCGAATCACTTTGGTGTCGCGTCATACCAAATAGTTGTGTAAAGTCTGAACAAAATCGGGTGAAGCATAAAAGCTCTAGCTTGTCCAGAGACAAACATACATACATACATACATACATACATACATACATACATACATACATACATACATACATACATACATACATACATACATACATACATTTACATACATACATAGTTACATGCTACATACATACATACATACTACATACATACATACATATACATAGTTACAAACGAACGAAACACAAGGCTTTCGCTTCAGCTGCTGAAGCGACGCAATAACATGTTTCCTTGAATTTCTGATTAGAGCGTAAGAGTCCATATCAACATCATGGTACATTTAATAGCTTCCATGCCGTACCTGGCCGTGTGGGCACAGCTAATTATCCATGTAATATTAATTGCTTATTTGAGGTAATATCATAGAATTAATTCTCGCTGTCTTGTTCAAGAATAGAACTAAATTATGACACATTACACTTTGTATGAACATTGGTGAGTAATTACTGAGAGCGTAGCCGTTGTTGTGCTGAGTGCCGGCAGGACACTGGACGGCCGCCGAGCAGCGCATCAGTGTCATCTGTTTCTGTCTGCACGAGGTGGCCACGGTCCAGTTCAACAGTTGGGGCAGCAGACTCACATTGTACAGGCCTGAATGAAATGTCCAAATATATAGATATTATATAACTTCTCTTTAATTCAGCTATCAGGCTTAGATGCTGCATGGTTAGAGTGTTTTTATTCCGTATGAATGAGGCTTGTCATTTATGTCATGTTAAGATTGTCTTTCAATAGGGAGAAAAAGGCCCCTCTTGCATATCAATTTTATTCCCACAATAACACACACAATTGCGCCTGTACTACAATGCATTTACCCGTAGAATAGACTTCCACCTCACATAGCGTCAATACACCAGCAAGAGTAGACAGTTGGATCAGAACAAAACGTCCATAGACATTTGGATCACAGCTGAGATCAAGAATCTCCCTATCTGCAGCAGCTCCGGAATACTGAGGCCTACACAGAGGGTAGCTGCCCGGCACCGGCTTCCCCACCTCAGTGTGGTCACACAGAGTGACGCCGATGAAAAAATCACGTAGGCGGTGTCCTGAAATGTTCACCACATCTTAACATGTACAATCCATGGATGTTTCTTCAAACGTAAGTCTGCTGTGAGGTGACATTCTATCATTTTCACTTTTTTAATTCATACAATCTACATGTTGTAGGTACAATCAACACTCGGCAATCTACAATAAAATTCTAGTTCCAATGGCATTTTACCTCATTACCCCATAATATTGCGCCCGACGGTCAGATAAAATCAAACTCGTTGACGGTAGGTGTTTATACAAACTTTCTAAGGTGAAAAACTCCAAGGTGAGAAAACCAGTGTTTACGGTAAGATAGTAATATAACAACCACAATATAATCAAATTACGTTAGCAACAATTGCGGTTGATATGAAGTTACAATGACGTGTGTGGTAGATTGTCCATATAAAGTTTGGGCAGAAATGTCAGTATTTCCAACTTGCGAATCCAATGTGAGCATCCTACATGTAGTTCTAACAATGTGACCTGTAGATTGTGAATACGTCGGGGGTTCAATGAGAGTTATAAATAATGCACCCATATACATAGTTCATAGATGTATATGGACCATTGTAGTCCATAAGAATAAGTGCCCACTGATTGCAATTTCAAACTTGAAAACTGAATTTGAATACTCTAGCTAGAACAGCGTGATCTGGCAACAACTAACATTCACAATGCACCCAAATAAGGAGCTATTGCAGTACATATGAAATAGAATGAGAGATTATTATTTGTGACCTACAAATCAAATCTGAGTAATCCAGCTCGAGTCATGTCACCTGTATCAATGCTGGGATCCAATAAATAACCATAATGTGGTCCATATCTTACAGGTGCAGAAAGGTCACCATTTTCAACTGATAAACCAAATTTGAGCGTACTAACTAAAAGATGAGGGGTCTAGATGGCGGGCTTAAATTTAGCTCATTTCCCTTCCCACTTAATATTTTCATTTCCTACTAAAATGCGTACTTTTTAATAGAACATTTTTGGTCACTTTTACAAAAATTACATGATATTATAACGACCAATTTTAAACTTGTTATAAATCTAAGTGCTTGACCCCCACTCGCGCATTTTTTTTATAGTTTCCCCACTAAAATTAGAAATTTGTTCTACTTAATTTTAGTAATTTTCCCACTTCACTTAATTGCCCAAATTCCCACTAACCATAATTTTTTGCCAATTTCCCACATCCCACTTAATTTTAAGGCCATTTTCCACTGTGTTCTGTAAAGGGCATCAGGACCCTCAAAAGATGAGAGATGGAGAGGGGGTAACAGCAAGATGTAACAAATAATGGTCCTGAATGGACCTAAAAATAGACCATATGAAACAAGCTCCAAGAAGTCACAATTTTTACTTGACAATCCAAACGATGTGACTTGTAGAGGAAACAGTAAAAAAAAAAATGGTCTGGAATGGACGAAATTATGGATCGTTTCAATCCATATGAAATTGGACTCAAAAGAAAATATTTTCAAGTGACAAACCAAATTCCAGCATTCTAGCTCAAACAATATGACTTGTTAAGTGGTGACAATCAGAAAGACCAAAGAATGGTGCGGAATGAACCCATATATGACCCACAATTGGGCCCATTCGAAATAAAGTGGACGTCATTTCCATTTCCCTGCCAAATTTGAGGTCGCTACCTCAAACGATGCGTTAACAAAAGCAAGGACTGATTGTCGTTGGTCAGTCAGTTGGCCAGTTGGTCGGGCGCAATTGATGGGGGCTTAGCCAGTGTAAACACAGGAATATTGTGAAAATATGTTTACCAACTACATCTCTGTTGAAGATCCTTACACTGTCTATCAAGTGGACGTCATCCAGCCCACCTGCCAGAACTCCTCATGATCATTAGCAGTGTGTGTGCAATTTCGTAATGCTGATTACTGTACCATACAAAATGTAATGTAAAATGATGAACTTCAATGGAAATACAACCAAAAATACAATCGATTAAGAAATGCAATTATATAAGATTGATGCACTGATTTTTTTTTGAGTTTTTAGTGTTATTCAACATGCAGAAAACTTGCAACTTACGTATTACCATCCACAGCCCTTTCCGACACCCCGCCTGAACCGACACTAGACTGAGAAGTGGGCCTGTTGAGGGCTACATTGGCTATGGCTGGAATGCAACACTTTATGATTAATCATAATCCTCACATTTTAATTTTTATCTTAGGTCATTCCCTTTTTTGATAATCATACATGTAGGTAGTTAGATACATATAATATTTGTTTTCTCAAAATAGAATAACTTCCCATTTATTTTATAGCATATATACGAGTCAAATTCATCACATCCAATTCATCAGAAATAAATTGGGTTGTATCTAATAAAAAAAAATCTAAAGAATACAGCTGAACATAAGTGTAGCAATAAATCAATTTCTCTTTATCGTTTGACTTTTAAGATGGGCAGTGGCACCAAGTTGACCCCCAAATCACTATTTGATTTATCATTATCACTTACTAGATTTGCCTTTGCCAATGGCAATGTAATTCTTGGTCTTCTTATCAATGGGTAGAGCTACATTCAAATTCAGGGCTGCTTATTTTCAATTTGACACAATTCTAAGGCCACTTTTATTTGACAAGCTTGAATACATTTACTTAACAATATTTTGTGAAAATATCCAAATAATCAAGCCCAATTATCTGGAGTAAGTATTTGCTAAACGTTTACATATTTCCACCCAGTAAAACTAGTGGCACATCACTTAGTTCTTTAGTTTTGATAAATCAATGTCACAGTGCTGGGGTGCATATTTCTAAAGCTACTATTAACACACATTAAGACAACAATAATGCTTAATACTATAAGGGTAATGGTATGTTATAGTGTTGAGATCACCCTGATCTGCGAGTGGTATCTTTCTGCACAAGTGACCACCAGCCCGATAGGGGTGCACAACACTCTTTAACATACCATCTGTTACCATTTTCTCACCACTTTAACATAATCATTTAACTTCATGAAAATTTGGGGTTGCATATCCGGTCAAAAACCATGGTAATTTTATTGCAACTTTTTTTAACGCATTAACATACTTGATAATATTCAAAATGGCCCCGAATTCAAACCTCAAAAAAAATCTTGGTTTACTTTTTAATGAGCCAGTTTTCATAAAAAGTGTGAATAATATCTCTTGCGGTTCTTTAAAATATTTAAACAATACTGACATTTTCCAAAAACCCTGACGAATTACGACTTTTTTTAAATTTGCATTTAAAAATATGTTAATAATCAGAAAGCTTGTTTCCCAATTCAAAATTGAGAACCTTTGAAGAATCATTTTACATATTCGCATGGTCTTACCAATCAAAAATAAAAAGGGGGTTAAAAAAGTTTTCCCCCCCCAAAAGGGGGTTTAGATATTAAAATTTCATTATTTAATGGGGTAAAAAAACACCCTAAAATTAAATGTTTTAAATAACCTAAATTTAATTTTTAAATACAACCGAAAATTTTTTTAAA
>CM032668.1:13763763-13787319 GCA_019095985.1 Streblospio benedicti
TTAGAAAAAAATTTTGAACAGGGTTAAAAAACAAATTAACTAAAAAAAAATTTTTGGGGGTGTATGATTTTGTATATGAATAGGCAATGCCTAAAGACAGGCGCCGGAAATTTAGTTACCAACCAGGGGAGAGTCCTCATTCCTTTTCATAATATCCTGATTTTTGTCAAATGCCTGTCTCCTCAAATGTGTATATGTGCATCTTGTCACAAGGTAATAACATAAAAAACGTTATGAATGGACGTATAATCACCTTCTCACGGGAAGATGGCCTGTGTGGGACTTGCAGTGAATGAGAAGCATGGTACAAGTAGTTTGCATTATGAATTAAAAACAAGTTTTTATCCTATAGCCTGTATGGAGATCCTCAAGTGTAAATTTTAATTAAACCCATCAATGTTTTTTTTGTGTTTTTTTTTCATCAACGTCATTATTGAAGGGTAGACGTGTCAAAGTATACGTCGAACGCATTGTGTTGTACGCTAGTCGCCCTGAACTCAACCTATCATAACATAAATAAAATGTAAGGACTAGACCCTTTACGTCACGGGTCGCTTATGCATGTATGTAATTGGTAGATAAAATAAACTTGTTTAGTTCGCTTAATTGGCACCTCGTCGTGGGTATATTATTTCAAAATGAAAGACGAAAATAAGAAATGTCTTTGATGACGGTAAGTAATTGCAGAGAAACCCCCCTCTTCTGGAGACCCCAAAAAATAAATTAATCAATGACAAAGTGATAAAAATCAAATGTTTGGTTAAAAAAAAGATGGCGGCGGAAAATCGTAACATGCATATGGGGAAGTCGAGTCCCCTAATAAGGAACCGTCTCTGGCAGGCTCTGCCGCGCCTGTATAATGTTTTTTTGTACAGTAAAAAGGGAGATTTTAAAAGTGCATCTTAGGTTGCAATAATGAGATTTTTAGTTAAGAAATGTGCAAAAGCCTGCCATGACATTCTGTCAAGGCGGCGACAAATGCTTTACACTTAATACATTGTATAAGTGATACCCATGTTTTAGCTTAAAAAAAGTAAAATAAACTTGAAAATGTTTAAATCTTTGGCAATTTTTTTTTGTACAGCAGTTAAGACGACACAACACAAATACTAAGAATCATGTTTTAGCTAGTCACAATATTATTGTTATTAATGTTAAATGTAAATATATTTTTGTTTGTAATAGTAATCTTTTTATATGGTTAAAATGTTTGAACATGTACTTGTACATGTATAAATGTCTAATGAGTATATATGTATGTTTTAATATGAAAAACGTGATAGTCTCTAAATGGGTCAGCTTATGACCTTCCACTGGATTATGTGCAATAATTTTATTAATGTTTTAAGATGTAATGTGGTGTGCGACATAAATAAACACTTTCTAAGTCTTAGTCTTTATAATTCTGATATTGTGTATATTTCTCGATTCAGTATGACACTAGCCTATACCCGTGGGGATGAAAAAACAATTTTTAAGTAAACACCAATTATTTAAAAAAAAGTGTCCACACTGTCCTGACATCCCACCCCAGCAATCCACCAGTGTATCACTACATTCTAATAATTACCTCCCGCCGCACCCACAACTAACAATCAATACATTTTAAAATCATTACAAAATGCAGAGTTCAGAGAAAATTAATTTTGCTTATAACTCATAAAACGTTTGACAAAGAATTTTTACATTTATATCATAAAATGAAAACTACCGTTGTTAACGTGTACATAAAATCATACATTATTAATAGATAAATCATTTAAAAATCATGAAAAAACATGGTGCAAATTTTCCATCAATGCAATATTCTCCGTATATGCTTACCATATTTTCAATATTTACAAGATTTTTACACACATAGCAAACATGATTTATAATTTTACATAATATGCATGTGAAAAATGTTTATAGATAGGTCTTAAAATACAATGTTGAACACAGTGCAGCGTTTCAAATAAGATCAACGATGTATAATGTATAACTACAAGAGAGCATCACAATGTTTGGAGGGGGGCTATCAATTTTTTCACACTTTTAGGGTGGGCTATCAATTTTTTCAGAGAAAATTTACCCCTATTTTTTTAGAGATTCTGTACTAAAATTTACGTTTTTTATATTATGGATATCCATCAATTAGGATTTTAGTTAACTGACAATGATTGCGTTAACTGTTAGGGGGGGGTGGCGGGGGCAGGGTCATCAATTTTTGTCACATGAAATTGAGGGGGGGTTAGAATTTTTTTCACAGAAGTTTGAGGGGGCTATTAATTTTTTCACAGCAATTTTGGAAAATCCTCCTACCCCACCCTGTCATAATTACTGAATGGTTCCTAAGAAATAAAATTTAGATAATTTGCTGAATACAGAAAATGCTGCCATTGTCATTAAATAATTGAATTACTTTTACTACTTTTAAGACAAAAAAAACAATATAGCGGAGGAATAAAGAATAAACAACATTTTTATCACACCACTTATTAATACAAGAATGTAAATTCTAAATGTATAAATACGTGCATGTGTGAAGAAAAAAATCCTTCGCACAGTTGAAAAAAACTAAAAAAAAATTCAGACATTAACACAAATAAGTATGCGTTTTCGCTGTCCTCACACATCAACATGATGCCTGAAACTGTCACATGGCACTTTTATTCCTTGTCTTTCTCTTTCTTATTCTTCTTCTTTTTCTTCTTGTCCTTCTTTGCATCATCTTTGTTTTCCTCGGCGGCACCTCTGAGGCAGCTCGTGCCGGTGCCGGCGTCTAGTGGCGCCTCCGTGGCAGCCTCGGTGGACGTTGCAGCCATAACATCCTCAGCAGCAGCGGCGGCGGCGGCAGCGGCCTGGCGGCGATGCTTCTTCTTGTGCTTCTTTGTGTGCGGCTCAGGCTGGTTGAGCAGTCTGTATTCTTCGGGCAGGGGTCCAGGATGGAGTCGGAATCCGGCGAGGGCCGATCCAGACAGCGGGAGGAGTTCCTTGCCTCCAACTGGCGGCTTCTCGAACAGCCCGCGCAGGGAGCTGTTGTCGTGGGAACCTGGCTGGTCAATGTTACCAGGTATGTTGGGCAGGAATGCGGACAGCTCCTCCTTGACCTTGTGACTCGACAACTTGTTGTAGGAGTGTTCGAGGCCGTGGTACAGCATCAGGTTCTTGAAACCCGTGAGTTCTGCTGGCTCCGGGGGCTCCTTCATGAGGTAGAAGGGTCCCGTCGTGTCCGGTCGTCCCCCTGCCGGGGACTGCGATAGGTCAGTCTGGGGAGGTTGTGGAGTGGCCCCCGGGGGTCCTGGTGGACGGGGACATGCAGGGGAGCTGGGAGGCACAGGAGACGAGCGGGGGGAAGTCGGCTGCGACATACTCAACTTCTCAAGCTCAGCTGGAGTCAGGATTCCCAGGAAGCTGTTGTTTATTCCACCGAGTAATTATTGAACAAATCCTTTAATTTTAATTCAAATTATATTTACATATCGGTATATCTGATTTCATGTGTACCTAGAGGTAGCACTTCTTTCAATGTTTTCCATTTTGTTAAAATATATCAAAACATGAGCCGTAATGAATGTGAAAAGACCGTGGTGCATGAGTAGCAAGTACTTTGCTGATTACTGCTGTGGATACTGTTTTGATACGTGGAACGTAATAATAGTGGAACGTCAGCACTATGTAAACCTGCAGATAAGTCTGTTATTTAAAAGTTAAACTGAATTATTGCGTCGCTTCAGCTCAGTTCCTGAAGCAAGCATTGTGTATCGTGTTTCGTTTGTTTGTAACTAATATTATGTATGTATGTCTCCGGACAAGCTAGCGGGCGTATCGATGAACCGATTTCGTTCAAACTTTACACAACTACTAGTATGTGGTTTGAGCCGACACCGAAGTGATTCGATTTTGGGCAATCTGCCAATTAAACTTCGCTTTCTACAGGGCAATCATGGTCCATTTACAACGTTCTTATTACTATTGAATGGACAATTACATATCAATATTCTATTAGCTGCAAAACAGACTAGTTGGTGTTGTTTTCTATTTGTTGCTATAGGATCAATAAATAGACAGTGGTTTATTATTTGTGTATATTGTAATTGTGTACTTTTAATCATGATTTCCAAAATATTTTAGTTAGCTACTTTATTGTTCATAAGTTAACGTTGTTGTAGCGACGCCGTGTTCTTTGAACACTTTTGATCTAGTTCAGTTTTTGACACGTATTGGAGAAGAAAAAATGCTCAGATGCTTCAGGGCTTTGTTATTGATACACCATGGTTTGGGATAGCACAATGAGTATTTATTGCGTCGCTTCAGCTCAGCTGCTGGAGCAAGCATTGTGTTTCGTTCGTTTGTAACTAACTAACTAACTAACTAACTAACTAACTAACTAACTAACTAACTAACTAACTAACTAACTAACTAACTAACTAACTAACTAACTAACTAACTATGTAACTATGTAACTATGTAACTATGCATGTCTCCGGACAAGCTAGAGCTTTAACTGTTGCACCGATTTCGTCCAAACTTTACACGACTATGAGGTATGAAGTGACACCAAAGTGATTCGATTTTGGGCGCTCTGCCAATTAAATTTTGCTTTCTAGAAGCGATTTTATGACATTTCTAATGATATTCAATGTACTTAGCCAGCAGGAAAAAAATCAATATTCCAACCAAGCAACAAAATTGATTATTGGATTTGAAACTGATATTGATTATTATCTGTTATTCAATACTATTATATGGCGACAAAAATATCTTTTTGCTGGATATATTGATTCTGATTCATTCTGATTTTTCTCCTCAAATTCATAAATTTCTTGATTGTAAAGATACATTATTTCAGTATATATCTTAATTGCCCATGAGTCAACGTCATTGTAGCAACGCAGTGTTCTTTGAACACTTTTGATCTAGTTTAGAGAGAATATGCCGCAAAAGTCGGTGTCTCACTCACCTCGCTATTAGCTTTATTTGCGGGTATATATATCTTATGAACATTTATGAGCATCTCCTTAAGATCCGTATTTTAGAGCTCCTACAAAATGCCAGCCAGTGAAAAGTTGCTTCTTCACCATATGTCACCGAGCTATTTAATACACTGTGCGGCCACTCTTGTTGCATAACGACATTCAAATGTTTAACCGATTATCTTCTGCTAGCTCCTGAACAAGCGATATAACGATAGTACAATATATCGTTGCAACACTAGTGGTCACTCACAAAAAACTGCTCCCCCACACCACACGGTATGGAATGGCACTGATTTCTTGACGTTTGGAGCACAACGGTACCATGCACTATGAAAGGCGGCACTTGGCGGCACCATGCGGCATCCCCAAGATCAAAGGGAATCTCAATCAATACCGATCGCCTGGGCGGTATATACAAGAAGTAGCATATGTTGCATGATTTTTTCCTCACGGCATGGCACTTAAACAATTTTATACCACATGGTACCGCATGGTACCGCGCCGGCACCGTACAGTAACAGACAGCACACTGCCCCCCTCCCCGCGCCCAAGTTCAATTTTTTTCCCAATTTTACGGACTTTTGTTTTATTTTAGCATCAAAATTAACCCGCTTGTAAGGTTTACATTTTGCAGTGCTATGATGAAGGATGGTTTATTCATGTCTGTAGTCATTTTCGATTCTTTTAATTAATAATCAATATCGTTTAAACAAACATGCATCTTCTTTTTAACATTTTATTCACTGTAAAACAGCAAGCATACAATGCATCTGACAAGTACAAACAAGCAATCTTGACTAGCTTATAAAGTGACTAGATAATAGTATACAAAAATAATTTGACACCAGAACCTTATATACTCTGCATCTTTATTCATCATATGAGCGTTTGTGTCACCTGACTTTGGCAAAGATTAACACTCATTCATCATTGGATTATAACTTAATCTTTACTGGAAAAAAGTATAGATCAGTGTCCAAACTAGGACATACATATTTTATTGCCCTCTATGAATAATGCTCATGTAAGGAGAATGACGCATGAACGTTGAGTGGACTGAATAGTTCCATACTACCCATCTAAATCACATACGTCATGTCAATAACCGAGTGCACTTCCAGATAAACAGAAATGGTCAACGCATACAATCCAGTGTAAAGTCAATCAAGTGTAAACATATTTCTTTCCATCAATTCAAACAGAAATAAATCACGAAATCCCTTATTTTGTAGAAAAAATTACTTCTCAAATAGGATATCTAAAATTTCTAAAATATGTTTTCCTGAATATTACAGCACGTAAAAAGTGTTGATAGGGAAAACACTCATAAACAATGACAGCTATGACGCTATGATCAGTTTTTCAGCAGCACTCTCACATGTTATCATATTTCAGTGCCGATTTGTTAATTTCCATGAATTCTTGTTTCACAGGGGACCATGCGTTTTCCGCTTTTTCTCCCTTTGAACTTTTGCTTTTTTGGTAGCATATTCCTGTTTTTTGCCAATCTTTTCTGGTGCTATCTGCTTTGCATATTTCTACACTTAGACCTCTCTCAAACAGAAATCCTCAAATCTATGTAGCACTTCCAAAATCATGACCAATGTCACCAAAGTGTTACACGAAAAGGAAACAAAATGAAAACAGAAAAACAAACTGTTAGTTTAAATAGCTGAAACATGTTTGCCGTTGTGTGATTGCTTATCGGTAACTAGTACTTCTTATTGAGCAAACTCTCCTCTGTCTCTTGGGTCACCGTGTCCGTGGTTTTCGCGTGGCGGGGACTTGACCCGCTCTTCTTGGCGAGTAACGTGTCTTCAAGCTCTATGGGAATGAACCGGTCGTTCAAGGTGATAGATCGTCCAGACTTTTCCAGCTTGTTTTGCCTCCTGCAAAATAAAAACACTGGTTGAATTCTACATTGTTGCAGTCCGTTACTTTGATATACTCGTCACTTGCATTGTCTTACGTAACGTTATTTGGTAATAAAGCTTGACACTTCTTGAGTTTTGTACGATTGTTCAAGTTTGCATTGTGTACATTGGCGATGACGTTGTTTTTGTTACTTTCTTTTTTATCTGTATTTATACACTGGGGATGAGGTGGCACGCGCGTGCCGTCGTAATCACTCCTCCACACGCTGACGCATGGAGCGGTGGAATTAACTACCAAATTGTGACTCACATGGTGGATTTTAATCTGGTGAAATTTGCTACAGTCGCCATCGTGAACAGCGTCTGCAAAAGTAAATGGGGGTGTTCGAGTTTGTACGAGTGCATTGTGCTGTGGTACAGAATGTGTATGGAATAAAGTATATATAAAGCCAAAATAAAGGTGTCATATTTCTCACTTGCTCTTATAGTATGCGCTTAGAATGACAATTAGCATGAGTAGTGATTGTTTTAAGAAGACTTAACTATCGAATATAAAATGTTTCGAAAGACTCATCTTGCCACTACAGTCTATCATATATCATATTGAATGATGTATTCAGGAAGATGGAAAAGACTGTACTGACCAGACATATGCAGACGCCCACGGCGGCCACAAATGCGATGATAAAGAGTTTGAATGCTGAGTCACACTGCAACACAAGTACAATATGAATAAATGCGTGAATCAAAATAAAGCATCATAATATTACGATGGAATTCCCGCAACGACAGCGAGCAGTGACCCGCGTGATTCTTATATGTCGTCACGGCAATTCCATTGATATTACATATTTCTGAGTTGTAGGGTTCAAGATGGAATGATTTATGATTACAGAAATAATACTGTAAAATACGCTTCACGTGGCTGAAGGTAAAATTTTCTCATCAACTGGTCGACTGACATAGGCAGATCCCGGGGGGGTTCGCAGAGGGCGCCCCCCCCTCCCCCGCCCTTTCCCACCAAAATACTTCATTTTCATAGGAGTTTTCATGAAATCCCATAAGTGCGCCACCTCTTTTCCTTAAGTGCGCCCCCCCCCCTTTCCGAAAACCTGGATCTGCCTATGACTCAAGCCATGAAGAGTGTTTCTATAATTATATTGATCTCTAGTCCCATATTCAAATAGCTAACAAATGAATCCTGATATGAAAATTCTCAGCGGGCGTGAATAATCTTGGACCCCCCTTAAAACGTGGAACTTGGTCGACCCCCAACCCCTTCCCCTTATGAATGTACATCATCCCTTCTTATTTTCATAACCGTGTGAATTGTAGGATTTGAGCACGAGATTGGAGGGTCAATCGTAGAAATTTTGCACGGTGATGTGTGATTGACACTCACTGCGTTCTCATTGCCATTTTGACCATCTGACTCAGCGGCTGTTATTCAGTTAAAACCTTTGAATATTTAGCATAGTTTCGAAATTATCCACTATAAAAACATTTGTGAATGATAAAGGACGAATATGCGATTGATTTGACACCAAGAAATAACAAATCCAGCAACTATAAATTTGTCAAATATTAGGTAGAAGTCGGAAGATGTGTAAATGTTTACTGTGCTAATTTCCGCGCATGCGCGTTACAGCCCTTAGCAGCGTGCATATCGTATAATTGACTCGCCTGTTCGACCAATCAGCGTGCGTTATTGGCGGAGATTTTTGCCCGGAATGATAGAATGAATAATAAGCCTGTAATAAATGAAGATGGTGAACTATATATTATTACAAAATAGGTTTCACTAATGTGTATCCAATCTCTATAGTGGGGACACTATTTCATACTCTTTGCAGTTTACTGTAGTGGAGCTATTATTACCTGTGTAGAGAGGTCCTTGAGTTTCTCCCCCTGTAGCCGGTACTCATGGTCCGTGACCAGCACCATAGCTGCAATATTGAAAATGACGTGTCAAAACATTTACTCATGGGTATGGTGATGGAAAATGTAGCTATAGCCTTGGCGTCCTTTAAAGGTGACATTCTACTTTTGGTCCCTTTTTAGGTCCATTATGGGTGTATTATTTGGTCCTATCTAAAACACATGTTTGTCACCTTGGACGCTTCATTTAATGGTTTATGCCTCCCTTAACTAAATGACAATCATCACGATAAATTTGAAGGATTGGCACCTATAAATCTTTCAAAGCATATAGCTAAGGCAATGACAGATCTATGATTTTGGATAAGTGTGCAATACTTTTGTGTAAAAACTGGGGGTGGCAGTGTGAGGGGGCGGGATCTTTTGGTGTAAGGAACAAAGTAATAACCTGTATAAAACACGTGGTGTCAGTTACCTCAAATGTCCATAACAGGTATATTTACATTTGCTATTTACATTCCCTCTATTACCGTAGAAGTCCTTCAAGTTGGTGCGTGTTCGCTCCAGCATGGTGTAGAAGATCTTGAGGCCGATGTACATGGCGATGGGCATGGCGGACGCCGACGTGAGCAGGATCCACAAAAACTGGATGACCAGAAGAAGGAAGAGCGTCTGGAAAAGGGAGGGAACAATTGCTAGTATATGGCACGATGTATGTGAATGTTGTCGTCCAGTACACGTTCTCGGCTAACCTGGTACATTAGATGGGTAACAAGATGAAACATTTGCCCAGAACGAAGTTTGTCACAAGGACAGCACTTCCATTATGAGAGGGTACGGGGTTACTACCCCCTAATTACATCATTATTTTTTCCTGGACAGAGTTTAAAAACCTAAGTATTTTGGACAGAGTCTAACACACCGCTTTCCTAAACAGATCTTATGACTTCCTCTTTGTACATTGACAAAGTTATAAGAACCTCTCTTTTTATATGTCTTGTTTTATTTTTACCTGCCCCCCCTCCCTCCACACACACACCTTTCCTCCCCCTCCCGTGAAACAATCTGTAGAAGCATGCTCAACACGTAAATAAATAACCAAAATAACCAGAGAGTTTTTCAATAGATATTTCGCAAGCAATGGCACTGCTGAATATGCTGGTCCATACATTATTCATTAGCGGAGTGACTAATTACCGCTGGACTGTTCTGATTCACTGATTATTTCACGGTAACATGACTAGGGTTAGGATGTGCATGTAGGTGGTGGGGGTGGATGGTGCCATGTTAACATGCTACGGGTATATCCCTCAACCTTTCACACAGACAAACAAACTGATGTTTTTTTTTATGTCTGATACTTTAGATTGGCTGCTACAAACTTTTTTTTATTAGCTCTTTATTATAAATATGTTATTCAACATATTTGTTCTCCAATAAAACAACAAAAACCAAGACCAATACATAAAAACAACACAATAAATAAGACTCTGTTGTCATATTTAAGTGCACGTTTTAAGTAAAAGACAATTCTGTGATAGAATTGGGGGTCTGAATTGGGGGTGGGGGCACGTGTGAATGTGCGAAAAAGTAATACGTTTTCATTAATCCATTACGGCGGTGTTTATGCTATTACTTTTACATAAACTACGCAAACTAAAGGTTCGCTGGACCACATAAACACTGTAAATAGGAGAAGAAATGAATATGAAGCAGATATATCACTTGGAAGCAGGCTGCTGTTTGAATCACGTGATGATCTGCTGATCTCGCCATGTGGCCCCGCCCACGTCACGTGGTACAAGCACAACAGTTTGCGCACGTTTAATTGTCATTTATTGTCAGTTGATATTCAGTATTACGCGCAATTCAGTGATTTATGTAGTCTATCTGTTTTTCTAGCATGAATGACATATTTGATACGGTCTGCTCTGTCACTGTGTGCTCACGAAACCCCATCGTCATATCTCACAGCTATACACAGATATTATATATTGTAGCACTGTGTCCAGTGTAAGAGAGCTTCTCGACAATCGATGATGACGAAATCTAGATTTGTCAATGGAATTTTTTCAGACTTGTTGTCACAGTCACTGTGAGCTATAACCAAGCACCGTGGACCACAAATTATAACCAGCCGCAAAATATTGCTTTGGTTAATTTTGCGGTCTAACAACCCCGGCGTCTAGTAGCATGCCCCGTGACATGTGTATGTACCACAGAGCTGTGGGCGTCCACCATTGGATAAGTTTGCTCAACAACCACAACTAAAAAGTGAGCTTATGAGTGGATTGAACACTGACTTTTTATGTACATCACTGTAACACACCAAATGATTACCTCCCAATTTTGAATGATTGAAGAGCAACTGTCTAATATGCCCAAAACAACAACGAAGGCGTATATGTGTCCATACAAGCAGTGATATTTGCATTCATCATATGCATTGTAATAAAGACACAGGCAAAAAAAAGTCACATAACTTAATAAGTATACGTTAATTAGGCGTACAATGTATACGCGTTAGGTAATGCTATAGCAGCAGTTTGCACCAGCCATGTGTTTATCTATTGAGCAGGTATTGTCTGTGTCCGCTCAGTGGCGTGACATGGTGCTCGGCTCATGTGTGACGTCATGTGGGGACGCACTGACCCCTTTTCACAAGCGAGCCATGTTTCTCTGAGTCTGCTCACTTAATTACTCATATAAGGTCGCTGACTTATGTTCCAAACAGGGTGAACTTGAGATCGATACCATTCGCAGTCGTATTTGTGTTTACAGTTTTGTTTTTGATAATCAACAACCCAGAGTCTTCATAGTGACATGTAACAATTGCATTCGTCTGTTTCGTTTTGTTTTGTTTTGTTTTTGTTTTTGTTGTTTTTGTTGTTGTTGCAGGGTTTTTCGTCGGCGGCGGCGGTTGCTGTAGTTTGTTTTTTATTTTCTCTTCTAAATTCTATCTTATTGTATGACGTCAACTTATGGCAAAATACAAAATAAAACAGCTAATACTGTTTTTGTTATCAGTTGTCTAAGTAGATTTTGTGTGATATCGTGTGATGGTGCGATTAAGAACATTTTGCTTGTTGATATATTCATGGGGCCCAGCATCATGGGAGGGTGAATGTGGTATGTATCCTACTATGATTTGCAAAGACTATACCATGCACATTACTACTAAGGTATAGAAATGTTCTATATGATAGTAGTAATGTGTATGATAGTGTTTGTAAATCATAGTAGTATGCATACCACACACGTCCACCCGTGATGCTGAGGTCCATGGATAGATCTGCACTGAAATAATATAAAATGCGTTGGCATCAGTTCGATATTTTGTGGCGTAATGTTCAAATTCCACTGATTCCATTAAATGGCTCCAAACATAAGACTGAATAGCAAATTTCTGCGATAGAAAAGTCATAAAATCTAAATACTAAATCTGTCTTGACACTCTTGCTTTGGGTCTAAATAAAAATGCCTCTGTCTATCAGTTAGCAATGATGATTACTACTCAAAAATTACAGTACGTTACGTACTATGAGGAAATTAATGCATGACGTAGGGGATGTTTTTGACCGCTACACAACATATGACAAATAACAACAACCAGAATACTACTAGTTCAGCGCCATGTCTATGGAATGCCCTACACAAGCATGATCTGTGGCTAAAGACAATGTGAATTACGCCACCATTGTGCCAAATTTTACAAAACAAATCAGAATGGAAATTCTCTGCAATCGGGGACCTTGTGGAACATCAAACGGGCCAATTACGTCATTACAGTCATAAAGCCAAACCACTCGCAGTTGGGTGTGTAAATTGTCACTTTGTTCAAAAGCTTTGAACAATTCATGATCATATGTCATTGAACCTATTGATAGACTAATGCCCCAGTCTAACAGTAACAAATGCAGTAACTCAATGATGGTAGAAAATTAAAGAAATATCTGCTTGTTTTTCGCGCACTATCGTGGGATTATCATCCTAACTTTTGTGATTACTAGATGGGTTTGAGACTTAACTAAACCCACAAAAACGCGCTGTTTAGAGGCGTTTCACAGAGTGAGTTATATAACGTGCATTTGGTTAGCGCATCGTGGACTTTAGCTGCTATTTCTATCACTGGTGCTAAATGCTTTGAGAACAAACATATTGTACTATTCATGTGTACAGAAGTTATCATTAGCCAATTTGATACAATGTACAGTGGCAGATCCAGGATTCTGCAGAAATGGGTGACGGTGGGGTGGGAAGGCACACATCAAACTGCATCAACTCGCGTGTGCTTGCCGGTTCCAAAACCTCATCAAAATAATGATACAACCTAATCAAAATCATGAAAATTTACGTGGGACCGGTCCCTCTGGATTTGCCACTGTACTCAATTCGGTCTCGCTCCATTTGCAACAATCATTACCATGAATGGTGAATGGCGGTGATACTGACCATGACGTTCATGACCCACGCGCACCTGCCGGGGTAGTACCCGGATACTGCAGCCGTGGCGAGTACTAGCAGCGAGAGCGCCGCCATGACGGCCATCACCACGCGGCCCGCCAGCGGCACGTACCCCATAATGAAGTACACACTGCAAGCAAGTGGCGCACACAATTAGGTTTCAAACTTGAAGGGGGAAATCCTGCTTTACGTGACATTGATTGAGGTTCTTATAAATCATGGACTTATTGGGGTGAAAGCCACGTTCAAGCAGACCGATTTTCATTACACATATAAAAGTTTTGAACAGATAAGATTAAAGGCAATTACATGATTGAGTAGATCAAATGTGTTCGGAGAGCATAGCGTCGTTAGAACAAAAGAGAGTGCAACCATTAGATCTCGTGAATTTCATATTAACAAGAGCTCGTGCGATAGATATGCAAAACCCCATCCTCCCCTGGACCAGCCAATGTGGACTACCTGTATTCATACCGCATATTGACCACAAACATATAGTACTCCAGTACTCACTACGTGCCCTCGTTTCCCAGCAGCTCATTGGTCATGAGCGCGGCGTCCGCCAGCAACATGCAGCACGTGACTGCGCACGTGATCAGCAGCACGAACGTCACCAAAGATGGCGCCAGGCTGCGCGCGCACCCGAGACAGCCAGAGCGAGGCCGGGATGGCGGCGGGCGGCGCGACGCTACGGGGGAGAAAAAACGTGACACTTTTAATGCAATGTTTCAAAATGTGAATGACTTTCAAAGTATTTACGCACATTGTTGTATCTCAATTTTCTTATACAGAAGAACCTCTCAATGAAGACCAGGTGGCTGGGGACTGGCCTCAAATGGTCTCACAAATTGAGACTCAAGAAAGCTCGAGGTGGTCTCTATATGAAGGTTTGCAGCAGTCCCGTTGTGAAGGCCTACGACCGCAAGAAATGGTCTTATTTTAAAGACGGCTTCTTTAAAGATAAGGTCTTTATTGGAGGTTTTGCCTTTGCTGTAAAATTTTGAGGGAAGATCCGTAAGAGTCAGGACTCCTCATTCTGGTCATAAACACAACTTATAGCTTCGTTTCGGACCATTTTTGTCGTAGGGTATACGCATTGCCGATACATTTGGACTAGTGTGCGACACTTCTTATATCCAGTGAATCTGGAACAGCAGAATTCGTCAAAACTTACCAGCCGTCAGAGCAGGTTCATGTGGTTTGGGGCCAGGCCATCGACAAAATTATGAAAATCTCGGTTGGGGCAGGTAGGGGTGTGTGTGCATAAGAGCTGGTGCGGACCCCCACTCCCTCATCTTTGGATCTGTCTGTAGTCACCCACGTAAAACTAATGCTAGAAACAATGCAAAAATTGTTCACGTTGAAGTGATACAACAATTATCATGACAGCAAGCCTTTTTGTAGGCTTAATAGCCAAGTAAAATAACTATATTCTAACGTTGTACTTGTTCAATTTCATGATGACAACATGGCATTGCCGTGTATGTGTAGATTGCCTCTCACATCGGTCACAGATATTGCTTCCCAACAATAAGGTTATCACCCCTTCTCTGAGTGTTTACCCACGTAACAGGTACGGTGAGGTTATCACCTGAGGCCTGAGGTGTTTATCTCGTTCCAACAAGTAGCAATCTGTCGTGGGTATCAAGGCAATCTAAGAAGTACGTACAAAACCTAGTAGCAATTTTTCTTTTCTTTTTTTTTTCTTTTTTTCTTTGTGTGTGCACGTGTGTGTGTGTGTGTGTGTGTGGTGGGGGGCGTGAGCGGTTGGGGGGGGGGTATCTAAGTATCGTTAGGTAGCATCAGCAATCAATGCTAGTTGTGTGGTAATCGATTTCTATCATTAACATACTCCATCTCATATAAAAATAAAATATCATCATATTGTAGTGAAATATTTTGAATTTTGTTTTCACATGCAAGAAAGATAGACCTAATACACCACTTAAAATATTCTCTGGTGACTTTTCAAAAATGTTTTTGTTATGTTTTAGTTCGGTTTTTTGGGGGGTCACGTTGTGTGTGTGTGTGTGTGTTTGTGTGTGTGTGTGTGTGTGTGTGTGTGTGTGTGTGTGTGTGTGTGTGTGTGTGTGTGTGTGTGTGTGTGTGTGTGTGTGTGTGTGTGTGTGTGTGTGTGTGTGTGTGTGTGTGTGTGTGTGTGTGTGTGTGTGTGTGTGTGTGTGTGTGTGTGTGTGTGTGTGTGTGTTTGCAGGGGAGTGAGTTGTTGTTTTGTTGTTGTTTTTTATTTTTTATTTTTGTGGGAGTTCACGTGCTTAGACTCGTAAAGACCTGAGGAGATATTGTGTTGTTAAAGTTTTACTAGTGCGCGTTTTGATATTTTAAAGTGAGGACTGCACTGCAAATCTACGTAGGCTACCCTGCAATGGCGTATCATAATGTGACCCCAGCGAGCAGGTGCCTTATCAGTTGAGCCGTGTGTCCATCTGCTGATAACATGGCATTATTGCCTCCCTCCACCCCAGGTGCAAACAGACATGAGCGTGAGTTCATTACTCAGGTTAAGTTGATCAACACTCGCCACCACAAGTCAATGCAAGTGAATGTTATTAACGTGTCCATTCTTCACCATCAGATGGACTGGTGGATGTATTTCATTCTGTATCGGCTAGTTCTTTACTTGTTAGTTAAGAGTTATAAATATGTACTCCTCGTGTCGTATAGTTCAGGCTTATTATACAATTCACGAGTTATTCATGTTATTGATATTGTAACACTGGATATAATCTGCAGTGTAAAAGAGAGTTCCGTAGACGAACTGTATGTCTACTTACTTGTTTGATATAATTAGTTTGCTTACTTGACTTTACATGTGAACTAGGCCTTGTGAAACTACCTTGTTTTTCACCCTTTTGAAGTGCATACTTACAAGAGTATGCTCTTTGCAGCCAACAATGCTATAATAGGCCACATTAGCATTCATTTGCCTGAAGTGCACGGTATACATGATCTGAGATAAGTTTGCTCAACAACCTCACCAGTCCTCATTGAGCCTTGAGCTCATGACCTTTAGAGTTCATGCCGCTAGTCTAACTACCCACGCGGTCTAGGAAGCTCAAATTGGTTAATAGAATTCACTTTCCCCCGCCAACATATCTTCTTGAATTGGTTCTTACCGTCCTTATTTGAACAGCAATTTATTTCGTGCAAATGCATATGAAGGACAGGGTTGCTTTAATAACAGTCAATTGCCCGGGTTATGGTTTCCATATGCAAAAATTGATTTACAATAAGTGTCAAACTGCCATGAGGTAATGGTTATGAATCAGTGGTGGTGTGTCTATAGATCAAGGTGCTATAAACACCCTGTTTTGCGTGTCCTCTTATGTTTAAAACTGCATTTCACCCATTACTCACTTAGTTTAGTCATGTTATCCGATTGGTAGATTTTCATGGTGTATCTCCCTGCTGTGTTCTATTTCCCTTTGTTTTATAATCTTTTATAACATTTCACAAAACACCTACTTTTGTTAAAAATATAAACCTCAAACTCTGTTTCCCAACTGTTCTGTAGATTCAAACAAATATTCTGTTGCGCAAAATCAAAATATTTTCAACTCCATTCAATCATGTTTTACAACAATTCTTTAACTTTCCAAAATATCACTAAAACTCAGTTGTATTGTCAATACTGCACTTAAAACTTTATTCTGTTTGACTTATTCCCCGCTCCAAGAGCTTGTCACAGATTAGTTTTGCACAATAACTGCTCCCTTATCACTGCAGTCTCAATGGACTTGGCAACTGTTGTGATTTTCTGCCACACTCCTCCCTTCCTGACAAAAGTCCAAATATGCTCATTTCTGTTGGCACGATAGGTCGTTTGCAATATATGGCAATAAACCTTCTAAATCCACCTGCTGATGAGTCATGAGGCCCATGCATGGGGTCTGCCAATAGGTGATGTGTCCATGTTTTAAACTCACCATTTCGCGTTCGCATCACTAGACTACATGTATAGCATAGAGATGAATTCACACCCGCTGGGAAACCCATTTGCTATTACGTCAAAACATTAGAATAAAGTATCATGGTAACTACCATGCAAATTTACATTTCATACGCATATATATCTGAAATAAGACCTTGGCTTCTGCCTATAGATAAGGACTTTTGAATTGTGCCGCTTTAGATATCAAAAGTAGAAACCTCTTAAAAATAACTCATACTGACATTCTATTTATAGTTCTATTGCATGCAGCTACCTGCTCATCTGTTGTTTTGAATCATTCCACCGGTTGGTTGACTCTGGTGATAGCAACGTACTCGACTTATCACTGTCGCGTATTGAGCGGTTAGTTTGTTGTTGGCTACTGATTGGATCATACTGAATAATATCTACATGTGCCCACCAGCTAGTCACCCAAGTGTGCTCACTCTATAAAGTATGAGATTCGACTCTATAAAAATGCTGCAAGACCATGTCATATTTGATGGACGTGTGTCTCCACTCCCAAACTCGCACCTACATGTGCCTGCTGAAGGTGTTTTGTTTGCAGACGATTTTGTCTTTAATCGACGTTGTCCATGTATGTGGTTTGGTAGTCCACAACAAGAATATCAATATCAATAGACGGGATTTCTCGACCCCGCTCTCGGTCCAAAAAAGACCATCAACAACGTTCATAAAAAGACCTGTCTATTGAGATCGCTTGAGGCCAATCTCTGCGTGATCTTACTAAAGCTTAAACTGCACGTGGTAAAGGTATATACGTTCATCCTCTGAAACTGAAACGTCTTCGTTGAGAACTGAACTTTCGTTGTCTCGTTGTGATCATATAATGGAGGTTTCCATTAGAATCCACTGAAATTCGGCACCATGAGAAATGGTTTTATTCACAGGGGCGGTATTTTTAATCCTAATTGGACATTCAAAATTTCCATGGCAACCGACATAAGTTTGATCACGTCAGCCAGAACATCGGTACATGTGATCTAATCACCACGTGCGGCGCAAACAACGTCCACCCCCACCCACCCACTCACACCCCCACCGGCGAGACACGAGACAAGGGGATTACTCTGTGCGTTAAGGCGGCGGCGTCTCCCGGCGTGAGCCTCTAGACAAGGCGCCTACACGGCAATCAGCCACTGGCGGGAATCATCTCACCGGTAGGCGAGGTATTAAAACCACGGTAAGACCTCTCTATTAAGACCACCCGTGTATCCGGCCTTAATAGTCTCTTAATGGTCTCTTTATGGAGGTTCTTTGTGAAGGCTTGCATTGGGGGTCGGCCTACCATGAAAAATGGTCTTATTTTAGTGGTGGTCTCTTTATAGAAGTGGTATTATTGGAGGTGCTATTGTCTTATTCCAAATGTCACATATTTAGTCTATTGAAATCTCTTTCGCCTTATGAAATTCTATTTGCAGGCATATTGGTATGAATGGGATTAATAATTACATGTAACGTATAAGATACAAATAGCGGTATAAACCGGGGTCTGACCACAAGTGGTCGCAATTAAAGAGAGGTGATCTCTTTATGGAGGTTTGCAGTGGTTAATTCATTTCTTTTTTTTTATCCTTGAGAAATGTTCTTATAATAGAGGCAGTCTCCTTATAGAGGCAGTGTCAATTTATTTTGATATCATTTTAGATTAAAAGCCTTCAACGGTGTTTAAATCTAAAGAATGTATATAACTTTCATGATTAATAGTTCCAATATACACAACTGTGAAGATAAAGTGTAATAAGAAAAGGGCATTAGATCTAACTATATTATACCTACCCCATTTCAATGGCATCTTTGTCGTTCCATTTATCCTCTATCATCCAACAGCTCTTGGTGCCTTGTAGACAATAATGTTTTCAAAATTGAAAATCATCCAAACATCAGCTTCAGAAAGAAATATACTATTGCGAGAAGTCCTATGCAAATTTGCTAAAAATCGTATGCTTCTGCATGATTAAACAAATTGATTGCTACATCAGCACGTGGCATGTGGTAAGATGTGTGTGATTACATACAGTAAATTCGTTAATAGATCTGACCCAGTAACCTGCCATTATGTGTTGCACAGAGCTTGGCCTTGAGATGCTAAGTGTTGCACCGTACCTCACTAGAGTACAGTAGAACTTTATTATCTTGATATTGTCAATGTGCGTGTGTGTGATGTTGTATTGATAATTTAGCATAAATATTCGTAAAAACAACTAGACAAGAATGTGAAAATATATATTTGCCCGACAAACTTTCATGAGACTTCAGTCTGTCACTAGGTGGCAGCACGTGACATTGAACTCTGGGCAGCCCAAGACTACAGTGTGCATGGGCAGATCCAGGGCGGGAACAGGGGGCGTGCGCGCGCCCTACCCCGCCTCCCTTTTCCCACCAAAAAACGTTTTTTTTTCGTAGTAGGGTTTGTGGCATGTCCGCCATCGATCGCGCGTACAAAACCCATGAAATCCCTTGAGTGCGCCCCCCCCCCCTTTTTTACAAAATCCTGGATCTGCCATAGAGTGCGGGCCCCGATCCCTGACACACCTTAGATTATCACGTGCCACCACCTAGTGAGTGACAGAAGGAAATCTCAGACGATGGAAATGGACAAAAGTCCGAAAATATTAAGATTTTCGCAAAACTAGTCGATCAATCTATAGTTACTATATGGTGTAGAGTCCGTTGGGAATATATCGTGATCTCTCTGAGTAACCCAGAATCTGTCAGAGTTTATATTTATTTAGGAGACGTTCAAAACACCAGCCACTGTGTGGTAAGAACTTGCAAATTAATCCAGTTTTATTAATTAAGGTTGACATTCAAATGACTCAACTCATGTAGGTTGCGCAATTGACAAAGACGGATAAGGATGAGTCGTGCCTCAAATATTGATTCCCGTTGGTCTAATCGATATACCTCTGGCTACATAAATACATAACCTGACACCATGTATTCCGGATTTATAAATGGACAGGTTCCAGTTTTGGCGGATATTATAGTACATCTAAAAGTTAGTTGCTTTTTGTTCTCCAAATGTACTTTAAAACTAAATAATTTGCTTATTAGATATATACGTTCCAATACATTGAGTGGGAGTAGACAAACATACATGACGTTTACTCTCATACACACATACAATGTATTATTGGCATTATGAATCAAATGTCTCAGAGAGGACTCTACTTAATTACTAGTTGTCGGAGGGAAATATTTTTTTGCAATAACGCGTATTATATACACATTACATGTATTACTATATCTACTATGAAGAATGCCATTGTCAAATGAGCCATAGAATATACAAAACTGTGTTTCATATGTAGATAAAATTCAACTACAATATTTACGTCCAAATTTTCGGCTCCTATCAGCGTCCTTGATCACGTCCTTGATTAAGGTCAGTCATGCTGGTGCGGATAACCCCATTCTCCAGACTGTGGCGAACCACCCTCGGCGCCCGCATCCTTAGTCTCTATCGCCCATGGCTCCCCACGGATGTCCAGGCTCTAGGAATTGGGGTCTCATTTGCTGAGTTTGTTCGTTACGTGGTGGAACATGACTCTCAAAACGAGCATTGGGCGCCAATATGGAGATTGTGCCACCCGTGTATAGTGCACTATGACAAACTGGTGAAGTTGGAGACTCAGGAGGAGGATGCTGCAGAAGTGATAGGTGTCCACTTGGGACCTTATTTTAGAGGTACCGACACCCATATGAATCCAAGTCATAATTATACCTCAAGAATTTCCAATAACTATTCTGATTCTGGGCAGTCCATGGCATTGCCACTATACAAAGAAATTTCAAAATCAAATTTTAGTGCACTTCTTGCATGTGGTTACCAAAAAGACATGATGCTATTTGGTTATTCCTATGTGAGAAGCAAAAATGGTGACGTCTACATTTCCTGCGCTGATGGTCCTGATTGCTGAGAACGTTAAGATGCAATTATACAGTATTGGTATAATCTTGCAGTGAGAAAAAACAAACAAACTCACAACTGGAACACCTCACAAGTGGTTACATTATTTCAATCTCTCATTAAAATTACCTCATCATCACTATAACAATATTTGTTTCACTCTGGGTAATTAGGGATGACAGAGAGTCAATATTTCACCTAATTATAGGTTTGCTCAAGTACAGGTCACACATAAAGACAATCTTTAGGGGATAGCAAATAAGTTTTGCAGCATATGGTATTTAGTTGTAAGTGAATTGACGATATGTAATAATCTCTTATACTGTTAACACTTGAATCTACTTATAGGAATAGCCAAATGTTCACAGGTCATTATTGAAGTAGTTGTTAAAAATTGTGACAAGCCATTTGATTTATTTTGGTAATGTCTCTTTGAATAGTTGTATTAGTAATTGTATAGGTAAAGGTGGAAAATGTTGTGGTTAATGTATAAAATACCAGTCATATTTATAATATCAAATCTGTTGTACGAATGGATTGCATGATTTCTAATATAAATGTGTAAAATTCAACATAGACAACGTTGTATTTTTCGTTCTACTTGAGAATTATCATTCATATAATATAGATTCCCCCCCCCCACACACACACACAAACAACCCCCCACCCTCCTCTGCACCATAGATGATATTTGCATGTATTCCATTGGAAGCATTCTGTAAAATGGCTACGTTGTGTGGTGAAGCATAACTGACGTATGTTTTGCGGCACTCACCGTCTGCGATGGGACTCGAACCCACAGCCTCCGAAAACCTTCAACTATCTAGAAGTCCGACGAGCTATCCGTTGCGCCACAGAGCCAAGGCACGAATTTTGTAAGGTGATCATGCAGAGAAGCATGTGAATGTAACAGGCACGTGAATATGGGTAAAAATGACGCTCCAGACACTCTGGACGTGGATCCAGACACAAGAATGCCCTATACGCAGCTTCCTGTTGTAGCGCTCGCGCCCAGCCCGAAATGGACGATCGTCGCCGACGATTTTAAAGTCGATCAATCAATGGAATGCATAATCCATTGTGTCTGCACGCGTGGGCTCGAATTGTCGTTTATCCTCGTCGCAGGACGATTTTGTTAAAGTCGGTTTTGTCACTGGAATGCATGATAAAATGTATTGACCACGAGATTGGAGTGTCAATCACCATTCTATCATGACTAAAATCCATTGTATTTTAAAATAAATCATATTATAACATTCTCATTGCCAGTCAATTTCGTTTGTTTTGAGCGCGCGGAGACGTCAATTCCTACAGTTTTGAGCGCGCGGAGGCGTTAGTCTAAACTGTTGCTCTCCGCAACAACGAAACACGCCTTGCGTCGTCACCGGCCGTATTGATATTGTGAGGAGTTTAGACTAGCGCCGTGGTTTTTTGGGGAGCATGTTTTCCATCGCAAAGTACGGAGTACTGAGAAACTCCGTACTTCGTGGGTGAGTTCCTTAGTGTTTAGCCCATATTTTAGTCTATAAATTGCCCCTGTGTCTAGGATAATATGATAATCTATAGTAGCACAATGACTTGGATCAATATTTTTACATATACTACAGTATACTGGAGCATTTCTTGACCAATAATCTTAACTTTATGATAAGAATAATTAACAGCAAAAACTAGAAGGGTACTCATTGGAGCACAACTAGTCCCAGCACATTTGAGCACAGATTACTTAAACTGTTTAAGTAATCTGTGCTTTGAGCATCAATTAGCAGTTTAAATTGTCTAATATATGATTTTCATTGGATTGTCAATTATGGCTCGTGATACCACCCCAGTAATATTGTTACATTGATTTATCACGCAAACAGTAAAAACATGCCATTACGATATAAAACCACAGGTAGTATTCACATAAGAAATGTCCGGTCTCGTCTACGTTTCATTCTTGGAGTGATCAGAAAGTTTGAGGTCATAACATCGAGTAGTTTTCTTCAAATCGTCGGACATTGCAGGCCGAAAAACAGATAGTCCCTGCACCAGCTAAAGCTGGGGCTGGGATTAGATAAAGTAAGGTGGAACCTGTCCTATGTGGACACATTCGGGAGATGTGAAAGGCGCGCACATAAGACAGTTGTCCGCTATAGGAAGGTGTCCACATGGACGGGTTCCACTGTACTCTAAAATGGTAACACCAGTTGTAATTAGCGCCTCATGTATTTACCGCCCGTGCGCAAGACAGAGGTAGGTTTAATACAAAACATTCTGTTTCATGCACATTGCCAGTTAACGGCAATGTACGTTACAAGTAACATTAAGTCAACAAATGTTTAAAGTAATTAGCAAGGCACGAGGGCAGAAGACGCCCCACGGTTAAGCGCAAAGTATGAAACGGCATTGTGACACTAGAACAATTGGAAAGTTCTGTGTGGATACGTGCGTTGACAGTTAGTGGCAATGTACTAATTACACGTAGTATTAAGTCAACAAATGTTTAACGTAATT
>CM032668.1:13794424-13811186 GCA_019095985.1 Streblospio benedicti
GAAAAAAGTTTCAAATATCTTAAAAGCATTTCTAGTGCAAATTTACATTTGGCTTAAAAATGAAAGATACCAAGATCACGATTCTATATCCAACTAGGAAAAAGCTGCTATTAACATATATACAAAATCCACCATATTGTGGCCGCCATATTGAAAGATGATGGCTGCCAAAGAGGAATCAGAAGGTCATTGATTTGGTTATGTTAGAACACTTAAACTTCAACCTGCAGGTTTGACCACTAAAGTCACACCTAAGAGTTGACAAGATGATGAATATGGATATTCATATATTTTTCGTCCGGCCATTTTTTGAAAATGGCCGTAATTGTAATCAGAGGTCAAAAAAAAGGATATATGTTTGAAAGTATATATTGTCTACTATTGAAAATAATATATGTTTTTAACACCAATATGATAAGTTTGAGTTGACTAGATGATGAGAGATATTGATGATCATATATTTTTTTGTCGGCCATTTTGGAAAATGGCCGTATTTCAGGTCGAGGGATCAAATCTGCGATGGCCTAAAAGCAAAAATACTTCATATGGGATGTTCTTTAAGCCCCAAATTTTATGCTTCTTTCATTCCTGAACGATTTCGCGAAATATTGCGCGAGGCAGCCTGACTAAATACAAAAACATCTATTTAAGATATTATCTGTATACTTATCAATAAAAGTAATATTTGACAATATTTGAATAATATTATACTTGAACGTACATGTATAATACAAAATCAATCACTATTCTACCACTACTTAATTATTCTAGTTAACTGATTACAAACTGATGTTTACAGTATAACAACACAGATTTCAACACAAGGCATGTTTCATTAAATATGAACTAGCATAGCCCATGAAAAGTAATATAATTCAATTATACTGAATACGCTTTTATTTTCTTTACCCCATACAAATTCTATTGTAACAATAAAATTAATACAAAAAATGTATAATCCAAAATCAATCCCTATTCTCTCACTATTTAATTATTCTACTTAAACACTTTAATTACAAACTGATAGTTTCAATATAAAGTGACACTCAATATTTATAAGTGAAACGCTGATTCCCTGTCAATCAGAACATATATCTGAACATATATCAGAACTTAGATCTGCACTATATTAATTTCAACATACAGAAATCACATGTCATCATCGGGGGGTGATTGGCGCTCTTGTTGTTAACATTTGGCCACAAACATGTAAACGATGATAAGGGCTCAACGTAAGGCTGCATTAGGGGTAGCGCTGCTCCCAGATTTTCCTCCCTGTATGAATTTATTGAGTGATTCAAGTGAATCGGCAAAATTCGCCCGCAAGGTCAAAATCGCTTCAAATTAATGCATTGGGCACATTACACCGCAAAATGAGTCTACAGCCTGTCTACTCCCAAAAGACGCATAGAAATCGTGAAGTTCCGTGAGTATACAGTGCAGCAAACGTACGGTTTTTTAAGGCCGTATACTGTGGCCGCATGTACATGTACACTTCTGGTGCAGTGCGTTCCCTGTACCTGAACTTACGAATGCCTTACTTTCCTAATCACACGGCGCGTTATACGCGAGTACAACGCATGTTCGATGCACGTTGATCTCACGACCACCTCACTAAAACCATTCCCAGCGGCTACGCACTCATAACGTACGGAGCCCGTGCGTATGTGTTTTCCACAACTGTACTTTTGCCAATGCACGCGGAAAGACCTCAACACGCCTTACGGCGAACACGCCCGCACGTGGAATGTGCCTCTCACTTAAGGGTTGGCCATCTTTAAGGCAGTGTCTTTATCTGAATATATTACTATAGCTTATTAGGCAAAGTATTCATCGATTACGATCAGTTGAGACGATGGGTAGTGTATGGGCGATACGTTTTGTGGTGACAGGACATCATATTTGAACAAATCGTTGTTGAACAAATCGTGATGTTGTTCATCGTATTGTGACATATTCGATAATTTTGCGTGGCCCCAGGACTTGATGGTCGGTTGGTCAGTCGGTCGGCCAGTTGGTCGTCTTTCAGCCAGGGGTCTTAAACCAGTAGGCCAGGGAATATTGTGAAATATATGTTTACCAACTAAATTTCTGTTGAAGATCCTGACACTTCTTATTAAGTGGACGTCATCCAGCTCCACCTGCCAGAACGGGTTCTCCTCAGTAGCAGTGTGTGTGCACGTGTTGCCAGGGTTGTAATGCTGATTCCTGCACCATACAAAATGTACTGTGAAAATGACGACCTTCAATAGAAATACAATCAAGAAATACTATCATGTAAGAAATGCAATTAATATAAGATTGATTAAGTGATTTTGTTTTGAGTTTTTACTATTATTCTACGTGCAGAAAACGCCATCGTGCAACTTACGTATTACCATCCACTGCCCTTTCAGGCACCCCATTAACACTGACACTAGACTGAGAGGTGGGCCTTTCGATGGCTACATTGGCAATGGCTGGAATGCAACACTTTATGATTAATCAGAATTCACGCATTTTAAATTTATATTGTGCGTAATTCCCTTTTTGATAAGCATAGGTACATATTTTATTTGCAAATTAGGAATACTTATATATGTCAATACACATCAATACACAGTTCTTTATATCCGTTTATCCAATCCAAAGAGTTCTAAATATTTAAATATTCTAAAGTTACTCAGTTTAACAAGTTTCGACAATGAAATGTCCTCTTCATAAACTAAGTTGTTTACAAACTATTTGACATACATGTATATGTGGACAATTATAATCATAAATTAGCTTTGATTACATGTTATGGAAATACAGTTAGTATGTACAGTATAGTATAGCAAATTAATTGGATACTTAGAGTTGTAAATATTTACAGATGGTTAAAATATACATGGCTTCATGTACATTTTGTAAATCTAGTAAATAGATTTACCTAGTATCCTAACTCCAACAATGTGACTTGTAGAGAAGCAACCGTAAGAAATGGACCAAATAATGGCCCAAAATGGGCCCAAAGATGGACCATATGGGTTCATGTGGAATACTCTCGAAAAGTCCCATTTTCAACTGATAAATCAAAATTTGAGCATCCTACCTCAAACAATTGACTTGTAGAAAAGCTACAGTAAGAAATGAACCAAATAATGGTCCGGAATGCACTGGATCTGGATAAATAATTCACAAATTAGCCCATCACAGATAAGAGACTGGCCTTCTCTAATGAGGCAACGAGTGAATGGAGAGAGGGTACATTCTGCCTAAGGGTTGGCAAATAGCTGACTCTAAAAAGTGGTAATAGAGTCGGTATTGACAGTTCCCGGGTTTAGACTGTTCCACTCCGGGATTGTTCCTAATACTGTTGATTTCCACAGTGGAGATTGCCTATTGCCGGCTGAAGGTCTTACTATCTTCCACTGGTGAGAGCCCCGAGTGGCTCTACCTTGATGTAATTTGATGCCAACGCTCTCGGGTGGCAAATCCAGGCTTCCATGTAAAATTTTATAAAAGAGGCATAAACGCTAATTTCGCCGCCGGTCTGCTAGACTTTGCCAGCCACAGTCACTCAGTAGGCCTGTGACTGATATGATACCGTGGGCTCCACGAGCCCAATGTGCTGCTAGCCTCTGCACAATCTTTAGGGAATCAATTTCCTCCTTAACTGATGGGTCCCAAATAGCACCACAATATTCCAATAATGTCCTGACGATTGTGAAATATGCTGTCTCTCTCAGTCTGTACGGAGAATCGCGGAGATTCCTACGTAAGAACCCCAGATGTTGGTTGGCACGGGAAATTGTATCCAAGATGTGAGGCCTCCACTATGAGCCGATTGAGCTCATTTGAAATATGCTTCAAAAGTCACTAGTTTCAAATGACAAACCGGATTTGAGCATCCTAGCTCAAAGGACTGACGTGTAGAGGATAACAATAAAAGATGGACCAAATAAAGGACCAGAATGGACTAAGAGATGGACCGTTTTGGCCAATGTGAAATAGGATTCTTTCTTTACAACTGACATAGCAAATTCGAGCACCCTAGCTCAAACAATGTGACCTGCAGAGTGGTAACAATTCGGATAGGTACAGTCTCTAACATTAGATTTTTAAGTAATTGATCAAATGTGAGCACTTTGGAATCCATTCTGATTAAAACATTAAACACCGCTAATTTGTATTTGTCAGTATTACCCACGTATATTGTGCAAAAACAAACAAATAAATAAATTCAAAAATGAAAACAAAACAATATAAAAGATTATATGCCATTACTACTTTGCTAGCACATTCAAATATCTTCTTTCAGGAACTCATCACACTACGACTTGTAAAAACAAAGATTTTGTCCTTTTGTTTAACATACATATGTGTAATCATTCATTCACACATTGTGACGTGCATGGTCACTCCTTTGATAATAAGAAGCATACTTACCTCTGGAAACTAGCATGGGCACCACAACAGCGCTAAACAACAAGGAAACCATCATAGAGGTGAAGCAGGGGTAGTTCTAATGAGCATTTTCTTGTCATACACTCGAGCTATAATTGTTATATAGATTAGTTACTGCAGATCAACATCATCTTGGTAATTACGACGTCCATTATCAGCAGCGGGCATTGCTTACATGCATGTATCACAGAACAAAATCCATATAGGTTGTCCTAATTGGTCTTACACTATTGACACAGACGCAGCTTCGACTACTTTACTCTCTTTTAGCACAATTTTTATATGCCTTATTTTTCTTGTATTATTATTATTTTTTTATTTTTTTTCATGGAACGAGTACAATCAGTACATATATATTGCCACATCACCAAAATTACAAAATATGTGCGTGATGTCTCAGAGTCCAAGTTGCAATTTCTGAAGGTGAATAATAATTAATGTAAATAATACAAATTTTCAAAATAATTATTTAAGCCAAAAATAGCTGTAATGTTAATAAAATGTTCTCAGCATTTTGTCACAAGGAAGTTATGAATAATTGAAAGTATTATGATTTGTATATCCTATGTCACTATCTATATATATAAAAATCAATCAACCAATCAATAACTTTGCCACTCTCGCTGAATTCTGATTATATTTATTATCTGAGAAGTGTTATCGCACTACTATGTGAAAAGAAGAGCATTGTCTTTCTGATGTTAATTAATGTACCTTTAAAAATAGAATCGTTTTCCTTTCGAGCTATGTTTTAATCAGTTACAAACATGCGTTAAAGTACATAATGTTCACATGCTGACCTCACTTTGTAGGGCGTCAATGAAGATAACTGTTGCGTTTAAATTACATGTGTCATATCTCACGGCTATATACAAAAAAGAAAACAAGCATTGATTTTGTTTTTGACGTAGTATAACTCAAAAACCATAACTTGACCCACGGGTTGATATGAACATGGACTTGAAATGCAGTGTGAGCGATTAAGGGGCAAAACCCACAGCAACGGATCCTCGCCGTACGGCTGCCGTACGGCAAATCTGCCGTACGGCGAGTATATACTAAACCCAGTGACGGATGATATTATTTGACGTGTGGCTGCCGTGCTGCTCTTTAAATTAGCCCACCTGATTTCTTAAGAAAATCATAGTATTTAAGTCAGAATATAAGTACTGAAATGAGCAGTATACTGGTTTTCTCTTCACTATATCACTCTTAAAATGGCGAAGATTTCTAAGCGTAAACGTGACTTAATACTGATGACTTTGGAAACTAAACGTGATAAGACTATAAACGTAGAAAACTTGTCCTATGTGATGATTATCTGAGTTTAAATTGAAGCACACAATATCATTGTAAAATAAGTTTGAAATACGGCATTCAATCAACTTAATAAACGCATAACTAGTAACTGATTATTTACAGGCGTGGTTCGCGCCGAACTAGTAATCCCACCTGGTGGCACAACACAGAACAATGCATTTTGAGCCGCCAATTTATTGCCCCCCCCCCCCCCCTACGTCAGAATAATTAGTGGTCAATAAAATTGACTTAATAGCCTGGCCTAAGGTGTCAAAATCTCAACTCGTTTTATACAGAAAAAGGTAAATTGTTTCCTTACAAACCAGTAAGACGGGATCATACAAACAAAAGAGGATAGAGGTAAGCTTTATCTGTCATTGTGACCAACTTAACTTACAATAGACTTTGTATACGAAGAATTAGATGGCATTGTTGCAAGTGTTTAAATATAGACTAAAGTTCATTCTCACGATGTCAGATGTGATTCTGAATTGAATGAATGTGGACATAACATGTTAATGAAATCATCTATACACAAAACTTAAATATCAGAGTTGTTTGTCTAAACATGATTAGGATATAGATTAGAACTGCCTTCATTTATAGCTAAATATACATTTAGGTCTACAGTATCAAAGTATTCATTAAGACATTGTAAATATATCAGATCTGCTGTAACTGGCGCATTAAACACATATGATAGAAAATGTTAATCCATGAACATTAATAGAACCAAAAATACCAAAAGGCTATTGTTAAAATTACACATCATAGCAGACATATTAGTCCCTTTTCAACTTGAAGTCTGTTAGATGGTCATCATAGATTTTGTCATGTGATCACCTGTTGTTTGATTAAATAGGCTCTATAAACCAACTACATTTAATGGTATGCACAATATTCATAATATTTGATATTAGTACAGCATTTTTACTATATATCTGAATTAATTATTGCAATTGTAGGTAGCATTGATACTGGAAGCAGGGCTACTAGTGATGGGATTGCTGGCTGCTCTGAATATCCCGTCCCTCCACGACGAAACATGAAGTCAAGAGAATCTGAGATTGGCGAAAAAAATCAAAGAATTAGGAACTGCATCTTGTCAACAAACTCTTGATTGATGCAGAGCAAATAGCTGTGAAACAAAGACTATAACAGGAAGACGATGAAGCTGTCTCTCTCCGTGATCTATGACACTGGTCGACAATCGGTCATATAATTCTGACACTGAACATGGGGCAATAATTGGTGAACAAACTGGAAAGTGTGTGGTATTTAATATAAAAATAAGCTGTCATATTTGTGAAGTGTTTTATAGCTCGGGAAATTCACGGGCAAGAATGCACAGCTAGTGTCTGGATGAACAGTGTCAATGTCAAAAGGAGAGAGAAGGTACTGCAAAAAGAAGGAGATTTGACCTAAAGGCGTCAAAGTTGAGTAAACTTAGTTCAACTAATGCTAGAGAGGATGACACGTATATGTAACACGTAGACTTGATGAGGGATGATGTAAATATTGAGGAAATCCACGAGGAAATACTATCACCTGTTATTGTTCTGAACTCTCACAATGTAAAAGCAGTTATTTTTACTGGCCTGAGACATGATTCAGATATTGGTAAAATTACTGCTGTTTCTACTGTTAATGATGAGATCTTAAACCTATATGCTATACCAACCAAACAAATTTCAGAAGAAGTGTCTGAAGTTACAAAGATTACTGTGCAAACCAGACAATTATGCTATGATAACACCCCTGTTCATTGTACGTGTACACCAAGGGAAAAAGTGTTGAGAAATCTTGTAGATTTTGTCAGCAAGAGTGGTGAAGACGTTTTACTTGTTGGTCACAATATTAAATCTTTCTACCTATCTTAAATTATCATTTGAAACAATGTGAAATACGTTTTTCTGTAAAGGGTTGTTTTGATAAGTATAGTAAATCTATGTGTTTCAAACTTTTTAAGAAAAAGGATTTAGGTCATTTTGAACAAGAAAATTTAGTGAAACACTTTTTGAAATGTAACTATGATACCATTGAAGATCTTGAGTTATTAAAAAGGTTATTTGTCTCTATATTAATTCCAAAACTAACTGCTAATGTGGTTGCAGGTTTATTGTTTCATTTTGATTTGCATCTGTACAAAAAGATGTTTGGTGACATGAATTACAAAAAAAAAACAAAAAAAAAAACGCTGCTTCAAAGATGACGGCTAAGAAATAAGCAGAAGCTGGTTCATCATTTGATCATATAATTTTGTTTTCAAAGAGGAGGCAGATCTGCCATTGAAGGTGTATTTTATGAAGAATTGGCAGTCCATCTCAAGTTAGAATTTCTAACGCAAAATCTGTTATTGAAAATGTCATTTTGTCATTGTCGAAGTAGTAAGCTTTTATGTCAGCATTTACCTGTCAATATTAATTGTTTCTATGTTTTAAAACTTCAAGTTTATTTTTCTTCTTATATTTGTGCAGATTTTTATGTTTCTATGTTTTAAAACTTCAAGTTTATTTTGTTTCTTATATTTATGCAGATTTTTATAATCTACTAATAAATAGATTCTAATATAAAGTTTAATGTTTTGCTGTTATGTCAAGTAAGAGTTTCTTCACACACCAAAAAGGGGAAATAGTAAAAAATTGCGTCATATCTCAATTTTAAAATGGCTGTAGAAAAAAAGTTACGGCCCTAGAATGAACTTTTTTTGTTTTATCTTATTTAGAATTCAATTTTCTATAATACTGTAAACGTTTAGACAATTTGACCGTTTAAAACTTTTTTTATGATGCATTATATTGCCAGACATCACCTATTTCCCTATTGACGCTATGTTATTTACTGGTAAAACCTAGGTCCAAACAAGGTAACATAACTTTTTTTTGGTTGGCCCTTTTAATATTTTTTAAAGTTTTAATTGATAGTACACATATCAAAGAATACCTAGTAAAAATTTCATGACATTTGACCGCCAAGTTTTATACGGCAAAATAAAGCTTAAAGATGTATCTTTAGTTAATAGTTTGAGTGTAAAGAATACACCAATCGATACTATTTTAACAAAGAACAAAATTTTGGATAATAATAATAATGCAAAAAGTAAAATATTTTATGATATTCTCATGTCTAAACATAATGCTAGAGGAAATATGGAGGAGGTATATTCAAACAGTTTTGGTTTTGAAAACACAATAGAAACATGGAAAAAAAATATATATAGAAAAATGATAGACATTAAGATTCCAAAATGGAAAGAATTTAACTTTAAGATTTTACATAACATACGTCCAACTGGAAATTACTTATCATAATTTAGGAATATTAGCAAATTTTGTGATGCATTTGGACAGGTTGAAAACTTGGAGCACATGTTACGCCCTATGCCAGAACTGATGAAAGTAATTACAATTTACGGTGATCACATTCTACGGCAGCTAGACCATTTTGGGTGTGTGATGACAATTTACATTAACATAAATTATGACTGGTCACAATTTACGGTGGTCATATTTTACGGTCTAACAGCATAGGCAGATCCAGATTTTTGGAAAAGGGGGGCGCGCTTAAGCGAAAGAGGGGGCGCACTTACGGGATTTCATGAAAAACCCTATCAAAATGAAGCATTTTGGTGGGAAAAGGGGGAGAGGGCGCCCCCTGCGCCCCTGGATCTGCCTATGAACAGTGTCGATTTTGTGTGGGAATTACAATCAGTCACATGCGCTATGTTAATGAGGGGTGAAATGGGGGTATTATTGGGCATAACCTGTTCTTTTTTGCTTGTGGGTTTCAAATTGCGTTCGCTGCGCGTTAGATGATGACCTTGGACTTTTATTATATGAAACAGGATCCTCCAGAATCTGACCGAGGGCCATAGTATGGTAACAGACCAGTGTACAGAGATAACATCAACGACATTTCGTTCCATAAATACGTATCTGTGTTTGTACTGTATCAGAATTATTTGCCAGTTATAATTAGAATACAGTTAAATAGTCAAATAATTCGTTGCTTCATTAAAAATCGATGTAATGCAGGCTATATCTATACATCAATGCGCTTTCATTCAGGAAACTCCTGTTAAACGTGACATGAATAGCTAGGCGTGATCTGACGACGGGCGATTGTTCATGGTACTTGGTAATTTTGCAATTTATCTTTCTGGAGTTCATGATGGTCCTGTTGGCTGTCTATCGGCGATATTTTATAATGAAAATAGCAGACAGCAACAGCCATGTTGGAGTCAATTCCCTTCCAAGTGGCGACATTTGGCCACATAAAGACGTCAAAGGTGTCACATGGGTTCAACTATTAATCTGTGTGGGGATGTGTCTGAACAGGGTTGGGTGCTGTAAGAATGGAAGTGGGTATTGCTAGAACAGTGGTCAGTGCTGTCAGGACGATCGCGAGGAATATATTTGTTAATGATTAGCGCCAGGGGGATGTGGGTGACATTGAAGGGGTAACATAAAAAATGAGAAGTTGACATTGTTACTACAGTGGTGGGTGTATGGCCTGGATGATACAGTGGTGGGTGCTGTGGTGGGGTTTTCAGGACAGTGCTGATGTTGTAGCCGTGTGGTATGCGAATAATATTTGTAGTGGACAGCCGGTGTCAGGATGAGGCATGCATTGGTCAGGACAGTAAGGGTGCTCTCGGCCCACGCTATGCAATGCTTGTTGTTAAATAGTTTGTGTGTGTGTGTGTGTGTGTGTGCGTGTGCGTGTGCGTGTGCGTGTGCGTGTGCGTGTGCGTGTGTGTGTGTGTGTGTGTGTGTGTGTGTGTGTGTGTGTGTGTGTGTGTGTGTGTGTGTGTGTGTGTGTGTGTGTGTGTGTGTGTGTGTGTGTGTGTGTGTGTGTGTGTGTGTGTGTGTGTGTGTGTGTGTGTGTGTGTGTGTGTGTGTGTGTGTGTGTGTGTGTGTGTGTGTGTGCGTGTGCGTGTGCGTGTGCGTGTGCGTGTGCGTGTGCGTGTGTGTGTGTGTGTGTAATGGGGGATTATGGGTGACATAGGCAGGTGCCATCTGGACATGATCGGTTGGAGTCAGAAATGGGGGTTGGAATGGGCGAGATGGGGCATTGTGGATGTTGCGGGAGGTAATTGTCAGAATGTAGTCATACACTGCTGGGTGCTCTGGTGGGATTTCAGAACAGTATGGACGCTTTTTTTTAATAATTGGGCAGGGATGGGGTATGTTTGGTGTTTACTTCAAAAAAGGATTTTTCATCCCCACAGGTATAAGCTAGTACATACTGAATAGAGAAATATACACAATAGCAGAATTATATAACAAAGAGTACATTACATTCGTATATCAGTACACTAAAGCACACTATTAATTCACAGCCCACTTTTTTCTAATTAGTTTAATCCTTCTATCTGTGAAATGTATTAATTAAGTACAATGTCATCTAATGTCCACAGTGCATACTCCAATCCCTTTCGTTCTGATTACATCTATTATATCATAATACAAGTATATAATTTAATATATTTGGTTTTTGCAAGACTGAGAGGTTATTGGAAGATGGCTGTATTAGTTTTCATAATTTACTGTTGTATTAATCCAGTTCACTGCTATTGACTATGTTTAGGAACATTAACACTATATTATAATGGTTAACACATTGTTATATTATCATTGTTATATTATCATTCATCTGTACACTGATCACTAGTGTTAAGAGAAGCCACTTGTTCCCCCCACCCCCACCGACCACCACCTCCAACTCCTGCATCCCTTCAAAAATGATACAATTAAATAGAATTCTCTTGCGGTTGCCGCCAGCTTTCATGCCTGGCATTTTCAATTTTTTTTAGATGGGTGGCGGCTAAAAATCATAGCAGATTTGGTTTTATTTTTTCATACACACTCTGTCATAATAAATGGTAGCCTCCTTATGGATGTCATGGAATTCTTACACCCTTACTGTGCAGCTATTAAAACAACTTGGATCTGGAAGTGCCATAAGTTCCATTCACATTCATTCTACATCTCTACTGATCATTAGAAGCATCCCTTCATCTGGTAAATGCTAAAAATATAAAACATCATTAATGTTTATCCTACTGTATATAAATAGATAAATGGCACTATCAACCACTAAGGATGTAAAGGAGAATAAGAAATATTCTATAGTTACCATTGCAAAATGGTAGTTTTTGCCTCGTTCTGATGCCTGTAGAAACAGAGCGTCATGATGTCACGGACGGTGATCCCGTTGTAACATGTGTTGAGAGGGAGCCACTGCAAGCCGTCGCCATGTAAGTGCACTGGAAACATCTTTCGAATTAACACAATGACAAAATCGGGAGTGAGCTGGGAGTGGTTTCAAAATACAATAATACAATCTTGAGAAGACAATGTATTTCTGTGAGTATCATTTATATATACTGCTCCATCACCCATACAGTCGCTATGAAAACTTATCAAAATCCGGGAGTAAAACGTAGTGCACATTCCTAGGAAGTTTTCAGTGGACTCTAGACATTCACAAGAGGCCAACTCTTATACCAATTGCAATTTCTTCTGAAATATTGAACATTTTGCTTAAATATTTTACCCTTTGTGTAAAAGTACATGCTAAACGCGCATGTCAGAAACATTATATCCCAAAAAAGTAATTATGAAGATTACACATTTTGTGGCGTTTCATACATTATGGCCAAAGTCTGTTTCATGAAGTTGATTACACAATTTGATATAATCAGCTACCTTGGACTTTCAAGTAATCATATGCATCAATTTCATACGTATACTCTAGTGAGTCAACATGCCAATTTCGTGCTTGTATCATCATTTGCACAATTCAGTCACTTAGCCAGTCCAATAATATATGTTTACTTGAATTTCTGATTAGAGGAAAGTGTAAAAGTTCATATCAACATAGCTGGTACCTGGCCGTATTAAAAAGCATGTGTGGGCACAGCTAGTTATCCATGTAATATTAATTGCTTATTTGAGGTAATATCATAGAATTAATTCTCGCTGTCTTGTTCAAGAATAGAACTTACACTAAATTATGACACATTACACTTTGTATGAACATTGGTGAGTAATTACTGAGAGCGTAGCCGTTGTTGTGCTGAGTGCCGGCAGGACACTGGACGGCCGCCGAGCAGCGCATCAGTGTCGTCTGTTTCTGTCTGCACGAGGTGGCCACGGTCCAGTTCAACAGTTGGGGCAGCAGACTCGCATTGTACAGGCCTGAATGAAATGTCCAAATATATAGATATTATACAGCTTCTCTTCAATTCGGCTATCAGGCTCTGATGCCACATGGCCAGAGTGTTTTTATTCTTGTTGAATGAGGCTTTCATTTATGTCATGTTAAGATGGTTTTTCAATGGGGAGAAAAAGGCCCCTCTTGCATATCAATTGTTATTCCCACAATAACACACACAATTGCGACTGTACTACAATGCATTTACCCGTAGAATAGACTTCCACCTCACATAGCGTCAATGAACCGGCAAGAGTAGACAGTTGGATGAGGACAAAACGTCCATAGACATTTGGATCACAGCTGAGATCAAGAATCTCGCCATTTGCAGCGGCTCCGGAATACTGAGGCCTACACAGAGGGTAGCTGCCCGGCACTGGCTTCCCCACCTCAGTGTGGTCACACAGAGTGACGCCGATGAAAAAATCACGTAGGCGGTCTCCTGAAATGTTCACCACATCTTAGCATCTACAATCCATAGATGTCTCTTCAAACGTAAGTCTGCTGTGAGGTGACATTCTATCATTTTCACTGACGCAATTGATGGGGCTTAGCCAGTGTAAACACAGGAATATTGTGAAATATAAGTTTACCACAGCATTCTGCTCTGTTGAAGATCTTGACACTGTGTATTACGTGGACATCATCCAGCTCCACCTGCCAGAATGGGTTCTCCTCAGCATCAGTGTGTGTGCACGTGTTGCTCGGATAGTAAAGCTGATTCCTGCACCAAAAAAATGCACTGTGAACATGACGACCTTCAATAGAAATACAATCAAGTAAGAAATGCAATCAATATAAGATTGATTCAGTGATTTTGTTTTGAGTTTGTACTATATTCAACATGCAGAAAACGCCATCTTACAACTTACGTATTACCATCCACTGCCCTTTCAGACACCCCACCTGAACCGACACTAGACTGAGAGGTGGGCCTCTTGAGGGCTACATTGGCTATGGCTGGAATGCAACACTTTATGTTTAATCACAATCCATGCATTTTAAGTTGTTATTATGGGTCATTCCCTTTATGATAATCATACATGTAGGTAGTTAGGTACATATTTGTTTTCGCAAAATAGGAACAACTTCCCATTTATTTTATAGCTTAAGTCAAATTCATCACATCCAATTCATCAGAAATAAATTGGGTTGAACCTAATGAAAGAAAATCTAAAGAACACAGCTGAAGATAAGTGTAGTAATAAATCAATTTCTCTTCATCTTTTGACTTTTAAGATGGGCACCAAGTTCATAGGCAGATCCAGGTTTATGGAAAAGGGGGGTGCACTCAAGGAAAAGGGGGTGGGGGGTGGGGCGGGCGACCTGTAGGATTTCTTTGAAAACCCTACCTACCTTGCGCCCACCCCTCGGATCTGCTTATAAATTTGGCCCCCAAATCACTATTTGATATATCATTATCACTTACTAGATTTGCCTTTGCCAATGCCAATGCATTTCTTGGTCTTCTTATCAATGAGTAGAGCTACATTCAAATTCAGGGCTGCTTATTTTCAATGTAACACAATTATAAGGCCACATTTTATTTGACAAGCTTGAATACAACTTTACTTAACAATATTAAGTGAAAATATCAAATAAGCACGCCCAGTTTCGAATGACAAACAAATTTGAGCATCCTACCTTAAAGGATTTATTTGCAGAAGATGATAGTTAGAAATGGACCAAACAATGGATCAGAATGGACCAAGACATGGGTCGCTTTGGCCAATATGAAATAGGATTCTTTCTTTACAACTTACATACCAAAGTCGAGCACTCTAGCTCAAACGGACCTCCTGTAGAGTGGTAAGAAATCGGATAGGTACACTCTCTCAAACATTTGATTGTTGTACTTGTTAAGATGTGAGCACTTTGAAATTATTCTGATTAAAACATTAAACTGCGCTAATTTGCTTTTGTCAGTATCACCCAGGTATATTTTGCAAAATAAATAAATAAATGAATTTCAAAAACAAAACAAAACAAAATAATCCTAAAGATAATTTGCCATTGCTACTTATATTATATGTAATGTAACTAAAATAATTCTGTGTCTGTTTGTACCACTCCATTCTCTTACATGTGACTGTATGCTAGCACATTCAAATATCTTACTCATCACACTACGACTTGTAAAAACAAAGATCGATTTTGTCCTTTTATATTACATACATACGTGTAATCATTCATTCATACAATGTGACGACCATCGTAGGCAGATCCAGGAGGTGGTGGAAATGCGCGCCCCTCCCCCTTTTCCCACCAAAATACTTCATTTTCATAGTTTTTTTTACATGTCTGCCATCGATCGCGCGTACAAAACCCATAAAATCCCTGAAGTGCGCCCCCCCCCCTTTTCTAAAAACCTGGATCTGCCATTGTCCATGGTTACTCCGTTTATAATAAAAAGTATACTTACCTCTGGAAACTAGCATGGGTAACACAACAGCACTAAGCAACAAGGAAACCATCATAGAGGTGAAGCGGGGGTAGTTCTAATGAGCTTTTGCTTGTCATACCCTCGTATTATTACTGTTATATACATTAGCTTATAGTAGATCAACATCATCTTGGTAACTACGACGTCCATCATTAGCAGCCACCATTGCTTACATGCATTACTTGTACAAGGAAACAGAATCCATATTGGTTGTCGTAATTGGCCATACACTATTGACACAGACGCAGCTTCGACTACGACTACTTTGCTCTCTTTTAACACAAGTCTTATATTCCTTATGTTTTACTGTCTTTTTATCTTTTCTTTTTTTATGGAACGAGTACGATCAGTACATGTATATTGCCACATCACCAAGATAACACAATATGTGCGTGATGTCTCAGAGTGCGAGTTGCAATTTCTGAAGATGAATGATAATTAATGTATTACAAATTTTCAAAAGACATATTCATGCCAGAAATAGTTGCAATGTTAATACAAGTTAGTGCACTATTTATATTTATGGGCAAAGCCATCACTCATTAATTAGACAGTGCATATTAGCCCTTCGGCCTAAAGCCTTTCTAAAATCAATGCACTCAACAGGCTTGCATCCATTGTGTTTTTTTTTATATGTTTGGTTGTATCTTATTGTTTAGATGACATTGAAATACAAAAATCGTCACTTCTTATGAAGTAAAAAGAAACATTAAAAAGCATCAATTGGTGGTATCAATAAAAGATACATTTTGTAGGTAGATTGCAGAAAGCCATAATAACATAATGCTGAGCTCACTTTGGAGGGCGTCAGTGAAGATAACTGTTGCGTTTAAATTACCTGTGTCATATCTCACGGCTATATAATTCAACTGCCCTAACATTTGTGGAAGTTGGTTTACAAACTCCAACCAATTACAAGCCCTACAGCAGAAAAAAAACAAGTATTGATTTTGATTTTGACGTAGTATAACTCAAAAGACATAACTTGGCCCACCGGTTGAGCGATTAAGTCATCAAAAGACAATAAGATTAAGCACCATTGTTCAGTATACACCCATTTCACCGTCAGCCGAGCACGGTAGAGTGTTGCAACATAGGGCCAATTTTAGGGTGCTTGAATGGTGCACCGAGAGCACACACAATCAGACCAAAGCTTCCGAGTACTGACCTACTTTCTATTAGGGGCGGGGTTGGCACTCGCCTCACTCTCATACAAAGTGCCTTACTCTCTACTTCCTCCTGATTATTTGCTGATTCAGATCTTGGTAAGGGTTGAATTTCGTTGTGCTCCTTTGTCAATGCATGGTTGTGAGAATGAGTGAGCACGATTGAACATTAAAAATTCATACGGAATTATCATGTTCGATTGTTTTT
>CM032668.1:13811286-13884195 GCA_019095985.1 Streblospio benedicti
TATATTTTGTAACATATTTCAATATATCAGGGGGCTGAACCTCCTGAAACTCCGGCACATACAACCGGACTACTTTTTGGTAGTGAATTCTATAATTTAGCCCATCACGGTTTCGAGCAACCTTATCAGCACTTTTCACCATTAGAGGTATGCTCAGAGACCTGCGATTTTCTCTATTCCAATGACCCACAGATGTAGATGCTTGTGGGTTTACCGGATACGTAAATTCTATTAAGTTAAATCAGCTCAAAGTCATTGAAAACTGAACCAGACCATCACATCTATATATTATCAAATCCGGAACTAGATCCGGGACAAATCCGGGGTCAAACACTGGTTTAATTATTGCAAAGTCTATAATTTTTCACGGAAAACTGAGCTATAATGACCATCACACTACATGTATATATTAAGAAATCCGGAACTAGACCCAACTGCCGTGAAACTCCCGCAATCGAACTAAAAATAAAATATTATATGTTTATCGGTCACGTCTTGGTTTGGTCACGTCCCAGGTTTTAGTACACGTATGTACGTACTGTAAAGCATATTGACAATAAGGATAAAATGTCGTTACCTGTCACGGGCGGGATTGCTGTGCAGAGCACCAGCAACACGAAACTTGGCAGAAATCGCATCCTCAAGTTTGCGCAAATAGTATTTATATCGTAATTACAAAACACCAAAAATAAGATGCCTAGGTTAAAACTCAAAGTGCCCCTTGAAACATGTTGGCAGGTGTCCTTATTAGAGTATTGTGCTATGATAAGTGAATCAATTTTATTAATGCCTAAGACATTATTTTTCTCCTAAAAAAAATCAATTTCTTCACTTAGAAATCCACTTTCAAACATTTGAATGTTCCAAATCACAATTCAATTTTTAAAATATATGTCTCGACTTGTGTCCATTCAAACTGTTCTACGTAAAAGTCCACACCTTATTCCTAAACCACACCAATGTTCATTCTATGCAGTTTCATCACCATTAACTGTCTAAATGACTTTGATCTGACTTCTTACTCTCCGAACTTTACCGGCCGCACCCGACTCGGCAATCCTCGGAAGTGTTCCTGGCCACACGGTGCCTGCTGATTGGCTACCCATGGATTTCCGAATGGAGGCTGTTTTGTACAGTAGATGGCTGGGTGTTGTTGGCAAGCGGTATCGCTCAGCAAACAAACAACGGAGCGTAACTGCTTTTATATTTGTACACATGTATTAAGACATTTACCATTGATTTTTGTGACCTTTTGTAGATGCTAATTGTGATGTATTTATTGACGTGTCAACAGTAATGAGGCATTGTGAAGCCTTTCGTGCTCAGTGGGCAGAAACTATTTTTCTGCATATTATGAATATGATATTAACTATTCCACCTAATGGCATAGGAAGACACACCATTCAACTCACCTGCATTGGTCATTGTCACATAATCACATACAGTAACGAATCTATTGGGGGTGGTGGTTGCAAAGTTATTTTAAAAAACCCATTAACCTCGCCTATATATGATGTAACGCATGGAGGCGTATATATTATTAAATTGCGTTTTGATAAGATTTTGTAAGATTTTCTAGATGTGTACTGCGTCTGTTACTTGTCGAGGCGCTTACACTGCTTTATTCCTCTCGTGTTGTTATCCAAGAGACTGAGGCCCACACCTACGGCGTACAGGGGCATCTCCCAGGACCTCTACACGGGGAGGACTTCGTTACTGGTGCTGGTAGCGATGACTTCAGACCAGAGGTTACTAAACCCAAGACACGCATGCACGAGCATAGGCAGAAGGGCAGAAGGGGGTGGGGATTGGGCGCAGCCCCCCCCCCAATTTCCCACCAAAATACTTCATTTTCATAGGGGTTTTCATGAAATCCCGTAAGAGCGCACCCTCTTTTCCTTAAGTGCGCCCCTCGCCTTTTCAAAAAACCTGGATCTGCCTATGCACGAGGGTTTAGTGCCTTATTAGTACGTGAGTCTAACAAGAGAAGGCCCCGAATCTAGATTCGAGGGTGTTGGTTCCCTACATGTTGTCGCAACAACTTCTCAACCTAAACTGGCGGCTAGTATACGTCCGTCTTTGGTATGGGACACCTGTCCTATTTGTTCTATCACCAAGGAAACGGGGACGTAAGGCATTGGGACACCTGCTAAATTGTCCCATCACCAAGGGAAACAGGGACGGTAAGGGCGTGCTTCGTCAAAACCTACGTACACAGCAGTAGTTACGTAAAAAGGACGTAACTATGCTGGAAAGTGCGAGCGGCGAGCGCGGGACTTACAGGTCATCATGGTGCGGGGTCAATTAAAGGAGTTTAATTGACTAGCTCAATGGTGACAATGCTACAATTGTCCCACCCCGCACCTCTAACTAACTTTTGCTCACAGTTTCTTATAAATTAACAGCCGAGATGGCACAAGTATTTTTATTTTCTAAACTAGACCTGTAAGTAGGATCTAGTCCTAAAAATAATAGTGGTTGCGAGTGGTTTTGTTTGTAAACAAACGTACTAACACTACCATGTGGATGTTAAAACAGTCTGTCTTCTTGCCGTGGTTGGTAGTTAAGTTTACTATGCATTTGTAAAGTATACATTGTGACAGTGCATGCGATTTTGCATCAATCAAACCCACATTGGAGTGATTTTGAAGCAGTTTAATATGTATGAAATTAAAACTTCTGTGGGCGTACACTGCCTCCTGGAGGTCACACGTGGCACTGGGGGTTACTTGGATATTGCAAATTTTCACAACAAATCGATTCAAAAGCCATCCATACACGCAACGTTGTCAACATTTTTACATGTTGTGCCCATAGTCGTGAGCTACCATGAACACATGCGCTAGTGGGGTCTGAAAACTTTTATCTCTACCTGTAGAATGCCTAGGGAGAGGGTGTTCTGCGAGAAAAGGCACACTTTGGCAATGATCATTTTGTCCCACTTTGGAAAAATGCCGTATAGAGTATGACTATTTTTATTGTGTTTGTAAAATTTTGAGGAGTGGGACAATTTCACGTATGGTACAATGTACAATTTCGTGGCAAGTAACTTATTTATCATCAGTGGTACAATTTCAAGTTGACGTGAAATTGTAGCGGTACAATTTCACGTGGTGGTACATTTTCAAGGCTCAACAGACCTGCAGAGCATTGGACTAGTGACACTAGCAGGCAGTTGTCGGACTGAGAGTTGGCTGGTGAGGCGTGTTGTGGCTGTAGCAGGTTGATGGTGGGAGAAGATTGTGGAGGCTGCGATATCATCAGACAAAAGTACTTGATATATTAGAAACAGATTCCATTTTCTCTAAACAAAGTACGGGGAGAAGACAGAAAGGCAAATTGCTGAACGTGTGATTATACACAACTTAGATGCAGATATAACTTGATCATTATCAGCCCACCATCAGAAGAGTAACACTCACTAATGAATTACTAAAATGTCTTAAGCATATTTTTATCATTATTATTATGAGATCTGGTTGTTTCATCTGTGTATTCTTATTTTTAATTTTTTTATTTCATTATTATGTCAATTTATTGTTCTTAGTATTGTTAATCTATATTATTATTCTGTCACATACTGCAAAGTATAAAAAACCCTTTCTAAGATGTGTCAACTGTTAGGTGTCTTTTAAGTACTTATGTTTTATTGTATTCTGACTAGGACAACAGTCGAAAACAGTTAAATAAATACTTTTTAGATATATTTAGTAATCATATGGTTTTAATTTTGGAATTTAGGCATATTTTTATAAAGACAGAACTCAAAATGTTACATGGGGAGAAGACATGTTATAAAAGTAAAAATCATAACTTTTCAGCTTTTGATTAGTATCATCAGAGAAATGTTCTTGATAAATTAGAAGCAGCTTTCATTTTCACTAAACATATTAAAGGGCCAAGAAATGTTACAAAAAAATCAGCTTTTGAATGTTTACTCACGATTGAACCGTAACCAGATAAATTACAACATATGCTACCCATACCGGTTTCATACGCATAGAATTTTTTAAAGTTTTGGTACTAGCACCCGCACTTCACCGTTACTTCAATCAGCGTTTTCTCTTTAAAATGAGGCTCCGGCTACGATCCCCAACGCAATTTTAACATCCATGTGCTCCCTGTTAGACCGCAAAATATAACCAGCCTGAAAACATAACCAGTTATGTTTTGCGTTAAAGCAAACTGTAACCTCACCACCGAAAATAGTTTGACTTACGCAAAATGTAACCACTGACGCAAACTGTGACCAAAGTGTAGCCAGTCACAATTCTAATATTGTCAAGTGTGAGTTCATTCATACTTTGATCAAATTGTTTTCACATGATTAATATCATTTTGTTGAATCAGGTTGTCCCGGCCCAGAACCATTAAATGACCATGCTCTGCGTTGCATCACAGATCTTGGGTAATCAGTTCTTGTGCAGATACAAGTTATCAGCAGTATTCCCTCATACAAATGACAACACAGACATACCAAGATTTCAAGCATATGCGACATTAAATCCATAGCAATCAGGTTGGTGAAAGTGGGCCCAGCATTTTCTGCACTAAAAGCACGAACCCTCATATCAGCCGAACCATGGCTTCTGCGGTCCAAGAGTTTGGTGAATAGAGCCTGCCTGCATACACATTAAATGACTTTATAAACACCAAGCAAGATGTGTTTGATGTTTCCATTAACCCATTTGATTACAGAATCAAAATCCTATTCTTGTAACTCATGAACTCAAATAAAGCCAGCATGCAGTCATTAAGCCCATGGGCCCCTGCATCAAGGGAGGGTGTGTGTGGTGCGTATACAACTATAATTTACAAACACTATACCATACACATTACTACTATTATAGAAGTAATAATGTGTATGGTATAGTGTTTGTAAAACATTGTAGTCAACATACCACACACCCATCCCATGATGCTTGGGCCCATGACTAAACCCACCACCACCCTAACTCGTGTAAACATAACCGATACCTTTGTAGGTTAGTAAAACAAAAATACACTCAAAAGCGTAAAATAAACGTACGTTTTAGCGTAGAATACCCAACTATTACGGTGGTCTATATGTAACTGGTGGTTAAAAATTTAAATGGGTAGTAACACGTACTTTCCAGAAATGATATTTATTGGGAGTTATAACCCCGTTAGTGTCATGCAGGGGTGCAGGATCTGTAAGTAAAGACCACTTTTGTAATAAGACACTTTCTCGTGGCCTTACGACTTCAAAAAGACACTACCTTGCACCTACATAAAAAGACCACCCTTCTATCAAGGTCACTCAAATTGACACTTGAGGCTTGTCCTAAGATGAAGATGGTCTTTAAAGAGAGTTTGAATAGAATTGAATGGCTGAAGATTTTCTCTGCTTAAAGCGAGGGGCACATTCAACCGCAAGGTGGGTCTACAGCATGTCTACTGCCAAAAACGCATTGAAAACGTGAGGATCCGTGAGTGTACAGTGCGGCAAACGTACGTTTTTTCAAGGCCGTAAGGTGGCCGCAGGAGAAGTTTGGCGTGCCAAACTTCTTCTACGACTAACCTACGTCATGGTCTGACCGTAAGGAGGCAGTGCGGTGACCGTACATTAAACGCAGATGATTTACCCGCACGTTGTCGGCACAGACACAGTACTGGGGCTGTGCGTTGCCTGTACCACGTGCGGCTCCCTTACTTTTGTAATCACATGGTGCGTAGGGCGTAAGTTATACGCGAGTACATCGCATGTTCTATGCAAGTTGATGGCACGGCCACCTCAATAAAAACCACTCCCTGTGCGGACGCACTCATAACGCACGGAGCCCGTGCGAATGTGCCCACAACTGTACTTTTGTCAATGCTTGCGGAAAACGCCGTAGATGCCAGTGACCTCAACACGCCTTGCGGCGACCATCGCCGCAAGGTGGAATGTGCCCCTCGCTTTAGTGACACAAAACAGAAGTACTTTTAATGGGATCAAAGGGAGCACACGGAACATTTTAATATCCCTCGCATATCAATTGGAAATTTAGAAATCACACCATCTAAAGAAGCAAGGAATATTGGCTTCATATTTGATAACATAATGAACTGTAAAACAGCAAGTTAAGATGCTTTATTATAGCGATTAGAACAAAACATTGTCTATGAAAATGAAATAACAATCATATAAACAGAGTAAATATCAATGTATATTTTTTATATTACTATTTCAAAAAGCTTATTAGAGAAAAACTAGCATTGAATTATTGCAGTGAAATTTCTAATGAAAGAAATGACACTTTCAAACCAAATAATAATAAATTGTTAAAAAAACTGATCAACATTGGAAATTCATTATGTTAAATAACAAGTTGGTAACTATACTTTGTCAATATGTAATATAATATGAGGCAAAATATGCTGGACAAGGATGCAGGATAACACCATAGATATATCATTGCATAATATTAGTCCAAGAGACCATTATACTAGGATTTTTCCCGCCACCAGCCTCAATTTGTTTGAAAATCTAGGCCACCCAGTAAAATTCCTACCAATTTGTAGTACTTCATATATGAAATGAGGTTGGTGGCGGGAAAAACCCTAGTATAATGGTTTTTATTTTTTCATACCCACTGGGTCATAATAAATGGTAACCTTCTTATGGATGTCATGGAATTCTTACACCCTCACCCAGCTATTAAAACAAATTGGATCTGCAAATGCGATAAGTTCCATTCACGTCCTTTCTACATCTTTACTGGCTTTTAGAAGCATCCTTTCATCTGGTAAATGCTAAAAATATAAAACATCATTAATGTTTATCCTACTGTGTATAAAAAGATAAATGGCGCTATCAACCACTAATGCTGTAGAGGAGAATAAGAAATATTCTATAATTACCATTGCAAAATGGTAGTTTTTGCCTCATTCTGATGCCTGTAGAAACAGAGTGTCATGATGTCATGGACGGTGATCCCGTTGTAACATGTGTTGAGAGGGAGCCACTGCAAGCCGTCGCCATGTAAGTGCACTGGAAACATCATCCGAATCAAGAGAATGACAAAATCGGAAGTGAGTTGGACTCTTTTTTTTTGAGGAGTTGGAGGTGGTTTCAAAATACAATAATACAATCTTGAGAAAAGGTGATGTCTCTGCTTTTCAAAAGGTTCACAAATATTCATGTTGGAAACAATCAATGATATCAATACAGAACATTTTGTGGATTTTGTGGAACTTTTTCATTAAACTTCAATTCCTGTGGTTACACAGTACTATACCCTAGGTCCTCTTTTTAAAACAAAGTTCCTATGTATATGTAAAAGACAATGTCTTTCTGTAAGTATCATTTGTATATACTGCTCCATCACCCATAGAGTCGCTATGAAAACTTATCAAAACCCGGGAGTAAAACGTAGTGCACATTCCTAGAAAGTTTTCAGTGGACTTCAAACATTCACAACTCTTATACCAATTGCAATTTCTTTTGAAATATTGAACATTTTGCTGAAATATTTTAACCTTTGTGCAAAAGTATATGCTAAACGTGCATGTCAGAAACATTATATCCCAAAAAGTTATTTTGTGGCGTTTCATTCATTATGGCCAAAGTCTGTTTTATGAAGTTGATTACACAATTTGATATAATCAGCTACCTTGGACTTTCAAGTAATCATATGGATCGATTTCATACATGTACTCTAGTGAGTCATCATGCCAATTTCGTGCTTGTATCATCATTTGCACGATTCAGTCTTAGTCTTAGCCAGTCCAATAACATATGTTAATATTATGTTTCCTTGAATTTCTAATTAGAGGAAAGTGTAAGAGTCCATATCAACATCATGGTACATGTAATAGCTTCCATGCCGTACCTGTCCATATTAAAAAGCATGTGTGGGCACAGCTAGTTATCTATGTAATATTAATTGCTTATTTGAGGTAATAGCATAGAATTAATTCTCGCTGTCTTGTTCAAGAATAGAACTTAAACTAAATTATGACACATTACACTTTTACTTTGACTGACTTTATATGAACATTGGTGAGTAATTACTGAGAGCGTAGCCGTTGTTGTGCTGAGTGCCGGCAGGACACTGGACGGCCGCCGAGCAGCGCATCAGTGTCGTCTGTTTCTGTCTGCACGAGGTGGCCACGGTCCAGTTCAACAGTTGGGGCAGCAGACTCACATTGTACAGGCCTGAATGAAATGTTCAAATATATAGATATCATACAACTTCTCTTCAATTCGGCTATCAGGCTCAGATGCTGCATGGCCAGAGTGTTTTTATTCTTTATATGTCATTTATGCCATGTTAAGATTGTCTTTCAATGGGGAGAAAAAGGCCCCTCTTGCGTATCAATTGTTATTCCTACAATAACACACACAATTGTGCCTGTACTACAATGCATTTACCCGTAGAATAGACTTCCACCTCACATAGCGTCAATGCACCAGCAAGAGTAGACCGTTGGATGAGGACAAAACGTCCATAGACATTTGGATCACAGCTGAGATCAAGAATCTCCCCATTTGCAGCGGCTCCGGAATACTGAGGCCTACACAGAGGGTAGCTGCCCGGGGAGCTGCCCGGCACTGGCTTCCCCGCCTCAGTATGGTCACACAGGGTGACGCCGATGAAAAAATCACGTAGGCGGTCCCCTGAAATGTTCACCACGTCTTAACATCTACAATCCATACATGTTTTTTTCAAACGTAAGTCTGCTGTGAGGTGACATTCTATCATTTTCACTGACACAATTGATGGGGCTTAGCAAGTGTAAACACGGGAATATTGTGAAATATAAGTTTACCCAATTGATCTCTGTTGAAGATCCTGACACTTTGTATTAAGTGGACGTCATCCAGCTCCACCTGCCAGAATGGGTTCTCCTCATTAACAGTGTGTGTGCACGTGTTGCCCCCGAAGTAATCTGGATTTCTGCACCATACAAAATATTACTGTGAAAATGACGAACTTCAATGGAAATACAAACAAAAAATACAATCAAGTAAGAAATGCAATTAATATAAGATTGATTCAGTGATTTTGTTTTGAGTTTTTACTATTATTCAACATGCAGAAAACGCCATCTTGCAACTTACGTATTACCATCCACTGCCCTTTCAGACACCCCACCTGAGAAGAAACTAGACTGAGAGGTGGGCCTCTTGATGGCTACATTGGCTATGGCTGGAATGCAACACTTTATAATGAATCACAATCCACACATTTTAAATTGTTATCTTGGGTCATTCCCTTTTTGATAATCATACATGTAGGTAGTTAGCTACATATTTGTTTTCGCAAAATAGGAATAACTTCCCATTTATTTTATAGCTTAATATACGAGTCAGATTCATCACATCCAATTCATAAGAAATAAATTGGGTTGAATCTAATAAAAAAATCTAAAGAATACAGCTGAACATAAGTGTAGCAATAAATCAATTTCTCTTTATCTTTTGACTTTTAAGATGGGCAGTGGCACCAAGTTGACCGCCAAATCACTATTTGATTCATCATTATCACTTACTAGATTTGCCTTTGCCAATGCCAATGTATTTCGTGGTCTTCTTATCAATGGGTAGAGATACATTCAAATTCAGGGCTGCTTATTTTCACTTTGACACAATTCTAACGCCACTTTTATTTGACAAGCTTGAATGCATATTTACTTAACAATATTTTGTGAAAATATCAAATAATCAAGCCCAATTATCTGGAGTAAGTATTTGCTAAACGTTTACATATTTCCACCCAGTAAAACTAGTGGCACATCACTTAGTTCTTTAGTTTTGATAAATCAATGTCACAGTGCTGGGGTGCATATTTCCAAAGCTACTATTAACACACATTAAGACAACAATAATGCTTAATACATGTACTTCCCACAAGAATAGGATAAAGTTGAGATATTCATCCACATTTGCAACCTTGATTGTGCAATGGGGATAAAAAAAATGACAGCCAATAATAAGGTGTAAATGTGTTCATAGTAGTGAATATTTGGTTCAACACTTGCCCATGCATGTATATTAAGATATCACATTTACTTGGTGATAATAATCCTTAAAGCATGATTTTCATATTAGAGCGATCCAAAATCTTTGATTTTCGCTCATCTTTTACTTACATTTTGAGCTACAGTTTCAACTGATAAATCAAATTTTAACCATCCTACCACAAACAAAGTAAAAAAATGTGACTTGTAGAGATGTTACAGTAAAATGGACCAAATAACGGACCGGAATGCACTCAAATATGAACCGTTTGAGTTCATTTGGAATACGCTTCAAAAGTCACTAGTTTCAAATGACAAACAAATTTGAGCATCCTAGCTTAAAGTATTTAGTTGCAGAAGATTATAGTAAGAAATGGACCAAACAATTGATCAGAATGGACCAAGACATGGACCACTTTGGCCAATATGAAATAGGATTCTTTCTTTACAACTGACATACCAAATTCAAGCACTCTAGCTCAAACGATGTGACCTGTAGAGGGGTAACAAATCGGACAGGTTAAGTCTCTCAAACATTTGATTGTTCTACTTGATAAGATGTGAGCACTGTGGAATTATTCTAATTAAATCATTAAACATCGCTAATTTGTATTTGTCAGTATCACCCAGGTATATTTTGCAAAAATAAATAAATAAATTTCAAAATAAATTAAAAACAAAACAAAATAATACTAAGATAATTTGCCATTACTACTTATATTATATGTAATGTAACTAAACGAGTTCTGTGTGCTGTTGGTACCACTCCATTCTCTTACATGTGACTGTAGGCTAGCACATTCAAATATCTTACTCATCACACTACGACTTGTAAAAACAAAGAGCGATTTTGTCCTTTTGTATTACATACATATGTGTAATCATTCATTCACGCAATGTGACGTCCATCATAGGCAGATCCAGGGGGTGCAGGAAACGTGCCCCCCCCCCCTTTCCCCACCAAAATACTTCATTTTCATAGGTTTTTTTTACAGACTTATGGCGAGCACGCCTAGCTATGTAATTATGAAAATAAACACAGATGAATGTTGTTAATTGTCAGCATTTAAGATGCTGACGAGTTTATTGAGTAATTAGTTGGGGTACAAAAAACGACAACCAAAACCCCAACCAAGGCGTGCTCGCAAAAATATTTAAATTGTGGATACATGGGAATACAAAGCCCATAAATTAAATAAATAAATAAAAAAAACCAAGACGTGAATTGAAGGTTGGTTTGAGTAATGAAGATTACAATGAGTTACAATCTCTAAACTGGTATCCATTATGAATGGAACCGCAAACCAACCAAGACGTGCTTGCAAAACTAATATAAAACTGTGAAAACATGTGAATACAACAACCGAAATTAATTACATAAGAAACATACAATGACGTGCAATGAAGAAAGGTTTGAGTTAGGAAGATTACATTGATTTTCAATTTGTAACAACTGGTATCTACCATGAAACGAGTCAAACTATGTTGTACACTGGAAAACTAATACTAAAATTCTAAGCAAAGTCAAAAGCAAAGCATCCCTGGAAGTTTATTTATTGAATCCATAGACGACACTTCATCGTCACAGAGGGACAAAAACTACTGGTTATAGCTTTAGGGTCTTTGGCCACAAAACAAATTCCTAGCATCCTTAGACAAGCGCAGGGCCAGGGTATCCTCGTGTTTGGAGAGCAGCAATGAAAATCTATATAAAAGGCTGCAATGATCTGAACACACTGTAATCCTGAAGAGGATGCTCCCCTGGCCCAAAGTGTGGCACCATTAACCCGGGGTATAATAGAAGGTGACTGTTGCTCTGTTAAAGGTTCTAAAAATTGCTGTAAAGCTGCTTCCTGCGTGTAGCTGATGAGGGCTGTTGTCTCGCCAGATATTCCTGTTGCTGTTGCATGGATATCTGGACTGAGGCTGGGAGCTGAGCCACCAAGGATGAGAGGTGCGTGAGCGAAGCCATTTGCGACTACTCCAAAGGAGCCTGCGCAACAAAAAAAAAAAAAAAAAAAAAAAAAAAAAAGGAACACCTTGGTGGCTGCTGTCATCTTGAGGCAAAGCTATAGCCAACCTGCTATAAATCTTCGTCCTGTGCGCTTTACTTTGCAGGTGGACCCTTTCTTTAGGTTGTCCCCCTTGCTGCTCTCTTTGGTGGCATCCTAAAATAAAACCTCACGGCAGATAAATTGGGTACATTATGAGACAATAAGCAGTCAAACTCACAGGTAGCACCAAAGGCACTATACACCATTGTATAATATAGAGTGGATGAGTTATACGGCATCCTAAACCATTACCTGGAAAAAAAAAAAATTCTGTTAAACGAAAACACCCCGAATGACACACTGAGGGCATCGTCAGTTTCATGGGTACCTGCATAAAGTGCACATACGTGCTAAAGGCACGACTGACTTACTAAAGGCATCATCAGTTACACGGAACCTGCAAAAGTGCAAAATGTGCTAAAGGCACATATTAAGTGTCAACACAAAGACTGACTTGCTAAAGTCATTGTAACTTACAAGGTACTTGCAAAAGGGCAAAAATGTGCTTAAGGCACGTGTTAAAGTAAACACAATGACTGATTTTTAAAGGCATTGCCATTTACCAGGTACATGCATAAAGTGCAAAGTATGTGCTAAAGGCACGGTTGATTTACTAAAGGCATCGTGAGTTAAACGGCACCTGCAAAAATCTGCTGAAGGCATGTATTAAGTGTAGACACCAATTCTGACTTTCTTAAGGCATCATATGTTACAACGTATCTGCAAAAGTACAAAAATGTGCTAACGGCACATATTAAATGTAGACACAATGGCTGATTTAAAACGCATATTCAGTTACAAGGTACATGCAAAAGTGCAAAAGGCCCTTATTAAGTGTAGACACAATGATAGACTAACTAAAGGTATCGCCAGTAACAAGGTACCTGCAAAAGTGCAAAATTGTGCTCAAGGCATGTGTTAAAAGTCGACACCATGACTGACTTACTGAAGCCAAGGTCAATTACACGTTACGTGCATAAAGTGCAATTATGTGCTAAAGGCACGACTGACTTACTAAAGGCATCGTCAGTACGAGATACACGAATAAAGTGCGAATATGTGCTAAAGGCACGTCTGACTTACTAAAGGCATCGTCAGGGCGAGATACACGAATAAAGTGCGAATATGTGCTAAAGGCACGTCTGACTTACTAAAGGCATCGTCAGGGCGAGATACAAGCATAAAGTGCAAATATGTGCTAAAGGCACCACTGACCTACTAAAGGCATTGTCAGTTACACGAGACATGGATAAAGTGAAAAAATGTGCTAAAGGCACGACTGACTTACTAAAGGCATCGTCAGTTACAAGATACAAGGTTAAAGTGCAAATATGTGCTAAAGGCACGACTGACTTACTAAAGGCATCGTCAGTACGAGATACACGAATAAAGTGCGAATATGTGCTAAAGGCAAGGCCTGACTTACTAAAGGCATCGTCAGGGCGAGATACACGAATAAAGTGCGAATATGTGCTAAAGGCACGACTGACTTACTAAAGGCATCGTCAGACGAGATACAAGCATAAAGTGCAAATATGTGCTAAAGGCACCACTGACCTACTAAAGGCATTGTCAGTTACACGAGACATGGATAAAGTGAAAAATGTGCTAAAGGCACCACTGACTTAAAAGGGCATGGTCAGTCACAAGATACATGCATAAAGTGCAATTATGTGCTAAAGGCACGGCTGGCTTACTAAAGGGATGTTCACTTACAGGTACATGCACAAAGTGCAAATATGTACTAAAGGCACGACCGACTTACTGAAGGTATAGTCCGTTACAAGAAACATACAAAAAGTGCAAATGTGTGCTACAGGCAAGACTGAATTACTAAAGGGATGTCAGTTACACAGTACAATGATAAGGTGAAATAATGTGCTAAAGGCACGACTGACTTACTTAAGGCAAAATCAGTTAGGATTGATGGCTAAAGTGCAATTATGTGCTAAAGGGATGACTGACTTAATTAAGGGATATCAGTTACAAGATTGATGGATAAAGTAATTATGTGCTAAAGGCACGACTGACTTACTTTAAGGGATATCAGTTACAAGATTGATGGATAAAGTGGAATTATGTGCTAAAGGCACGTCTGACTTACTTAAGGGATATCAGTTACAAGAATGATGGATAAAGTGCAATTATGTGCTGAAGGCACGACTGACTTACTAAACGGATGGTCAGTTACCAGATACATGCATAAAGTGCAAATATGTGCTACGGCACATGTTAAAAGAACCTTACAGTGGCACCCTACAAGTTATAAGGATGTTCGCTGATTGTGCTGGAATAAAGGGGGTAAAAACAGGAAAAAATAGTAGAATTCATTGAGCCTGGCTCAAAAGACACAATCAGCAGCTGAAATGAAGCTATACAGTGGTAAGAAGGCTGAGAGTAGATTACATAAAACGTGGCGTAGAGGAAAAAAGGGGTAAGCACCTCACAAGCTGTGAGGATGTTCGCTGAACGTGCTGGAATAAAGAGGGTAAAACAGGAAATATTAGTTGAATTCATTGAGCCTGGCTCAAAAGACTCAAGCAGCAGCTGACATGAAGCTATACAGTGGTAAGAAAACTTAAATTAGGTTACATATAACATGACGTAGATGAAAAAAGGGGGGGGAAAGGCTGATCGCCCAAAATAATATTTAACCATTCCATGTGCATTGAGATGAACTCCAACTGTTGAAAGTACTGCTGCCACACTGCAACTGAACCCACGTGGTGCCAAAAATTAAACTGCTGTGCTGACCTACATAAATGATAGAAATCATAAGTAGGACAATTCAAATCAGTCACCGTTAGGGATGTTCCACGGCACACTTTAGTCTTAAGTATTGCTTCCCAAACTGCCACCACTGTTAATACGTGAAAATACCTTTTTAATATAATTAAAAAAAAAATCAATCGTCTATACCAAGAAAAGTAGGGGTATACTACCATTATAGAGAGAAAAAACAAAGAATCAAAACTACTTGGGGTGAACAAAACTACTTGGGGTGATAGGGCTTTAATCCAAAATTGTTATGATAACTGGAGTGATCTACTAACATCGGTGAGAAAACCCCGGAATTCCACTTTGTGTGAAGATGTACACACACCCAAAATGATACTGTTTATACGGTTGATTAGCATATTGAGATAAACGCCTTATAAATGAAAGGCCAATTAATAGAACCATAGCTGAATGTTTAAAATGGGCAAAACCCAAAGCTACGCGTACCAGTTTAATAAGGCAAACAATACACACCTGATAACGACAGTCTTAGTCCCAAGATTTCCCCGGCACAAGAAGCAGTACAACACGTGGTAGCAGGTTTCCATGAATAACAAGTGCATAACCAGTGCAAGAGGGGGAAAGACTGGGGAACTGTAGACACAAAATCCTAGTGAAATGCACAACGAGTACCACATAAAGTAAGTTAAAACAAGCAAGTCAAACGGCTACTAGTGGGTACAAAGCAAAACCGAAAACACGTGTTGTTGTTTAACATGTTGAACCCGGCAGTGAGGAAAATAAAGCAAGGTTAGAAGCGTTATTATCACTGGCAGAACGATACGCAATATCCTCAGTTATCTCAAATAACTTGTAGCAATTAAAGTGATATAAAATTAAGTCAAAATCCACGTAAAAGAAATAAAAAAGTCCAAAACACGAGAAAAACAAAAATTATGCACGTTCTTCCACCGGATTCTAATCACAGACTGATAAGTAAAGGTATACTGACCGCTACAGTATTTGGCAACTTGGTTACGTCAGAATAAACATTACAAGTGAAATGACATTGAAATACAAAAATCGTCACTTTTACGAAGTAAAAAGAAACTTTAAAAAAGCATCAATTGGTGGTATCAATAAAAGATACATTTTGTAGGTAGATTGCAGAAAGCCATAATAAACATAATGGGAGGTGGGTATATAAAATCAAATCAGACTATTTTACACAATAATGGAAAAGCAGCATACTGTGTGTAGTACTGATACTGAGTAATATTGTGTTGCAGGGATTATAATTTCTTCATGGTAAGTGGCAAAACCCATAGCGACGTACGGCAGCCGTACGGACGCCGTACGTCAACTTCGTGCTGATTGCTCCAATACAATGCATTTTACATAAGGTAAAACCCACAGTGAAATTCTGCCATACACCAGATTTCTCGATTGCCTGGGGGGGCAATTGATACGAACGAGCCGTACGGCGTCTTACAGCGTCGTGCGGATTGCTTCGGTAACTTTTCTATTGGGCAAAAGCCATACTGACATATTGGTATCAAACAGAGCCTTACGGCAAATCACCTTGGCAAACCTGTAATTAATCCTTTCTTAGTTATGCGTTTAATATGAATGATAAACCATCACATATGACATGGTTTCTACGTTTATAGTAACGTTTATGTTTGGCAGTGTTCATGTAGATCTACTTCTTTGTATAGTGACGTAGGCAGACGATTTTCAACATCATCAGTAGTATTAAAATTACGCTTACACTGAATAATCTTTGTCATTTTAAATTTGATACAGTGAAAACAAAACCAGTAGTCTATACAGCTCATTTCAAATTCAGTACTTATTCTGATGTAAATATTACGACTTTCTTATCAAATCAGATGTGCTAATTCCAGCTGCCATATGGCAGCCGTACGTCAACTTATATGATCCGTCACTGTGGGTTTATAATCGCCGTGCGGCAGATTTGACGTACGGCAGCCGTACGGCGAGCATCCGTTGCTGTGGGGTTTGCCCCTAACGCTCCATTAGTTTGTGTTGCTCTTCAACTATTCAGTATAATGTTTATACTGAATTCATAAGATTGGTTTTCGTATGGATATTACTTATAAAGGTAAAGTAAAAAACGTTTTAGGGGTATTTTAAATCGTTTATTTTCAAGCTCTTTAATATGATATATTGTACACCTTTGTAGGTTTATTATCAAGAAAGTATATATTACGTTCTACTGTAAAATGACGCATGGATGCTGTAGTAAAAATTTTACCAGTGAAATTCTTTTCACGTGGACAATGCACTGTAATTGGTGGACTTATAGGTCATAATTGTCCAGACATCTTTTGTGATTGGCTGTTTAAACTCACACCACTAATAGCTACCATGTTTTTTTCAGCGATGCATTTTTGTTGTTTAACGCTCAATCAAGGAGTTAAGTGTTCTCAACCTTTTACGTTTGTTAGATATACATATTAACATTATCGTTTTGAAGCTGTAAAGTGCTTTAGTAGAGCCATTTGAAACCTTTACAACCAAGTATTATTTATGAAATAAAAATGGTGGAAGCAATATCACCCAAGCAAATTAATTAACATTTAGTTTGTTTTTTTCAATATTACTATTTAACCAAGGTTATTTGAGCATAACTAATGATTGATTATCGTTTTAAAAATTCTACTTTACATAATTCCAATGTCAAACCAAATAATAATAGCTTGTCAAACAATGTTCTCACCACTTTGCCACTCTTGCTCAATTCTGATTATTTTCATCAGCTGAGAACTGTCACACACTGAGTTTATCTCACTACCTTGTGAAAAGAAGAGCATCGTCTTTCTCATGTTAATTAATGTACCTTTCAAAATAGAATTGTTTTCCTTTCGCCTCTTATTAACCATGCACAGGCATTTTGGTTAAACAAGTGAAGAGGTCAGACAGAACTGTTTTTAATCAGTTACACACGTGCCACAGATTAGTTAAAGTAATCTGTGCACATGCGTTAAAGTACATATTGTTTGCATGCTGAGCTCACTTTGGAAGATAGCTGTTGCGTTTAGATTACTTGTGTCATATCTCACGGCTATATACATTCAATGGCCCTAATATTCATGGAAGTTGGTTTACAAACTCCAACCAATTACAAGCCCTACAGCCGAAGAAAAAAGTATTGATTTTGTTTTTGACGTAGTATAACTCAAAAGACATAACTTGACCCGCCGGTTGATATGAACATGGACTTGAAATGCGGTGTGAGCAATTAAGTCGTAAAAACGACAATAAGATTAAGCACCATTGTTCAATATACCCCCATTTCACCGTCGGCCGAGCACGCTAGATTGGTGCAACATAGGGCTAATTCTAGGGTGCGTGATTGGTGCACCGAGAGCACACACAATCAGACCAAAACTTCCGCGTACTGACCTACTTTCTATTAGGGGCGGGGTCGGCACTCGCCTCACTCTCATACAAAGTGCATTACTCTCTACTTCCTCCTGATTATTTTCTGATTCAGATCCTGGTAAGGGTTGAATTTCGTTGTGCTCCTTTGTCAATGCATGGTTGTGAGAATGAGTCAGCACGATCGAACATTAAGAATTCATACGGAATTATCATGTTCGATTGTTTTTATGATGGACACACTGAGTTTCTTTGTAAAATGTAAGAACAGCTGGCCAATAAAATGAAACTGACAAGGTCAGCAAATGCGGATAATTTTTCAATATCTATCATGTTTAAAGAAGTAGGAAATATTGGCGATTTCTTGCGATAAAAATAAAAACTGCATCTTTCAATTTTGTATCTTCCGTTTATCTATATTGTGATTCCTGTGGTATTTGGTATCACCTTGCCCGAACATTATATGAAATATCATGAAATACACCAATTGATTGCTGATTTTATATGCGAAATTAAGCGAACTTTATTTTATGATTGTAGCTTTCCACAATGCCGTTACACAAAATTTTCATTGGGAATATTTTCTTAATTTCTTTCTTCAGGTTTTGGAAAATGTTAAAATATGATTTTTCGTCTGCCAAATTCAATAGGCTTTTAATTTGTATACTGAATAGAGATGAAACAAAGCATTATAATAAAATAATACATTTGTTTTAGAGAAGCCACGAATTTTATCAGTCTCGTCTCTGTCGAATACTTGCCTTGCAGGCGTGATTATAACTTTTTTCGCTGAGTGGTGGGTGAGTGGTGGTGGTGTTAGACCGCAATATATAACCAGCCGCAAAATATAATCAGTTATGATTTGTGTCATCGCAAATTGTAACTACACACCGAAAAATGGTAAAGCTAACGCAAAACTCTAGAATTTCAAGATCTTACATGTACATGTATATCTAGCCGCTCATGTAAACCATATATCAAGTGCAATGATGACGAGCATGTACAATTGTGACAGCCTCTAGCTCAAATAAATATAAGGTTCTTTATAAAACCGTAGGAATTCCCCGGCTGTTAAAACCTCGAACGTCTTGGCCTGTTACACACTAACTTATATGTGAATCTAACATAAACAGTAATTGTGCTAAATTGTTTGTTGAATTCTCAGTATCTTGCAGAGGCAAACACCTTTAGAAGTAAAAACACCTAGTTAATTAGTTGAACAATTCTTTGCTATTGAAAAAGTAACACATTTAAAATGCAAACTTGTTTGGTTGTATTTTTATGTCTAGTATTGGTATTTGGTTAAAAGATATTAGTATATCATAGGATATAATGAAAGACTTCTATATCATATACGATTTATGAAGACCGCCCCCGCCCCCCCACCTTATGAAATCAAAAATCCCCTCCTCGCTATTTTGGCTCTGGTTACGGGACTGTAATCTGCTGTCATTCATCGTGCTACATGTATTGTATTGTGAGTTTTAAAAGGAATGATATATGTGTTATCACGGCTTCGCGGCTAGATAGTACAGCGATAAAAACAATTGAATGACAACTTTCATTGTCATATCTCACGGCCATAACACTATACGCAGTTGAAGTATGAATATGGATTTGTGAAGGCAGTGTGAATAATAGAAAATTAAAAATACACTTGCTATTTAGGATGCAATGATTTTGTTTAGGTAGAATTGCATACGTCAATGCAAACTTTGCAGCCATGAACCAATAAGAAATTTAGTCAGCAAAAAACTTAATTAACTTATAACTTATTGAGATGACTTGAAAGAACCAGTTTCCATTTCTTCAACACGGACAGACCAAACGCACGGTCCTTGGAAGCTCTGGGATATATAATACATCAAAAGACACCAACAAAATTTTATGCACTTGATCAGTTCGGCAATAAGATTACAAACCATAATTGGCGACTGAACCTCGGTTTCAAAGGTAAGTCAAAATAGAAATGTAGAAAAACATGTGTGTAAACTGAAGCCACATCCTATATATTTCAGATGAGCCAATGCTCGTGCCATTGATAGATATGTGTGTGCATGCATGCATGCGCGCGCGCGTGTGTGTGCGTGCGTGTGTGAGTCTTTCTATGTGGACCTAGCTCTCCTCTGGTTAGCTTACACGTCTTTCCAATGTTCCTTCAGTCTGGGAACAAAATAGAGGGTGGGCTGTTCTTTGAAGTCCCCTCCTTCCCCATCAAAATGTTTCCATCGATAAGTTGGGATGAACAACCTCATTTGCAATAAAAAAAACATGGTTGCCAGCACGTGTGTAGAGAATATTAGGAAATACCATTTACGGCATATCTTTGCTCCTCATTAACATTTTCAATTCATTTATAAAGCTTAGTTAACAATACATCTAAATAAAAATACAAAAATATGCAAAATATTTGGCGTGAGTAATCTATCATGTATTATGCTTTCATGTGTTTTTCCGACGTTGAAAATATACCACCTTCCTGGTAGTATGTAAGAGTTAGTTTCTGTTTGTCTGTGCGGTAGTAAACGTACCATTTATTGGAAACTTTTACATCATAAGTCATACTTCTGCCACTTTTAAGTAAAAATTGGGCATTATGGGTCAAACCTGCACCTTCTCAGAACCTACTATGATTCTCATAAATGTTAGGCCTCAATATTTACATACAAGTCGGAAAAGATGCTCCACCAAAATCTATTTGAAACGTACCATTTTCTTCATCTGCATATGTACAGACAATTTGCTGTTTCAATGTCAAGTCCTTAGGTTGGTTACAAAAATGTTTCCTGCTGATGGGATGAAATACACTCATTTGCTTTTATACACCTGCGTATGTTCGCGTGAAAGAATATTGGGAAAATACCGTATTTTCGAGGTCGGAAGAAACACGTAAACGCACCATTAGATAATAACATTGCATAATTCATGACTCCCAGGTTAGCCGACGACATAAATATTTCCCTTGCGCACCACCGTTCTTCAATTCCCAACTGCGCAGAAAAGTTGCGCACTTGTCTTTTGTTCTTTGATTTTAAGACACAAAAGTGCATGGGTATTTCCGGTGTATATTATAAGCCCATTTAAAATCGCATTTATTGGTATATCATTCAAAATGTGTGTTCTACATAGCATTGATGGTTGTTATGCTGATTAGACGTTGGAAAAGTAAGTAAATACATCTATTTGAACCGTGCATTCTTCAATATAGTGAAGTTTTCTTTTTTTTTCACTGGCTGTCTACAAATTTGACCAAGACCAGCTTTTGCTCATAACTGAGTCAATTTTTACGCTAACTAATATCCGATTACATATTCATAATCCTCATTCAAAATTCTATTAGGAATGCTATTTGAGACATGCATTCTTCATAATAGTGAAGTTAACACGTTTGTATCATTCACAACCTACACAGGTCGTCTGCATTTTTTTCATGTCGACTGGTATTCTGCCCGTATCTTCGTCAATTTCAATGCTAACTAAAATCCGATTGCAGATTCACAATCCTCACTCAAAACTTTATAAGGAAAGTACTTTACATGAATGACATAGGATAAGTGATAGCTGAAAATTACCTTAGAATATTTAAAGTCGTGTTAGTTTATAATGACGCGAGCGACCGGAAGTAGTAAGTGGACTGTTTGGTATTGATTAATTCTACTGCCCAACACGTCCAGTGCAACTGGGAATTGAAGAAGTTAAAGGTCTGTGGTTAGTTTCTGTAATCATTTTTGTTCTTTAGCAATTTGGCTAGGCCTATTTACTTTGCCTTAATAAGATTAGTTTAGAATGTTTCTCAATCCCTTTTCCAGTAGTGCAACCTCCGAGTATTTTATTAGACTTCAATAAGGTAATTTAGTGAAGGTATTTTAATGCAAAAATAGACTACTTTCTGGCGGGGCAACACCGTTTCATTTTCTACTTACTCTATTGCATCTTCTTTAACTAAAAGACACACTGGGAAAAACATCTATGTCAATCTCATAGCATGAAAATGATAGTATAAAGACCTCCCAAAATGTCACCCTCGTGTGGGATTCAAACCGAGGACCTCTGGGTTTAAATGATAACTGATCATTTATGTAAGCTGGGGGTTACAGAGGCATTGGTTCAGCCGTGTAACCTTTTAACCGCCCGCTCCTGATGGTATCATTCTGGTTTCACAACATTGGGGTGGTGAGTTCGAGTCCCGCTAGTGCGACTTGATATAGTTAAATGGAAGCTTAGGGTTGTAAAACTTGTCTTCAGCTATGTCTATGGCGGTAGAAATTTGTTTGGTAGAAAGATGTGAGAGAGTTATAAAAATTAATTTCACAATCATTGGGAAACACATATATATCAATCTTAATCTGGTTTTAAGGTATTGGCGCATAGGTAACATCATGGTTGTGGTCCCGTCTACCAGGAGAATGAAAGTGTCCAAAAAGATGGCCACCCTCCTGTTGCTGACCACGGCTGTGCTGCTATTGACCTATTGCCAGAGGTCGAGGCAGGCAAAATTCACCCCTCCCTTGACCAAACACAGCAGCAACATGGCAACGGCCAACCCCAATAATAGGACTCGTGGTATGAGCCAAATCAAGCACGCTAGAGTCCATGATAATAGCACACAGAAACAATCCATTCAGACGCCTGTTGTATGCGTGCGGTCGGGTCTTGGTCGTCTTGGTAATCAGCTGTTTCGGCTAGCCTCGAGCCTCGGCATCGCTATCAGCCTCAATATGACAGCGCGTATACCGGAGCAGTTGATACAGTCACTTTCTGAGGTACTGAAACTGCATGTGAAATCCTCATCCCTTATATGTGCTTAGAATGGGCTACAAACTTGTATTGACAAATTTATAGAATTTTTTTTGTCGTTTCTTTTCAGCCATAACATATTACAAACTGAGGCCTACGGTATATTTGTTTAGATTTTTCAATAGTTTTTATTTCTTAATTTTTAATTTGGGTTAGCAGTTTCTCCATATAGAAGAAATACCAAAATTATATGCCATTTATTCCAAAGCAGAAGAAATACCAATCACCCTATTTTCCATCAAATAAGGATCTATTATAACATATAATACCCACACCCGTTTGGAATCGTCTAAAACTATACACGTACAATGTAGGTACGTAGGGTATGAACTGAGAAAAATAGTAATCACGTTTCCATCCGTTTTTGTTACTTAAGTAAAAATGTTGCAATTTGTATCCATATATAAGACCATGGGTGCCTGTAAATACATCCATTTCTTTCTTTCCTCTTTGTTGCCCCCTTCTTTTTTTTAGAAGATCATATTACTATTCAGACTAGAAACAGATTTTTTTAAAGTTTTGAAAGGTGAATTATACACAGGACACATTCTTTCATATGCTTCGAATATTAAATTAGAGTATATCATTAAATTGATGTTTAGTGTAATTTTTGTGAGACCTATCAGAAATTGTTTGTGAAATGCTCTTTAGTCCTATATCGTCTTATCACTTGATATAAGACAAGGCATATTAGTATGCAAATAATATATTATAAATGATACGTAGGTTGTCCTTCATATACGATAAAGAACACATTGAGAATCACAAGATATATAGTACAAAAAAGTATCATTTGACTACAACTAATATTTGATATCTTGGACCCAAAGGTAATTACAGAATGTAAAGGTAATTATACAAAATGTACTATTTGATTAAAACCGAAGTTTAATATCTTGAAAGCAAAGGTCATTTGCAGAGCATAAGAGGAAAATATGAGTATTAAATCCTCCCAGCTGCTCGCTGTATAAAATCACTCATCGCCCCCGCTGCTGCAGGTATTTGAGCGGCCTTCCCACCCTCGCCTGGCGGTGGGCGACTGTCCCACGGGCACACCTTTCCTCGAGGAGAAGACCGAAACGGACACCAACGAGGCCGCCTTCCTAAACCATGCGCGCGAGGACTTTGGCATGGAGGGATACTTTATCTCCTGGCGTTACTTCCATCACATTGAAGGTGCAAGCTGCTAATCAGCTTATCTTGTTGTTTTCCTGTTGTGGTGCGTGATAAAAGGGGTCCACTATCTACTATGGCCCGGTATGAGTACTGTTGGAAAGGGGAGATTAAATTACGTTTACGTGTTGTAATATAACAGAGGTGGAGATTAACATGGGGTGTGGGAGCTGAGAATTTCAAACTTGAATATCTTGACTTGAATATCATGATAGGCTTATATCTTTTTATGTTTTACAGTCCCGACCCCCACCATCCCTCCCGACACACCAACCATCTCCACCACCACCGACACAACTGTATGTTTAGTGTTTTGATTGATGATCAAATGAAACTGCACATTTCCCATGTTGGTTACAAGAAATTGCAATTTAGCAGTAAGCGCAGTGGATTATATATTGTAGTTGAATTTATTTAAAAAAAATAAGCGTCTAATTGGCCTGTATTCTGTGTGTTTCCGTGGCCGAACGGAAAGGGAGCTGGACTCAAGACCAGAAGGTCGTGGGTTCCATTGCCAAGGCAGACCGGAAGGGGGGCGTGGGTTCCATTGCCGGTTTCATGAAAAACCCTATGAAAATGAAGTAGTTTGGTGGGAAAGGGGGTGGGGCGTGCGCCCCCTGCGCCCCCTGGATCTGTCTATGCCGGTCGTGTGTTAAGGAAGCTTACACCTAACAGGATGCACACTGCTTTGTGGTACCTACAAGTGAAATAGGTGCAGGTCAGGCGAGTGAATGCTATTAATAGTGAGTAATTAGCATGTGTGAGCTACATCAGCAAACGCTGTATGCTATCAGTGTTGTATGCCCCCCAGGGAATTCAAAATGGTGAAAATTGAGTACCAAAGACGCCAATGACCTGGTGTAAATGAGTCGACTGAGCAGTACTCCTGGATAGTAGACTATAAGGGCCCGGTCAGTCACAAGTCGGTGGAGCGGGGTGGGGGTAGGGGCGTCGGATAGTGGTAGGGGGGACGTCGAACTTTTAAAACCAAGGCGCCTGGGGGTCACACTTTTGAAATGGGAGTGACTGGGGGGTCACACAGAACTCACAGAAAAGCTACACATTTGATGGATATTACTACTTTCAACTCAATTGGAAATTGTCTTAAATATTGAACAGTTTTCTTGTCCTCCAATTTCCATGAATTCGGCCATATCTACTCAAGGTTGTGTTAGTCACAACCGCATAATCACGACTAGTACTAGTATCTTCAGTGGCCTTTTCAAGCTCATATGTACCAGCATTAGTAGTTGGAATAGAGGCTGGTTTGTTTGATCATGAAACCGTATGTCTTATACTAGATTACCTTTTACCATTTTTTACCTTTTACTTATTTCTAAAAAATATGGTGAAGCATATGAGTCATTTTATGAAAGGAGAATGAAGCTACACAACACAATTAGAACAATGAACCTGAACATAATCACGCAGATGGCTTAGAAAATATTGTTGATGGTATTGCTGATGACGAACATAACAATTGTAAACAAAGTGAAACAGGGCACAAGACCTTCCTTCAGGTAGCGCACACTCGACGTGATAAAAGCGAGTTTCAGAGACATATGCACAATGCATCCTGCCAAGATTACAACGTGCCCGACGAGCATAAGCGACTAAGGCTAGTAAAGGCTGATAGGCTAATAATAGTATCAAGGCGGGACAGTGGCATTGCGTAAGATTGATACTGGTTCAAAACTGAAGTATGACTTCTTCGTGAAGGAAGATTAGCTCAATTGGTAGATCATCCGCCCATGACATATGACTGGTCTGAATTATGGACGGGAGACCGTGCGTGTGAATCCACGATATTCCAAATAACTCACAGACTTGCAACTGACTGGCCACTAAACTCCAACATTTACATTTACCTTTGTTTTGGCAGGCACAATTCGGGAGCTGTTCCGTGTTCCTGGGGAGGCCGAGGCCCGGGCTTGCCTGGCTCGTCTACGTCGGCAGCACGGCATGGACGCCGTCTATGTGGGGATCCACGTCAGACGCGGAGACTACCTACGAAAGTAAGGGTAGGCTACTTGTCTGACAGTCCCCAGTACTGCAGAAACTCAGGATCCCAAAGCTGATCAGTAAAATGCTGAAGTTGAAAGGACATAGAAGTAACCTTGATGTTATATACACAGTTAGAGGTAAGGAGTACAGAGATAATGATGTTATTCTGTAATGTGGCTTAGTCTGTCACAGACTTGTTTTAAAAAGATACAGTAATCTCCCCTGTCAACATGCATTTCTTAACATTTGGAGACTGTCAGACTGGGACTTTATCACACGTTAAGGATGAAACTCACACTTCATGTATAGCTTTCGCAACTCCCGGTGTGCAACCTTTTTTAGCTAGGTTTGCTCAACACCCACCAACTGACCCGACCGGGAATCGAACCCTCGACCTTCTGGTCACGCGTCCAACTTTGTATCCATTTGGAAGCACATGGATTATGGATGGGTGTGGAGTCTACAATCATGAATTTCTTGTTTTCCCTGCAGGGAGCACGCCCAGATCGCCAAAGTATCGTACTATGCCAATGCCATGCAGGTGAGAGTACCATATCACTATTCATTACCACCAAGAGTTTCATGATAAAGACCAATAGAACATACAATACAGCCATCTGCTCAGGTAGTAAACCGTGCTTGGTTTGATATTTTTCTATTCTCTTATTCTTTATATGTATAGATTCACAAAAGTATTTACAAATTTACTTAATATTTACAATTCTATTCCTCTTGAATGGAAGTTTGGGTTTCTCAAAAACCTTGCTTTCAGCTATGTTGATTTAGCGGTAGGAATATTTTCGAATGTGCTTGCTATAGAGAACAGAGGAAAGGAATAGCATTTGATAAACAAGCACGCTCTGGAATCACCCATTACAGAGAAAATTACAACTGATACATTAATAGGGTCTAAATAATGAATAAATTGTAAATATGTTGGTGAATTTACAACATATGAAGACAAACTATAAGATAATAAAACAAAATGACTACAAGGTACAGTACAATGCAATATACAATGATGTAATCCGATTTCATACTTACAGCAGTTCATGTCTGGAACTTACGGCAAAAACGTGCATTTCTTGGTGTGTTCGGACGAGCCGGATTGGTGTCGGAAGGAGCTGGGGCGCTTTGAGAATGTCACCGTCCATAGCGGCAGTATGCACCAGGTGGGACCATTGCTAGCCCCAGGGAGAGGACAGTAGTAGGGCATGTTAGCGGGAAAATCGTTCTTTTTGGTTTCAATTTTTTTAAGGGTTTGTCAATTTTAGAATAATTTTTCATATAAAAGCAGGATACACTGATCAATATATCGGCCCCCATCTTGAATTTCAAAATAGCCGCCATCATTTTAATTTGTATAAATTTGAATCTAAGATAGAATGGAAAATACAACAGATGCAGCTACAATTAATGCATTTTAATAAACATACATGACACTTTATGAACTAGGTTTTCATTCAGTGGAGCGTGTAATATTCAAACTATAGTTTATTTTTTTTACTCAAGTAATAGAAACACACATTTGCTAAGGGTCCATGTAGCATTTTAGGCTGTGTCCTTAGACCAGAATGGAACATTTACTGCTGATCTCCATGGTAGTTTGTTTCTTAGGATAATGATAGCGTCAAATTATCAAAATAATCACAATCATATAATTAATCTGTTAAAGATGGTTTCCTTTTCATTTGCCATCTATTTAGTTGAAGAATGATTTGTTTTAAAACTTAAAATATTGGCCTGGTGGCCCAAAATATATGAAGGACGCCATTTGGATTTGGTGACATAATAACTACTGACTCGTACTCTTGAGCGCGTACTTTGGTTTTACTTTCTCAATGTGTGATAACATTGAATATGCATTCCTATATTCGAGGACGACAATTGCCAAGAGTGCATGAGTGTGACATTCAATCAAGGACTTATAATATCCTTGATTCAATCGACTTTACATTGAATATATGAACTTTGTGATAACTACTCACGACATTGAAATTTCTTTCATGATAAAATGTATGTTATGACATGTGTTTTTACTACCCCGTCTTTACTTCATTTTTGTTTATTTCTATTTTTCACTCTTATGGTGTTGTATTTTTGCTACAGACGCAACCAGTGTAACCACATTGTAGTTTAAAAAAAAAAAAAAAAAAAAACAGTGTTAAGACATTTTAGTTTTCCTCAAAACACAACCAATGTTACCAACATTGTAGTGTTTCCCCCAAAACAATCAGTGTAACTACATTGTAGTTTTCCCCTAGAGACAACCAGTGTAACTACATTGTCGCCTACTTTTCACAGGACCTGTCTCTGCTGGTGTCATGCGATCACCTCATCTTGACCCGTGGCACGTTCGGCTTCTGGGCGGCTTACCTGAACGGCCACGGGGACGTTGTGTACTTCAACCGCCCGTGGGTGGGCTCGTTTGCCTACAGAAATGAGCAAATGAAGACGCGCTTTTACCTGCCTCACTGGCTGGCACTCGGCGATTGACAACTGCAGACAAAAAACTAGATCAAACGTGTTCAAAGAACACGGCATCGCTAGATCAACGTTGACACATGGGGAATTAAGATATATACTGAAACGATGTATACTCGCTAGAACAACTTTGACTTATGGACAATAAAGTTGTTTACTAAAATATTTTGGAAATCATGATTAAAAGTACGCAATTACAATACAGCAGCCACGAAAAATATGCCACAGTCTATTTAGTGATCCTATAGCAGCAAATAACAAACAGCACCAACTAGTCTATTTCGCAGCTAATAGAATATTGATCTGTAATGGTGCTTTCAATAGTAATAAGAATGTTGTAAATGGACCATTCTATCATTCCGTGCAAAAATCACCGCCAATAACCCACACTGATTGGTCAATCAGCGTGCTAAATTATACGATTGACTGTTATGTAATTAACGCTCCAGAGCGCGCGGAGACCACTACTACGGCGCTAGTCTAAACTCCTCACATTATCAATACAGCCGCTGACGTCGCAAGGCGTGTCCCGTGTAGCGGAGAGCAAAAGTTTACACTAGCGCCGTAGTAGTGGTCTCCGCGCACTCTTTTTTGGCAAAATTGACTTGCAATGAGAATGTTATAATATGATTTATTTTTAAAATAAAATGGATTTTAGTCATGATAGAATGGTGATGGACCACTCGATTGTCGTGTCAATCGCAAAATTGAGCATGCTGACGTCTGATTTACCCGAACGATATACACCTCACGTCTGATTTACCCTCACTTCGTTCGGGTAAATCAGACGTCAGCATACTCAATTTTGTGATTGACACTCCAATTTCGTGGTCAATTCCTACATACTTGCCCTGTGGAGAGCGCAGTTTAATTGGCAGATTGCCCAAAATCTTATCACTTTGGTGTCACCTCAAACCTCATAGTTGTGTAAAGTTTGAACGAAATCGGTTCATCAGTACACCCACTAGCTTGTCCGGAGACAAACAAACAAACATACATACATACATACATACTACATACATACATACATACATACATACATACATACATACATACATACATACATACATACATACATACATACATACATCAAACGAAAGTCAGTGTTGCATGTAAAGGTAATTTGGAAGATCGTGGATTCGAACTCACGGTCTCCCGACTATGATTCGGACCGGTCATATGTCATAGGGGGTTGCTCTACCAACCGAGCTAATCTCCCAGGACGAAGTACACACACTTCGACTTCGCCTATATCCTGCGTTGCGCAATCACACTATCTGACACCTGACGCTATATTTAGCTTCACCAGCTGCGCCAGCCTTGATCCGACAGACACCCACTGACTTCGTTTGTTGGGCATGTTGTGATCAATGCAGGATGCATTGTGTCTCTGAACCACTTTCTTTACAGACTCCCCCAACTCCCTTCTCCTCCTCAACCAGCCCACAAGGTCGGTGACGATCTCACTTTCACAACAGCCCCTTCTAGCGATCGGGTACCGTATTCAAGCTGTCCCCCAAGGGATCCGGGCACGACCCAGAGTCGCCATCACCTCGCTACTGGCTGCTTGGAGAGTGAGCTAGGGAGTTTCTATACTACGTCAGTGTTTCAGGGACACAGGGTTATCGGACCCGGAATTCTCCCACTGTATATGCATTCCCATAGTCAGCTTTCGGTGATTGAGGGACCTGTAAGAATTCACAGATCTAACTTTCCCATCATCCAGATCACACGTACCCAACTATCTGAGTTCGAAATTCCCGGGCGGTAGCCCCCTCCCCCAGTGTCTTGCACACGGGGTCAGCCCCATTGGACTAATGGACAATTTCACAATTTCACAGGGCAACTACAAGGTGGCTTCACCTGAAGCACCCGGGTCCTTGTCTTCCGCCAATTGAAACGAAAGTCAGTGTTGCATGTAAAGGTAATTTGGAAGATCGTGGATTCGAACTCACTGTTTCAGACTGGTCATATGTCATAGGCGGTTGCTCTACTAACTGAGCTAATCTCCCAGGACGATGTACACACTCTTCGACTTCGCCTATATGCTGCATTGCGCAATCACACTGTCTGACACCTGACGCTATATTTAGCTTCACCAATCGTGCCAGCTTTGATCCGACATACACCCACTGACTTCGTTTGTTGGGCATGTTGTGATCAATCAATGCAGGATGCATTGTGTCTCTGAATCACTTTCTTTACATACATACATACATACATACATACATACATACATACATACATACATACATACATACATACATACATACATACATACATACATACATACATACATACATACATACATACATACATACATACATACATACATACATACATACATACATACATACATACATACATATACACATACATACATATACACATACATACATACATAGTTACAAACAAACGAAACACAATGCTTGCTTCAGCAGCTGAGCTGAAGCAACGCAATTAAGAAAAGGCAACATACCACACAATAAAGAGTACCTGACCATGTAAAACGTGTAACAATGTATGTATGATCATTGTCATATGCTTCAATAATGTTGTCATAGAAATGCTGTGCTCTCTGAGCACTTTACATTTAGTTAGCAACGGGCCGAAGATCAAAGCAGGTGATGGTCACCACTTGCATAAATATTGTATGAAATTGGAGGTCATATTTCAAACTGTATTGGAATGACTATGTCAAATGCTGAAATTGATGGCAAATGTCCTTCTGGAAGGAACAGTTTATTTGGCAAAGTGCCAAATTTGGACACTGATGATGGTCACTTGGTATGTAAACAATATGTCAAATTTGGAGCTCATGGTTGAAGCTGCATTGAAACTATTGAAGACAATGGCAAAAAATGACCTAAAATGGTCTTGTAGAAATTATACTTAAATTGGCAAAGTGTCAAAATTGAACACAGTTAATGTTCAGTAGCCATGTAAGCATTGTACCAAGTTTGAATGCTTTCTCACGAGCATCAACAAAGCTACTGCAGAAAAGGTTGAAAAGGGACCCAAGTTGGCACCATGGAAATCACACTTTAATTCGCAAAGTGCCCAAAATCAAATCACTCTGGTGTCGCGTCATACTGAATAGTTGTGTAAAGTTTGAACAAAATCGGGTCAACCGTAAAATATCTAGCTTGTCCAGAGAAAACATACATACATACATAGATACATATATGCATAGTTACAAACAAACGAAACACAAGGCTTTCGCTTCAGCTGCTGAAGCGACGCAACTAGATCAAAAGTGCTCAGCCAGCACACTGTCACCACTGGAACAATCTGGAAAACAATCTTGTAAATTCATGATCATTCAACCAAAAATTATTTACATGTAGTAGTACAATCTTGTGCATTGATTGAGAAGATAAAATAATTTTCAATTCATACTTACATAGTATACCAAATATTCATACTTACATAGTATACCATATAGACCACAGGTAACATCCCAATAGTCTGTAGTCTCAATAATCCGACAGTCCATTCATCCGACGGTGCAATTTACTGGGAGAAAAAATCAATAATTTTGTGAACACAATAGTTTGACACTTTATCAAAGTTGGGTAGGAAGTCAAGAATGCACAAGTCTGAGAAGGCAGGAAGATGCCCCCTCTGTGACTCAGAAACGGAAACCAGGGATCATTTTCTACTGAAGTGTGCAAAGCTTCAACAGGTACGTGAGCCGTACATGCTATGCATTGGGAGGCACGTCAACAACAGCTCTCTAAGTGACAATGATATGATTAGGTTACTCCTAGATCCGTCTCATTTCGTCCAAAACCAGGTGAAGAAGCCACAAGGAGGTTATGTTACGCTCTACACCACCACCGCCTACTACTACTACAACGCGACGTGATGCGCCACCGCAGCTGCCTACCCCAGCAGAGTGATAGGGGTGCCGCTCAGAAAGCGGGAATTTAAAAACACATTGAACATTGAACATCTTTTTTGTTGCGTCGCTTCAGCAGCTGAAGCAAAAGCCTTGTGATCTCTTTGTTTCTATGTATGTGTGTATGTGTGTATGTGTGTGTGTGTGCGTGCGTGCGTGCGTGCGTGCATGTATGTAGTTTCATATTATTTTTATGACAAGACCCTTAACAAACAAAAACAATAAGGTAGTGGTAAGTTACAATTAACAGGCACTTTTATTATTCTACCAGTACTATATATGACAGTGAACCATACATATTTTCAAAAGAATATTTTATTTGATATACAAGTGACTGATTAAAATATAATAATATAACGTAATAAAGATGTAAAACTTAAAACATTGAATATGTATGTGTTACCATTCTGTTGTATCCAAAAACATAATATTACTAGTGGTGCTAGTGATGAAATGACTTGAATATATACATGTATAAACATACATGTAAGAAATAAAAAATTAAATATGAGACATTTTAACGTGTCATGAAAGGTATGACGTTGGTCATATGATGTCACTCCCGCTGCCTACCCACTCACCCCCCTCATAAATAAATAAATAAATAAATAAATAAATAAATAAATAAATAAATAAACAAATAAACAAAAACAATAACATAAAACAACAACATGAAATGGACCAACTTCTGATACTCAGGAGCCAAAACCCTCCGTTCAAATTGCAGATGGTAAAAGCATGCGCAAGTGCCTACCAAGTACCAACTCTTCTCATGTTCACACCCTACAAGTCCTTCCATCACTGCCATAGCTACGATCATTCCTACTCGAAATCCACTGGAGACGGCAGCCACGTGTCATCATGTAACCATTCATCATCTGTGACATTCTCCCCCTCGCCTCCATGACAGGGACAGTTGAGCGAGGCGAGAAGCGAGCCCATCAGGTCGTCAATCTGGTCCAGGATGTCATCCTTGGTGTAGCGCACCACGGTATGCACACTGTCCTCTAGTCCGGCACACGCCGAGCCATTGCAATGCCTCAGCGCCACCTGCTGGTTCCTGTTGTGGTTGTTCTGGTCTTGATGACCCATCCCAGATTTGGCCATTTGCTCCTGCAAAATAAGATATTGTGGTTAATCAAACAGGTAGTGTTCTGGCATCAAGCATCCGGCCATACTTTCCCAAATGTGGATGCTGAATACTTGTGCCATATGGTGAATATATATAATTCCGTGAGAGTGCAATATTAGCTGCACCTGGCATTGTTGATAAAAGCCAGGCATGTGAGATCCATGCAGCATGTAAACAGTATACAGGTCACACTCGTATTTCCAATCAACACTTAACGTAAACCAAAATCACATACAATTTCATCATCGACGATGGCATGGCTCGGGTCCGGTTTCTCATCCACAGCAAGCACATTCATTGCGTGAAACGAGTCCAGCTCCTCATCAACGAGAGCATGGTCTGGGTCATGCACGGGGTGGTCATCGACCAGTGGTGACTTGTCCATCTGCTTAATCTCCTCGTCAACCAGAACAATGTCTTCACTTCGCCTACGCTCCTCTTTCGGGTCAATGTACTCCGGCGCATCTGGAATGCTCGACTTGCGGAGTGTTCCTCTTTCTGTCTGTTCATTTCCTACCGTGTTGTTGTCACCGATCTTTTGCTTCTTCTTAGATGCTCTGTTCGGAGCTTTGTTCACATCCTCCATCATGGAATCCACATAGTCCAAGATGTCTTCAATGTCATCGGACTTGTGCGATTTGTTCTCATGTTTTGGCCTGTGATGAATATACAATGCTAGTAAATATTCCTGTGTAGATTGCATCAATTATCAATTACGATTGATTGGACGGATGTATCAAATTAAATTCATATGTGATATTCTAAGCTAATAATCAATACCATTGAACATTTAAGAGAATTCTAATGGAGATTTTGATCAATGGAAAAACGTTTTTATCATCATATATTATGAAAGATAACTGATTTTATTCTATCAATGGCTAAACTATATGTCATTATTGTAGTATTAGTTTAATACAGCTTCACATATCATAAAAATACTATACTTAACCGCGCATTTCATCCTGTGATTTGTCGTAAGTAATGACTACTTCAGCGATAAAAGGGTTTATTCCTTTATAGCAGTAATTTTGAATCATTAAGGCCTGCGGTGTCCTATGTCCCATAAAATATCACAGACCGTCTTGGGAACGACTCTTTCATCATCATATTTTCTGAATAAATATAATGGTTTCTCCCCTTCCCTTACAAAAGAGCTGGCTCTGCCAGTACAAATGCTACTCACCAGCACCCACCTCCCTGGTGTCCTGATGCCGTCTTGCCACCCTGCCTGCGCTGCTCTCGTGAGTTAGGGGTGACACAATCATTATTCTTGGCCGCATCCCCACCTCGTGCCATGCTGGGTGGACGTCCCGCGCTTCTCTCCCAAGTACTCGCACTCCGCATGCAGTTCACACCACTAGATTTTTTGGTACCAGCTTTGCCAGTCATGGCTGTGCTGTTTTTGCTGTTCTTAGTGGTGGGTGCTGCCTGCTTCTCCCCGCCCAAGGAATGGTCACTCACTTCCCCGGGCAGGGTACCGGCCGTGCGGGCTCCTCCTCCTCCTCCTACACTTACTGCAAATGAGGGCAGCAACTAACAAAGTATTTTATTTGTCGTTTTTGCACCAATAAAACTATATTTACTTTGTAGATGTAGATTTCAAAATTTAGACATATTAGTTCTGTATTACAATGGGTAACGTTTAGGTGCTTTCAATAAAAAGAGCAATTCATGACATTGATTATTTAATGAATCGCTAACCATTTCATAATAATATGTAATCGTGCTTTACCAGGTTATGGCAATTTATCTGAGTCTTTGAAAGTACCTCAGTTCACAACATCAGTGACAGATTAAAAACCAAACAAAAACCAAAGCAAAGCAAAATAAATCCGCCAGAGTTTCGTGGCTTATGTATAGGGGAGCACCCCGCCCCATCCCCCCCCCCCCCCCTCTCGTGCGGACACGTCCAGTCCCTGCTGCGAAGATGGTGGCGGAGGCAATGCCACCTCAGATAAACCCAGCAAGGTGTCAATATGCCCGCCTGTAATATTTTTTCCAAAGCATCTTATCTATCTACATCACACGTGGTGACTACCAAATGACCACTGGCTCATGTACTGACCACTACAGTTGAACATATCTATTGGCTACTGCTGTCGGCGGCTGAGGTTGGTCTCTACTGCCGGCTGCCCCCTGCAACACCAAAGCACACATTGCAGGTTATATATATATATATATATATATATATATATATATATATATATATATATATATATATATATATATATATATATATATATATATATATATATATATATATATATATATATATATATATATATATATATATATATATATATATATATATATATATATATATATATATGGATATATATATATATATATATAAAAATACAAATAAAAACTACAGATACAACGTTGTTTCATGCTTTGACAAGCAATCATCAGTCACAAAGTGAGTACATTAGACAGACTGCCTTGTCAAAGCATGAAACAACGTTGTATCACAATGAACTAGTTTACTTGTATCTTTTAAATAAATATAAATTTGCTCCTTAATTGTTGAGCACTCTCTTGATGTAATCCAGTTTTACGATAATATATATATATATATATATATAAAGATATTATATATATATATATATATATATATATATATATATATATATATATATATATATATATATATATACAAAAAGTATTTCTTAGCTGCCCTGTAATATTAGGTTATGTAAACTACTCTCTATATATTAATCAATAATTTTCTGATACTGAATATTTGTCACCAAGTTCCTAGAATTCTGTAACTACCATTTTGTTCTGAAGATTGCTGATGCCTGCATCAGTATGAAACTTTAAGTAAACAAAATGAAAAATTAAATTGACTTTTTATTTATCATACATAAAATGCTCCCTCCTGGTCGAGCTCTCTTCATAGACACTCCGGACATTCCATACTGGAATCAACTAATGTATATATGTGTGTGTGCGTGCGTGCGTGCGTGCGTGCGTGCGTGCGTGCGTGTGTGTGTGTGTGTGTGTGTGTGTGTGTGTGTGTGTGTGTGTGTGTGTGTGTGTGTGTGTGGTGCGTACATGATTTTGCCATACACTATACAGCATTGAATAGTAGGCTTTAGATCAATCGGGAGGAAATGGCTGTTTTGGAAAGAGAGAGGGTGACTTTAGAAAAGAAGACAATTAAGATACAACTGTACAAGGTTATGAAAACAGACGAGGGGCCTACCATCTCTTTCACGTATTATAACCTCAATTTTCGACTTGGGAAGTCAAGAGTGACCTGACATAGGCAGGGAGTTTTTGATAATGGCCACAGTTGTGGTTGAAACTATCGCCCAGTAAGAGGCAAAAATAAAGTATTCGTCTCTAAGAAAAAATCATGGCTGAACATTGGAAAAACCTAATAACAAAAAGAATTCTCCCTTCGCTCACTGCAACAATGTCAATAGATTTCACAAGATATCAACACCATTATATAGTCCTGCGGCAGAATGTTGAACGTCATGTCAAATAGTAGATTTTTTATGATTGGTTACGATAAAATAGACCTTCTTCATCACAAAACAACCGGATGCGATTGCAGCATCATTGGGTAAAAACAAATATGACCGAAAAATCTAAAAATCAAACTATATGTAAATGTAGTTGAATTAAATTATACATTCAACCTGACATAACGTAGTTGGCAACATGGTTACTCCGTAACTCAATATTCATAAATTTCAGGTCACGTTGATCTAGTCGATCAATCATACTGAACGAGTGATATCATATTAAGTTATAAGCCAATACATCAAATAGTAAGCCGATAAATTGTCTATAAAACGTTCAAATCTATGATATGCATGCGGTTCTAATCATAGGGCCAGACACCACTTTTGCTGATCTACCCGTGTATAGAACAGCTGGTGACAAGATAATTCGAGGCTCCAATTTACAGAACACCCTTTCCAAACAGAGATCGACAGTTTGTGGTAACGATCGTGACTTTACCATAAACCCACGTATGCTATTGTAAAGAATTAATCTTTTTAATGAACTTTATTTAATCTCTAAGCACCAGAGAATAGCAAACTCATGAAGTAAGGCAGACGAAAACCACTTTGAGTATCAAATGTCTAACCCAACTGACAAGGCTATTTGTGATAATGTCATATACCCTGTATTCGTATACACATGAAAATATTCTTAATGAAGCGAGACATGCCTGTCAGGCAGACATCAATGAGCCTCGTGTGTTTCCATAGAATGTTTCGATATGTGTATCACCAAGCGCATATGCACTACATGACATGCCCATATAATTCATTTCAAACAGCCTGTAGTCAACAGTGTCGACGCCGTATCTTCACGGGATTTAATGTAAACCACTTGAGCGGAAGGCGTAAGATGGGGTCTCATTAAAAGAACATTTCGTTTGTACGTTGTAATGAAATCTATATGGTTTAAGGTTGGTATTTTCCCAAATGAAAGCGGTTCTTTTCCCCGTGCCACCTGGAAAGGCCCCAATGGCATGAATGAGCGGTTCTTTTACAATCTTCGTGCCAGGCAGGTGTAAGGAAAAAGGCTGAAAAATAATTAATATGAGGTTTTAAACTTAAATCATAAAATGAGGTCCGCTTAAGATTTTGGTAATAAAATGTTCACATTTTAACTGGCAGAAAGCACAAAAAACTTTGTACATAAGGGTTTTGAAGTATGCTGATTCCATAAAATATCGGGAACCACGCTCCCAGATGATAGGTTCCTTCGGGAAATCCCAAGATGGCTTGCCAAGATGGCGATGGCCGGTACATATAGTATGTAACTTTTTTTAGTATTTGGTCTAGAATTTAATATAATACCACTTTCTGCACTACATGTAGCACGAGAAAGCCATTTCTGGAGGTATTTCAGTGATTTGACGTCAAGAACAAGGTCTAGAGTCACATACATGAACACATTGGGATTAATTTGTGGTTGAAAAATAACAAACGTTGACGTGCTCTCAGCCTTCTAAAGATTGAACTACTGTGGGCTATTCAGGTGATTCAAATCATTCTGGAGATATATTTTATGATGCAAAATATTGGGCCTGTGTTTTTTAGGGTAAGGGTTAAGACACTATGTATACTATCCGTAGATCAATATGTGTACCCGAGTGCTTTTGTGTATGCCTTAAACAAATTGACCAAACATAGGTCAGCCGAAACCATCACAAGTACGTGCTTTCAAAGCATATGGTAGCATTTATTGAACTCAATTTTCTTCTTCTTTTCTCTCTCTTTTCTATGGCAAGCAAGCTCCTACGACTATATTAAAAATCACACTAGAAACATTTATTAAACTATTAGTTACTTTAAAACAGGTTTTTACATGATCCAACAGATAAGTCACATGAAGTCCTCTTGATGTTCCTGGACACATTGACCATTAAGATCGTTTCGCAAGGTTGCACTGTGATATTCCTTTCATCAGGGTTTAAAAATTCCCTACTAATCCCGCAAAGCAGTGAACTTTACAACATATACAACATATGTTGAGATGCCGCCAGGAGGATTTTTAATCCAGTGAAAACGGCACCACTGTTTACCACCCATTTCATTGCTCAATAACATAGCCACGATTGTGGGTTTGTTTTATCAGAAAGGTGGTCTCTTTATATAAGTGGTGTTAATTTGGAGGGTCTACCTGAGCTAGAGTCAATACTTCAAAGGCAAACAATGAAGGGAAAAAGAATAGACACTCAGTAGACTAGTCTCAGCTGGCTTCTACCTTCTACGATGCATGTGCCCGTGATTTACATGGCATTAAATAGTAAAACATATCTTACACATGGTCGTACTAAAAAGCGGCTCCCTATTTTAAGCTCCTTATCCCTAAAGATTATTTAGATTTTGTAAGCCATGCTTTTTTTCTTGTAAAATGACTAATTTTGACCGTCAAATTTGATGATCAAGTTGAACACGTAAACAATTTTGTGATGAGGAGTTGTGTTAAATCAATATTTTAATTAGATTGAGATCTTTAGAAAAGAAAAAACTGCCATCCCTGCATTCATATTAGGTATGGTAGCATATGTGAGCTTTCATTAATCTTGTACATCTAATTAATCACTAAAATTGCAATTTTGAGGAAATATCAATATCATTATTAAATTACATTCATATTAAATCTATAGAGTGAATACAGTCACCTAAGTTGTTTTACAGTCCATTTATGTTAGAATATATGTTTTGCACTCAAATTCAGTTATTTGATTTTACTTATGATAGCTTACACAAATTGAACTCTGAGCCACACAATTTTCGCATACAGTGTATTAATTATTTCGACTTTCCCGATTCTGTCATTAAAACTTTTACTGGCAGAAGTTTTTAAAAGATACTATAACTAAATAAAGACCCAAACATTAAGAGCAAAACATAGTTCTCATATGTGTATTTGTTGTCATGTGTAAGTTCTTTCTGAACATTTTGCACCATGATAGGATTTAGATTGATTGATTAAATTTGTGTAAATCCATTTTTGGCTAATGTCTGTAATGTCTGCATTTTTTCTGACATCTTTCCATGTCCATCTTCTGAGAATTCTTTCTGTCACTAGGTGGCAGCACGTGACAATGAAGGAAATCAGTCAGTGTTTCCTGTGCTCTTGGACTGCCCTAGGTCTCAGAATGTTGTCATTGGCGTGGGATAACTGGTATGCTCCTTCATCTCTGTTAATGTTTTCAACAGTGTTTCGGATCGCTATAGACTCTGAAATTTGCCTGTCCAATAGGTACGACTCTTTGCACACAATTTTAGAACCATCCCAAAATCCGTTACATGTTTGAGGTTGTCCATGTGATCTGGTATTCCCAATTGGGGAACACTAGTACTGAGGGGAGTGACTTTGGTGCAGACACCTTTCTGGTCATGCGTCTCCACATTTCATTGGTGTTCCTTGAGTGACGTGTCAAAATTTTCTGCCTGAATCACCAATGTACAAACTTGGAATGTTGAGAATATAGCCTTGTATATCGTCTATGGTATTTTATCTGTTTGCTAGCTTTAATATTTGAGCTGCAGCAGGTCCTCTCATACTTATTTAATATATATCAAAACAATGACAATTCTTTCTACATGCTTTAATGTCTTCAGGTATTTTGAAAAACAGTTTGGACACTTTGGACGTTAAAGCAGGTAGAAAGAATTGTCAATGTGTTGAGGTATTTTATATGCACAAAATATGCTGCAAAATGGTATATTTGTTTGACAGATTGCACTGCAATGACGTTTGGAGGGAACGGGAACAGGGAGGGGTCACTCAATTTTCATTGAAACCCTAGGAAGGTCACACAAGCTCCATGTGTGTTTAAGGGGGGTGGGTGGGTCGGTCGGTCGGTGGGTCGGTCGGTCGGTGGGGGGTTATGGGGTTCTCTTTCATATTTTCTCTTCATATGACTCTTCTTTATTTACTAAACATGAACTAGTACCCATGGACATCCCAATAGTGGTTCATTTTTAACCTGATGCAAATGTTCAGTGTACTACAATTATTCAGGTATACACGAAGCCAACTTTCCTGGAAGATGCTGCAAAGATGAATAGCGTGAACTCATAGATTTCTTGAAATAGAATAAATATGTCAAAATTATGCTTTTAAATACTTTATGTCAAAGCTATGTTGGAAAATATTGATATGAACAATATATAATCGGTGTTTCGGGAATTTTTTGTCTGCAGACATTTTTGCGTTTGTGTCAAAGATCAACCCTTATTCAATCATGAACGTAACTATTGACCTTGTTCGTCACGTTCAATCATCAAACTTACATTAGAATTCGATTTTCCCATGCCAAATTCAGTGCAAAAAGTGGTATTGCATGTTATTCTAGACCTAATAGTAAAATAGTTATGTACTATCTATGTACCAGCAGCCATCTTGGCAGCCATCTTGGATTTCTGAGGAACCTACTATCTGGGAGCGTGGTTCCCGATATTTTTGGAACAAGCGTACCTTAAAACCCCTTAATGCAAAGTTTAATGCTTTCTGCCAGAAGTGAACATATAGGCTTGTATTTGTCACATATCCGCCCCACTAAATCAGCAATTGATGCATTTCATTCACCTCAGTTCTGTGGCATTATAAAGTATATTGCCACAGTAAGATCCCTAAAATTACTTGCGTCTACAGCCAATCAGAGTAAAGCTCATTTGCATACATGCTTTGAAAAATTATTGCACACAGTCATGGCCAGAAGATGTCGCTACTGTAGCTGATGTAAGCCTTAAACCATTTCGACCAAACTGAGACCTCTAGTATTTGTATTTGTTTACTAGAAGCAGGTTCAAATATTCTTCACTTTCCAGTTGCGCAGAAAAGTTGCGTACTCATTTTTTTATTTACTTTTGAGACACAAAAGTTCATGGGTACTTACGGTATAGGTTATAAGTGGTCTAGTTCTAAAAATAATAGCGGTCGCACATGTTTTTGTTTGTAAAAAAGCTTACTAAGACTTCAGCATAGTTCCTTAAACTTAGAAATATGGCCTATATATGGTGTATGGTGGTTGCTTGAGCTGTAATTGGGGACATACTTGGGAGAGGGTGCACTTGTGTACCTGCTTGCAAGGTGATTCAAGCTGATTCATCAGAGTTTTAGTTTCGAGAGTTGGGTGTGAGTGACTGATGGTGTTTGTTGGGAAACCACCATTGTTGGGCTTTCTGCAGGTGACGAAATATAGGTACTTTTTGTTTCCAATCAATTTAAAAGAAATCCACACACGCAATGTTATCAATCTTTTGATATATGTTGGACACAGTCCTTAGCTGCCTTGTAAATATATCCTAGTGTGTATTGAAACGCTATAGATAGGAAAGATTCGAGGCGAAATGAGGCCAGTTTTCTTGCTTGGGGTGTAAATTTTGTGATCATTAAATCACCTCCAGTCAGATTTCCATGGCAACAGAGTGTTATGTGGACTAAAAATGACTGGGGCTAAAGAACCATAGCGATTTGCCGCTAGTTTTGCTGGGTGATTTCATGAAGTTTCATATTACATTTCTGCAAGGTCATAACATGTGTTTTCAACATGGTTTAATATGTAAGTTGAAGATGGACATCAAATCAGTTTGCAATTTTATCAACATAAAATCATCCATTTCCTATGTTTTGAAACTTTATTGATTGCAATCTGTAGTGTAAAATTCTCTACATGTTCTTACCTTTGTTATTTTCATTTTATTGATCAAGATTTCCATTTTTTAACATAAGGCACCATATTCATAAAAATCAATCGAACACAATGCACTATTTTCATGTAAATCTTTGAAACCTAAATTTTCATGATTCCCCCTTGGGATCCCCAAAAGTCTAAAAATAGTATGTAAACATCTCCTTTGTTGGAAGTTGCCTGCCGGGCGTGAGAAGGCAAGATTCTATTGATAGGAGTATCCTAGAGCATCCATTCAAAACACAACTCACACTATAATGACCAGCATGTATGCTAAAAAGATAACACATCTACAAGTCTAGCTGCACACATACGTCCACTTGGAATTTTCGTACATGAAATTCTAACATCCGTATTTTGCACGTATTACCGGTGTGTCCAAATAAATACTACCTATTGTGGTGACGTCTTGCCAGGATACCTTTCAATCTTTCTGGAACCGTCGTTAATTATCATAATGTTATTAAAAATACCCCTAACAAGGTCAGACAACGTGTGATGCACTGCTCTAGATAGGCAATATTCGAGATATCAACTATTAAGTATACATTCATGATATAGTTGGAAACAAATGAAAATAACTAGAATCTAGAAATGGCAAAAAAAAACATCAAGATAAGAAATATAGAGGTAAAACGATTCTACTGTACCAATAGTGCTGTAGCACCCGTCCCTCCTGGGCCTGGGCTGGTGGTTTGGCGGGGAGCCTGGCGTGGGCGTGCGGCTCGACGAACTGGTGCTCAACTCAGAAAGGCACACTGAGGGGCACTGAATGGTTAGTGATTAGACCATGGATAACTTATCCAAATGAAATAAATGGTCCCTTATGAAAGATTGATTTAACGTTACCTAATACGATAAGATAGTGAATATGGTTATGTATTTAAAACAATTTTTATTATACAACAGTGTCAGTGACATCTTCTTCCATATTCGCGAGGAGCGTAATGAAGAAACGTATAACGTATATATCGAAGCTTAACGTTACGTTTCTACGTTGCAAGTTACGTTTATACGTTTGTTAGATACGATTACCGTTCTAAGACTATAGAGGCAAGGGTTGGGGGTGGTCTAGTCTTGGTCAACGCAGACCCTTCCCTTACTCACTTACTTTCCGTCGAGACGACCTACAAGTCTCTCGAACGCAGTAGTGTCAGTCTGGTTGATCGAGACTAGGGGTGGTCAAGAAATCCTTATTTATATTTTTTTGCCTTATTTCACACAACCCTAGATGGTGTTTTTTTCACACATCCCACAAATTTTAAGGCTTTTTTCCCCACCATGTTCCTCTTTCTCCTCTCGTTATGGCCTCTAGTTAGGCCAGGAATTTAATCTATATATAAAAATGAAGATGCGATTTTTTGTATCACAAAAGGCTTTTTAACCACAAGACGTACACATTCCAAATTATGTATGTACAATCAGGACAAGATGGTGGTCGTTATAATGTCACATTTCAAACCAAATAAATTGGTTTTAATGATAAAAAAACAAGATAAAGGAATTTTAGAAAGGTTGCTTACACAGCCATGTTTCCTAAAGCTACGTAATACGTTATACGTTTGTATATGTCAAACGTACGTTGCACGTCACACGTACAGTCATACAACGAGGGAACTGGGGAGGGTGGTGATGGTGATGGAGGTGCATTTTATCTGCTCCGGACCTGTTTTGAGGATGGGTGTTGGCAGAAAGGGTGTGTGTGTCCATATGGCGGGGAGGGCGGACATGGCTGATGGTTAGGCAGGGAGGAGCATTTAATATGTTCCAGATCTCATCGATTTCAACCCGAGCAGAAGTAGAAAGGGGGTGATTGAGATGCACGTTTAATGGTCTGCACGTGTTTACCAGGGGTAGGAGTAGCTGGAGGACAGGATATTAGAGGGATCAAGCATTGCCACCTACATGTAGTGTGTGTATGGCTGTCACATATTACTGTAGGAGGAAGGTGATGGAGGTGTATTTAATCTTTCCCAGACCTGCATAGTGGCGGGAGCTGGTGTGAGGGATGTGGGACAGGGGAAAGAATGGGAAGGGAGGAGCATTTAATATGTTCCAGATATCATCCGTTTCAACCAGAGCAGCAGCCGGAAGGGGTGCATTAACTATGGACCTGTTTAGATCGAGATGGGGTAGAGAGTGTTGGGGAGAGGAAGAGTGGGGGTGGGGGTGGCGGTGGAAGGGTAAGGAAGGGTAAGGATGATTGAGACATTTTTAATCTGCTCCGCACGTGTTTAACATGGGTTTGAGTAGCTAGGGGAGGTTTATTTGAGGCATAAATCAATGTCATATTTAGTACATTTAGTGTGTAAATGGCTGTGACATATGACGATGGGAGGATGGTGATGTAGGTGTATTTAATCCGTCACAAACCTGTATACTGACAAGAACTGGTTCGATAGATGTGGGACAGGAGGTAGGATGGGGAGGGAAGAGCATTTAATGTGTTCCGGATCTCATCTGTTTCAACCCGAGCAACGCCGGGTAAACAGCTAGTTCCATATAAGCTCCTTACCCGGAACAGATTGCAACAACTTTGCCGCTCAGTCTTGGTCCTAATTGGTTTTAAGGGCTGCGCTGGTTATGTGTTTATCACTTCTTTGCTGAAGTAATCTCACTACTTTATGAATTGTTTGATGGGTCGGCTTTTAATAAACACGTCGACTCGTCGGGGGCACTGTATTTTACACTGGTCGCTCGATATTCTCGGAAACAGTCTGTCCATTATCTAAACAAGCTCTATATTTTTTCCACGACAGTTTAAATTCTTAGCTTTCATGAGATATCCAAGCATATCTTCATTGATTCATTGTGTGAAACCAATCAAATGTTTTTTAAATGTTTATTTAAACAACACAGACGTATTAACAACTACCGACCACACATTCAGTCATCAAACATTTCTATGTAGATCTAAGCTTTTTTGAACCGGTAGTCTGTGGATCATGGTGATGAAGTTTGTGAAATGCTTAAAAATTAGAATAATGGTGAGAAAAAGGACAATGGCATGTTTTAGTGTTGAAATCGCCCCATCTGTGCACCTGTGGTGTCTTTGTTCGTTGCCGCTCACTTGTGCACGCAGTCACCAGGCGTGCACAATCTCACCTGATCTCAGCCCTAAAACAGCATTATCCTTATGGCCGCGTCCCACTAATTTCTGCGTATGATCGACGCATTAATTCTAGGATTTCCAGGCAAAAATATTTATACGTCGAGCATCTGCTGATAGATAAGCCCTTTTGACATTAAATCATGTTTTTCCCCAGCGCATAGTCAACTCACAGCCGCCGCTATCCCAGCGTAAGAAAAGCAGACAGTGAAAGCAAGGTCAGTGTAACCCCGACGCACCATCGACGTACAACAAAAAAAGTCTGGGTGTGACGTGCGTCGAGGTTACCTGACCTTGCGTTCACTGTCTGCTATCCGCTGAACATACGTCTACAATACGTTGAACGCCTGTCGAATGTACGCCATCGTACGCTCAAGGTGCGCCAAGCTTACGCGAACGTTTTTATCTGCCGAGCATCTGCTGCCAATGCTAGCCTCGGTCAACCCAGTCCGTTTCAAGTGGCGATCACACTGCAAGTTCGAACGCAGTAGTGTGAGTTTGCTCGGAGACTACTGCCAATGCATGTTTGGCGTTTACGGTCGACGTTTGGCGTACGGTCGACGTAAAAAGATCAATGGATTATCGATCGGCGTATGTCGTATACACTTTCGATGTTTCCAGCAGCCCAAATAGTATTGGGAGCGCAAACGAACGGACCATCGATAATCTTCCTAGAAATATTTTGTCGGCGTACTGGGAGCGAACGTCACACGAGCGTCACACGCACGCACAGTGTAAAACGAATGTTAGGTCGACGTACGGTCGGCGTAGTCGGTAGATACTTAGCATAGAAGGAAAACAAGAGCTATCCGACTGATTTTTATCAGCTGGGCGTAAGTTCCCAGTAAGTGCGTCGGACCCAGTGGGACGCGGCTTTTAAGGCCGCATCCCATTAGCCTCTGCGTATGCTCTGCACAGACATTCTAGGCATTTTGGGGCAAATTGAGTTGTTCGTCGACCATTTGCTGAGAGATAAGCCCTTTTGGCATTAATTGATTATTTTTTCCAGCGCATTATTGGTGTACAGTCAGCGTAAAACCAGGGGACAGTTAGCAGGCAGTCAGCAGACAGTCGACTCATGTTCACTGTAAACTCGACGCACAAAAAACCAGTCTTGGTGTAAAGCGAACATCAACCGGGTGCCTGCGAGGCGTTCGCCCAGCACCTGAAAGCGTCATCACTGCTACCCACTGAACATACGTCGAAAAATATGTTAACGAGTTGCCAAATGTATGCCATCATACGCGAAAGGTGCTTCAAGCTTAAGGCACCATCGCCCACCATCGGCTCCCAATACGCAGTGCATGTTTGGCGTATGTTTGGCATATGGTTGACGTACAAAAGTCAATGGATTATCGGTTGACGTATGCCGTTTACGCTTTCAATGTTTTGAGCAGCCCAAAACCTCGGGAGCGTAAAAGAGCGGACCGATCGATAATCTTCCTAGAAATATTTTGGTGAAGTACTGGCAGCAACGTTCGCCGCACGTAAAGCGGCAAAGGAACGCTGGCTTGACGTAGCCGGCAGATGATTAGCGTAGATGAAAAAATCTGAATATCCGTCTGATTTTTATCAGCTGGGTGTAAGTTGCCAGTGCGCCGGGCCTAGTGGGACACTGCCTTTACTATTATGATTAACTGTGCGAAAGCGACTTACGTAACTCTAAAAACGACTACCGTAACTCAGCAAAAATGGTGACGTCAACAGTCCCCGATTCAGTTTAGAAACTGCACTATTGTGATTATGTAATGATATCACATGGTGCAGTTGTAGATTTTTGCATATTGATTCTAGAGAGCATGTAGTTTTAATGAATAACATATGTATCATGACATATTTCGATTGACAACACTCACGTTATTAGCGACTCAGCATGTATGATTATCGTAACTCACACGCGTGACTACCGTAACTCCGACCCTTTCTGAAGATACATTAAAAGTCATTAATGCTTATTTATATGCTTCAAATCAACATTATAGTCTGTACTAATAGATTCAAGCCCAACTAGTAATTATCTGTACTTACTAGATGCCAGATATATACAAGAATCTTTTCTATTGTAATTTCAAATATACACCCACGTATAGAGATCTACTACACACTAAGCATTCACTGTGGCAACCACGACCACGCCCGTTACCAAAGAGCCTGCATAAAACCCATAAAAGCCTGCATACTTTCTAAGTAAATATGTAGTCCTAGTCCGGCAGATGACAAGATATACCTGGAAGTGCCAGTTAAAGGTTTTTTTCTATCTGCTGATTATTCATGATTAGGACTCCTAAAATGATATTCAAGTAGCTATGTTTGGGCTTGTAACAATTTGTTTTCCTTATACACTTATTCTAAAAATTATTGGAAATGATTTAAAGTAAAATGCTGCACCTATACAAAACGTTTTGTGTGGCTAAGCAACGTAGAAATATATGCTGACTTATGCACAGAAATTTCAGCATCTTTGAAGTTGAAGAGATCAATCTACTACATATACATGAGCAATAGATGATGAAAACAAAATTTAGTTTTGGTCTCTTATTCAGCATTTTTCTCCATGTTCTAAGCTGAGCGTTGACAGTTCCACAGTGTGAATTGCATACAGCACAGACCCATTACACACACACACACACAAGCACCAACGCATGCAAGCATACATGCACACTCATAAACACACACCATACACATTAGTATTATAATGAAAATATAATTGACACTATAGTAAACTTCTGTCTTTCTGAAACTTCCACAACTTTCGATATTCACCTACTGAGAGATCTGAGTTGAGTGATAGTGACCAGAAGTGCCGTGGCCCCGATTGCTGCAACCTAACAGAACCTCCACACGAGACAACTTCATTATTGACCCCACCTTTCTAATTATATTTTCAATCTGTAGCTACAGCTTACACACATTTTTGGTCTACGGGGATATCTTACATATTTCAAGTATTACACTATACCTTGTGCTGCTGCTGCTGCTGCTGCTGCTGCTGCTGCTGCTGCTGCTGCTGCTGCTGCTGCTGCTGATGATGTTGATGCTGCTGCTGCTACTGAACTGACTATTATTTTAGATATTTTGCACTCCGTCGACAGAACGTCCAAGAAAATGACATCTACCCACCTCTCTTGTGTGCTTCTGTGGCCGAATGGATAGGGAGTTGGACTTGTGACCAGAAGGTCGTGGGTTCGATTCCCGGTCGGGTCTGATGGTAAGTGTTGAGCAAACTTACCTCTAACAGGTAGGTACAGGTCGGTGATAAGCGTGCGCAAACAGCAGCCTGCCGTATGCAGCCAGTATGGTATGCTCCCCGGGGAGTTGAGAAAGATATATATGAGAATGTGCCGATGACCTGGTGTAAATTGTAAAGTCGTGAGATCAAAAACTTGGATCAAGACTATAAACCAGACATTTACATTTACATTCTATCAAACGTACCGTGCACGGCATCTCGTCGGATAGTCAACGTACTTTCGACGTACTTTTGACGTACTGACGGAAGCTCGTCGAAAATTTACCGACATCTAAACAGAACAGTGTCGGATTCGGGCCGCATGTATAGCGTCTGCGCGTCGACCTGTATAGTGTCCTCACCTCGGATGGGAAAAGCGGTCTTGCTCATGTGGGGCCTCGATCACGTTCCTGCTGTACGGTCCTAAGGGCAATGGTAATCACCAATGATGAAAGGACACACTTTTGAATTAAAAGTTTTAAGAGTGCCGTTTAAATAGTTGGCAATAATATTGTTTGAAACTCACAGGGAAATGTTTGGGTCCAGCAGGGCCCTTAACTTTAGATAGGCGGGGCCACTAATCAAAAGTTGAAGGCCCTGCTGTGATATGTGTTTCAAATGTTAGCAAAAGAAAGTTATTGTTTTTATAGACACGTTTTTGAACATGATCAAGTATGTAATTCCCCTTGACTCACGAATATTCACCAAAAATAGTTAAGAGACAACAGAGCGCTCCAGTCCTAAAAATTAAGAGCCTTGGTCAAAAGTTGGGGGCCTTTCGGCCCTCGCGACCCCCTACCATTTCAAACACTGCCGCAATATGGCAATATGAAAAAGGACCGATAAAACCATGAAATAGATCATCATGGGATTAGCAGAAATGATCTTATCAAAGAGGTTGTCTTAATTGGAGGTTCTAGTGTAGTTACACTAGCTCCTGCCATACAAAACGAGGTGCAATTCTTTCGACACCTCTGTCTTGTTGAAACGACAGGCAATTGCCGACCGGAAATATAATAATTGACTTTTAAAAGTTTTGAGCACCATGAAAAAATTGATAATATACAGAATAACGATTTAAGGTTTAATACCTCCTGTATGTACCTGAAATGTACAAATATAGCAGATGGTTGACTCGAGCTCATAATGTCTAAAACTAGTTTAAAATATGTAGGTTTACTCCTACACTCGTGCGGGTTGTGTATGATTAAAGTATTGGCAACAATCCTGTTGAATGTGAAACCTTTACATATGCAGATATATCTTGTTTGAAAAGGGTGTATTGTGGTCAAACAAGGTGCGGGCATTTGTGGTTTGCAACGTAATGCGACACATGGTTTTCTGCAGCTATAAGTGAGCTTAGTATATAATTAACATAACCGCTGTAATGTTATGGTATGAGAAAACATTCCTTGATGTTCCCTGCAAAGGTCCCTTGTGTTATATTTATTTTGTCTCTCCAGATAGACTCCGTGTTGAGGAGTGAATCATCCAGACCTTGTGTGCTGCCTGTTTTTACAGCAGATACTGTTGGCGAGCAGTGGACCAATTTATAGTCCCAGACCAAGCACTACAGCAATATGCCAGTGATACGCTGATGATATCATATAAAGTCGACAAGCATCTGCTTATCATCCGTTGTAATACGTTAAGCATAAGATAAACTGTTATAACCCGACAAGATTCAGTCAAACATACGGGGAAAACACGCCCATACCATCCGAGGATCCGCTAAGTTGTCGTTTTCTACTTTTAACGGATTGGTTCGTACCCAACACGTTCTCATTCCGTGATGTGGCGATTTAGAATAATGGAACCTCAATTGCCCCACCCTCGTTGCATCCAGTGTCATCTCGGCCGGACTCGGCTGAAATTAGGGAAGAGTCCGAGAAGAGACCGCCCGAGCAGGGAACACTACGGCCGAGACTGAACGAGTGCATGGATGATTGAGAGTTAAGATAATAAGGAGATTGTGATCATGGGAAAATCCCCAATTGCCCCATTTGGGCTGTCCAGACTGTCAGTACTATAAACCAGAGGTATTGTTTTGAATTTAAGTTCTAATTGAAAATATCAATTGTTTTTTTAAACATATATAGTCTAAACTCAGTGGTAAAGAAAGACAATTTAACATGATAAATCCCCATAAGTATGGTTTGGTTGGAAGTGGATCATCTGGGATCCAGGAAGAGCACATGGAGGTGAAAGATGGCGAGACTAAGACGTAGTCTGGTGTAAGTTATGCCACCATAAAGGCTGTTAGATTTGCTCGCATGTTGCCTGAGAGCAGACGTCAAATAGAGAGCTCAATGTCACAGTAAGATGTCTGGCAGGTTATAGGTTGCTCGCTGGTGGTCAACAGTGTTTTTCAAACTTTTTTGACGCACGGTGTACATGGATAATATGGATATAGTACGTTTGTGGTGCTAATTGCGATATAGTGCTTCACACTGTAGACGGAATAAAAAAATAAATAAACTGGAGTTGAACCAACATTGCAACAGTCCTGCTAACATGTTAAGGTCTCCACCAGATTGCCGTGTTCGCGTCAGCTTCCTGCTGTTTGCCCTGGGGTTGGGTGCACCCTTGTACCTCCTCTGCTATTACAGAGGGTTCACTGCAGGCGTGGTCCAAACGACAGGTCGGGTCAGAGCGGTCGTCCCCTCTACTGACCTGGGAGAAACGTCATGGATGCGTCAGCGGGTAGACGAATTTGGGATCAGGCGATACGACGATAGCGCGCCAAATGGTATTGTATGAAATAACATAAAATTTATAATACAGTGTTTTATCATCCTAACGTGTTTCTCCCAAATGTGCTTGTGAATTCATTTCTGTTCTTCTCTCTCCCCCCTCTCTGCTCTCAATACCAATCAAGCTCTTACCTTTGGATTGACAAAGCTGATGACACTAAGCTCTTTCATTGGACTAGATCAAGTGGACCTCACGATCCAAGGTTGTGCGACCAGATGATACCATCATCCCAAGTAGCGGGCAATAAAATTGTTACACATTTGTTGGATTCAAACCCACAACCCCGGGCTGAGATGATAACTGACCAATTATGTATGGTGGTGGTTTCAGAGACAATGGCTCGTTCTTGTCAATCGTAAAATCTCAAGTTCATAGTTTTGATGGTTTAAATATAATATACACGTTAGGTCAGACTTGCATGTTCTAGAAATCAGTTACTGCAAAATAAAAATGAAAAAATGACGGAGAAAGCTTGTAGTATAAAATGTATGCATCCACCTAAAATTATAAACATAACACAAACCTTTTTGTTATTGACACACTTACGCATACGTATAAAGTAAAGTATGTTGGTTTTCATGGTCACTATGTTGTCATGGTCACTATGTTGTCAGCCTCTTTTCTAGAGCATCACTAGATTTAGATAGCTTAGATCTGTTGAATGGGTGCGGGAGGTCGTATGGTAAAGTTATGACACTTGTTAATATTCATATTGTATGGAGCATAACCTCCAATTAGATACCACCTCAACAATTAGGCATTTTTCCAGTTCTAAAATCCCTTAATATTTTGACTGATTTAACTAGCTATAGCTTTATGTGATACACTTTGTTCATATTTACTAGAATTTTTTTGTAAACAGTTCGTCAGTCTGTGCCCATTTGTGCCAGTTGTTCGCATGGTAAAACGAAACGTGGTGCATTGATTTTGGGCTAGTACATTAACATATTTATTGAAAAGCCTGTATGCTGATATAACCATTAAAATGGTGTTTATTGAAAAATGTACTCATTTAGGAACAAAATGACATCCACCTCACTACCGCAGGTCCTCTAGTATTGAGTTTATGATTAATTGTTTACCCCTACCCCTAAATCGCGATTTTTGCCAAAATTTACTAAAAATGCATATATACAGACTTTTCTTATAAAAGGTTATTTCATATATTCTTTTCATCATGTGGTAGATGGTGATTGTTTTTTTTAATCAAAATATGAGGTTAATCGCTATCATACATTAACAAAAGGGCATTTAATTGGGGTTCGAGTGGGTTGTAAATAAGTTAGTCAACTATGGGCAAGTATATGAACATAGTGCAAATACTGTGTGATTATTTGAACAGCACGATAAGTTTTATTTACAAATAATATTGAAAAGCATATAGTAAAATTGTCAATTTTTCTAATAATGGAAATATTTGTTTCACAACTTTTTCATTAAAGCCTTGACCCAAAGCCATGATTTTGGTGTGTAGGTAAAAATTACTGGAACATCAACCATTCATGAAAAACTTCAGCAAGTACTACTGTGTGTAGACAATCATGATAACATCACTGTCAGACATTTGTTTTAGATAAATTTATTATAATAGCAACAAACAATAGCAATTAACACTGGCAATACACTATGGTACAACAGGGAACAACATTTAGCCACATGATAACATGCTGACATCCTAGAATGTGTTACTGTTTCTCTCTCAAAAATGTTTTCTTTGTAAATGATGGGATGAAACATACTTCATAATTTGTCAAAATGCTCACATAAAGAGCACATTTATCAATATTGATATATTTCACTTAATTATTAAACACTATAATATCAACACTGTGTAGATAATCAACACATGCCATGCAATGCATAATGCATTGCATGGCATATGTTGATTAAAAAACGGCTCCACGTAGGTTAAAAAGACTCGGCGACACAGCAGTTATTGGTAACTTTGAAAATTCTTTGTATCTATTAACACGCGACACACACAGTTATTATTGGTGTGTTGTATGCATTTGCTTCTGGGGGAACATGATAACGTTTTTAACAGTGCCTTTATTAATTTCATATCCTTAGCTTGGAAAAAGAGACTTGATAGTCTTTTAATTTAATGTTTCTATGTTTTACTACCCGTATTAATACACACACACACACACACACACACACACACACACACACACACACACACACACACACACACACACACACACACACACACACACACACACACACACACACACACACACACACACACACACACACACACACACACACACACACACACACACACACACACACACACACACACACACACACACACACACACACACACACACACACACACACACACACACACACACACACACACACACACACACACACACACACACACATATAAGGCAGGTCATTTTTAATGAGCTAGTATAGATTCGTAGGCATTTTGTAATGCATTTGTTGTTTTACTTATTGGATGTTCAAATAAGTTTTCTTCTCTTTGTATGTCATAATAGAGAAGTGTCAATAATATATTTCAGCGTGATTTAATGATTTTCAACCAAGTATCTTAAGATTGTAACATAGCTTACATGTGGCCTATGTACATTTACATGTAACTATTTCACTTAGTGTTATAACCTTTTGTTTTGTAAGAATTGGACCCATTGTATGTTCATTATTTACTATATAAGTTCCAGCTTTCAAGGCATAGAATATCAGTTTTATTTTCAAGACTAGTTCAAATTTCTTTGTGATTTATTATAATGGCTTAAACGTTTGTTCATTGTACATGTTACAATCTGAAGTTTTGGTTGAAATTCATTTACTAACACTGAATTATATTACCGACCCTTCTGTATAATAACATACTTGAGCCAAAAAGGCAGACCTTACTAATAGACCTATGCAATGCATACATTATATTAAAATTAACATCTTTGAATCTTTAGCTAACAAAACATGAACAAAGGTTTAAGCCATCATAATAAATCCTATGTACAATTGTTAATAATTCAAGTGCAAGTACTTGGCACAAAATATATTGTGTGTATCCAAAGTAGTTTTATCAATATACCATATGACTGATTTAATTTTCTTTGTTTAAAAGGGTAGTTTAGTTATCTTCAAGGGAAATAGAATAATCTCAAAATATTTATGGAACGTTTTACTCTTAGTGAAGAATGATCATAATGCTCATTGTACACATTATGCAACTTAAGCTGTAGAACTATAACTTAAAACATACAAATTGATACATTTCTTCACTTTACTGGATTGAGTTTGGGAGTAGCGTATTATATGGACTGACTGTGAAAAATCTCTCATATGCACTACATTCACATTCAATCACAAATATTTTATAATCTTTTATTCAACATGATGCCAATTGCTTTTTTAAAACTAATATGATTATTTCATCCTAACCATAGAGGTCATTATCCACCTATGATCTTTATAAATGTGTGTTATCAACGAGTAAACGGGACTGCACTAATCATTTCCAAAATGTTCAGAGCTATCATGAACTGCTAGATGGATAGTGTGATAAAGTAGACTATAGCAGCTTTTACAGCAAAAATTACCCCCCGCCCATTTCACATAGCGGATGATAGCTCATCATACTTAATAAGAGGCCAGAAGCTTAGTGTCATTTCGATGTGGACGTGGGTGTTCTGAGCTGGTTCGGTTGAGAATGGCGCACTTATGGCTGGTTCTGGATATTTTTGCACCGTACGTTCTGTCACTGTCTTTCACTGTCTTTACAATCTGGAGCAATGGAAGCATAAAACAGAAGCATCTGTTCCAACAGTTGGGTTGTGCACGTTGCTCTATGACAAGTGCTGTCTTCTTAGTATGAAATGACACGATTCTGCCGGGTTATGGCCCAAAAATAGTTATCACTTCTCTGAAGAAGTGATGTTGACTATTTGTTGGCTTGCGGGCTCTCGTTTTTTTATTATCAATTTGTTGATTTGGATTAAGATTTTAACTTTGATTTCCGTTTAAAGATGCTGACCTCTGATGCTCAGTGCAGTTTCGCGTCCAGTGCTCGCATTCGAAAGTTGTTTAAAGCATTCTAATACAAATGCACGATAATTTTCACTGATATATACTGAGCACATGAACTGTTAGAAGGCTTACATGCCTGCTGTTGATACTATAACAATAGTGTAAGGGATCGTTCACATACGCCGTCACCTAATTTTGGGCCTTTTTAGCCCCCACCCCACCCCCCTTCTCCTCTGTCACATTTCGTCATCTTTGTAGCAACCCCTCCTGGTAAGTGACCTCATCTTTGCCCCCTCCCGCAACATGGTTTCGCAATGACATTTAACATTGATTTAACTGTGCCGCTATATAAATACCTTTGAATATATATGTCCATAATTTAGACATAAGTTTACCAATGTATTTAGGATATAAAGCAAACGTGACAATGTGATTTCAACAAGTAGATATATCACAACTCACGTAACATGCCAATAAAGTAAGTTCAAATACTGTTAATTAACTAAAACTTTTTGTTTCAAAAGGTGACATCACCCAAGTGCTAGACACCCACGCCCAGTCAACTTTCGTCGTCTTTCGCTAACCTCCGCCCCACCACCCACCCCATTATCAAGTTGATCCACAAACTTTGCATACTATATTTCAACTGCCAAAACAATAGTGTTGCTTGAAGGCATTGCGAAAGAATGCATTGTCTTCTTCGTCCCGATAAATTTATGCAAGTCGTACATAAACATAAATGGTCCACAGAATCAGCAATGCACATTATTGCAAAACTCCTCATCACGGTGAGACAGTTAAAATACCGTAAGTTTTTTTAATGAGTGCATTTGAAAATTGGAAAGCTTCCAAGTGCTGATTGCTCAATGTTTGTGTTTAGACTGGGGAGATTAACCGTTGGTGCTTATTTGATGCACCTAAATATACGGATGAACTCGCTACATACGTGATAACGTATAAACCACGATTTTTTACCAACACTAAAAAACTGTCTTGATCCCACGCTGATACAGATATGCATACATGTATCTTCACGATTTTACTATACTGGTTTTTACGGAGACGTATTATTCCGTAATATATGACCAATAACTAGGACACTATATAGGCAAAAGTCAGCATCTTGGTTTTGAAACAATTCAATAACGTTGAGCAAAATTTATTCATAGTTTCCTGCCACCTACGGTTTCAAAACAGGGTCGGTCGGTTGGTAACAATTTTCTTTCTTTTTTAATTTTTCTATCGAGAATTATATACTGGTCGGTCGATGAAATTTGTTTTCTTTTATGAAAGCTCTTAAAGCGTCTATTTCAGACAAAAACATCTATTTAGTCACATTCACCAACACATAAGTGTGATTGCCAGTATAATTCTAGGTCCCATGATATTAAACTGAAGACAGTCTTAGTATATAAGCATGAAAATATCAATCTAACAATTCAATGAGTTCTCAGATACTTTGTTAACAAAAAGATTGTGCAAAAAATGACATTTTGGAACTTTGACCATTTCAAACAGCTCTCCTTATTTAAATACACCACAAGAAATCTAACATTGATAACTCCCGGTACTAGTCGCACCAATAACAAACTTAACTGGCGTGGGCACATTTTGTTAATATTAGATATCTCTTTAAAAGCATTTTATCATGTTGGATGCTCAGAATAATAAGATTCGAGTGCGCAAGGACAGTATTTTAATGATAAACGTTGGACGAAAACATTGTAAGATGTCACCACATATGTTAATTCATAACTGTTTTATGCACTGTGGTTACCTGCTGCTAAGCTGTGCTGAATAGATCAGGCAGCAAACATGGAACATTTGGGCTTTATGGCTGTGTTAAATGTAAACAGTGGTTGCTAGTCAGCAATGTGCAAATCCCACATGCGTTACTACTAGTAAAAGACCGAAAATCAATGGACATCATAGGCAATTGCATCAATGGATTTGATCTTCATTTTGTGAGTGGTTTTGATATTTGTTTAATTATTAGAATGAAAGAAGGTAAATATCAAGAGATTATAGTGAATTGTAGCACAAAATGTTTTGTACCCCTTGTTCTCTACATTTGGTTACAGCCACGTGTACAACATAGCACTTAAAGAGGAAGTAAATTTTTGTCTCTCATTTGAAATGTGTTACAATGTTAAGTAAAAGCAGCATGGATTTACAGCATGAAAACCAAGTTTAACAGTTTAAAGTCATACTTTGCCTAATAAAACAAACAAGTATCATAAATGATGATAACTACTCTTTCAGTATTGTCTTTACTTACACATGAAATAATGATTTGCTCAGTGTTTAGTAACTGCCACAGCAATTGGATGCTCTTTTATGAAAAAGTTCTAAATGAAGATTGAACTGATAGAAATTTTTTCAAGGTATGGCTACAGTTTAATATTTGTTTATTAGCTTTCCATATATACAATTGCTGAACGAGAATATACTATTGTAAAAAAATATATACACTGGTTTCAAATTTCCTGCTTTCAGAAGATCACACATTTTCCAGGTGGGTCGGTATGCTGACCGGAAATCAGAATTCAATTCTATTGCACCTAATAAAATAAACATTTTACACTTGATAAAGCATCGATGATGCGAAAATCTGTAGTTTAATAAAACTTTAGTACCCTTTCAACCTTATACTCTGTTCTGTTTTAAGCCAAGCCATGTTGCCTATTCAAGAAGGTTATGTATACCGTTTATCGTTAGTCGTGACATGTGGTACATGGCAACGACAATGACCATTGTTTCCAGGGGAACTGGATGAGATGCTACCTGAGTGGGCAGGCCCTACCCCTCGTGTACATGGTGTGGACTGTTCGGCTTTGACGAGAGAGGGCGCTGCTTTTCGAGACATCATGGCTGCCGAGAAGTATCAGAAAGAGAACCCACGGCCGAAAGAGGGTATGTACACTTTGCGACAGAAATAGAAATGACATTATTTCATTTCATTTTTATTATCCGCTTGTTTGCCATGAGTATAAGGAAGATGAATACTATAAAATTCAGGCAATTTACAATAACTATAAAACCACAAAAACATTTAAAATCATATGAGTACTGACATAATTAAATTGCGTCGGAGGGAAGAAGTCGATTACTTATCAAGTTCCTCCCCATGTGTATGGTTGAATCATATTTTCAAGACTGTAATTAGGGATTTCTATACACTAAACTTTTACAATAGCATGTGTCTCACAAAACGGTGGAAATTTGATAAAAACGACGGGTCACAGTTGGCCTAAGGCTTCTGTAAAATAGATACTGAATGAATGAATAATTTTGATTAATTATAAATCACATTCCCCTATCCAACAAGCACCCTTAAATAGCTCTTTTATTATTGAATATTGTAAAATAGAAACTGAATGAATCTAATTTATTAATTAAAATTAGTTTTACAAGTTTACATTAACTCAGTAATTCAGTCTATTTGTTAAAGTTTTGCATAAATAATAATGAACATCATGTATCTATATATAGGTTTGCATTATAAGAATGATAGATATGGCATAGTCACCTATTGTTAATTCAAAAATCTTGAATTTTCAAATATCTTTTAATTTTATAATTCTATGCTTATTCTATAAACAAGGTGTGTGAAATAGCTTCAAAGCCCCGACGCTTACCGAGACTTTAACACTACAGACCAAGTGTAAAAATGTATCTATGTTTATATGTCATGTTGTTATATTTTTATAAACATGCAGATCTAAAGCTGTCCTGAATATTGAAGCGTCAGATTCGTGGCATCGGAGCAATTTATAATGGGTACATAATCTTGTTGCAGACATGTGCTTAGGCCCCCATTTCACATGGCCGATCCCAGCTCCAGATCTCCCAAAAGATGCCCGATTTGTCATTTCGGGGTGGATTGTGCGTGATCTGGCCTCAAATGTATAGTGATTTGACTGGTTCGGCAGTGAATGGGCCGTTATTGGCGGGATCTGGACCGATTCGGCTTGTGTGCTCCAAACCACACCATCGTCATGCTTTTCGGGACTCTCTGGGGGCCTTTCTCTCCTATTTGCAACACCCTTAATCCCCCATTTCACATGGCCGATCTTAGCTCCAGATCCTCCAAAACACGCCCGATCTGTCATTTCGGGGTGGATCGGCGGATTTGTGTCAATATTTAGTACGTAACAGTCTGATGACGAAGCATGCCTAAGTCACCGAGCCGTACAAGCCGTCCGAAACGTTGTAGTTGACGGGACACGGCCGAGACAGACGAAGCATGTCGAAGAATTCTGCAGCCACTTCTCGCCATGCATTTTCATTCTGTGGTCTTGACTTTGCAAACTTGTGGTAAGAACGCCGTGATGGTGTGACAACTAACCCTGAAATCATATGCCAATGTTGGGTATTTGTGACCTGCTGCCAGATGACGGGGGACAGCCAGCTTCAGCCCGGGAGTAATACTTTTACACCATCCAGTGTTTTACTTTCTTATTCGTGGCTCGATTCTATGCAAAATCTCTTCAAAGAGGACAGGCGTCATCCTCATGTAATTAAAGGAAATATCTGGGTAACCTATTCTCAGTTGGGTCATTGATGACCATACAGAAGACGACGATCATGACTGACCCAAGGGCGTATCCCAAATCTTTTCTGAGTATACGGTAGTCTCTGCTTGCCAGCATCAACTGTGACATCTTCAAGGCCGCCTTCTGAAGATTCATCTTCTACAGTCTCTTGTATCATTTCTATCTCCTTTCCTCCTCATTTCGTTGTTGTTGAGCAAGATTAAGTGCAACGGCTGCCATTGTTACCATTATTCACTGCCTAATCATTGTGAATACGTGTTTGAGTTAAACCCTTCGGAGACGCAAACAACAATAAAAAAAAACAACATTTGCAGCCTCTTTATATTGCCTCATTGCATATTTTGTAGCTAAAGCTTACGGTATCGTCTGCAATTACGGTCTGTGACCTTTCAGATGGACTGGATCAAAAGGCAAGCTAATGGGACCATTCAGAACTAGCACACCATAAAACGGGACCATCTTTATGAAAAGTGTCAGCAATCCCACCGTTAGCAGAGAGACCTATCGATGAACAAGTCAGTTCTCCAGACAAAGCAAAAAAACCAAAACGTTGATACAGATCAACAACTCAATAATCCAAAATGGGAGCCCACAGGCCGAAGAAAAGTCAAAACCACTTCTCCAGAGAAGTGATAACACGTTTGGGCCCGATACTGGCAGAAATTAGTCATTTTCTCCAGGTAGACAGCACTAATATTGGAGCATCGTGCTGTTGAAAAAAATGCTTCCGTCCCATGCTTCTATTGCTTCTGATTGTGACGGCAGTGGCGGGACTTACGGTTTAACGTGTCACCATACATCTTCCCAATGCAGCAGACGAGGCCACAGTTCAGCAAAGAGACCTAATGATGTTGCAAATAGTAAAGAAAGTGCCCCAGACAGCCCCGAAAAGCATGGCGATGGTGTGGTTTGGAACACACAAGCCGAAATAAGAAAAATAGGTCCAGAACCCGCCAAAAACGGCCCAATCCCTGCCGAACCAGCCAAATCACTCCACAGTTGAGGCCAGATCACGCACAATCCATCCCGAAATGACAAATCGGGCGTCTTTTGGAAGATCTGGAGCTAGGATGGGCCATGTGAAATGGGGGCTTAGGTCTTTTGCTGAACTGTCGCCTCGTCTGCTGCATTGAGAAGATGTATGTTGACAGATTAACCCGTAAGGACCGCCACTACCGTTACAAATGGAAGCAATATAAACATGAAACGGAAGCATCTTTTTCAACAGCACGATGCTCCAATATTAGTCTACATGGAAAAAATGATTCGCTTCTGCCAGTTTCGGGGCAAAAAGTGTTATCACTTCTCTGGAGAAGTGATTTTGACGTTTGACGGCCTGCGGGCTCCCGTTTTGGATTATTGAGTTGTTGATCTGTATCAAAGTTTTGGTTTTCTGCTTCGTCTGGAGAACTAACTTGTTGATCGTTTAGGCCCCCATTTCACATGGCCGATCCTACCTCCAGATCTTCTGAAAGACGCCAGATTTGTCATTTTGGGGTGGATCGTGAGTGATTTGGCCTCAAAAGTGACGTGTTTTGGCTAGTTCGGCAGGGAATGGGGCACTTTTGACGTGTTCTGGGCTGATTTTTGTTTTTTCGGCTTTTGTGACACCAAAACACACCACCCAAATGCTCTTCGGGGCTGTCGGGGGGCTTTCTCTTGCATTTGCATCATCCCAAGGTCTTTCAGTTGTATAAAGGCTCAACGTTGAACTCAGTGAATGCAACGTCTAGTCTTGTGAACGTAATGTAAATGTGATGGTTTACAGTGGTGATTCTAATGTGCTCTCACGACTTTACACCAGGTCATTGGCACACTCTATGATCAGCAAATGATCATTTCTCATATACTTGCATTGGTAACACACTAAGCGCTGCACAATGCTAAGCAATCATACAGGCACTCACACACTCTTTCAACCCAATGGCCTGTACCTAATTAAAGTGTAGGTGCCACGGAACAGTGTGCAATTATTTAGGGATGGATCTGCTCAACACCCACCACCAGACCCGACCGGGAACCAAACTCACGAACTGCTGGTCACGAGTCCAACTCCCTATTACACATACAACATTTGTAAGACGTTTTCCAGACGTCTGGAAATGTTCATCTTTGAAGGACGTTTTGAAGACATGTTATGGACGTCAGAGTATATAGGCTCAAAAACACAGAGAACATGTTCCCTCTCATAGTCCTTGGGCCCAAATCTGAGAGTCCACTTGGTTTGCAACTTTTGGGTGGCAAATTTTCACTGGTTGTATCATGTTGCTGGACCATAAGGCCAAATGATTCCGCTTGTTGGCATTGAATCGGTGGTGGCCAAAGTGTTCAAATCAGCATTTGAAGCGTTATCTTGATTCGTAAAAATCAAAATCAATGTTATACCATAATTTAGCCGTTAAAGCCTTTATCACTTCATTAAACATGCAAATGATGGTTCATGCCTTTTCCCAATAGATGTCTTAGAATGACCATTGAGTTAAAATTGCCTCTTAGTACCACAATAATGAAATATTGAAGAACCACGCTTAGTCTACACGACTTTATTCGATCTTAGTTATGTCCCAATCTGTGAATTCATCTGTCATGGAAGGTGTGGGTGACCCCGTGTGGTACATCGGGTGTGAGATTGGTGTGGAGTGTGAGAGTGTGGGGTAAATCTTTCCATATTTGCTGCCTGCATGTGGGGTGTGTGAAGATGCAGTGGTCAGAGTGGGTGTGGTCATTGTCGGTTTGTATATGCCGTCTTGTACAGTGCCCCTAGGCGGCGGGCCATGGGTGGCTTTGGTCATGTGGGACACTTAGTGTGCCACTTTGTCCAGATACTTCTTCTGTATATCTTGCACTGCGCATACTTGATCCAGTTTGCATTGTAGGTCGTGCATTGTATGGGCTTGTTCGTCATAGCGTGTGTCCGCGCGGTCTGTTATATTTTTCTGCATGTCTATGAGCCTATGCTCGTGTGCTTGGTAATGATCGTTCATCATCTGTGACATCTGGCGCAATTGCCCCATGCTACGTTGCAACCCATTGACCGCGTCGATGAGAACCATCTGGAGTGATTCGTTTTTGTCTGAATTTTCTCGGTGCGCACTTTGTGCGATGGTACGTGCGTCCTGTTTACTTCTGACCACATTTTGTTGATATTGCGTTTTCAGTGTGGCCATGGACGGCAGACCAGCGGGGGTTTGATGTCGAGGTGAGTCGACAGGCTGTTTACTGTTTACTCCATCAAGTGGAGAAGAATCTGCTTGAGGTGTAAACTGCAGAGCATCAAAAGGCATGCCGGGGTCCAGCTGTCGGCCACCTGGCAATTTTGGGTGGCTATCGGGAGTTTTGTTCGAATCAATAATCGAATGTAGATTCTTTTGTGCCATATTTGCTGGCGAATCTAGGGTTGACTTCTTGTACACCTCTGTTTTGTTGTGGGGTATTGTTTTTCATTGTCCCCTTGCAGGCTGCTATTCTCCTTGTATATTTCCGGATCTGACATGTTAGCAACTTAATCTATAAGTGGTAAAATATAGCGTAATGAAACAGAAACTTATTATTTTCGGTCTTCTTGGGGCTGGGACGGATTGCACGGGAGTTTTTCCCAGTCAATAAACTGACACTCTTCCCAACAAAACGGTTCTTTGTTGAAAGCGTTCAAATCTTGCTCTAGGGTGAAGAAAATAAGCTCTTTGCAAACAGAGCAGACACCGATAAACTTACTTTACAGGGAGTTGTTTTCTGAGTGTTCCTGTCTGCCTGGTTTCGCCATCCGAAACGCGACGTGAAGTGATTGGATGTGTGTTCTCCGTAGGTGCAGTCAATCCGCGTTGTTTTCGTAGTTGAATCACGTTCGCGTTGTCCGGGGCTTGTATCCCGTCAGTCGAATGTAGCTGGGTGAAAACGTAGCTAAGCTTTGCTTATGGTGAAAGTAGAGTTCAATTCCGGTATCTCTACCATTGAAGAACCACGCTTATTCTACATGACTTTATTCGATCTTAGTTATTGTTCTTGCCTCTCTCCCATCTCCCACTTATTTCAGCCATCTCACACTTTTAATGTTATTTGAAATTACAACAGCATCATTTAATTATTAATATGGCTAAATCAATCATGATTGCCTGCTCCTTCCCCTTTCCTCTGAGACATGGCACCATTTCGAAAGAACATGACAGTTACAACCTTCACTTTGTGTAAATCAATACTATACATTGCTTTTAGTATACAATTGGAAGCAATATAAGCATGAAGCGGAAGCATCTTTTTCAACAGCACGATGCTCCAATATTAGTGTTATCTACATGGAAAAAATGATTCACTTCTGCCAGTTTCGGGCCCCAAAAGTGTTGAGTGTTTTGGTTTTCTGTTTCGTCTGGAGAACTAGCTTGTTGATCGTAAAGTATCCCTGCTAACCGTGAGTTTGCTGACAATTTTCATAAAGATGTTCGCATTTTGTGATGTGCTAGTTCCAAAAGCTTGCCTTTTGATCCAGTCCATCTGAAAGGTACGTAATTGCAGACGATCCCGTAAGCTTTGGATACAGAATAAGAAATAAGGCAATATAAAAAGGCTGCAAATGTTGGGGGGGTTTCATTGTTGTTTGTGTCTATGAAGGATTATACTCAAACACGTATTCAAGATGATTAGGCAACGAATAATTGCAACAATGGCAGCCGTTGCACTTAATCTTGCTGCAGCTCAACAACAACGTACATGTAGGTGTAGCTGACCCACCGCTCGAACTATCGGTCATGTAGTCACCAGGAGCAGCAACGTCATCGTTGCTCTTGAATTGCCTTGCAGCATTGGAAAGTTTTGACAGCTGTGAAGACTTTCCAGTTGAAGACTTAGCTTTTTGGAGGTCTGCCCTTGTTGTCCTTTTACTTTTAAAATAAGCACTTGCCTTTGGCTGACATAATAAATTGTTAGAACAGATTATAGCCACAAAGAGGGACCGCGCCGCTATTTTCGCAAATCCTTGTCAATCACCCCCTCGATATCGTCGGTATGCTTTTTACGATCGTGCAATGTTTTCTTTTTATGCAACGGATTTTCTCGATTTTAGCGTGATTTGTTCGTTGCTCGATGACCGACATTGATTCTCGGTCGAGAAAATGCTTTATGCAACGACCCCCAGCCGATCATGACGACATGGTCGTTATACTTTGTCCGTCTCGGCCACCTGTAATGTCTCTGACGACTTGTACGGCTCGTTGACATTGGCATGCTTCGTCTTCAGACTGTTACGTAAGAGACATTAATGCATTTCCGCCGATCCACCCCGAAATGACAAATCAAGCGTCTTTTGGAGGATCTGGAGCTAGGATCGGCCATGTGAAATGGGGGGGGGGGTTAAAGGTCAAATACATTTTTTTATATTACATAACCGTAATATCCGTATATTATTTCTGACATTACATGGGTGATCTCCAAAGTGTGTTCAATAATGGGAAGATTCTTGGCACAATGTAAAGTTATGTTGATGAATTGTCAAAAATATAATATTGCAATGGAAACAATGCAAACTGTTATGCACTGAAAACTGTTTTGTTCACATTGTATTCAGGACAAAATGCAAATGTTTAGGATTATTCTTTACAATATTCGCATATGGCAAGTATTAGAACTAGGCCAAGGCACACACCCCTCCACACCCCTCCACACTAGCCACTCACCTACTATAACACTTGTCATATTTCAGATGAAGACCAACTGCTGAAGGATGTTGCCAACTGCAGTGCGTTTCGTGACAGACGTGGTTACGTGACCACTACTGGGTCCCCGGAGGAGGAGGCCTTTCCTCTCGCCTACGGTATTGTGGTGTACAAAGACGCTGAGCAGGTGAATCCCTTGACTTGACCAACAAAGTCCCATGTCACTAGTAATTCTTTCGTAGAGGTTCTCTGAACTAAAACAGATTAATATAGCTTGGCTATGTCGCACACAGAATTGAATGGATTGCCAATATGTGGTGACGACTAGAGGTAGAGAGTTGCTGTAGTCCATAAGCCATCCATGGCAAAACGTGTGCCGAGAGAGGGACTAATTGACACTATATATATGATTTGATCTAGTTTAATGTGTCCAATATATATGATCCTAAGAGACGGACTTGCACCAGAAGTAGTTTCATGCCTAAGGTGGGCATTATTTTGTCAAAATGGCCATCCCCGTTCAACGGTCGTTACCTGGACAAAACCTAGATAGCGATTCGTCATTTTTGGATGGTCGGCACAATGTCGCCAGCATGTCTTTACCAAGTTGTTATCTAGTCTCCATAGTTGGGAGCAAGTCGTTATCTATAGTCTTCAAAAAAAAAGTCGGCAGAGACCGGCGATAGGTTGCGATTACAGTTCTGCTGCATGCACGTGGAACTAAAAAAGTACCCGTGGTTTGCAGACGACCTCCAAAATCAATAAAAAAAATCGTCACCAAGTCTTTACCTAGTCGTTATCAAGCATTTTCCAAGTGTCGACCAGGTCTTAGCTAAGTAGTGTCGTTACCTAGTCTTCTTGGTCGGGACCATGTGGGGACCTTGTCTCCATTCCCTTTTAACTGAAGACTAGGTCACAACTTGGTATGGATCCCCAATCTACGATTGTAACCAGCATCAAAACTTGACAAATTTCTTTGCCTTAACCCCTCCATTCCACCGTCGCGACCAGTACCGAAACTAGATAGAGACTTGATGGTCGCCACCATGTCTCTACCATGTCTTTACCATGTCTTCATCTAGTCTCCAAGGTCGGGAGCTACTCGTTATCTAGTTTCCGAAAAAAGTCGCCGGCGCACCGGCGACAGCTCGCGACATTTTTAGTTGCACATACATGCAGCTCAACTAAAAAAGTCGCGGGTGTTTGGTTACGACTAAAAAAATCAATAAAAGATCGCCACCAAGTCGTAACCAACTCGAAACCTTGTATTTATCTACTCGAGACCATGTCCTCATCAAGTCTCTACCATGTCATTATCAAGTCTCCCTGGTCGGGAGCAGATCGCCACTTCAACGTAGGTAACGAGTAGATAAAGATTAGATGGTGACTAGATAAAGACATGATGAGGACTTGGTGGTGAGTTGGTGGCGATTAAATAAAAACCTGGTCAAGACCAGGTCTTAACCAGGTCTTTATAAGGTCGTAACCACATCGCCATGATGACGGACATGTCGCTACTAAGTCTCTACCTTGTCTCTACCTACTCTTTACCATGTCGAGATCTGATTTTCACGGTCGCCGGGGATTTAGTCTCCACCAAGTCGTAACCTTTGGCGACGGTGGAATGGGACACCATTTTTGGGGGCCAAAAACCAGCATTTTGTCGTAACCTAGTCTCTGATACCCGCGACTTCTTCAGGTTGCAACTAGCTAGCGACGGTGGAATGGAGGGGTTACCTTGTCGCCATGGTCTGAACCAAGTCGTTACCAAGTCGTTATCAAGTCTTTACCATGTCTGGATCTTGTTGCCCGATCTAGTCTAGACCTGCTCTTTATCACGTATCTTTAGATAGCGACGGTCGAATGGGAAAATTTTTCATGTAAAAAAATGTGCATATTTCTCGCGACCTAGTCGTCAATACCCACAACTTTTTTAGGTTACGACTAGGTAAGGACCGTGGAACGCGGGGAGGTGGGTGGTAACAAAGTTATACTACATAAAGCCTTCTACCAATATATTTTAGTGTGACTTCTTATGGCTGATATTATTCTAAATACTAATCATAACTATATTGACGTCAAGGTTACGAGAAACGAAGGTTTGGCCTAATTTCTATCTAATGTTAAGTATGACACATTGAAATAATAGAAAATATTTTTTTCAACCTAGTTGGAGATGTGTTAGTATGGACCACTACCACTGCGGTACCTATTTACCGTTTCATAGTTTGTATTTGTCATACTTCAAAGTAATCATTGTATTTAGTCACTCCATGTCCATGCTGGATCCATGGACTTGACAAAGCATCTGTTGACGAGAGAGTTTAGAATAAATTGTTAATCTATAGAAAAGTAGCAGCTTGATTGTCTTTCGAATTGTGAGAACCATATTTTTGCATATCAGATTACACGAAAAAAAAACATGTTTGCCTCTAGGTTGAAATACAAAATATATTGATTTGGTTTGCGATATTATACACGTGCTGGTCTCATTTAAGTAATTTTCCATCAGACTATATTGATGTTCGCCTATGTCTCGTGCGCTGTTACACCAAATATATCAAATTATCACTAATTAATTAATTAAATTAGTCGTTTGAAGTTAAGGAACAAAGGTTGAGGTAACAGCACAAACTCGACATTTTCGTAGCAACACTCAGTGATTAGAGGACCAGCTGTTGTTACGGGGGGACCTACAGTTGTACCAGAAGTACTAGACATACCAACTGCTTAAATAGCAAGCTTATGTTTTGTACTCTATCTAATAACTTAAATAAGCAAGAACATTACTACGTTGAGTTTACTGAAAACGTCACAAGCGAACATATAGTACAACTTCCCTTTGGAAACCGAAGGCAAATGTTCAACTGTGTTGGGACTTTGTCCTCCAATGGGTAGCCCTCTAGTTTACATAATAGTGTCATTTTTTCCATGTTTTTGTACAAGGCTATACACATAGATAATGCTGTAATTTTCGGTATTTTTCCCATCACCAGGTGGAGCGACTGTTAAGGGCAATCTACCGACCGCAAAACGTCTACTCGTTTCATGTGGACGTGAAGTCTAAGCCAAAGTTCAAGGTACAACCAAAGAGGGTTACCCGGGGCTGGTGTCGGTGTTTACGTAACAATCACTGTGATTCGCAAAAGTGTAACCTTTAACAATTATGATAAAATCAAGGAATTAAAAAAAGAAAAGGCGAAAAGGGATAACTAAATCAGGGGAAATGAGAATGGCAAGAGCATTATCAGTGAAAATCAGGAATTTGATTATGTTGAGAAAATGGTTAAATACTAATCTTAATAGATTCAAATGCTGCCAAATAAAAAGCACATTGTCACAACAAAATACAAGATCAAAACTGCTTACAGAGCATGGCGTCTGTAGAACAACGTTAATTTTCAGTCAAATGGAAGCTACATGTGTATCTTCAGCCATGTCAATACCGTGGTAGGGGCTTGTTGGCCATAACAGTGAGAGTAGAATTGAATTCACAAGCTCATGATAGTTTTGTTTTATGTTCTTTTTGGATGTGCAATAATCAAGAAAGAGAATTTCTAAAATTGTATTATTAACGTTTCCAAGCTCTGCAAGGCTCCTAATCAAATAAAATGTCTCCACAAAATTAACAAAATACTACATCACAATAAATATATGGTATCAAAATATTACAGTGCAAAGAGATTATCATTTAACACAGTGATTAACATTGGTTGGTTAAAGATCATATCAATGATAATAAAGTGAAATGTGCTGAAGGACAAGTACATTGTATAATCTTTAATTAGACAATGTATTAGTGAAAATAACTCTTTTGAAAGCTGGCTGATGATGATAAAGTTTAGAATTCATGGTAATGTCACTTTTATTATTAAGTAATATATATCTCTACACGTTCAGTCGTGTGTCTTTCTAATGCTGTTTTGTAGAGCTTGAAAACATAACAATGAGAGTAGAATCGATTTCACAGGCAAACTTAGGAAAAAAATATGTTTATATGAATATATTCACAGTTGTTCATAGAAATAAAAACTATTTCGTACAACATATATACTTGTGCCTACACAAGCCCTTTGTGACATTTCATGCAGGAAATCTTGAAGAAGTTGACAAACTGCTTCCATAACGTCCACCTGGCAGACAATATGGTGCCCGTTCACTGGGGCCAGTTCAGTCTGGTGGAGGCGGAGCTTGCCAATATGAGGTACAGTTGAAACCATCGCACGGACAGGCCTCAGTTGATCTCAGTAGAGAGATGGTGTCAAAATGAAGGCTCTTGCGGGTCTTTTTATGAACACTTAGAACCGCTGACGTGGTCTGATTATAGGATGGTTTTATATATTTATCAGCAGGATAGTAGTATACAGTCCGTTCTAATGTGGACATTTCAACTGGGTTCAGGGGCTGTTTGCATTATTAAAATTTGCTGATAGCATTTTCAAATTAGTGTGTGCAGTGGGTGTGCAAGAGCATTAACAAGTAGCTGTGCTCGATCGTCTATTTGCACATCACCACTGCTTACTCTGGTATGAAGTAAAATCAATGCTCTTTAAATTAGCCGATTATTGGGTTTCTTTCAAGCGAAACATAGCTGTTACATTTTCAGAAGACATTTTTCGTGTAGTCAGAATGCCACCCCAACCTTGCCTTAATCGATATACATGTAGTGTTTTTACATGACTGATTTTACATCCTATGGACCTCATTATTGCATGTCTGGCGGATTTCAAGCGTGTATCTTTGAGGCTTTCAGAAATTCAAGATGGAGGACACCCGATTAAAAATCATTACTTTTAAACTTTGATCGTGACCTAGACAGTAGAATAGTAAGTAATATCAGTTTTTAAACAGCATTTTACGTCAGTCATTCATTTCTGAAGATGTTTTTACGATTTGAGGTGATATTATCTGAGAAGGATCTCAAGACAGGGCTCTACGTTCACTCTGGCGAGAGGTTGCCCACAGGACAACCAGCATCCAATTTTTGGTTGTCCTAACTTACCATGAGGTTGTCCTTATTTTTGCGCTCAGTTTTATGCTGTACAGATATAGCGTCTTAGATTATATAGTTTATTATTATTATGCCAATCATAATGTTAAGAAAATACAAACAAAATTATTTGTACACATAATGAATCTTTTCTCGTGAACAAACTTTATAAAAAAATATAAAAAAATGCATTCATTAAATATGCAAGTCGATTTTTATCCTCATGTCTATTGTACGGTTCAAAATTTTGTCATCTAAAAAGCTCAAGTTATGTTGTAATATTTTCACACTATTTATTTTAGAAACTCCTCCAGCCTTAAAAACAATAGCCCTATAATATTTGTAGGAATGAAAATTTAAGTATTTAATGAATTTTTGTAAATAGAATACCATACCATACTAGTGCTGAAAGTTTTGAAACTACTTAGCATGTTACAGATAATTTTGGAAAGATATGAAAATGCAAATGTTACTTGATGTGTTGGGGGAATGAAAAAAAAAATCTTGATTCAATCTAGGTGACACCGGGTTTTGAAATGCACATCTTGCATTACTTTTATTTTGAAATTTGAAATTGGTTTTCCCACAGGACAACCACACTCCAACTTTGGTTGTCCTGATCTTAAAAATGGTTGTCCAGGACAACAGGACAATCTCAACGTAGAGCCCTGCAAGAGGGCCACCACGCGATGAGAAATCGTAACTGTTGAACTATTTGACCTCGTTTACCACGTTTTTACAACAGAAGTCCAATGTTGATATTGTTTTTTTTTTTTTTTTGTTTTTGTTTTTTTGTGATTTTAAGTTATAATTAAGGGTCACAGATGCTAGATGGCGCGAAGATTGCCCTCATTCACTGAGAATTCGTAACTTTTGAACTATTTGACTTAGAGTAGTAATTTAATAATGTCACTTTTCCATCTTTTTACACCAAAGTTCATGGCTGATATTGTGTTAAAGAGCTGAAATCACATATCTAATATGGGTGCCAAAATGGCAGCTATTATTGTGTTTAAACTATTGTGCGTTGGTGGATGATCTCATCGTATGTTTTCATGTTTTTAGCCATTTTGGATTATTAAAATGAATAAGATAAATGAAATGAACCAACTCACTATATATCATTGAATATGTTTTTAAGGTGTTCTAATTGTTCGTAGATGAGTGGCCTTACTGAACGACAAATTTGGATTGAAATATGACAAGTATTTATCTCGAAATTGACGGGAAAGGGTCCCCCTCCAACGGCAAGGAGAGACGTTTTTTAATCATTGAAAAATATATAAAACGTATATTTAGGGTGAGTTTCAACGAGTTTCGACGAGTTTCGATTGTACGTATTGCTGGTTCAAATGTATTATGATTTTTAATCAGGTGTCGTCCATCTTGGTGGAAATTTTGAATTTCTCAAAAAAGCCTAAAAAATATACGCTTGAATTCCGCCCATTTGCAATAATGAGGTGCCTAGGATGTAAAATCAATCCGGGAAAAAAAACTATCGATCAGGGCATGGTGAGGCTAGAATATCTCATTTGGCACACTTACTAATGTCTAGAAAGCTTTGGAAATTCCGTGGAAGTACCTCTGATCAACCTGACGGGACAGGAATTCCCACTCAAGACCAACTGGGAGATTGTTCAAATTCTTAAACTGTTCAACGGGGCCAACTCTGTGCCCTGGACGCCCAGGGTACATTTGTCTTAGCCTTAATATGATTAGTGTATGACATTTTATCACATCTGTACAATTTGTGCTCAAAATCAAAGAAAGTGGATTTTATTGTGCCTAAGTATAGAGAAAACTATGTTCTTT
>CM032668.1:13884295-13899721 GCA_019095985.1 Streblospio benedicti
ATACGTGGAATAACAAGTGAGATATGAAGCTTTTTCTAAAATATCGGTCATTTTGGCGGCCATCTTGAAAAAACGAACATAGTGGATTAAGCTTCAGTTTTTTATTATTTTTCTGTGTTTTGTTATTTTCCTTGACCATTGAAACATACATTTAGACACCAAAATCACTTACATAAGTGTTATAATAAGTGAGATATGAAGCTTTTTGTGAAAAATCGACCATTTTGGCGGCCATCTTGAAAAAATGGGTATTTGACCAGCTGCGAAGTGGCCACCCTTGATTTTTGTAATGCTGGTATCATGTTCTATTCGAAAATAAAGTCAAATTCCGCGGACCTATAAATGCATACAGGACCTACCTCAGCTGTTGGACTATTTAGAAACCGAAGGCAAATGTTCAACTGTGCTGGGACTTTGTCCTCCAATGGGTAGCCCTCTAGTTTACATAATAGTGTCATTTTTTCCATGTTTTTGTACAAGGCTATACACATAGATAATGCTGTAATTTTCGGTATTTTTCCCATCACCAGGTGGAGCGACTGTTAAGGGCAATCTACCGACCGCAAAACGTCTACTCGTTTCATGTGGACGTGAAGTCTAAGCCAAAGTTCAAGGTACAACCAAAGAGGGTTACCCGGGGATGGTGTCGGTGTTTACGTAACAATCACTGTGATTCGCAAAAGTGTAGCCTTTAACAATTATGATAAAATCAAGGAATTAAAAAGAAAAGGGGAAAAGGGATAACTAAATCAGGGGAAATGAGAATGGCAAGAGCATTATCAGTGAAAATAAGGAATTTGATTATGTTGAGAAAATGGTTAAATACTATTCTTAATAGATTCAAAATACAAGATCAAAACTGCTTACAGAGCATAGCGTCTGTAGAACAACGTTAATTTTCAGTCAAATGGAAGCTACATGTGTGTCTTCAGCCATGTCAATACTGTGGTAGGGGCTTGCTGGCCATAACAGTGAGAGTAGAATTGAATTCACAAGCTCATGATAGTTTTGTTTTTATGTTCTTTTGGATGTGCAATACTCAAGAAAGAGAATTTCTAAAATTGTATTATTAACGTTTTCAAGCTCTGCAAGGCTCCTAATCAAATAAAATGTCTCCACAAAATTAACAAAAATACTACATCACAATAAATATATGGTATCAAAATATTACAGTGCAAAGAGATTATCATTTAACACAGCAATCAACATTGGTTGGTTAAAGATCATATCAATGATAATAAAGTGAAATGTTCTTAAGGACAAGTACATTGTATAATCTTTAATTAGACAATGTATTAGTGAAAATAACTCTTTTGAAAGCTGGCTGATGATGATAAAGTTTAGAATTCATGGTAATGTCACTCTTATTATATATCTCTACACGTTCAGTCGTTTGTCTTTCTAATGCTGTTTTGTAGAGCTTGAAAACGTAACAATGAAAGTAGAATCGATTTCACAGGCAAACTTAGGGAAAAAAAATATGTATATATGAAAATAATATGTATATAAAACTGAAACATATATACACAAGCCCTTTGTGACATTTCATGCAGGAAATAAAAAACTAACTTTCCATAACGTCCACCTGGCAACATATATGGTGCCTGCCTGGGGCCAGTTCAAGGCGGAGCTTGCTTTGTGACATTTCATGCACGGAAATCTTGAAGAAGTAGAGAGATGGTGCTCAAAATGAAGGCTCTTGCTTCCGCCAACACTTAGAACCGCCACCTGATTATAGGATGGTTTTATATATTTATCAGCAGGATAGTAGTATACAGTCCGTTCTAACGGGGCCATTTCAACTGTTCTGGGGCTGGAGGCGGATAGCATTTTCCAATTAGTGTGTGCAGTGGGTGTGCAAGAGCAAACCATCGCACGGACAGGCCTCAGTTGATCTCAAACTAGACAAAAGTGTTCAAGAACACTGCGTCGCTATGGTGATCATTGTAAAAAATGTAAGAAATTTATGAATTTGAGGAGAAAACTCTTGAATCAGAATCAATATATCCAGGTCCATTTACTGAATGAACATGATTAGAACCAATAATCAATTTTTTGCTGACGTGGTCTGATTATAGGATGGTTTTTGAATATATTTATCAATGGATAAAAGTTCTAGAAAGCCGTTTAATGTGGACATTTCAAAAAATCGAATCAGGGGTGTGCCTGCAACCTTAGTTAAAAGTTTGAACTGAAATCATTTTCAAATTAGTACGCCCGCAGTGGGTGTCCAAGACATTAACAAGTAGCTGTGTTACATCGTCTATTTGCACATCACCACTGCTTACTCTGGTATGAAGCGAAATCAATGCTCTTTAAATTAACCGATTATTGGGTTTCTTTCAAGCGAAACATAGCTGTTACATTTTCAGAAGACATTTTTCGTGTAGTCAGAATGCCACCCCAACCTTGCCTTGATCGATATACATGTAGTGTTTTTACATGACTGATTTTACATCCTATGGACCTCATTATTGCATGTCTGGCGGATTTCAAGCGTGTATCTTTGAGGCTTTCAGAAATTCAAGATGGAGGACAATCTGATTAAAAAATCATTACTTTTAAACTTTGGATCGTGACCTAGACAGTAGAATAGTAAGTAATATCAGTTTTTAAACAGCATTTTACGTCAGTCATTCATTTCTGAAGATGTTTTTACGATTTGAGGTGATATTATCTGAGAAGGATCTCAAGACAGGGCTCTACGTTCACTCTGGCGAGAGGTTGCCCACAGGACAACCAGCATCCAATTTTTGGTTGTCCTAACTTACCATGAGGTTGTCCTTATTTTTGCGCTCAGTTTTATGCTGTACAGATATAGCGTCTTAGATTATATAGTTTATTATTATTATGCCAATCATAATGTTAAGAAAATACAAACAAAATTATTTGTACACATAATGAATCTTTTCTCGTGAACAAACTTTATAAAAAAATATAAAAAAATGCATTCATTAAATATGCAAGTCGATTTTTATCCTCATGTCTATTGTACGGTTCAAAATTTTGTCATCTAAAAAGCTCAAGTTATGTTGTAATATTTTCACACTATTTATTTTAGAATCTCCTCCAGCCTTAAAAACAATAGCCCTATAATATTTGTAGTAATGAAAATTTAAGTATTTAATGAATTTTTGTAAATAGAATACCATACCATACTAGTGCTGAAAGTTTTGAAACTACTTAGCATGTTACAGATAATTTTGGAAAGATATGAAAATGCAAATGTTACTTGATGTGTTGGGGAATGAAAAAAAAATCTTGATTCAATCTAGGTGACACCGGGTTTTGAAATGCACATCTTGCATTACTTTTATTTTGAAATTTGAAATTGGTTTTCCCACAGGACAACCACACTCCAACTTTTGGTTGTCCTGATCTTAAAAATGGTTGTCCAGGATAACGGGACAATCCTCAACGTAGAGCCCTGCAAGAGGGCCACCACGCGATGAGAAATCGTAACTGTTGAACTATTTGACCTCGTTTACCACGTTTTTACAACAGAAGTCCAATGTTGATATTGTTTTTTTTGTGTTTTTTTTTTTTTGTTTTTTGTGATTTGAAGTTATAATTAAGGGTCACAGATGCTAGATGGCGCGAAGATTGCCCTCATTCACTGAGAATTCGTAACTTTTGAACTATTTGACTTAGAGTAGTAATTTAATAATGTCACTTTTCCATCTTTTTACACCAGCAGTTCATGGCTGATATTGTGTTAAAGAGCTGAAATCACATATCTAATATGGGTGCCAAAATGGCAGCTATTATTGTGTTTAAACTATTGTGCGTTGGTGGATGATCTCATCGTATGTTTTCATGTTTTTTTTAGCCATTTTGGATTATTAAAATGAATAAGATAAATGAAATGAACCAACTCACCCCTATATATCATTGAATATGCTTTTAAGGTGTTCTAATTGTTCGTAGATGAGTGGCCTTACTGAACGACAAATTTGGTTGAAATATGACAAGTATTTATCTCGAAATTGACGGGAAAGGGTCCCCCCTCCAACGGCAAGGAGAGACGTTTTTAATCATTGAAAAATATATAAAACGTATATTTAGGGTGAGTTTCAACGAGTTTCGACGAGTTTCGATTGTACGTATTGCTGGTTCAAATGTATTATGATTTTTAATCAGGTGTCGTCCATCTTGGTGGAAATTTTGAATTTCTCAAAAGCCTAAAAAATATACGCTTGAATTCCGCCACATTTGCAATAATGAGGTGCCTAGGATGTAAAATCAATCCGGGAAAAAAAACTATCGATCAGGGCATGGTGAGGCTAGAATATCTCATTTGGCACACTTACTAATGTCTAGAAAGCTTTGGAAATTCCCGTGGAAGTACCTGATCAACCTGACGGGACAGGAATTCCCACTCAAGACCAACTGGGAGATTGTTCAAATTCTTAAACTGTTCAACGGGGCCAACTCTGTGCCCTGGACGCCCAGGTACATTTGTCTTAGACTTAATATGATTAGTGTATGACATTTTATCACATCTGTACAATTTGTGCTCAAAATCAAAGAAAGTGGATTTTATTGTGCCTAAGTATAGAGAAAAAACTATGTTCTTTGTTGATACAATAACTAATTTCTATTGTTATACAGAATCAACAAAGTGAGAACTCAATACCATTACACTGCTGATGGGAAAAGAACAGATATCCTAAAGGAACCGAACCCTCTTGGTGTAACGATCGCAAAAGGAGAGATACATGTGGTCGTACAAAGAGGCTTTGTAGATTTCATCCTCAATGACCCAAGGTTAGCTGCTTTCTCTATCCAAGTTTCAACTTGATTATGTCAAAAGGTAGTTATACGTGACGAAATCAGAGAAAACATATCTGTTTCAAAAAAGAGTTTTCATCTCAATTATAATTATCTAGGTAGCCTTCCTTTCAAATCTTGACATTTGATATCCGTACATGTTCGAATGTATGAAGCATTTATTATTAATTTTTTATATGGGTGATATTAATAGGTTATTATACGAGTAGGGTAGAGATATCAGTGGATATCTCACTGAGTGGTTTTGATAACAGTACGAGTGAGCGGAGCGAACGAGTGCTGGTATCAAACCACAAGGTGAGATATCAACTGAATATCTCTACCCCACGAGTATATTTACCTTTTTCTCCCAAGTATATACTCGGTAACAAGGCATAGAAACCACTTAAAACTATTCAATTTCTTTAAGAAAATACTTCTGTTCAGTTCAGTTAAGTTCAAGGTACAAAGTACAATGAGATAGCTTTTATCAACTAGAGTGCTACGTTGCTGCACACACTTAAAAACCAACAAAGCGTGGGCAACAAACTATATTGATTGCAGTCACATGTCACATGGTCCACAACAACACAAATGAATCAATATTCTGGTCCAATTTTCATGTCAATTCTAATATCAGTGCCGCCATCTGGTGTTTAAAAAGAATAACTTTACAACTTTATGAATGGGTCTATAGTAAAGTATAGTGACGAAGTCCCCTTTACAGTATAATTATCATAATTTATGCAAATATTGGCGTATGAAATTATCAAGATATCAGCTTATAACATCCAGTCAGCTCATTCATAAAGTTGCTAGAAGTGGGAGAATACAAGATATTTACAACTACTTACCTTCCCCGTGAAAGTTTATCATGATATCTTTTTGTAGGCATTAACTATTAACAATAAATGAGGGGCTACCCAGATAACTGCTATTAGAGTAAGCCTCTTTTCACGTTTGATTGTATATTGTCACTAACTTGCATGCGTTGGACATTTCTAATCTAAAAGTCATATTAAAAGAAATTGTGAAAACAACAACTTTTGCCGATTACTTCAGACGTTATCCTCAATTTGTGTAATACTATGTGTTTGTATTTAAAAGTGTGTTAACATAATTTGTCAAATATCATCAAAACTAGACACCACACTATGGTCACAATAATCCCTAAGGTGTACAATGTTATGATGCGTTGTACCACACCATATTTACTGTTAAACCCTTGTTAGAAACATAAATATTGTAGAAAATTGAAAGTGATGAAATCTACCTGCCACCATCTTGGGTGATCGTGATGAACATTACGAGTATCAGTGTTGGCACACAGTGAATTGATCATTTTATGTTTATGTACGTTCTAACATTTCACCAATACAAATATAATTATCTTTAGTACTGATAATGACAATATGTGAGGTAAAACTACCTTAAGGTAAAAGAAGAAATACCAAGTGGATAATAAATATTACATAAACGGTTCCCTAATGTGTTAGGGTTCAGTTGTACACAAGTTGTATATGGGTTTCAATATCGAACTTTCTAGATCTTACAAATTTGTGGCGTGGTTAAATGACACATCAACACCAGATGAGACATTCTATGCGACATTGAACATGAACCCTGCTCTCGGCATACCGGGCTCTTACACAGGTGACTTATTGTGCGGCCTGTTTTGAAAAGCAGTCTTTTTTCCTCTTTACTTAATTAGTGTATATGTGTATTTGAACCCCCACTTGACAAACTGTATGACAAGTAAGGGATGATGTACATTTTGTCACCCTCCGCAAAAGTGGAACAGTGTTCTCATTTTTCTTGACCCCCCCCCCCCCCCCAAAAGTGGAAACATCAGATGTGTGACATAGTCAAAAAATATCTACCCAGTATTTTGCAATATTTATTCAAATATTACTTATATATGCCATTAATTAATATTTAATATATATCAGGAATGTAAATCATAATATTAATTAATGTGTGAAATCTGATGTGTATCTCTCTTTAATGCCAGATTTAAATAGTAAATATTGGGATTCAGATATGAAAAAAGTTTTAGCGCGCAAGATAAAATATTAGACCCACAAAAAAGTGGAATATCCAAAACTTAACCGACCCCCCCCCCCCCCTAAGTGGAACACTGTTCCACTTTTGCGGAGCATGACAAAATGTACATCATCCCTAAAAGTGGATATGTATGCATTATTTAAAACTTCTGAGGTAGCAGATATGTTAATGGTCATTATATGTTATTCGTGATTTATGAGTTTTCTTCTTTTTTTTCCTCGGACTTTCAGTCATATTGCTTCGTGACTTTTATTTATGTTACGTACGTGCATACTGCAGTTTGCTGTGATCATGTCATTGTGGGTGGTGGGTGGATTAGATACTTCACGGGGTGTTAAAGTAGATCCGCGGTCATAAAACATCCCTCCCCGAGGAGAACGTACAACCCACTCATATAGATCCACACAGAGTGCCCCATTTAGCATACCAAATAGTATTATTACAGATATGGTCGCATAAACACGGTGCATCACCTGTCTTTCTGAGTTTGGGAAGTGTTGGGATGTTATGTAGCTAGTTTTTGTGGACCAATTTTACACAATTTATATAATTCATATTCATGTCAGAATGGTATAGATATATCAGCAAGAAATGTACAATGCAGTGCCTTCGTGCAATCGTTTTGGCAGACGAAATATAAGAGAATACAAATAGTGTGGGCCAAAATGATACATGGTAAAACCTGGTAGGCATATTACTGTTACTACAACAACAGATATTAGTATTATCCACAGGTCACATGACATGGGTCTGGTCACTAAATATATATCAGTGAAAATCATACTGCATTTGTACAATTGCTTTTGAAATGCTCACAGCATGGTCCTAATATGTTCCTTTAACACAGCGTTTTACAAAACACAACATGAAAAATTATCCCCAATACAGGAAGACCAATGAAGCACCGAGATACATATAATACAAGTCTGAGAGAACGCATTGCTTTTCCCGTTACATGTATTTTTTATATCTTTTACTACAAAACTTTCATACACATGAAGAGTTATTCATAATTTTGCTATAATTTAGTCGCATATAAGGTGATAATTATGATACAGTAAGGGCATTATTTATATCTACTCAGCGTTACACATGTACTACCAAGAGTTATATCTGAAGATTTGATCATGAACAGACACATACTTCACACCGTTGTCAGATGTTTCTCTTAGTCATTATTATTTTATAAGAGAACCGTTTAATAGATACATGCCGATTGTAGCTTAATAATGTAGGTTTTTACCATTCTAGGAAATGTTTCAAGTGATGACAGAGAAAACAATCCGTGGATAGCAAGGTACAAGGTATGTATAGCAAATGTACTAACCACAAATGTATGTACACTGACTCAAATACTATACTTTAGATGACACTCTGACATACACTAGTTCAACCTATACACATGCAGGTTTTATTATTGGCTTTGTATTAAGACCTTTAAAAGTGTGTGACTTTGTCTAGGTGTGGTCAGACCAGAAGAGAGAGTGTTACGGGCACTACCACAAAACCATCTGTATCTTTGGTCTTGGAGACTTGCAACTATTGACTCACAGGTCAGTGGTCAGCAAGATGCGTGTGTGTATAATAGACATCTATCACATGGTAATGTGTGTGCATAACACAAATGTATCTATTGGAGGCCGATATGGTAATGTGTATCGTAGTGTTTGTAAATCATTGCAGTATACAATTCCCCTCTCATAATGCTGGTGCCCATGATTAAAAGAAGTTTTTCATTAGAAATGAAAATGAAAGTACTAACTACGTGATATCAGCATGAATTTTTTAAATATTCACTTGCTGCTGGCATATGTAAAGGGAAGGGCAAAGGAGAAAGAGGAAAGAATGTGAGATTTCAACGAAGTGAGATATGGAAGAGGAATGTGAGTAAATTAAAAAAAAAAGAGAGAGAGAAAAGAAGCACGTGGGAAATGAGTACCAAAACGAGGGTTGGGTGGATTTTCTTAGTCCTTTTTAAGTCCCACGCCCTTGACCGGCCGTGGACAATATGTTTACTCACCTTTACAGGAAGGAGCTGTTTGCCAACAAGTTCCACTACTACGGTGACCAGCCGCTGGTTTACGACTGTCTGGAAGAGTGGTTCTACAACCGCAGCCGCCGGCGCCACACCCAACAGCTCTCCGGCGAGGACCGCCACTTCTACACAAACCTGGACGTGGTTAAACACCACCTGTAGTGTGTGTGTGGAGGTGGGGTGGGGTGGGGTGAGGCTTGTAGTGCTTATCGGGGACAGCTTGTCCGAATCAATCCCAGCTATGTATGAGGGTGGTGTATATGTGTGCGTTTGTTTCTTTTCTTTTCTTTTTTTTTTTTTTTTTTGGGGGGCGCAGGAGGCGGGGGGGCGAGTATTATTTTTATTAGAATCTATTGTCAAGGACACCATTTTCATGACGTAGCTTTCGCAATGCCAGATCTAAACATACCAGTATGAATGTGTTAAGAACTTGATTTTTATATCACCAAGGTGTATAATCATGTAATAAAACTTTGACCTGTAACTGCTTACGTTGTTAATCCAGAATATAAGAGTTCCTTCAGATAAATTACTTTTATTTGTTTAATAATTACTTGTACATGATATACTATTGAACACGTTATTCTACCTAAATACGATAGTTTCAAAAATTAGAATGAAATAAAATGAGAAAATATATATCACATTTTGTTCATAGCACCTCTGTAAGTGAATAGACTGAATTAAGAACTCGTTTACTACTTAATTGTAGTCTGCTAATCTTTAAAATGATGCTTATTCCGTAAGGTCTCTACACAATAAGGTCTCTACACAATCGTGCTGAAGCTACAAGAATTATCTCAATAATTCATACCAAACTTATCTAAAGATACCCCTACGTAGTTGTGACTGGGGTATGAGCATTGATTATATAGATGAAGATAGCAAGCATTAGTAACCTTTCTGTAAAAAGTGTGATAGGTTTTCCGATAATTCCCCACCATAAGAAATTAGTAAAACTAGACTCCTGTATTTATATGGCATCACTGAAACTAGATGTGAATCCCGAGCAAAGCAATTAGCATTGAGACCTCTAAGTTGAGTGTCTACATCCATAAAATGCATGGTATTAGCCGGAATACATGTTGGATCATTTTGATATGTAAAACATAAAATATACACCATATTCTCGTGAAACACGCAAATCACTCTAAACACCAATGAGCACCCGTATAGATGAACAGCTCTCAACATTCTGAAGAAATATTAACATTGCATGTGCACAGCGTGTGGGAAAATGTTGACTAGCTAGCATGACTTATGTTCGAAAACAAGTTCAATTAAATGAAGTGATATCAGCGTTGCTAAATTTCCAACCACTTCATTTCCATATTATTAGTTTACTTGAAATGATAAACACTAATATTAATCTAATCTTATATTAATATTGAATGTCATCCATGCTGGTTTTAGAGTCACCTGACCCATGACGCGACTCTCCCGACAAATTATCATTTATCCTGTGTTCTCGATGGTCATCTTCATCCAAAACTGCGTCTCCATTTGAATTAGCAGTACATTCCTGTGTGCGGTTCTTCATTTCAAATAAGTCTGCGCTTAGATTCACTCCAGCTATGTTATTAGCTTTGTTTGTTTCAGTTGCCATCATTTCCAACTCCTTTTTCGATTTTCTCTTGCGACGGAAATTTCCATTGTCAAACATCTTTTCACAATTTGGGTCAATGGTCCAGTAGTTTCCTGCAAATAAGACAGAGAAACATACTGTAATAGCCTACTGGTGTATAAGCACACATACTATAAGCTTAAACCTATATCACTTGTAATTTAAAGGTAGATTAATTTAGCTAACTATACCAAGAAACCATTTTCCTGTAAATGAAAATAATATTCCACCAACATTTATCGATAAGTTACATTTTATTTTTGACTTTTGGAAAGTAAATAAGTTATGTAAAAAACATAAATAATGTAGCACAGTCCATGGCCAGTCCGCAGTAATGATACAAATTTGGTCGTGTATTATTCGCTACTGAGAAGCCCAAAACTGAATTTTTATATAATTACGCCAAAAGGGGAGTGCCCATGTTGTTGTGTGTTCTTTTTTTTATTTATTTGATATATATATATATATATATATATATATATATATATATATATATATATATATATATATATATATATATATATATATATATATATATATATATATATATATATATATATATATATATATATATATATATATATATATATATATATATATATATATATATATATATATATATATATATATATATATATATATATATATATATATATATATATATATATATATATATATTTTTTTAGTGCTCAACAAAATATATATTTTCCATTTATATATAATATAGTTCTATTTTAGTGCTCAATACTATATATATTTTTTGGAACACAATATAGTCTATTTTATCACACACATTACTTTTTGTTTTGTTTCATACATACATGTGGTATGCAATCATCAAAAGACTTTGAGAAAGAATCGATGAAAAGTGCAACAGAACTAAGCAAATACATCTGGACACTAAAACAGAAAAACCTGCCTTACAACATAGAATGGAAAATAATGGGAAAAGCTAGAGCGTATGACAACAGAACAAAAAGATGTAACCTCTGTACATTGGAAAAGTTTTTTATTATATACAACAACAAAATGGCTACTTTGAACAAAAGATCTGAACTGATAAGCACATGCAGGCATAAGAACAAATTCCTTCTAAAGTATATAGTGTAATGACTTCAAAATTAATTGCTGAGTATAAACCAAATATTGCAAACTATAAACTGTGTAACATGGTATAATATATGTTGATTGTTTAATGTCTACCCCATTCATAATGCATAACTTCCTGATGATTGCATACCACATGTATGTATGAAACAAAATTGTAGAAGTAATGTGTGATATGTGTTTTTCAATAGTAATAAAAATAGACTATATATATATATTTTTTTTTCTTTTTTTTTATTTTTTTTTTTTTTTTGGGGGGGGGGCGGTGGAGTTCCCCTGCAATCACTTTTCAGCGGCGCTTTCACGCATTTTCATTGTACCACTTGATTGGACATCACCTTTTACAGGTTTATCTGTTCTTCGTATGGTTGTTTCATCAGCATTAACGAGAAAACTGGTTTAGAATCACCGATTCGGGTACAAGTATTCTCCTGCCTTCTCCTTCGCGGAGAAAGAGGACGTTATGTGAGCAGATTGACAGTGGCTATTTTTACGGGCCCGTAGGCATCAACCGAATTTTATTTTTACGGACCCGTAGCCCCAACCTCCAAGCAGCCATCATAACGTCCTATTTCAGCGAGACTGACGAATCTAGATATTTCTTTCACACTTTCATTTCCATCACACTCAAAATAGTCTTTGTAGGAGACGGGCCAGCTATAATTCATGGATAAGAAAGTTTCCATGTGCTCCTTCAAAAACCGCTGCTGCTGGATGGTGTGATATGCGTGCTAGAGTATATCAACTGCTGCGCTATACGCCTAGTCAATGTCACAATAATTCTCACCTGCTCTTCAGCTCTACACTTAAATGTGTGCATGAGTGGTGTTTGTTTTGATGAAAGGATGAAAAAAACATTAGATATAACATCTTCAAAAGACACATGTGGTAAGGCCTACCTTTGCCTGGGTCTGCTTCTGAGCGTGGGACTTTCCGGAAGCAGTCGTTGAGGGAGAGGTTGTGGCGGATGGAGTTCTGCCAGCCAGTCTTACTTCGCTTGTAGAAAGGGAAGTGCTCGGACACATACCTACAATACAGTGACATATGCACAATCATAACCCCCAAATTGAAGTAATATTTGTAGATACAGAAGTTCCAAGAAATGCATCCACATATGCATCACTCTACACGAATAAAAAAAGTGTATAAGCATCTGTATTCTTCTTCTACAATGAAAAACACAATAATATACATAAGAAAACGGTATATTGCCGATAAGATTTCTAATGATTCAATGAAAGGCATCTACCGACATCCTGTTTATCTCTGAATTGCGATATTTTTATTACAATTATATTCTTCTCTCTCTTCTATGGCAAGCAAGCTTCTACCCACTATATTGACATCGCTTGAAGACAGCGCGCCGCTTGGGATGATGGTATCATTCTGGTCTCACAACCTTGGGGTCGTGAGTTCGAGTCCCGTCTGGGCCACTTGATATAGTCAAATGGAAGATGTGTCTTCAACCTATGTCAATATAGTGGGTAGGAGCTTGCTTGCCATAGAAGAGAGAGAGAGAGAGAAGAATATAATTGTATCCACAAGCAAACTTGGGAAAAACAAATTAGAAAAAAAAAAATTTTTGTTGGCGATTATATATTCTGAAGTCAAGTGTGGTTGCTTGTACATATTGATTTAGCCTCTACTGATTTTGTACAAAAAGTGAGAATACATGTATAAAATAACCATGACATGGTTTGATACAGTAATGTGTAGATATCATCTATTGTCTCGCAGTCCCAATGGCAATAGCTTAACTCATAAGATACGTGTGAGTGGGGCTTAAACGTCAACAATAGGGCCTACTCATAACTCTTGAATATCACACCAAAGAGTAACTGGTGTATACACGCCACCTCACAACCCCCACATCTGTAGTGTCCAAGGGCAACGAGCCAGTATTGTGTAACACAATGTAGTTGATATCGTCATGGATATACAGTATTCCTGGGATACGAGCTAGAACCACAAAGAAACTGGTTTAAAGAGTTTATTCTAATTTTATAATATTTGTGGGACCGCAAGACTCTTACATAATATGGTATTAATATTATGTTCAATTGTCATAGACAGATCTAGGGGGCGCCCCCACCCCCTTACACAGCGACATATATTTTCATAGTGTCTTTGGTATGTTCTCTATCGATTGCACGTACGAAACACATGAGATCCCTGAAGTACACTCCCCCCTTCTGGAAACCTGGATCAGCCAGTGATTGTACCTGTTTGTAGTTGTAGAGAACGGCGTGTGTAATAAGTCTAGAGTGCTCTCTACTCACTGGTAGATGCCTGCCAGCGTGAGCCTCCTGCCCGGTGAGGACTGGATTGCCATGGCGATGAGCGCTGAGTAGGAGTAAGGCGGCCGCATGCACCTACAAGTACACGACTCACGTGCCAATCACTGGGAACTGTGTAAATTACGTGCAACATTTTACAGCTCTAAATGACAAGCAAGTCAGTGTCACCTAAGGGGGCATACCAGAGGGGTTCTGCCGTTTAGTATTTTTAAACAAATTAAAACAAAATGAAATTTTGCACCAAGCATAATACCAATCAATAATGTGGAAGTGACTGAAATATGGACCGTCCATGCACGTGACTTGGGATCTTAGTAGTGACCAGTTGGAAATTACAAATATAATTTGAGCCTCCAAGCTCACAGGATGGGACATGTAGAGGGATAACAAAAATGTTGGCGAGATGGGCAGATGGAGAGATGCCATTATAAGACAGAGTGTGAAAACCCTCTGGACCTAAGAGGACATTTACTACATAATACTACATTATTAAACACGTTAATTAGCTATGTATTTGATACTATATATTTTAGGAATTCATTTTAATAATAGCTATTTATTGGATTTTAAAATATCTCTAATATTTCCCAGCACTGAACCAACACTCCTTCGAGGTTGTTTACTTCCGAGTAAATAACCTCGTTTCTGTGAACAAGATGGACTGATAGTCATCGAAATATTAGAGATATTTTAAAATCCAATAATAAGCTATTGCTAAAATGAATTCTTAAAATGTGTTATAACACTGCATTACGGTGTATATGTTACAACAACATGCAATACAATAACCGCCGTTGATTGTTTCATTGAAAGGCTTTTGAACATCCTTGTTCTTGCCACTGACCTGTTCAGCCGTGTGCTGAAGACGAAAATTTATACGCTATCGCACCTGAATATGTCGTGGTGGTACGGCTGGTAGAACCACGGGTAGGCGGCGGCGGCCGTGAGGGCGTGCTGAAGGGCCGCCAAGTCTGGAGCCCCCGGGGGACCTATTTGAGGGCCCTGGTGGGGCGTCGCTAACTCAGCAACACTGCAAATAAAAATTGCTAGACCATTCATAGCATATAGCAAAGTGTATGGTATATTCTATTCTAAAGCAAAGCTGTTAAACCGTCCAATAGATGGTATTCTTCATAGACTAGCAAGACGCTATCTGACTACAGGAGATCGTTCATGGCACAGGGTAGTATTGCAACTTAATGTTTCTCATCGTCAAAATGTTCTTGTTAGCTGCGTATTGGTGATTCTATAACAACAATTGCCGATGACGAACGCTATTTTGGAGTCCATGGCATCAATATTGGTACCACGTTTTAAATATGTAAGGACACCACTACAATGTATAGTCCTTGGCGTTTCAAGATTAATACTTTTTTATTGTTATGGTTGGCCGTAGTCGAAATAAGAGTACATTGTGTACGTCCTGTGGGCAATGTATGTATTTATCATACAGGCTATGGATCTGTATTGTGTAGGGCGTTTGTTTGTTTGTTTTTTGCAGTCAGGATGGGAGGCAGGTAATGATAGGA
>CM032668.1:13899821-13919795 GCA_019095985.1 Streblospio benedicti
AAGAATGGGTAGTGAGGTTTGTTAGGACATTGGTGGTTACTGCCAATCAGGAGATGGGGGGGGGGTGTCAAGACAATGCAGAGTTGCAGACCCGTGCTATGCACTTTTTGCTGCTAAGGGTGTTGCATGGGGGTGTTTACTACAGAAATAGGGCTCGTGACTAGATTTCCTGTTATCGATTTATCTTCCACACTGGTATACGCCAGTTTAGTATTATTTTTCTTATTTTGTGTCACCATTGTTGGCATGGCCTTACGGGACATGTACTATGCATTTCGTGACTTAAGGCCACGAGAAGGGTTGTGAAAGTATTAGAAAGCAATAAAAGGAAATAGGGTGAAATGATGCTAAATTCTAAATAGTTGATAATAAAACATTTCGAAAATAGCTCTTCGGTGGGGAAAGACCTAAGGAACAAGGAAGTTTTCCATTCTGATGCTCGAATGGGAATCATACATAAGCGCCCCCCCCCCACACACACACACGATCGTTTGAGCATAAATTCACAACGGTATTTCATCACAAATCCAAATTAGATCTTTAAAAATGTATGGCAATGAAGGAGAACACCAAATGTGTTTCATATCACAGAGGTTTTACTGGAAACGACACGCACCTGTGGAAGTTGTGCTGCTGCTGCTGTCGTCTGCTGCCAGCCGCAGCCGCCCCGGAAAGGGCCAGTCCGTACTGCCCGCCACCGCCACCGCCCCACCGCTCCCCCCATGGGGTCAGCACGGGCGTCGCCGTCAAGGCCGCGGCGGGGCCCGGGAACAGGGGCACAGCCGCCGGCACTGCAACGGCGTGGTCACGTGCTTTATGCATGGGTGGTTACACGTGTAATTAAATTGGGACATGGATGTGTATACATTGAAGCACAATGACACATTATAAGAAGTGTACGCGTGTAGTATGGGTAATGTACCGTATGAACCCGGCAGTTTGACGTTGCCCTTTTACGTGTGTCTTAAGAATTGTCCCTGTGCATGACAGAAATCAAGACTATCCTGTACACGTGATAGATACGTGGTTGTAGATCTAACCGGCGTTGCAGGTGTTACACGAATGTGTGTTCTTTTGGAAATGTACGTAGTCCTGTTTTGCAAACTGAGTGTAATTTTACAGATATTTAAGAATAGAACCGCCCTCATTGACGACGATTCGACGTGAGATAAACATATAGACATGGTTTCATACATTTGCTTTCCACGTATGCGTAAATTTGGTTTGTCTATTTGTTTGACCACTTTACATGAATGTGATTTACCATTGGTGCCTTCCACGTTGATGGTGCCACGTGAAGAAGGAGATGAGAACGCGGCAGCAGTGAACATCGTCTGTGTTTGAAAAAAGAAACAAAATACATGAGCAAATGATATGGGTAGTGCAGTACATGTATTGTTTTTCCCTGATTAACTTTTCTTGTTAATTATTTTCCTCCACACTTTCATGAATTGCAGGGATCATTTTCATTCTCCAATTAGGTTTTCAAATACTGCATATTGTTTGAACAATCATATATATGTGATATTAAAACAAAACATACAAACGACGGTAGTCATATTGGAGCCATGGCGTCGATTGGCGTTATGTAAATACCCAATATGTTGTGAGGATTTTCGTATGGCCATGGCGAGCATTATGTTCCTATTGCAATAGGCACCAATGTCTCCTCCCTTGCCTTTGGCATATTCGATTCCAATATCGTTGAAGTCACCATCGACTCGGTTAAGATCTACTTTAATGAGGTTCATTTTGGAGTCACTCTAGTGATTCTGATACTATTCCAGGTATACCGTGAGAAGTATCTGAATAGTTATTTGATTATCAAGAACCGAAACCCATAGCTCGACATTTTGCTTGACGTCTTGGTCATTGCAAAAGTTATGACACGAGGGGATATTGGGGCATAAATATTTCCCTTTCTCAAATTATCTAGCTTCAGTGATATAGCGTTCTAAACAACTCTGTCTTCGTTCGTATCATATTTGATACTTGGAATGTGCTAAGTTGCCACTGGAATGAAGTGTCCCAATAGTACGTGTGTGTTTTTGTACTCACTAAATAAAAGTGGTCACATCACATACACAGCTTATAAAAAATAAAAGAGTACCCATGATAAACAAATGTCCTTAAACAGACCCTATGTATGATATAATATGGGAGACATACACTGCCGGGCAGCTCGTATCCACTACCTTTCACAACTGATCACAAATGAATGTCGTGCGACCAATTTTGTTCATAGCTAGTCTCCAAACTATTCGCCGTTTGATGAGAATTAATGGGACTCCCTGGCGAAAGAGGTAGATCTACATAGGCAGATCATGGGGGTGGACGGTGCGCCCACACCTCCACCAAAATACTTCATTTTCATAGTGTTTTTCCCATAAAATCCCTTATGTGCGGCCCCCCCCCCCCCCGTCACACACACACACACTTTTCCTTAATTGGGCCTACCCCATTTCCAAAACCCTGGATCTGCAATTGGACCTATATGCGAGATATGCTATTATATGATATGTTGCTTGCACGGGGAAGTACGATGGTTGGGAAAAACTCTACTGATTGTCTAACATGACTGTACATCACTGCTAAATCACCAAACGACCTTAGAAAACTATGTGCACCACTCACATACGACCATGCGTACAGACAGCGTCTAACAGCATTCCTACGAATGATGCGCCGGTCCACGACAATATATTTTACAATGCCCACAGACAATATTACAATATCGTTACGTTCAATCACTTTCAGTTTTAATATTAACCCGAAATAGATGGAAATGGAGATTCACTTTAGATCGCATCTGCAACAGAAGGATCCCTCGGTCGCCGTGTGAGTTCAGACATTGCCGTCGCACACGTAACCGCAGAACTCAAACTCATTGAAGTGCCCACTCTGCAAGTCATACAGTGTTCGTCCCTGCAGTTAGGTCTTCATATGCCGTGTTTAAACTTGACATGTAATAAAGATATAAACACGAAGTAAGTAAAACGGTTCTCTGCCAGTGTATTTTCAGCGTATCATTTCACAATCCATAACTTGGGAACACTCTGGGTATTAGGGCTCTTCATGAGGGTCAAGAGTAACCGTAGCCTATATCAAACCATGCTCTTCCATGCTGGGCTCGCGTATAAAGCACTGGTATAGTGTTTATAAAATCATATTACAGTGTAAGAAATTTCAAACCAACCAGTATTTACAACAAAGCATCATATACGTTCATATGTACGTACCATGATTATAAATCCAATATTTAGAAATCTTATTAGAACTAGTATCGCAGTATTCAATACTACCACAGTTACTCGTCTATGGCAGACGCAATCCTTGCGTTATGTTATGACGTCATTTACGCACAATGCATAATCCACTATAGGCTTTAGTCAGAAATCAGCTATGACCACCGATACCGATCCAATTTTAGCTCTTGCTGTTGTTTTTACAAAGATTTTCTACACGCAAATCTCTACCGATGATAATCTATTCCAAAAACAATACAGAATTGGAGGTATCCCACGAAACAAAGAAATTTTACCATCACAACTGCAATCACTGCAAACAGCACCAACCTGCAATCCACCTGCTAGATGCATCCCTCCCTGTCCAGAAACTCGAGCCGCTATGTCTGTCCCCCGATGAGTGTGTTCACAACAGCCCAAGCCTCTCTTTCGCTGACCCCCGCCGTGAAGGAATAAACGCCGACGCTGCCGCTAATGTTTGCAGTCAACGCGCTGTCAGCTGTGTATAAATATCGTCTGTAAGCCGAGCCGCCCCCCGTCATGCGCCAAACACGTTTTTGAACAGCGCGCACCCCCAATATCGCCCCAATTCTGCGTCTGTGGCGCATGCGCGAGTGTCACTTTTTACGCGCACGTCGCTTGTACAGACGCAGGTCACAAGGGGTTACAGTGCGAGCTCTTTGGAATAGAGTTTTTGTAATGCTAGTGCGGAAGGGCGCGTAGGATAGTTTTCCGCTCGTATACGGTTCATTTGATGGCGTCCTAGAGGACGTGTCAACGTAAACGGTGGTTGTAGAGAGGTGTCCACTCTTGAGGGTGTCTGCTGTAGTGGGCGGGTCGTCTGTACGCCTGTTTATTAGGTCTCGGATCTGTAGAGGAGTTTGCGCACATGGCTGTAAACAGTGCTGGTGGGTTATACGGTGTCCTGCAGTGACACAACAACAAACAACGTGGCACTTCCTAGACGCCGTAGACACTTGCTGATGTTGGTTAAAATAAATGCTCGATTTTTTTGTAAGGGTGCTGGGCAGACAAACACACACAATGTGGTAGTCCTATCCATCCATTGACTTTGATAGGTTAATGTTCTTGTACGTGTTTGTGTTGAAATACATGCTGGGGTTGTAATTCTGTTATTGTTGATGTTGTAATTTTGTATATCTTGTTTTAATGTTAAATGATAGTTTTGTTTTGACAAGTCAAATATCTTGCATGCTGCGCAGAAGTTTCGTATTAAAGACTCGCAGACAAATGGTGTAGAATATAGAAATGCACAAGTGAATACGCAAAAGTGTACGGATGTGTGACGAGTGGAATTTTGTTTTACTAAAAACTATTTTTCAAGTAAAAACTAACATAAAACAGACGAATCAGATCAGAACAAATAACTAACAAAACGCATATACATGTAATCAGTAAAAACCCCAAAGCCAACACCAAACAATAGCACTTTTATTGAAGTGTTAAACATCATATTTCTAATTATGTCAGCGTCTTATCTTTGGCCAGTCTTTGATGGCTCATCTACACATCATACAGTCCCAATTGACAGATAACACAGCCTCTGTGCACAGATAGCACCGTATTAGTCATTACCGTGTTGATACTAATAGTCATAAAGTTTGTTTGCAACTGATTGTCGTAAGGAAGTTCGGCAGGACTTCATTGGGTGGAGTGACTAGTGCGGGGTTTCCACAGCTATTATACCCAGCCATTTCTTTTAAATCCACTGAAGTATTTCTTTTACATGGAGTTTTGGCATGTCCCCTACGAATCATGAATACGTTGAAAAACCTGGATCTGCCATTGGTATCTTTATCTATAGGATACGGAATACATTTTCTAGAACCGGTGTATGTGTGCGTGATTCTGACGTATTGTGGGCAAAAACTAATGACGAACGGAGCCTTCATGGGCAATCCATGGGTAGAATGCTACACATTATTTCAAACATAAAAATCCCGGTTTCACTCCAACGGTGATGAGTTTCACCGAAACGTAACAGATGCCGTCCAACTTAGAGAGGGTCGGAGAGGTCAACCCTATCTTTTCTTCATTTCATCCTTTGCTTGACCACCCTTCCTTATGACTTTACTTTACTTTTTTTTATTAATATTTGGTTTGTTAAATGGCCAGTTATTGAGATAATACAATGGTTATGTTATTTTCAAATATAATTTTGTTTTCACTGATCACTACGTATGAGTACGTTATGGTGAATTATTTATATTATATAAAAAGTAGACGCTCGTAGTGTGCGCCCTCATGTATTTCAGGTATTTAACATGAAGAGTGATGCACCAACAAGTGAGAATGCCATGGCGTACTCGGTGTGCTCTTCTGTATTTCCATGTCCACAATCTCTGACAGTGCTACTAATAGTCGTAAACTGGTGTTACGAATGACGAGTGCAAATACTCGAACCCTGTTATATGGTGTATACACAGCCTGCGGCATCATAAATTGACGGCGGCGGCGGCAGAGAGCGTGTAGCAGTGGTCAGTGTGGTCAGTGTATTGACCACGGACCTGATGAGTTTGTGTAACGATAAGTGCATCGTAAAATGGACGGCATTTTGTCTCCAATGATTTATTTTACAACAGGCATTTTAAAGGTGATTTGAAAGAATATCAATTGCATCTACAGATGTAGTTGATGCTGTATTTGAAAGTGTCATGTGGCCAGTGTTCACGTCAAATGTTTCAGGTGTTCTATCTCTATAAGGTTAGGACCAGTGTGCATATATTTACACTACGCCAATATTAGGAAAATGTTAATGTAACAAACACTACACAAACACAATATGAAGATGTTTCTTCAAAGTCAGCATAACACAGAATGATCATACTAAACTTGAACAGTATCGATAGCAACTGCTGAATTATACACTGCAACGTATATACATATTATGCAACACATTTTATACATAGCACACAAACACCACAACTGGCGCTAGATGAGTGTCATATATTGATCTAGTCTTTCAAAAGACCTTATATCTAATAGTTTTTATTTCTATAATTACATAAACCACTCGTGTCAACGAGCAAGTACAATATTGTGACGGCCTCTAGCTCTAATAGACATAAGATCATTTAAAGGCCTTGAGATAGGCTAATATTGATCTTGAATCAGGCGCACTGAAAACAGCAACAAATAGACTTTTACTATTGCTGCAATATTGGTCTGTCATTATGCATTCGTTATTAATAAGGATGTTCAAAATGAACCATAAAGGGCTATGTGGAAAGTACACTTTAATTGGCAAAGTGCCCAAAACACATCGCTTTGGTGTCACCTCATACCTTATATTTGTGTAAAATGTTAACAAAATCAGTTTATCGGTAAACGCTATAGCTTGTCCAGAGACAAACACACATATATTCATATATGCATACATGTACATAGTACAAACGAAACACAAGACTTTCACTTTAGCTGCTGAAGCGACGCAACAAAGCAAAAATCAGGGGAGTCAGGATGCTCTAGTATGTACTTTATCATTTCATTCTATTGAAATGACCTAGCACAGATCTATCCAATCACTATTTAAGTATTTTCCCAAAATTGCTATAGCTTCATTTGTGAGTAATATCATCATGATGTTGATTTTGATTGGCTGAATTTTGTTACATTTGCATTATAGTTGATCATTTATTTGGTTTGATTTGGTTTATTCTACTAATTGTGAGATGGTATTATATTCAAAATAACTAACATATTAGCAGATGATGTACCTCACTTCTGCAGTCACCTTCACAAATACTAAACAAAATCTCCTATAGTCTCTACACATTCTAACGGGTGATTCAAACTCAACGAAAGCCAGCCAAATGCAATGAACAACGTCTGTCTGTATGCACGAGTGAAATACACAAAGCCAGCAGTAACAGAAATACATCCCCAATTTCCACAAAAGTAATTAATCAACTTGAATTGTAAATCTATATGCATGTAGTTCAAAGACAAATAACATTTTGAAAATGCGTTATTTTAGTTCACTGGTTCATTCTGACATAGCAATCCATTGAAAAAAAATCATTTAAAAGCGCTGCCTATGTTCTGGAATATCAATCAAAGAAGACCGGGTTGCTCAATTTCTTTGACCCCTTCAACCCTGACTTTAGTACAGATACACAGCTATCTGTGGGCATCTGAAAGAGCTCTGGGGCGACCAATTGACCACGCTTCCCACGGCGAAGTTATCGTTGGCAATGTTACTCCAGGCGCCCAGGTCGGCATCAGTGAGTCTCGGGTCGCTGTTGGGGCTGGATTCGATACACACACGTCCCTTGGGCTCACCGGGGCTATAGAACGTCCCCACGACGTCCCCGGCTAGCACGTCATACCTGTTGAGGGTAAAGTAGTAGGGGTAAGCACTCGGACATACACTACTCTTATTTCAAATGATTCAAATTTACTGTCTCTATTGCTGCTATGTTTCTGTGCTGTTCGCTCACCGCTCTGCCTCAGGGACATCAAATGTGATGAGGGTTTGCACCTTATCAGAGGTCACTTCATATCTGTTTTTGCCTATCAGTTCGTAGCCTGTATCCGTCCGCTGTCTCCACACTGACAAAAACACCACACCAGCTTCACTAGTAGCAAACTGAAAAAGATCACCAGAACAACCCATCATATTGTTTTAAAATGAAGAGCTATGGTATTGGTAGCTGCACCTATTAGAGGGAGAATTCACACTACTCACACTGCCACCAGCTATACAATTAAATTATAATCACCAGCATGCATTTTGTTTGTTTTAGCAAAAAAGATAATACGATGTAGATATAGATTCTTTTGAAAGACTACATCATAACGGAGATGCTATAACCTAGCTGTGTAGTCTTTAGGCGTTGTTCATCCTCTGTAATTATACGACAATTTGCGTACGGTCACAGCACTGCCTCCTTAAGCGAGGGGTACATTCCACCTTGCGGGCGTATTCGCCGCAAAGCGTGTTGAGGTCTGCGCTGTCTACGACGTTTTCCGCATCAATTGACAACAGTACAGTTGTGGGCACATCAGTACGGGCTCCGTGCGTTATAAGTGCGCCGGCACAGGGAATGATTTTAATCAGGTGGCAGTGCGATCAACATGCATCGAACGTGCATTGTACTTGCGTATACCTTACGTTTTACGCATGGTCTGATTACTGAAGCACGGTGTTCACATGTTATTGTACCGAGAACACACTGCTCCGTCACTGTGTCTTTGCCGACAACTTGTTTGCCGACAACTTGTGGCTAAAACCTCTGTGATTATACGGCGATTAGAGTAAAGCGAGGGGCACATTCCACCTTGCGGCAGTGGTCGCCGCAAGGCGTGTTGAGGTTTGCGGCGTCTACGACGTTTCCCGCATGCATTGACAAAAGTACAGTTGTGGTCACATACGCACGGGCCCCGTGCGTTATGAGTGCGTCGGGACAGGGAGTGTTTTTATTGAGGTGGCCGTGAGATCAACTTGCAGAGAACGTGCGATGTACTCGCGTGACCTTACGTTAAACGCAGATGATTTACCCGCACGTTGTCGGCACAGACACAGTACTGGGGCCGTGCGTTCCCTGCACCATGAACGTGCGGATCCCGTACTTTTGTAATCACACGGTGCGTAGGACGTAAGTTATACGCGAGTACATGCACATTCTATGCAAGTTGAGGGCACGGCCACCTCAATAAAAAAACATTCCCTGTGCCGACGCACTCATAACGCACTGAGCCCGTGTGTATGTGCCCACAACTGTACTTTTGTCAATGCATGCGGAAAATGCCGTAGACTCCGCAGACCTCAACACGCCTTGCGGCGACCACCGCCTCAAGGTGGAATGTGCCCCTCGCTTAACACTTCCGGATCTTAACAATCTATGTGCGCTTTTGGTTGTAGACTGGCTGTAGACAGCTCTTGAGGCGTAGTGTGCCCTAGCCTCACCTAGGCATTACTGTCATGTGTTTTAGGTATAAACAATTAGTTGAAATAACAAGATGGTTATGATTCCTAAGGTTTGCAACCTAAAGATATGATCAACAAAGACGACATTTTGACAAAGGTGGTTTGGCCCCGACCCAAACGCTATTGACTCTCCTTGGTGCTGTATATATTTGGAGAATTATGGTTCAATGTTTCTGTATATTAGTGTGGCAATGTAGTGTATTGTAAGTTGATATATTACTGTTGTTGGGTTAAGGTATCAGTCTATTTGGATTAGTTTGATTGGTAAATGATAGTCTGATACCCCTGTCTAGGACTTCACCTTCCACTGGAAGACGCGTCCGTCCGTCGTCGCCGCCACTCCGCGGTACAGGATGGCATTAGTGCCCGAGGTCTCTGTCAGGTCGTGCAGGGATCCCATGGCCATCATTGCAAGGTACACCTTTACAGTAGGGTCCGGGCTGGCAGGTTCGGCTCGAGTGAAGTCGGTCGTATCATACAGCTCACATGCTTCTGCCCGAAGCTGAAAGTTTAACAGTGCCTTGCTACTACTAATAAGGTTAGATAACTTGTTCTTATTATTGTTATTGCTTCTTGTCTACACGTTTAGTGAGCTACAAGAAGGAGAAACATACCCATTACTGGGAGATTTCTGCATCAAGTTGAAGGATTTACATTGCCATAATCTTAGTTAAAAACAACTTTAGATCAAGATTTGAAAATAATATCTTTGGTTCAAAACCTAGCTTATACACGTTGAGTTGATTGATGTATCATATTGGGGCAGATAAATATTCATCATAGATTGTTATTTAAGTTAAATACAAAACGAATCTGTCTAAGTTGTCAGTTAGTATCTATCAATTTAATTCAAATATCATTATTTATCAATCCTGTATATCTAATCTTCATAAAGTTAGTAACAATAAAATCATATCACAGGGACTGGTAAGGTCACTTAGGATGTTACAAAAATTCTATTTTATCTTGTTATTACTAAATTTTAGATACAAAAAAATCTAGTTGGGTAACGTAAAATTTTGTTATGAAGCAATTAGTGCAAATTTTACTACTTTACCTTGTTCACATAATGAATAAGAGAAAAACATTGCAATCATTGAAAATGTTATCGAATATCAAAATTCATATAATTATCGAATTAAAAAAAATCTTCACTTCTTTATTTAATGTGCATTTTGAGTTTGAAAACATACAATTTCCATAAACCTCTTGGCAATTGATACCGAAGCATTGATAATTCATAATCACAAAACATTACTTACACCCATGGTGTACGCCCGGCACCTCTTGTGCATCTTGCAAAACGAACCGCACTCGAGCACGGCACGTGCATTGTGAGTGGCTACGGGCGAGAAAGTTTCAGGGATTCCGGTGACCTCTATCTTCACAAACATGTATTCTCCATCTCCATTCACAGGTGTTACAAAAATCGTAAGAAGTAATACACAAAATATGGCATTCTTCACACTTAGCCTGTAATGTTGACAGCTAGAGTGCCACGCCATATGTGAACTTGTACTTCTTATCAGAAGACAGTATGTATATTGTATCAATTAGCGTAGTTGCGTATATCTAACTACAATGTAATTGTTATTAACACAGAGCTTCTGCAAACAGCTTTTAGAGAAGAATGTGGCACAAATGACACACAGGATATTGATAAGTTGCCGTTGTATAAGTGGTTATTGATGAGTACTACGGCATATTATGTCTACACCACGGGCCCCAGCATCATTAGATGGGGGTTGGTGTGTATTTATTGTACAAACACCATCCTTCCTCATATAATTTAAGACAGGGTAACTAACCATATAAAAACAAGTGAAGCCAGAGCATCCTTATGAAGTTGGCTTTATATATGCTCTAGTATATACACTTATCGCTTGACACTATTCAAATTAGATGACACAGCTCTATACCATCATAAGTTACGCATTGTCACCAAATTAACATATATGTAGCTTCATTTGTCAGTGACCTAATTCGGAAAATGTTTTTGATTGGCTGGATTTTGTTACGTTTGCATTATGATTGATTTTTTAAATTTATTTTACAATTGTAATTATATACACTATATGTTACATATGATCAGATAATATACAAGCCTTTTCAATCACCTTTAAAATACTAAACAACGTCTACCATACTCTTAAGGTACTGATTGTAATACAAACTTAACTAAATCAAGCTAATCAAAAATAACTTCCTGGTTAGATTACAGGCGAATGGAGTTATGGAAATTTTGTAAAATTATCTAAATTGTGCTTGCATGGGACTGTGCCAGCTTATTTCAATAGTGTAAATTGATAAAATGAATGCTAGACATTCTACAGTATAAATCCAGCCCAAAAAGGATGCTATGGCATCTTTGGTTTATGTTTGTTGGTTATCCTGTGTTACACTATTATAGTAAGAATGATGTTTGTATAGCAAATAAAGTATATATACCCCAACCCCAACCCCTTGCATTCTAACGATGCTGGGGCCCATGCCATAAACGGTTTGCTCTATATGTTGAAAAAAAAAGGTTAAGTGATCCCGTACACACCAGTTAAATTTCCGCATACGATTGATTTCTTTGTTTTATTCATTTGTTTAGCGCATTATATCTTTTTGTTCAAGACAATTGTCCATTGATCATTTGTTGGTCCGCCTCTAGGTCACGAACAATGCACTACCCACAACGATATCAATGTCACAGTCTGAAAAACACTGTCGATGCGTGTGTTTTGGGGGTGGGGGTGCTACCATTGTGCACAATATTATGATATACTTGGCATGTGGTAAACATCGATATGCGTAAAAGCAAAACGATAACAACTGAGCTGTTTTCAAGACACCAAAGTCATTACAATGTACGTCACGCATGGCAAATAATGTTAATATAAAGTTATGTAGTAATTAGATATATGAAATGAATAAGATTTAATCGTATATACTTCAGTGCTCTATTTGTCTATAGGAACATTTATGCAGAAATGATCACATATGCTACAGACAACCCATGACTCACATGCTGTAGAACCTGTATTAAGACCACTCATGAGACTGGCCTCAAGTGGTCTCAATAGAGAGGTGGTGTCGATAGAGAGGTTACATTGGCATCTGATGACGGTTTCGGATCATGGGAGGAGATGCTCTTACACTAGAGTTGGTCACTTTAAAGGGAAGGTCTTAATAGGAAGTTCTACTGTAATTGTCGACAGTGTTGCACGGGATCAATTAACGGTTGTTACATAATGCAAGGACGGACTTCCTGTAATGATTGTAAGGTTACACAGGCTAATCCATTAGATTCTACCAGATGTCAACGTGACTTAAAATCCATTAAGTCGTCATGCAGAGACGCTTTTAGTCTCCAAGATGTTAAAACTAGTGAAATGTAATGGAATACAGATAAGCCGTGATTGATGGCCTTGAAGAAACATTAGATTCTCTTCATACTCAATATCGTGGGTCTACCCTGTATGTACACAATCCAGTGTTAAAATCCCTGGGGGCAGTTGGGAGGGAGGGGGGGTCCCCCCTGAAAGATGGGTACGGGTGTGCCATTTCAAACTTCGAAACATAAAAACGTGACCCATGTCTAAACCTTGAGTCCTTGACGATGAAAAAGTGACCCATGCCTATACCTATCAAATAAAAACTACATAGTGTCACAGTTTTATAACAAAACATTCAAATAAATAATATCAGTATTAGCAATAAAGATTGTTATGATAAGGAACAATGTACATAAAATTTCAAATAATCTGCTTTGTCAAAAATCTCAAGATTAAGACCCATATCTACAGGGGAGGGGTGTGGGGTATACGACTTTGAAAGATGGGATATGAGACAGCCAACGTGCAAGATTTTTTTTTTATTTGCTGCAGTCTTGCTATCTGTCCTGAACTTCACCTTTCTTGAAATTTCTCTTTAAATAATGCACATTATATTTTATGTTTGTATCTATATCAAAGACAAGTAATATACATATTGAATTTATATCACACTAGTTTGATACATTATGGTGCAAAGAAAGCAACATCAAATGAAACCCAGTGACTAGTGGCTGTATTTGGGTGGAGTGTACTGATAGCCAGGCAAATGGACAGCCTATTCACCAGGACACCATGTAAACACTTTGAACTAAAATGTCTGTAGACTATATTTAGAGAATGCATATGTATTTTACACGCTTTGAATTTGATGATAAGTGGACTATTCAAATCATCTTACAATAAATGATTATACTTTATTTTTTTTAATACAAAAATAGTACATGGATCTAATTATAGCAGCATTCATGCTAAGCTGATATACATGTATACTATGAAAGCTAAAGTACAATAGAAAATTAGTATATGGCCTTTCGAACTGTTTAGAGTTGCTTTGGCAATAAATTTCAATACAAAATGAACATACTTAAGTCAGAAAAAAACGTATTTTTGGCTGCGCGGCCTTGAAAATTTTATATGAATTAGTAAATACAGAGTTCTGTTGATTTATCTTCAAAATTATTAAAAAGAAATATTAGCATGACATAGGAGAAAAACTCATTCAAAGTAGTTAAGGACCAGGAATACAACATCTGGGTCCATTCAAAATTAGATGTAAAAATGTGTATCTTATATAAGTGTTTACTTACTGTGCCTAGATCTAAAAAAACATTGTTTCTCATACCTAGTATGCTCTCCAAAAATGGCTATTATACATTTTCAGAATTATATGTGTGGTTTTCCCTTCCTTAAGTTTCAAAAAAGTTAAATCTTCAAAAATTGCTCTTTGTCATTCTTTTTACAGAGAATAGATGGCAGCACATATATTTAACTGACCAAGTGACACAACGCAAACTCCCACTTTGAACAGAATTTATGAATGAAAACGCCGTAGTATATTCTGTGATATGTAACAAGTATGCTCCTTTTTTATTCAATCAAAGCTCAACAAGTAAGAAGTATTACTACGCAATGTTTTCAACGGTTTGCACAATTTTACTACAGCCGTACTATATTTACGCAAAGTTCATTGATAGTGTGTAAAGTTAATTGGTTTAAACACTAAATGTCAGCACCAATTATAATATTGCCATGAAGCTTGTGACTTAAGGGTTATCATATTGGGTCGGGTGTAATATGAGAAATATCATATCTGTAGAGAATCCAACCCAATATGATAACCCTTTTCTCACACTCCACCCTCGAAATCATATCAGAAACATATTCATTTTATTCTTTAAACTCGAACTATGCATTTCAATGTCCAAATGCGGTATATGCAAATCAGCTTGCAGCATAAAAATGAACTCAATTCAAGTGATGGTTAAAGGGTCACAAACACGGTCTATGCATATAAGTAAAGTCATTTTACCCACACTTATGGGCCGCTACATCTGAGAGGGGTAGGTTATATTTTTAAATACATATTCTACTTCTGAAACTTTAGAAAAACTTTAAAAAAACAGATATTTTACTGCTAATGAAATAGAATAAAGCTGTGATGTAAAACAGAATTAAATAATGATTGCACCAAAAAATTGAAAATAAATGTTTTTGCCAAAGTCAAACAACCTGGCCCCCCTCTCAGATAATCAACTCGTCCAGCCATCTGAGAGGGGTACCTCTCAGATAATCAACTCGTCCAGCCATCTGAGAGGGGTAGGTAGTTTTTTAGAATGAATATTTTACTTCTGAATATTTTCAAAATAAACATTTTACTGCAAGTGAAGCACAATAAAGTTATGATGTAAAACGGCAAAACAATAATGTTTGTTCCACAAAGTTGAAAATAACTAGTTCTGCCAAAGACATACGACCTAACCCCCCTCAGATAATAATCCACTCGTCCTGTGATGAGGAATCATAGGAACTATTTGCTGATTAATGGAAGAGGATATGCAAATGAGGGAGTGCAAGGCTACATGATTTGACCAACAGACAATGCTGTGGAAATGATTTATTGTTTAATTTCAGTCATACGTGGGAGAAAAAGGTCATTATACTCGTGTGTGTCAGATATCAGATAATATCTCACCTCGTGTGGTTTGTTAACAGCAATCGTTCGCTGTGCTCACTTGTGCTGTTAACAAACCACACTTGGTGAGATATTATCTGATATCTGACACACACTCATGTAATATAATCTCAACTTTTTACAGCATCTGTTTGCGTTGTCTTTACTATATACGCCGCCATAAATTTTCTGGTCTTTCTCGGTGAAAAAGTTTTACAAAAGATAAATAGAATATCAACATATTCTCAAGAAATGATTATCAATGTTATGATATATTTTTTTGAAAATTTATCATGCACACGTAAATAAACAACATTTTTATATTTTTTTACAAAATGAGCTGCAATTGAATATAAGAGTGGCAAAAGGACGGCATTAGTGGCATTAGATGGCATTAAACTAATATTTAAATGCTAAAAATTCTAAACAACTCTCGTTTTTAAGGTGAATGTTCCGACACTTTTTGAAGTAGCGGATATTGTCAGATAGTGTCGCAGTTACATCAGCATTTCCAGTTTTTGCGCATCGATGTAATGAGATATTTGCAAGATTAAATATTTGAGCTCCAGAGGGTCCTCTCATACTTATTTAATATACATCAAAGCACCGACAATTCTTTTTACCTGCTTTATTATCCAAGGAGTCCTAAATATTTTTAGAATTCCTAAATTTCTACAGTCTTACACATTTCGACAATACAATGTCCTCTTCAGAAACTAAATTGTTTACAAACTATTTGACATATATATATATATATATATGGACAGTTATAATAATAAATTAGCTTTGATTGCATACGGTTAATATGTACAGAGTAGTATAGCAAATTAATTGGATACTTAGAGTTAGAAATAATAACAGATGGTTAAAATATACATGGCTTCATGCAAATCTTGATCTTTGTAGCACTTTAGGAATTTTTCAAAATATTTATGACTCGTTGAATGATAAAGCAGGTAGAAATAAATGTCAGTGCTTTGATGTACATTAAAAATGGATGAAATTAGAGTTGTTGAAAATGAATCCCATTTATCGTTGGGGGCCGTACTCTGCAACCTTCACCATTCATATTACTACATAAAATATAAAATGCAACCACATCTTTAACCACTTCAATAAAATCTCATTTTAACGTTTGAGATCTGTTTTATCAAATCATGTCCTGTTTCTGATCATATTTGTCGTGAGTCTGAACCCGATCTTTTGCATCTGTATCTTCATCTTAACATGTAATACATTGGCTTATTTAGGATTTTCTTGTTTTCTTGTTTGGCAAATATCGCTAAATAAGTTACAATTAAAGACAAAAGTATCTTCTTCGAGAATCCATTACAAAATCACATTTTCATGTAAAGTTTTAGTTAATATTAGATAATTATGTCAAACTCGAGCAGATGAATCTTCAACATGAAATGAAATTTGTGTATGTGAATCACACAAGTTGTCCGACGTTTGTGTTTGTCGATCCCAAAGTGGGAGATAGCCCAAGTGGGAGATGGAAGATTTTGCTACATATTTTTTAAGTGGCAACCAAATGCTGATTTTGTTTTGAGGGGTGGTGGTGGTGCTGAAATGATATCCAAGATGCTCACCGCTATGACGGTCAATAACGTTTTTGGTGATAACTAAATAACTAAATAGTTGTGATGACCATAAGAAAATTAAAACTGTTATTCCATCACTAAAACCACATGTAGAAAAATTGCTCAAGAGTCAAGTTGTTTACCAAGTGACTTGTCCACGCTACAAGGCGTGCTATGTCGGCCAGACTGACAGACATCTACAAACTCGACTCAAAGAGTACATCACCAGACCAGGACCCTTGAAGACACAGTTGAAGACTTGTGACACCAGACTCACTGACCAGGACATTGATATTCTACATCAGACTTCACGTGTGGAAAGCTTCTTATTGAGGTTGGAAGCTATGCGCATAAGTAAAGTAAGACCAGTGATAAATACAAAGCTAAGGATGACTACGGTATGTACGTAGGTACATCCACAAAGCCCTATGAAATAGACAGTCCCAATGGTTCCCCCTATGTTTATTACCATGCAATGAACATACACAAATTTAGTATTCATTAGGCTCAATTCTATTCTTTACTCCCCCGAATCTCTATACCAAGCAAACCGCTTTATATATAAAACACATTAGAATTCATTAGAATCAATATAAGAAATCAATGATGGCTGCGTTGGAATTTCGGAAAGAGGTACTTACATATGTATGTGGTTGGACAACACGAATGGCAATTAAAAGATTTTACGACTGACTATAGAGCATGCAGAAAGACGATTTTTTTTATTAACACTACATGCCTATCCATCAACGGTTTAACGAGGGTGCATTGAAACGTCAATAAGATGAACGTACATCTGATCACCACAAAACCAAATGGACAAGGAAAAGATGCACCCTAGCAAGAGACACGTCATCTTTAAAGTTCATCGATTATACATAAATCGCCATTGGATAAATTGTCTGCTACGTTCTTCGGAATCACAATCCGAAACTTGTGTGATATTGAAAAGTGGACAGACTGTTACTTTTCAAGAAGGATCGCGTGGATAGACATGGATCACGCTATAGCATTGAGGAGCTTTATGTTCCTGGTGCTGTGTGGCGCAGTTTGTGGTCAAGTTTATGGTCAAGTTTACGGTCCAGTTTATGGTAAGTGACAGTCAACATACATGAATGGAAAATATTAAATATCATAGAAAAGGTAAAATATTTGGCGAGAACTATTGGTCCACCGCCATGGTGGCGGCAGTGCATGAAAAGGTGTCTCGGTTCAAGCTCTATTATGTTTGGGGTACTTATCGTTCTCCGGTCTCACTGAGGAAAATTTGAGTCATCCGGAGACTTGTCCTCAGGACATAGGGGGATGCAGACTGGGGTTGAAAAAGGATCAGGAAGCCGTGTTGTACGGGGTTTGGAAAGATAAATGCAGTATTTGCAATTCTAGTTTTATGATATATACATAGACATAGCTGGAGACAGGTGTTATAACCCTAAGCTTCCATATAGCTATGGTAGAAATATGCTGGTAGAAAGATGTGAGAGAGAATGTTGGAAATGAATTTCCCAAACATTGGGAAACATATAGATCTATATATATATATAGTTAGTAAGATCTCTCAACATTTCATCTTCATGTTGTATTTTTAACCCAATGATCTCTAAGTTGAGAAGATAACTGACCAAGTATGTGTGCTAGGGGTACAGAGACAACGGTTCAGCCGTCTACCCCCTTTAACAGCCCGCTGCTTGGGCTGATGGTATCATTCTGGTCTCGCAACCTTGGGGTTGTGAGTTCATAAATATCCGCCACGGCCACTTGATATAGTTAAATTGAAGCTAAGAATTGTAAAACCTGTCTTCAGCTTTGTCTATCGTGGTGGAAATATCCTTGGTAGAAAAATGTGAGAGAGAATGTAGGAAATGAATCACTGGTGCGATTTTACCTACATCAGGCTGGGCCAAAATTATTGCTCAAGCAGACAAATTAAGCATTAAATTATCGTGTTGTTTACGCCTTATGATAGCTTTCCCACATAAACCAATATATGATATTACATTATATACAGGGTGAATCATTGTTTAGTGTAGTGCTGACAGTAAAAAAACTGCTTTTATAAAGTTGTTTACACCCCAGCTTAGTTAGGTTTGTGAGGAGGGTGACTCGCAATACAATGAAGTTCTAGACAATGATTGATGCCTTGGTTTAAAAGCATTATCGATATTTTCAGGAGCTGGAGCCACATATGGCCCAAGGGGCAACAATGGCACCAGGTCTGTTCTTATGATCTGTGCTTTTGATTTTTTTATTAATTATGCTGACAAATATTTTAAATAAACAAAAAATATAATTAGATATATTATATTATATCAAAAGTGATCAGAGAGCCCAGAGCCTAAAATAAGGTTACTCTTCTTAATCTGACAAATAATCCTGATGTATGATACAACTTAAGTGATGGGCACATTCCATCTTGAGGGCGTGTTCGCCTCAAGGCGTCTCGAGGTCTGCGGCGTAGCATACGGCGTTTTCCGCACGGACAACAAAGTACAGTTATGGGCAACATCCGCACGGGCTCCATACGTTATGGGTGCGTCGGCACTGGGAATGTTTTTATTGAGGTGGCGTGAATTCCACATGCATCAAACGGGCGTTGTACTCGCGTACAACTTACGTTATACGCACCGTGTGCTTTTAAAGTGCGCCATTTCTACGTGGGATGGCACAGAGAACGCACGGTGGCGCCAGTGCTGTATTTGTGCCGTCACCGTTCGTCTAAATCTGGGCGGTGATTATGCCAAGATTAGCGTAAGGTCTCCGCACTGCCTCCTCCTTCAGCCAGGGGCACATTCCGCCGCCAGGTGGGTCACAGCCCGTCTACTGCTAAAAACGCATAGAAAACGTGAGGATCCGTGGGTGTACAGTGCTGCAAACGTATTTTTTTCAAAGGCCGTGCGGTGGAGCAGGTTTGGCTAATGAGTAACAGATCATACAGTAGAACCTCGCTGTCAAGTGGTGCTCATTACAGAGGTGATCTCTTAATGCGGATTCACATTAGTTTATTTGGTCTCTTTTTAACTCCCTAGGCCGTGGAAAAGGTATTTTTTAGCGGTGGTCTCTGCAGAGAAGTGGCTCGAATTAGATGTTCTTCTTGTAGTGAGAATGATGGCGATTAGAATTGCAGAATAAACAAAGAGCAAACTTGTGGCCATATTAATAAACAAAACAAAGTAAAAATTTTTTTTTGAAAATTTTAATTCCC
>CM032668.1:13925713-13944104 GCA_019095985.1 Streblospio benedicti
GATCATCACTGGTGCGATTCTACCTACATCAGGTTGGGCCAAAAATGATTGCGCAAAGCCAAATTAAACTATTCATATGGTTTTTGAGTATTATGATGAATTTCCCACACAAGACCACGTGTGATATTACGGTGTGAATCAATTTTGACAAAAAATTGCTTTTATAAAAAGATTACATCCTGGTTTATTTTGGTTTGGACTTGCAATACCGTGTTGCTTCTACACAACGCTTATTGCTTTGCATTAAAAGTGTTCTTAACATTTTTTCAGCTGTTTCACACACAACTAAAAATAGGCCCACATATGCCCCAATGGATACAATGCCACCCGCTGCAGGTATGATTCTTCGATTGATTTTATTCATTAGTAATATATAGTTTACAAGCATTTTACATTTACAAATATATAAACAACTATATGATATTAGATCTAAAGGTGCTCAGGGAGCACAGTGTCGCTTGAACAACGTTGACACATGGCCAATAGAGATGTCCTGGCTCAAAGGTTTCTGATGTGTGAAACCAACCATGGCCCCCAGCATCATTGGATGGTGTGCGTGGCATTATGATCTACAAACACTATACCATACACGTTACTACTATCATATAGAAAGGTATATAATAATACCCACAGAGACGTTTGAGCCAGGACATCTGATTTTGGCTTGATTTACGCTCCATTATGTACTTTATCACTTCACATTGTTTAAATTAGCCGACACGGTCTTATGCATTTACAATAAATTTTTCACCAATATTCAATAGCTTCATTCTGCAGTACGTTAAGCAAGGAATTGTTTTTGATTGGCTGGATTAAGATTAAATTTAATGGGCCAGTTAAGTTTAGATTACCATAAAGACTGCGTCAGAAATGTTTACTATTTGTAAAGGTGACTGGTAGGGCCCATATATCAAATTGTAATTGCATAGGACTGTGTCAAATTATATCAATAACGTGTAGTAATAAAGTATGTGATATATATGGGGAGCTTGGCAATGGCGTATATTGCTGATTTTGTGGACCAATTTTCAAACATTTATACAAATTAAATGTAAGAATGCTATAAATATGTCAGAATGAAGTAGACAGTGTATCCTTCTAGCACAATCCCTTCAAGCAGCAATACTCTTTTGACAGACGAAATAGAATATGGAAATTTTGTGGACTAAATTAATGCACGTTATTACCTGCTAGGCATGTTACTATTTTTGTGGTATCTAGAGATACATGTAAAATCCATCTAACAGTACAAGTTGTATTGGTCTGCTCAGTGTATAACAGTGAAAGTTATGGTTTATTCATTTGCAATATTATGCTATTATGATTTCAACATTGATTTACATCACCCAACATAAAGAGATTTGTCCAACGCCGTGAGACAGTTGGAAAACCGTGCCACCGCTAGGCTTGCAACTTACTAGACACACATTAATAGCTAGCAGACTCGTACAAATACATTGTTATTCAATGATCGTAATGTCTCATTTCAGATATTGTAAGGGTGAAACTACTGGATACAAGTAAGTTATGGCCCTATACTATTCTTTAGATTATAGTTATGGGATCCATGGTCGTTGTCATGGGTGTCAAAAGCTATATCTATAGAAAGTCTTCAATAATTTTGTAAGTCATTTGAAAAAAGATATACTGAGCTGTCTCATCAAACACAAAATAAAGCCTTTGTTTCACTCGTGGGCAGTATTTTAATGTTTCTTTTCCATTCCCCTTATATAGAAGAGTATATATTACAATTGAATATTTACAGTAGAGAAAAAGTTGAAAAATACAAGATGCTAGTACATGCTTGAATGAATTCATCGTGTTGGTTACATGATAAGCTCAACATAATTCTTCTACCACAACACTAGATTTAAGCATTTACAGATTGTGACATGTTCATCATGAAAGTTTGGCGTCCGTTTCAAAGGACATACAAAGGATGTGCAACAGGACAATAAAGGTTCTTTCACACGTCCTTTGAGGAAAGAGCAGAAATAATGATTACAGGACTAGCACCCACAGGGACGCAATACACATACGTGTGAACGAAGATGTCTTGAACCGGGACGAATGGGACCACCAACTCCTCACGTGTACAACCCCATAATGCTAAGTCACTCGTACTGACATGCGCAGTGAGAGATTCTCATGATGGACATACACGTACAATGTGCATTGTACATGAATCTCCGAAATTAATTAACTGTAAATATCAAAGGTAAATCTGGTGTTGTGATGGAAGAATTATTTTGACTTTAAGATACTAGTAGGCCTATATCATGATTGTCATAAAACAAAAGTGACATAGCCTAATACGGCAAACGAATATGCATAGTAACATTAGTACACCAATTAACTGTTCTAGATTGTATCAAAGCATACATAGTGGCATATAGGCTACTGTTTGTAGTATTAGTGCGCGTTGGTGCCACCAGGCGGCGCTCCTTCATGACGGTCCGGGACAGCTGCCTCCACGCCCACAACGCACTCCGGCGCCAGCACGCCGACACGCCGTACCTCCAGTACACAGACTCACTCGCCGCCACGGTCAGTCCATCGCTAGTCGTCTTACTGGCTACTGATGTTTGCATCGCTTAAAGTCGTCTCACTGGCTTTTACATGATGTTTAATGTGCTCAGATAAAAATCCGACTGTATTCACGGAGACGATCGTGTCAAGTCGCATTTTGGTCCTTATGCCGAAAAATAATTTTTTCTGATTTTTTGCCTTCAATCAAAAAATAAAACATGCATTTTTAAACCAACTCTACACGCGGACCCCAAAATCATTTTTATGTAGTTGTAATATTTAAGTTTAGTACGTGACCTGACAAATTAAAAGGAAAATGAAATACCAAGCGGATAAAGATACATGAATTGTTGACCCCCGAATGTAAATGTACGACTGTAATCATGCATGCCGAATACATTTTGAAATAAAACATGTTTAAACCACCTCTAATCATTAGTAGTTGTATAGTTTAGTCAATTGTAATCTCTAATTAAATGACACTGAATTGTTGAATTGTTGCTGCTGCTGCTGCTGCTGCTGCTGCTGCTGCTGCTGCTGCTGCTGCTGCTGCTGCTGCTGCTGCTGCTGCTGCTGCTGCTGCTGCTCTCAAAGAGTTGCCTGATATGGGCGCACTGGCTGTAACAATAATGAAAATACAAGGAATAGGAACTAAGAGTCAATTTCCCACAAGCACGTTGCATGCTTTTTGTGTACTTTTAGGCTCGTAGCAGGGCGGAAGGACTGGCCAAGGTACTGGCAAGTGGTTCCACGGTGGACACGCTATCCACCGCAGGAGAAAATGTGCACATCAAGACGTATCCTACAAAGGAATATAACTATTATAGGCAATACAGAGGCCACTATTGTTCCCTGACGCCCGCATTTGCTGTGCTTGACTGGTAATTATGACTCACAGTGGTGTTTTTCAGGTCTAATGTTTGCTATTGTGTCCCAACTCTGGGGATTGTGGGGTATGCTCAATAATTATAAGAAACCAGGCATAGTTACAGTTTACATGCACAGTTGCGTTTTTCTACCTTCCATATTCAAATTGTATGTTCACATTTTGTCTCAAGTTATTGTAGCACTGTGTTGAGGACTCGTGCTGTCCAATTAGTGCATTGCTCTGCACATTGTTTATTGGCTGACATGCAATAATGACTGTGACTAGTCCACTAACTGGTTTTGCCTCTAACATTTTAGGTACAGTGAAGGCACAGGTTACAACTATGGCGTTGAAGCGATCGATAACAATAGGTTAAACTTCACACAGGTATATGAATATTTTGAAAGACTTGAGTCAGATGAGATTTGAAATGCTAATAATAGTTTCATGATACTAAACTACACACACTATGGCGTACGGTAGCACATCAAATTAGGCCACATCTATCATGAAACAATTTCTCATGATCCGAAAACCCCACAAAGAGACTAGCATGAGATCACACCTCCTTTAAAACTGCTGAAGCCTAGTCACTAGGTGGGTTTAATTGAGAAGTTCTGCTTAGTCATAAACGTCGATACAATGCTGGCTTGAAGCCATAACCGCTATTGCAAAAAAAAATGTTTGTGAACTATGTTTTATGAAGTGTTCTTAAAATCAGCGTGTGTGATTTTCGCGTCAAATTGGCACCAATATCGTCCCAGGTTGTATGGAGAGGGACGACGGAAGTGGGCTGTGGCTTTGCCACTTTTGCCAAGAACAACCAGCGAACAGTGATCACCGTGGCCCACTACAACCCAGCGGGGAACACGCCCAATGCCTACATGGCGAACGTCAAACTTCCGCAGTATCTTGTTGTGCCACGCAAAGAATCAGGTAGCCTACAAACACTGAAGGTTTTTCCATTTTAAAAATGATTATCTTTTTCAACATATAATGGCATTGTTGTAAAACTTCCCTCATTTAGTGCACTAGCATTCGCAGACACCAGGATGTAGTGTTTCAACCTTTCGTAACTTGTCTCACCAGAAAATCACATTACTGGTTTTTGGCATATCTGCCGTCAATCGTGCAAAAACTCTGATATCCTTCAAGTAGATCCCACCCCCTTTCCATGCACACAAGTACTCTTGGACCCACAAGAAGTGGAATAACAGAAACTTGTCACCAACCCTCACCCCCATTGGAAACTACATTCCACTGTTGTCAAGTAAGACCAAATGCACACCATCCCTGACACAGCTCTTGGGAGAAGAGCGAAAGTCTTGCCATCAACAAAATAACATATTCCAATAGGTAACTACTTAGTTGATCATCCCTAATATCCTTAAATTTTCGTGCACAGAAGAACCGTGTGTGTATTTGATGCAGAATGCCGATTTTCCATCAAGCATGAGAGCAGTGAAGGGAAGGCGACAAATTGCAGTAGTTTGAGTGAATACACCAGCCTGTCGACAGTGGATGATTGCATAGATAGAGCCTTCCAGGTACGGTTGTGTTCCTGCTTATGGCATATACAGAGTAATACACCAGTCTGTTGATGATAGATGCTTGCATTAGGTAGAGCCTTTCAGGTATTTTGTGTATAATTATATAAATGACTGGCACCATGCTCAAAAATATTATTTCCTATATATGCCAGAAAGGAGGTTTAAGTGGGGTGGGATGTGTGTTACGGGTAAATATGAAACTATGACAAAGCCAGCCCAAAGTCTGCAATGGATGCTGAACAGCATACTTAAGTCAGAATCTGAAATTGCTAGTATTTGGTTAAACCCCTTCAAATGTCTTTCTTGATTTTTTCAAGTTCATCTCACACAGGTACGCCTACATGTATGTAAAATCTACATCCAATAGCAGTTGTCTTCGAGTGGATTCGTCATTTCCCTTTGCTTAACTAAAATGTTTTGGACCCTATTTATATAATTCATGTTATTGCATCGCTTCAACAGCTGACACAAAGCCTTGTATTTGTTTCGTCTCAATGTGGGGTGCGTGCGTGCGTGAGTGCATGTGTGTACATACATGTATGTCTCTGGACAGATAAACATAGAATGAAATATATTTGTACCTCAGTCCAAAGGAAATGCCTTCAACTGGAACGAAGCGACTAAAACCTGTGGTGTAAAACACTGCGCTGACGTAGACCACTTAGAGCTGGGTGCTGGTAGCGGCCAAGACGTTTATGCTCTTCAATGTCCCAAAGGTAACCCCTTTTTTTAAATGTTCAATGATGAACTATATGGAGTAAAAACTTTTTCATAGACGGGTTGTGTGAACATTAATTTGTAAAATAAAACCATGTCATCGGCGTAAAGAGAATATTTGATTCAGCATTACCAAATTTCATTGAAGGACAATTTTCTCTTCAGTGGACAACTAAATCATTTCTATAAAGACTGAATAAAGACGGTGAAAGCCACTCCCCTTGATGTACACCAGATGTAATGGTATAGAGGGCCTAACTGATTTAGCTAGTTGTATACATGGTTCTGTTTTGTTTAAAAAAGTTTTTGACAGACCCGTAGGCCTACATTTTCCCATCAATATTACGTTGATTCAGAGCCACATCATAACGTGTTTTCCTTCCAGCAGATGACTTTTTTCATTTTTGGTGCATAAGAAGAATATCATATGGCCATGAAAATTTGAATTTATGAATTTGAGGAGAAAATATCAGGAATGAATCAGAATCAATATATCCACCAAAAAAATATTTGTGTAGCCATACAATAGTACTATTTGAATAACAGATAATAATCAATGTCACTTTCAAACCCAATAATCAAAATTTGCTGCTTGGTTGGCTTATTGATTTTTCTTGCTAGCTTAAGTGCATTGAATATCAGTAAAAATGTCATAAATGGGCTTCTAGAAAGCACAATTTAATTGGCAGAGTGCCCAAAATCAAATCACTTTGGTGTCGCCTCATACCTCATAGTCGTGTTGGCTTTGAATGAAATCGGTGCAACGGTTAAAGCTCTAGCTTTTCTGGAGACATACATGTATATACATAGTTAGTTAGTTAGTTAGTTAGTTAGTTAGTTAGTTAGTTAGTTAGTTAGTTAGTTAGTTAGTTAGTTAGTTAGTTAGTTAGTTAGTTAGTTAGTTAGTTAGTTAGTTAGTTAGTTAGTTAGTTAGTTAGTTGCAAACGAACAAAACACAATGCTTGCTTCAGCGGCTGAGCTGAAGCGATGCAATAAAAGATCTGCACACATACATACATACTCCCAAAGGAGCAGACCATGACACGGCTAAGTAGAAAGACACATAACCAGCTAGGAGTGCACCATTCCCATTTGAACCAGCCACCCCACCCAATATTTGAGGTCAGAACACCCAGGAGCCACCTCAAATGATACTAAGATTCTGGCGTCTTCATGAGCATCTGGAACTACCATGGTCTATGTGAAATTGGGGGATTACTCAAATAAAGCCAGCACGCAGTCACTATACCCACCACTAGCCTCTCAGCTTCCGCAAAGTAAAGCAAAAATACTCCTACTATATGTTAAAAATAATGTACAACTGTACATTTGCCCTGGTTATATTTTGGGGCAGTGGTTGGTTATATTTTGCGTCAGATGGGCCATTTTAGCGTTGGTTGTGTTTTGCGGTCTAACATACGTATCTAGGGCGACCAAACTATTGACATTTGCAGTTATTATCATGATATAAGAAGAACTTAATGTTTCATATCATGACGTTTGTGATTGTGATATTAAGAAAACGGATTTAATATAGTAAAATCTAGTCATTGCGAAATGCATACTTTGAATAGGTGGATTCAGAGCAAAGTAAGGTATCTTGAAAAGTTGGTTTGGTTGTGCGTCTTCCATACTTTCAGAGTGCTTTATTAGTACATGAGCCAATGCAAATTTTGGTACCACCAGAAGACGAAAGATTTCCCATACCATTGGAAAGCTTAGAATCTCAGCTTTCCAATGGTACATGTATTATGAAATCTTTCCCGCCCTCTGATGGTACCAAATCTAAAAAATACGGCCGTTGGCCCATGCACTATCATGTTGTTTAGTGATAACTTAGAACGTCACTTGCTCCCGTGAAGTGACATATTAATCATTACTTCAACAGTAGTAATGAAAAGGGAAGTGAGTTACAATAATATCAATTCCAATAAGCGTATTGAATGTTGCTTTGCAGAATGTCGATTTAATTTCAAACATGGCAGAGATGAAGGAAAACGCACAAGCTGTTTTGCTTTAAAAACGTACACTCATGTATCTAGCTTAGATGACTGCATGAAGTTTGCATTTGAGGTATTATTTACTGCTAAATTGTTAGGTTTTGTGGCTATGACAGTTTATAACTTTTTTTCTAGCATTATTCACATTTGTTTGATTTATGGTAGAAGACAACCGTGTAGCTCTGCATATCAAATAATTGCACTCACGAAAATTTGTGTGTCTATAGGCGGGGGGGGGGGGATAATAAATACTGCAACATTATCTAAATAAGGAGAGGGGAAACGTCCTCAACTGTTTTGGGTATGTGTTGATGAATCTATCTATCAAGATCAAAATATCAATAACGGTAATACCTAACATTCTAGCGGGGGTTGGGGCAGCGAAAGAGTGCAAATGCATGTACATTTTATTTGATCATATTCATTCGCTGTATTTCTGAATAAGGAGAAGGGGAACGCCTTCAACTGGAAAGAAACCGCACTCAGAGAAGGAGAGTGTGAAGTAAAGCTGTGTGCCGAGGTTACCACCTTACAGCTTACGCCTGGAAGCCATGACATTTATGCTTTAGATTGTCCTAAAGGTGAATCAGCTTTCATTTTGTATTATTCAAAGATGTATGTTATATTTAAGTATATGTTCTAAATCAGGTGTGGTGGTAGCGAAAACATCTATACCATCGGCAGATCCAGGCTTTCAGAAAAAGGGCATCATGGGTTTCATACGCGGAATCGATAGTGAAAATGCCAAAAACCCTATGAAAATAAAGTATTTTGGTGGGAAAAGGGGGCACGTACCCCCTGTGTCCATCCCCCTCCCTGGATCTGCCTATGTATGCTTTGATTTTTATGTGAAATATGCACTGGTGATTACACTACAATGAGTAAATAGAGTGCGATATTCTGATGTCAGCGTTGTATATAGAATATATGTAGACCTATTATGACAATCCCATTTTTTGTAGAATCCCGATTTGTCATTAAGTATGTGGCTAGTCAAAGAAAGAAGTCAGACTGTGAGAACGTCGTGACCTACCACGGCGTTACAGTTCAAGAGTGTAACCGACGAGCAATTCAGGTTCATTGTGTTTCCTCTTTATCTACCTATGGGTAATGATTATTTCCAAATGTATGCGCTCAGTATGCAGAGATGATGTCTATGGTATATGATTATTATCAAGTAAGTTGACAGGTATGATTTTTACAGGCTCGTTTTCTTACTCCATCAACGAAAAGTAGCATATGTTATATCTCTAACCAGTAGCACTTTGCCCAATCTTATTTAGGGAACGATCCTTAATAACGATACCGGGGGGTGGGGGTGGTCGTCCATTTTTTGGGCGCGAAGACACAGTTAACCGACCCCCCCATCAAAATTTTTCAAAAGTTGAGTGACCCCCACCCCACCCACTAAAGAAAAAGTCCTCTATATAGTCATTGCATTGCTAAAAGAAAAAAGCGAATCAGAATAGTTGAACGACCCCACCTTTTTGTATTTTGGACGACCCTCCCGGTATCATTATTTATGATCGTTCCCTTACGTACAACACGCAATAGTTGATTTGGATTCAGAATACACCTTGTCAGTCAATCATATGTATGAGACTGCCTGATTGCTCCACCACATATTCGGTATTAAACTTTTAGAAATAAAATGCACGATGACATGTACAGTGCACATGTACCAATAGCAGGTTCCTATATTAAGAATTCTTGCAATGTCTTCACCATGTTTTCACTGACAATGAGGCAGAGCATAGAGCACTCACCTACTTCATTCATATATATGGGTCATGAGCACTATTCAATCACAAGCTAATTTCAAATCAGGTACTGGGTAATGCGTTTAACTGGCGTCGTGGGGCGTGTCAGATACGATGGTGCGATGTCAACATCCCAAGTGTTGAACCAGCCAACTTAAAAGTGGTCGACTTGGCAGAAAGTGAAGGTTATGATATCTACTCGCTGCAGGAGGATAGAGGTACACTACTGTATACACACAAATTTAAATTTAACTATCCATTCCGTACTTGTCATAAAGCCCATTTCTGACTTCAAACTGGACGTTCACTTAGTCTTTCAAAAGACCTGACTTTGTTAATGGTATTAAACCCCGTGATCGTATCTTATTGTATATCTGAATCTTGGCCTGGTAGGCAAGTGGGAATGTGCAAGCTGCTGGTGGTGACTATTAAAGAGCAGGCAGTGCTGAGAGATGAACATGAATCATGTATTTAGCATTAAATGTCTATACCATTGGCTGCCTTCTGTCAGTATGTTGAAAAGAGAACAGGGCTCAATCTGTTTCTGCTGTATTCTGCTTTTTTTCTAGAATGATGCATATTCTGCTCTTCGCGTTGTGAAAGGTGTTTCAGAGACCTGTGACATGTGCCAAGAAGCAGAAGTCTGCAATAAGGGAACGATCATAAATAACGATAACGGAGGGGGGCGGATGTCATCCATTTTTGGGGCTCGAAGTTAACCGAATCCCCCATCAACATTTTAAAAAGTTGAGTGACCCCCCCTCCCCCGCTAAAGCAAAATTCTTCTACGTAGTGATTGCATTTTTGGACAATTGCTAAAAGAAAATATTTGAAAAAAAATACTGTAGCGTAGTAAAAAAAAGTTCAGCGACTCTCCCGTCCCCCCAAAAAAAAAAAAAAAAAAAAAAAAAAAAAGTGGGTGGGGGGATCATAAAAGTTAGACGACCCCCCACCTTTTTGGACTCACCACCACCACCACCCCAGCACGGTATCATTATTTATGATCGTTCCCTTACCACACATAAGTACACGTGTAGAACTAATATCTCTCGTAAATGCAAAACTGTTATTAAATTACGCACTACTTTTATTGTGACTGGCACAGAATGGATGTGTTGCCCTTAAATGACTGGATTTCAAAGGAATTTATTTTAATTTCAGATTGGACATGTAATTTTGGTTCTGGCAATTGTAAAGCACGATGTAACTGTAACAATACTTTGGAGGTATGTGACCCTGAGACTGGTGCTTGCCCACAATCTGGCTGTAAAACAGGTCTTCCCAAAGGTTACAATTGGGGAGGTCCAGGCTGTCAGATAGGTATGGCTGAGTGGTGATACATTTATATATGGTAGTTAAATATGCACTCTACATGTATATCTGTTAGAATGTGCTGCCACTCTAGATCTGTCAGTCCGATGGGATTAATGTAAAAACTATGAATATTTATTCTATATCGTAGGTAATGTAATCTACGGGAAACCAGCCAGACAAGCAGGCGTCTATGTAGCATATAGATATGGAAAAATATATACAGGCCCTCCTAGACTGGCTGTGGATGGCAATACCAACTCATATTGGTATGCAGGCTCATGCACTCATACATCGCCCGGATACAAAGGCGTGGCCTGGTGGCAAGCAGATCTGCAATCTGATCATGTCATATACAACGTGACATTATTCAATAGACTATGTAAGTGAATTGTTTGTCGTTTTCGTCATTGTCATTGTCGTCGCCATCATCGTCGTAACTCATCTGCAGCTTCGGCGGCCTAGATCTCATATTGTACAAACAAGCCTGATTTATATTTTCTAGATAACAGTTATCGCACCAACAAAATGAGCATATATGTAGACCTCGAAGACATTGATACTAGGGGTCGCCACCAGAAATGTGCCACTCTCACAACTGCAATACCCTTTGGAGGGCGTAAAACATTTGTATGTCCAAGGCCGCTGGTGGGAAGATACATCAAAATCATCAAAGAACGAGGCTTAGGTTACAACGATAATATGATCACCATATGCGAAATTGTTGCTATGGGACACAAAGTAATATTACCAGGTAGAGTACCAGCTAATCTACTTTGTAGATCTATATAAAATGCAAGGTTCGTTTGTATGTTTGTGTATATGTATTTATAATCTTTATATAGTATGTCTTTCAGCTAGACTATAGATTTACTTTACATCATGATAATGGAATGTTAAATTTCCTTACATTTTTATGTTTCACTCGTCCACATTGTAACCGAAAATGAAATATTATAGTAATGGATAAGAACTTGTCTTATTATTGTTTAGCATCAATCTGTAATTGTATTTTAATTGAATTCCCACTCGTAATTGTAATTGTGTTCAAAATCTTATCTGTAATTGTAATTGCAATTATATTTGAACCAAAAATTCATGCCATACTTGTAATTACAATTGTAACTGACGCTGAAAATACAGTAATAATAAAATATACTGGTCGTGAAGCTGGTGTATGACTAGCAAGAAATCATGCCGTTTATTGTTATGGTGTTTTTTATTGTTAGATATTTCAAAGAGTGTGCCTTCCTATCCCTATCCTGTTTATTCACCGTATATACCAGGTAATTGAATTAAAGTTTGTTTTGATTTGTTTTTCAAAATAGCTTATACAAATGATATTCAAGTGCGGTCTGTCATGAGGGGGGTGACACAGGATAGTGGAACATGGAACATGGGGTAGAAAAAATAGTGGAACATGGAACATGGGGTCAAAAAAATAGTGGAACATGGAACATAGGGGTAAAAAAATAGTGGAACATGGAACATAGGAAGTCATAGTGGAACATGGAACATGACAATTCCCTCAATTCTTTCCGCACTTTTGTTGCGATGTTTCGGTGTTTTGACTCAATTTTACACTACTTTTGTTAAATAGCAGAGGTTTTGAACGCACAATAAGGACCACATTGTATTGCAGTGTCGGTCAATATGATATCCTACACTTCATAATCGTGGCAATCCTCCAGTCAATGTTCTACAGCATCTACCTAATGTGCTTCTTTGGCTGAGTGAATAGGCAGTTAGACTCGTGACCAGAAGGTCGTGGGTTCACTTGCCAGTCGGCTCTGTTTGTGGGTGTTGAGCAAACTCATACCTAAATAGTTGCACACAAGTCTGTGGCACCCACAAAGTTAATTAGCTACAGCTCATTGGGTTGAAAGAGTAAGTGAGCGATTGTGTGAGTAATTAGTATAAGTGTGCCAATGACCTGGTGTAAAATGTAAAGTCGTGAGAGCAAGACTTGGATCACAACTATGAACCACCACATTTACATTTATATCTACCTGACTAAAACCTCTAATATAAAAGTTTGCAACAGTTACCTTTTCCTCAACATTTTTACACTGCCCAAATTGGCACATATACACTCCAGTACTGCGTGTGAATGCTCAGTAAGTCCTCGTAGACAGTTGCACCCCCTACTCCATGGCTTTAATAGGACAATTTCACAGTATCCATATTTATAATGGCTTTGCACAAAGGATCTGGGCTGGGTGGTAGAATAATGCTTTGAAGGTTCAGACTCATCCTCAATGTGTTTAAAAAGATGTATATGTTTGAAATTACAGAAGTTTTATATAATAAAAATTGATGCAGAAAATGGCTCAGATTGCACATGTGAGCACACAAAATTTCAAAATTTCCCTGGGGGAGCATGCCCCCAGACCCCCCTACCATAGCACATTTATCACCATTGTTTGCGCTTCTTAACCCTCCCCTCACTCACAACCTGGGGGGCCCATAAATGGATATTGACAAAATTGTTGACAGATTTCAGTCTACATATCCATAATGTGGAACTGAACAGTGATTTACAAAGATCAATTGTGTCACTTAATATGAAGCAAAATCCGTGTTTTTGTTTCGTTCCATGAGCTCTACATAGGCTGAAAGCTATCTCTTCGTATATCCTCCTATATCCTCCCCTCCCCCACCCGTCTTCCCAGTTGCTATATGCTCCCTCGCAAATGTGAACCCATCCTTACAAAAAGCTTCTTACGCCCTTGGTTATGATAAAAGAAATCACTAAAGTGTCATCAATACAAGAAACATCGATCATCGCTGAAAGTGATACTGGTAGTACAGATGTAGAGGCTTCTGGCTTCTGGTGATTTCTCTGGTACCTAACAAGTACTGCTACATCAGATAAGAATGTCAAAAAGGTTAGAAAATAGTTCTCTATACTTCCACACAGCCACACGAATGTTCATTTATGCATCAAAGAATTAACACTAATCAATTATTGAATACATTTTGTCATATATTTTTATCCGCTTGTTTTTTCTTCTTTTCCTATTTAGAAGTTATAACCCTATATCTTGCCTTTATCAGGACTGAAGATTATTTGATTTGGTTAAATTTTAGGACTTCCATAGAAAATATTTGATTCGGGTACACATATAATAAAGAATTCCTGATAAATGTGATCAAAATTGTTTTCTTGGTATCATTTTCATAGTGGAACATGGAACATGAGAAATTATAGTGGAACATGGAACATAGGGGCAAAAAGATAGTGGAACATGGAACATAGTGGTAAAAAAATAGTGGAACATGGAACTCAGGACCCCTGTGTCACCCCCCTCATTCAAGTGCGGTCTGTCATCATTCACATTGTGAAGCATTACTACTGAAAAGACAGCCCCATTTGCCGCTGCTTGCACATACATTCATTCAATAGCCGTATAGATGATTTTCCCCATCCCACCCCTCCCATTTCATTGTGCTCTTCATCTTGGTTAGTGTAAAAGCTATTCTTTTACTTTTAGCATGTAAGTATGGAAGTGACGCTCGATGTACACGGCCATGCAATTGTGAGGACCCGACTGAGACATGTGACCCTGAGACTGGCGCTTGCCCACAATCTGGCTGTAAAGCAGGTCTTCCCAAAGGTTACGATTGGGGAGGTCCAGGCTGCCAGATAGGTAAGGCTGAGTGATAGTTATATGGGTCTAGGGGTAGGGGGTTCTGAAGAATTAGATATTAATGTAACTACGTGTACTTCTGCTTTATATAGTGAACAAACTGGACATATAACATTTCATCCATATATTAGAACACGGTATGCATATTAGCAAACTCATCTCAGACAGGCATGCACTGGTGTTAATCATTAGCTTCTTCTGGTGTTTCCATGTTATCATAAACGTATCCTTACAAAAACATGCATATACTAATCACCATAGAATATTACAGGACATCGTGATCGGCTTTTATAGTTAATTATCGACATATATGAAACGCTTATAAGTAGTTTCACCATGTAACCACCATTTTGCATCCACGTGCATTTTAATGTACATTAATAATCTTTCGGTCATTATTTTTTCAAAATGCGTCAGCTTAGATAGGTCAATGTCAAAATTCGTGTAATAATTTTTGAAATGGTATTTAATTGAGCTATAGACGTTTGTGATGTTTTAGTTTAATAAAACCAACAATCCCTTTGAATTTTTTAAATTCATGTATTTGTTCAAAGTAGTAAAGTTTCAGCCATACAATCATGCTTCAGTTCAATTGGTTATTGCAAGCACATTCACGAAAAGCACAATCTATTGAAACAAACAAAAAATCTTGCACATTTGCATTATTTTGTTTTTAATCAAATAAATTAAAAAAAAATACTCCACAGGAAACGTTGCCTACGGGAAGCCAGCCAAACAAAAAGGTCTTTGGATGCAAATGTTCGGCTACGTACTAGTAAGGGCCGTTGCTGCACTTGCCGTTGATGGGAACACCAATCCCAGTCTGGCCGCTGGCTCCTGCCAACATACTATTGGTGGGAGGGCGTGGTGGCAAGTGGACCTGGAATCTGAGCACATTGTATTAAGTGTCACCATCTTCAACCGAGACCGTAATTACCCAACTTGTTTTTTTCCATAGTGGAAGCTAAATTTATAGAGCTCAGTGAATATTGAGCTTTATGTCTCTATCGTGTGTTGTTGCTTTCAGTTACTTGAGAGAATTGGAATCAGAGGGTTTACTGCCAAATGTATGACATGCACTTAAATGAAATTTTGTCAGTATACGTTCAGAAACCTGGTACTGTTGCACTGTAACACGATAATGATGATTGTAAGGTAATCTTGGACGATGATCTTGATGATATGATACGATGTGCGATATTATAGTGCGATATAATAGTACGATATAATTACCCTCATGCATCGCCTTCGCGCTGCACACTCGGGTGGATCAGCTGCCAAACACATGCAATGAAAATTTTAGTATCAACCATGAGGTGCGTTTTCTTTATATGGCGTGTGGAATTATAGGATAACGATGGGACAGCGGGCTTATGCGTAAAACTACTTTACCGATGTTAGTGTATTTTCTTTTAATTTAGGAAAGAGCTATTTGGAAAACTAGTGAAAACATCTACCAAACCTTCACGAATATTAGAACATATTTCTGTACATTTACCCCGGACATTTACTGACAAAATTTTATTCAACCTCATTCTTCAATACTTTTGGATATAATCACCTAAATCTCTAAAATACCTGAAATCAACAATAAAACCTCCAATTATATTGCCAGATAAACGTGGTAGTTGTTCATTGCTCTTTTTTTCTACTTGCCAGCCAATGTCAATTGTGTCGGTCTACTAGAAAGTACTACTATTTTCATTCCAGAGCACTCTGATCGTACAAACAACATGGACATATATGTCGATCTCTCAGAATGGGATTCTCCCGTACCGAAACAACTATGCGCCACAATATCATCTCCTGTACCAGGATCTGGGAAACGTAAATTTGTATGTTCACAACCCTTAAGGGGGAGATACGTCTTACTACAAAAACAAAAAAATCTTCTTAGACGTCGGTATACTGACATCATACAGGTCTGTGAAGTCGTCGTAACTGGCTATAAGGCTTCAGGTACACATTTTGTTACGAGACATTCTACAGCTCCGTTATAAACATTGTCTTCTTCTGCCGCATAGTCGTTGTGTATGCCACATGCATTGTATTTTGTAATTTAATTGTAAAACAACAAACATTTAATTGTCTACAATTTTCAGCATGCTATGGCAATGAACCTGGTTGTGAACGGCCATGTAATTGCGAGGACCCGTATGAGCAATGTGACCGTGAGACAGGAGAATGCTTTGTGTCTGGCTGTAAGGAAGGGAAGCCTAACATGGCGGGCACTAGCCTTGTGGACTACGACTGGCACGGACCGGGCTGTCAGATAGGTAGGTAGAAGCTACTCCAACATGTTATTTCTGGTGCCATTGTATATTATGTCTAAATATAGTATCAATTGAACTTCGTGTAGAATTATTTGTCAATAGATTCTGAGCAAATAAGGGTTAACATGAGAATTTGCGTTAAGTCCATCATCTTTGTCAACCATTATCTCTTCACCACAAGACAGATGATAAGTCAAAATGCTACCCCCCCCCCCCCTTTTTTTTTTGTTAGAGTGGCCACGCCGCGTAAATTTTTATGCAAAAAAATGACAGAGTCCGTAAAAAAGATGAAAAATTTGGAAAATTAACACTTTCATTGTCGAATAGGTCGACGGCGCCGGATGGCTCAGATGCGTCGCGCAGCGGACTCTTGGGATGCGAACATAGGCTCCGTGCTACCTCCGCATCAACGCCGCGAGCAAAAATTGCGCGCCGTCCCTCCACTTCTCTGGAGAAGTCTCCACTTCTCTGGAGAAGTGGATTTTTCACGCCGTGTAACAACTCCGCGCGGATGGGGATTATTGATAAGATTTCCTTTGATCTTTTTGAGTTCGCTGGTCGCCGCGCGAAGCCGTATTAGGCCCCTACGGACCCCGTCTGCTTCCGTCCGACGTAAAATGAACGTCGTTCAGCACCGCTGTACGCCGGTGTACGTCGCAAGACCTATCCGCGCTAAGAATAGTGGCCACTCTGTCTCCTTCCGTGGTCACACCGCAGTCGACGTCTGTTGGTGCCCTATGGTACATATTTCGAGGGGTTACACCGCGGCGTCCGCCAGGAATGGACATTTTTTCTCAATTTCTAAATTTTAGCCCTTGGACGGTGCTGGACAGTGTCGGGACCGCGGACTCCGTCCATTGACGCTCACTCTAATAGGGGGGGGTACCAGCGCAATGATAATACTTTGTCAATAACACGCCATATAATGTCATAATACACAAGTGGAAATTTAAATTAAAAGCTAAAACCCACGGTATACCAGTATACATGGTATTTAATTTAATGATAATTAAGATGAGATGCAATAATAAAATTTTCAATAATTTTAACAAATTTTCGGCATGTTCTGCCTTCATCAAGTTATAAATGAAAACAATATACAAAACAACGTTCTACGTAGAACGTAACACACGTAAAAAATATGTAAAAAATACGTAAAAAATACGTAAAAATATGTACGTGAAACGTCAGACGTATTGTGTATACGTTTAACTTAAACCCATAGTTAACAAGATAGATTATCATTATAATACAATAGTATTATAATTAAAACTCAACAAGATGATAAAATACTGCTACATATCAACCAATAATAAGACAACATGATGAAAATACATTACATATCTGGGGTAACAAAAACAGAATTATAATCCGTATTCATTCCTCTGCCTAAAAAACATCCTAATCTACCAATCATTTTTTGTTCTTTTAACTTTCTACTTATTAAACCTCTCTCTAATAATAACCCACAAACCTCCATATCTTCCACCCCCCTATGTCTATCAGAATTGAAATGTCTAGCTACCTCCTTATCAGCCTTATCCCCTTACATCTTTCAAGTGTTCTCTAAATCTATCACCCAGTCTACGTCCTGATTCTCCAACAATAAGTTCCCCACATTTCTTACAAATAATACAATATACTAACCCTTTTGTTTCACATGTAAACGATGATCTAGGACTAAAATGGCCTCTAGGTCCCACTACCATGTCCTCCTTAGAGACATGTCTACA
>CM032668.1:13944204-13970672 GCA_019095985.1 Streblospio benedicti
CTTTAAAATTCGTTATTACTTTCTTTACTACTGATAGGTAAAACGGGGGCTGTATGTTTCACTGAATTTTTTACTGGTTAAAAATTTTGGGGACAAAGGAAAAGGGAATTGTTTTCCAATTAATTTCACCCAGGAAATCTTGGGGTAAATACTATTAAAAATAATTATTCTAAGTTAGCTAATGATGAGGTTGGTGTTTAATCCAAAAATTGATAGCGACGCAGGGATATTAACATTAAAGTTTTATTGGTTCATTTTTGTGTCAAAGAAAGGAGATAAAATTTTAAAACCCGGGTAGATCTAGATGTTTAAATGAGCTTTCTCTAAGGGGGACAGGGTAGTGGGACCTAGAGGCAGTTTTAATTTGATCATCTTTTAATGTGAAAAAAAAAGGGTTAGTATATTTAAATTTTTTGAAAAAATGGGGGAACTTTAAGGGAGAATCGGGCCCAGCTGGGTGATAGATTTAGAGCATTGAAAGATGTAAGGGAAAAGGGCTGATAAGGAGGTAGCTGAACTTTCAATTTGATGACATGGGGTAAGATATGGAGGTTTGTGGGTTATTATTAGAGAGAGGTTTTTAAGGAAAGAAAAAAAAAAAAATGATTGTATTAGGTTTTTTTTAAAGGGAAAAATTTATAAATTTTTTTTTTTTAAATATTTTATTTTTTTTTTTTTTGGCGAAATTTTTATTTTTTTTTTAAAAATTTTTTTTAAATTTAAAAAATTTTTAACTATTTTTAAAAAAAATATTGATTTCCTTTTTTTTTTACGATTTTTACTAACTTCTTTACCAAAAAATTTTTTTTTTTTTTCATTTAAAAATTATTTAAGGGTGCCAAAAATTTTTTAAATTTAAAAAAATTTAGCCCATTTAATTTCATTTAAAAAGAAAAAATTTAATCCACAAAAATTTTCCAAAAACGCAAATTTTTTTCTTTTTTTTTTTTATAAATTTTTTTTCAAAAAGTTTTAATTTTTTTTAAAAAACCAACCAACAACTGCGTATAACCACGAAATTATCTCAGAAGTTTCTGACAAATTTTTTATATTATTTTTCCCACCTAGCGCCATATTGAATCTCCAACTCAAGTCTCGCGGAGAGTGAAGTTAATATTGGAGTTAAAAAATCAAAAACAATTTTAAAACAGGAAATCAATGTTTCAGTTAAACCCTAATTAGGAAAAGTGTCCCCTGATTATTATTGTTTTAATAAATATTTTTACTAATTTCAGAATTCATTCTCCGGTTGCCATGGAGAAGACAGGGGTGCTGGAAAATGCCAGAAACATCCAACCAGCCCTTGCGAAGAATACAAATGCTAAACAAATGCTGTGTAAGATTATTTAACAAAATAACCAGCCCCCTCAAATTTACTTATTTGAGTGTTGGCCAAAATCTTATTTTTTCTTCAACAGAGTATTTCATTTCCAGTTGCTGAGGAAAAAATTCCTATGGGCAAATCACCTTCCCAGAGCTCTGGCAGCCATAGAAGAGACCTACCCTATTAATCATTTACGTGTGTACGTGTTATGTTCTACGTAGAACGTTGTTTTGTATATTGTTTTCATTTATAACTTGATGAAGGCAGAACATGCCGAAAATTTGTTAAAATTATTGAAAATTTTATCATTGCATCTCATCTTAATTATCATTAAATTTGTTTATAATCAATAGATGCGGCACAGCAGTTACTACATTTTATTTATGGTATTTAATGTTGAGCGATCAATAGCTTATTGTTTGCTTTCTTTACATCTTAATTCTAATTTTTCATTTCATATTGTTATTGACATATTGTACATTCAAACAGTATGCTCTAATTTCAGGTAATGTGGCATACGCTAAGACTGCCACGCAAAGTGGTGCACATTTGGACCGCAATGCAGACATGTGTGTTGATGGTGGTACAGAAGATTTGTCGCAGGAAAATAGCTGCTGCCACACTGAGATCAGAGGCATTGAAGCGCACGTGCCTCGTGCATGGTGGCAGGTGGATCTTGGCGGGCCGCACGTCATATTCAGTGTCACCATCTACAACGTGGAGGGTATGATTAAAACGTCAATTTCAAATACGCAGTTTAGTTTGCATGCTTCGTCAATGTAATTGTGGTTTTGGGGATCACAAATGTGTAATACTGCATTCTTCTTGGTAAAAACGATCATATTTTTTTTTCAGTTCTTTTTTATTTCTTTACATTTGCAATTTGTTTAATTTTAGACGACACAGATGGTCTCATTGTTGTTGTTTTTTACTACTTATTCTGTGTATTTGGAGACAATAAAATTTTGTTTAATTTAGTTTATTCCGACGTTTCGACACGTAAGTGTCCTCTTCAGGGAATATTTTAATAATTTATAAAAACATAAAGATCAAGAAATAGCCTAAAACAATGACTACACATTAAAAATACAATATTAAGAATAAAATGCACATTAATTGGTTCTAAGATGTCTAAAAGGATTGTCTGTGCATTATGTAATATATCAATTAGTTCTTGTAAGCCATATCAGTAATCTAGTCGTCACTGTACATGTACAATCATATAATATATTATATTAAATTATACCTTACCTTTGACAAATATATACAAAGTATATATATTTATTATTAGTAACTAAATGTTATCAGACAATCCTTTTAGACATCTTAGAACCAGTTATTAATATTGTATTTTTAATGTTTAGTCATTGGTTTAAGGCTATTTCTTGATCTTTACGTTTTTATAAATTATTAAAATATTCCCTGAAGAGGACACTTACGTGTCGAAACGTCGGAATAAACTAAATTAAACAAAATTTTATTGTCTCCAAATACACAGAATAAGTAGTAAAAAACAACAACAATTTTATTTCTTGGTGTAATACAACATATAGAACATTACAATACAACACTATTAAAACAATGATCTATGTTGCCCAACCATATCCATCCTACAAGACATAACACTACAGTTTATGATAAAAGAATAGATAAATAAAATGTATAAAACATATGATTGTGATGAAATTAACTTACAATCTACCAAGTGTCCATCAAATATTTAAAAGATATGAACGCCTTTCCTTCATTATCGTACAAAAAACAAGATCCTAGGACGCACTCAACACTCTTGTTTTCCCAATATACACGTAGGTCTCAACCTCCATTTCACCGCTCATTATTATAGCGCCGATTGTGGCCGATTGTGATATCCCACTAAATAATCGACCACCCCCCAGTACTCTTCCATATTCGGGCTGCACGCATCCAGACTTGTGCCAGTCGGGCTGACTTGATTGCCCTCGGGTAGATCAATTGCATCTGAATCTGCCGCAATCGGCTGTAATTTTTAGCGTTTCACTCAACTTCAAACAATAAATTTGATCAGCCCAGATGGGAAGATTGGGGATTTCCCCATGGTTATTGATCAAAATCGGCTAATATCATCTCTCAATCGCCCTGCAATCGTCCCGGCACTCGTTCAGTCTTCGCTGTAGTGTTCTCTGCTCGGGTGGTCTCTCCATTGGACTCTTCTCTTGATTGTCCCTATGATGTCGGCCGGGTCAGACCAAGTAGAGACTGGATGATCCGCATGGGACAATTAAGGTTCAACCATTCTAAATCGTCCCGTTTTGTGGTGCCCTATTTCGCTGATTAAAAACACTAATTGGGCAAGACATACCTGATGTTACATTTTATATATATAATGTGTGAGTGCATCTTATCTCGGCCGATTAGACAAGAAATGAGGCAAGAAGGTGCAATTATTGGGCAAGTAATGATGATCAGGGAACATTGGGAACTTAATCGGCCAAAGCTGAAGAATTCCTTGCAAAGTGGCAAGTCTTCCATGCTCTAGGCGCAGTAGATAGTAAACATGTGTGGATACCCAAGCGTTTGAAGTCAGGATGTCTATATCACAACTACAATGGTTTCTTTTCCATTATGCTCATGGCTCAGGTCGATGCCGATTACAAGTTCATGTATACTGACGGGGAGACATTGGTCATCAATCTGACTGTCATCTGTTCAACCATATAGCAAGTTGAAAGAAACTCTATACATTGGAACTCTGAAGCTACCTCCTGACAAACCATTGCCCCATGACACTTTTGCCACTCAGAACTTCTTCCTGGGAGACAGCGCTTCCCACTGTGTGAACATGCGATTCCCGTTCTCTTAGCCAGACCTCACCTTCAAACAATACACCTATAACTACAGAATCTCATTTGGCACCGGGGTCATCGAGAATGCTTTCGGCATCTTGGCACAAAGGTGGTAATGCTTCCTGAGCACATTGCAGGAGTATCCAAAGAATGCTGAGAATCTCTTATACGCAGCCATCATTCTCCACAGCTGCCTGGGCGGGAGGTTGGCTGTTTGACGATTGTTTGACCTGGCTTCCGTTGTTGAAGCAGAGGAGTCCTGTGAGCAGTAGGGGACGGTGATCAATGGCTTGTGATAAGAGATTTTGAATAGGGTTCATAGTGTATTGATCGGCCTCGACGTACAGTGTGCTTTCACGAGGGTGCCTTGTCTTCATCTGGTGGATGATATTGGTGCCAAGCAATGAAACATGTCCATATAGAAACTTTTCACATGAAGTGAACTTGTCTACACCACTTTGAGGGTAAAATTTACTTTGTACGGTGTACTGTAGCTGTTCCACTTTTATTCGGTCTCTGCCGGAGTAACCCCTGCTTGCGCGGCCTCTCATCTCTCTTTGCATGAAACTCGCTTGAAACTTGCTGCAAAATTGCCACAAAATCGTGCAGCCTCTTGTATCTACTCGCCTCACCAATCATCGCAATCGTCAGGAATTGGCAGTTTTGTAAGTTCTCATCCGTACTCGCCGTGCCACAGTAATCGCCTGTACTTTAGCGAAAGGTGCCGTGCTTGGCTGAATGTGAAATGGGGGTATGAAAGGAACAACATTTGTATACATGTACCAATTCCAACTGTGCCATTATAATTAAAATTATATTGACAACAATGTGTTGTGGTCTAGATTTTCTTTCACCAATTGTCCAAACGGCAGTCACGACCATAACCTCTTTAAATCGAACAAATTTTCAAAGTGTATGATCTTAGAACATGAAATAGATTTTAAAAGCTAGTACATGTATTATATTCTCTTTTCAGGCGATAGCGGTAATCGTACAAACAAAATGAACATCTATGTCGACAATACAGATATTAATTCGGAGGTTCACAAACAACTATGTGCCAACGTGACAACAAAGGTGCCACAAGGTGGAAGCAAGACTTTTGAGTGTCCAAGGCCCCTAGGGGGCAGGTATATCAAAATGATTAAGCACCAAGAAGGTATTGAAAATGCAGATAACATCATCAACTTCTGTGAATTTGTCGCTATGGGATACAAGGTTCCACAATACCTTGACGCAAGTGAGATTGAACCACACACAATATTTACTGAAGGAGGTGATTTTATATATATATATGTTTATTCTATTATTATACTAAATATCCCATACACTGTGTATTATCTATAGCGTACAGTTTTATTTGTCAGCTGTACTCTTGATAATATATCAAATATCAAGACAAATAAAACTATACACTACGGATAATGTTCTATTATTGAATAGTAGGTTTTTTACATATGTTTACCTAGTATTTTAAATGATCGGGGGTAAACGTGTCGCATTATTTGCACCGGAAACCAAAGTCAACCAAGCAACCAGAGTTCGAGCATCCAAATAAAACCTCACCCGGGGGCTTGGACCTAAGTGGTTTGAATTTAACACTGGTCACATTCATCGTATCATTAAATTTATGAAACAATCGGATTAGCGAAGTAAGAATTAGCCATGATATTTTACAATCCCCAATGACAGGCAGTATCTAACATATTGGTTACTCAGTTTGGTTTGCTGATACATGTATGTCTAATATCCTTGTTGTCATTTTTACTTGCAGAATGCATTTCCTACTCTTATGACTGTGACGAGTGGATTCGAAGTGCCACAAATAAAACAGAGGAGTGCCAGAAAACTCAACTCAGAGAACTGTGCTATTGTCCCTGTAACTATGGACCAAACGGCCAACACCCATAGCCTCGATATGGACTGAAGAAAGAATGGTGACGACAATGGACTCCACGCCCTATGGACTAAGAAAAATCCGACATGTTTCTGTGTTGAATGGGGCCAGTTAGACTTTACTGCTATGCATATTGTATATTGCACATACCAAAAGTTTTAAAAGGCCTTATTTTTGACATTTTAATTAAACTTGCCTTTACTTAGGTAGCATGTTGTGCAATGACAACTCTCACAGTTTGACTGCCACCAAGATAACATAATCATTGAGGATGGACACTATAACTGTAGGTTAAAAAATCAGACCAGGATTGCTGGATGTAAGCTTGAGAACATTATGTTCTCCAAATAGTAATGGATTATTGTGTGAATGAAAAGTCAAATAAATTAGCAAATTGAACACTTATCCATATGCTTACCACACAATTCTTAAGTGTATAATGCACAAGTTTAGCTACGTGACACGAACTACACTCACCATATAAGTATCCATCAAATTCATAATTGAAATAGATGAATAAAATATCACTGAATAAAGATAATTTTCTACATGTATACATATGAATATTTTATTTGCAGTTTTTGTTATCAGTTTGTACATACATGTACATGTATCAAATTTAACAAATACATGCACAGTTAAAACAAATAATATTGTACTATCAACAAAACATGAATTCAAACATCCACCTACACAAATATTTGAAATATCCTATATTATCACTATTCAAACAGCAATATGATATACATGTAGTAGTTGAAAATTTTGCAAAACTAATATACAAAGAAAAAAGGGGGGACACAAATGTATGATCTCTATTTTTGTTCCTTTGATATTGTATCCATGGTAAGCCTGTACATATTAATTTAACAACTAGTTCAGTTAAAACAAATATATAATCTGAAACAACATAACATCAATTTCTAATATCAACTTAAAGAAATATGTAAAATATTCATAACATTTAACAGATCTCACTTATTTACTTTCCATCTTTATCAGAAATATAATACATATATTAGTTGAAATTTTTTAAAAATATATATAAATAATTGGAGAAAACAAAACAAATGCATGATCTACAATGTTCTTTTTTTCATATTATGTCCTTAGTAAATATTATTTTATTTCATGTTATGCTAAAATAATGAATGAAAATGAAAAATATACTCTATGATAGATGTACATGTAACCTGGTGTTCTATTTAATTTTTTGAAAATGACATTACAACATGAGACTTAATGTATTGAAATACCCACTGCATAGTCTTTAAGTTAGTTTTAAAATATACTTAAAAATGATTTCAGTTACAACAATCATATAAGTAACACTGTCATTAGGAACATAAATATAATTATCTAGATCTAATAATTCTAATCAGTTCATAAAACTTATTGTTTTTATCTAAATATTCCTGACACAAATTTAATTACAATTATAGGACACGAATATCTAACAATAATGTAACAATCTTGTACTAATACTTAGTAAAATAATTATGATTTATATGTTTGACACAGTATAAAAACAATATATGCAACAGATTTTGTAATATTTGAGTTAATTACAGTTTGAAGAATATTGCAATTATGATCAGAATATATAAAAAAAATCTCATCACAAAATGATGAGAACAAAGACTCTTCATATCTAAAATATTGTTTATCTACATGCATATAATGATCTATTATTAAATACTTATTTTATTGAAATACATGTACATACAGTGTGTACATATCATATTTTAATTCACTAGGTCACATAACATAAGTCATTAAAGTCATGTATAATATATTTGTTATCTATTTTATATATGTTATTCATAACCAAAGACATTCTCAATTATCACAATCAGGTCAAAATAATAGACCATTATATAAGAATACATGTACATGTACATTGTATGAATCCAATCAATCCATCATTGTGCAAACAAACAGGCCACTAACTAATTCCCTCTGGCATTCTGTCTTTAACAATCATTCACTTTACTTGCACACAACATGAATTATAATAATCAAATGATTGATATTAAACAAATAAGAAGCTCTTTAATGCATGTGTAAATAGAGAATATATTTCTCTTGGCTTTATTAATACTATTAAAACTATTTGCTGGAGATTCAACACCAAAAACAGTTAGATACATTTGCTTCAACAATTTGTCTTAATAGACCTCATAAGTCAGATCAGTTACAAAAAATGCATCTATTTAAAGGTCAAACTGATTTAAAGGTCAACAACTGATTGCCAGCCATTTTGAGATATTCATTTTTTTATTTTTTTTATTAACTTGTTTAATTTTAAATAAAACTAGGATAAAATTAAACACACCACTGAAATCCTTGTTGAAATCTGCTTCTGGTCCATATAATGGATATGACAGTTCGACTGAACAATAGCATTTATTTAGAAATATATTATCAGCAACATTACATGGTTTTTAATAACAGAGTCTTCACTGTCTTTTTTTAGAATGTCATTTTTTATTACAAACGAATGTCTTATGGTTTATATACCAATAGAAAGATGAAAAGACTAATGGGCATTGGTATACTTGATTTCTGAATATAATCAAGGTAAGATGATGTTTTATAAAAACGTTTACCAAACGAAACCACTGGAAACAGCTGACGATGCTTATTTTGTAGACTCTTAAAATGGCTTGCACGTAAACAGGGGACGGAGCCTTTCAATTTTTGAAGAGGTGATTTGATTTTGGCAATAAATAATTACTTTGCTGGGCAATCTCATTTAAATTTATATACGCACTAGTGGATAGAATAAAGATTATTATGAGATAAGTTACACGTTCATAACCAATCTAGATATTCTAAAAGGACCATATATTTTTGCTACTTTTTACAAAGGTTTGTACAGGGGATAGAAATCATGTTGCAATTGTGACGTCAGAGGATATACATCACGATTCTGGTAGTTTCAGAAGCTATTAAGAAGGTAAAACAATTCTTCTATTAAATGTCTTCCTTCTCATTTAATATAAGAATACTTTTAATAAAAGTTATTGCATGCATAATGTTCACGAAATCAATCTTAATCAAAAGCCAAACCTGACCCCCGACCCCAATACTTGGACTTTGCACATGGTTGTATTTAAAAGTATTTGCTAGACATTTTAAGAAATGCTGGAGTGACAGACCACTGCACCACTATTAGAGCACATTCTAACACTCATTGTCATCGATTCTGCTGGCCGAAAACACCGTACCGACCACATGTAAGATTGCCCGCATTGTAGGACCAGCCAGAGCAAAGGCAAAACCCAGTGAACATCTGCCGGAATGTCAGTCATCAGAGTGCTGGCTGAAGAACCGTCCAGAGTACCCGATACTATATAATCAGTCGGAATAGAAAGACCAATGACGCATGCAGCTCTTGTAAGACTCTAGGAGGACCTCTTAGAAGACCTCATCGATTTGTTTATTGATGTATGGGCGTGGCGGTGGGGCGCCGGGTGCGCGGCCTCGTTGTGTGGGCGGCACCTGCTGACGCTGGCGCCGCCTCAGGTTCGTCTTGGCGTTCTGCACTTCAAGGAAGTTGATGATGTGCTGCTTGCACTCAACAAATGATGGACGGCGACGCGGGTCGGCGTCCCAGCACGACACAATCAGCTGATACCTGTGGACAGACACGACTAGGTCAGCTGTTGGTGACAGTAGAGTGCAAGTTATAATACAACACTTTCTTCATAGCAACAGCTATCATAATTTACAAATATATCTCAATGTTTCGACAATATTTCGATATTGAGATATATTTGTAAATTATGATAGCTGTTGCTATGAAGAAAGTGTTGTATTATATGAATTAACACAGGTAATGAATTTGTTCAACAATAGAGTGCAAGTTGTTATCACATAGTGATATTATACCGTAGCTTGGGCAACAGAAATACTTACAAAATTACAGAACATCAGGAATGAAAATAGTTGACAGTGCTTTATTTACTAAATAGTGGCATAGATCTAGAAGAAAGCAGATGATCTATGAGCAACATAAGGGAGGCAATGTCATGTGAGGGCATAAGTTGTGTAATGTGGGAAAAACACACACAAAATTAGAGAAAAAAAACATATACAAAAAACATTTAAAATCTGTACTAATAGAGCACTATTCACAAAACATTCAAGCTGCTGAATATTTGGTCACATTCACCCAAATGATGAATGACACAAGAATTGTCAAGTACTGACATCTCGGTGGGTGCGTAGTCGGGGCGGTCCATGCGGTTGCCGGCGGCGATGTAGGCGGGCATGCGGCGGGCATCGTCCACGTCTGGGTACGGGCAGCACCCGCGGGTCAGCAGCTCCCACAGGCACACACCGTACGACCACTGCAGCCGCAAACATAGACTGTGCTTTAGAACACAGTAGACTACACTCTAGCCTGAACTGCTAGGCGATTTGGTGCCGTATGGTCGTGGTTTGGAACCCAATGAGAGACTATGTGATATAGTAGTCGTTACGTGACTTGGAGTCATAAGTCTAATGACTTGATTACATATAATACACTTTAGAATATACACAAATACTGACTATTCCGAGTATAACACTATTCTGGCCACTCCAATGACTCACTTTCCTCTGTCCATAAAACAATCCACGACTATTAATACCATTTTAATAGCTCAAATGAATCACCATTTGTTTAATGAGGCTACAAGCCCTGCACATACACATTGTTTGGAATTTGTGCTATAAAAACATAATTGTATTCTTGTATTGTATTAAACTTTATGATGGCGTAATCATCGACTACTACTTTGGTGCTGTGACCACCACTCTATGTTTTATTTTGTGCGTATGTGGCTTTTGAAGAGTATACACCCCCTGGCAATTGCCCATAAACATAAAATGAAAATCATTCCCCCAATTCATTGTCAGATAAATGTAAGTAAGCGGCCATACAATGTCTGTCTTGGTGGTGTAGAGGCCGCGGTGGAGCGTCTCAGGCGCGAGCCAGCGGGCGGGCACCGGTGCCGGCCCTGGAGCCGGCGGTGACAGCTCCACGTAGTCGGCTGCGTGCAGGTCTCCGGCCAGCGCTGAGTCACTGACACGAACCACCAGCTCCTTGCTAATCCTGAGGGGTGTATATAGCTCTGATGAAAATCCAGTCACCAACATTTGTTTCCTAAATCACCAGTCACCAATGCATTTCATTGTCTTTCACCAATACCCAGGAATTGTAATTGAATATGTTCCATCACATTTCGTGCACTTAAATACAGGCAATTCACAGTTCACGCTCAAGATTAAGAGCAAATCACCAATCACATTTTTGCTCTATGGCCCCCTCGATCCTGACCACCACACGAAACAATCTTACTTCTATACAGGATTCTTTAGATTTGGTACATGTATGCAGCATATGGTTGCATTTGATTCTAGTCTTTGTTCTATTTTTGCTGCCTTATCTTCTAATGTGGTCTAAAGCGTTCTTAAAAAGGAAAAATAATTTTTTCCATTTTAAGAACACTTTAGATTTGTTTTAGAACGCTTTAGATTTGTGGTCTGAAACGTTCTTAAAATGGAAAAATACTTTTTTCCATTTTAAGAACGCTTTAGACCACATTAGAAGATAAGGCAGAAAAATAGAACAAAGAGTAGAATCAAATCTTACTTCTATCAAGATTCAATATTCTCATGCTTAAAGACATATTGTTGTTAATTAATTTGCTTTTGTGATCGAAGATGAAAAACAATTTGTTGTGGTGGGGAAAAATACTGTCATTACATTCTAATGTATAGACCACAGAGAGAGAAGATTAGAGATGTTGATACTATCTGTACTTTCACTGAAGAGAATTGATCAATGGTATAAAGCCTGAGTAATGTGAGTATATAAAAAGAGTTTTAAGACTATCTGATGCTTTCTAGCTCTTAGTCATACAGATGGAAGAATTATGATTATTAGTTACCGCTGTGTAAGATCAACTATAAGGGCTAAGATTTCCAACTGAATTTCAACTGTGATTAAATATGACAATGATAGATGTTAAGCAGTACATTTGTCTAAATAAGGGCAAAATTCAAAAATACACAAATGTAGTATATATCAGAGACTTCTCGACACTATAAAGATTTCAATATATAGACTAGTCGCAATTGTATAGAAATACATTTCAGCATGTGAAATTTTGCCACAATTACATTCAATTAGTTGTACTTATAATTTACAACAGGCATTATATTACAAGTGGATACATGTACCTCTGATCGGTTTACTTACATACAGTTCCTGCATGCGAGATCCCTGTGGATAAAACGATGCTCAGAGAGGTACGACATGCCTGTGGCAATCTGCAGGCTGAAATTGATCAGCTCACCTACCGTCAGCACCTGTTTTGGATTTATTGCACATTATAACCAAACAACAATAACTTTCCAAGCTCTAAACCAAGCATACAATGTATATATGAAACCTCAATGTAATGTCACATAAAATTGCATTGTCTGTTGTTACTACCTACATTTTCATCATTGGAAATAAATCCACGTAAATCACCATTCTCCATGTTCGGCAGCACAAGCAGAGAGCGAGACTTGTCCACAATTGCACCTAAAAAAATGAGATTATAATGGTCTCTTTATATATATTGTCAGCTTGTTTCTAAATAAAAAAATATTAAAATCATAACAGCACATCAACATTAACAACCCATAGGCAAATCATAAGTTATCCATTGATTCTAGGAAATTGCTACCACATACCTATGGGAGTGTGCACATTTTCATGGTTATAATCCTTGAGTAGTAGTCCCTCCCTCAACAGAGAAATGTAGTCCTCTTTACTGGACCTACACATACATGTGACATACAGAAACATGGTAGCAAACAATATATCCAGGAGATCACTAAAACGTCACAATCAAAATCATATATGCAGTGTTACTCAATGAAAAAGAGATTATCCCAACGTTAAAAAAATAGCATGTAATACCATTTATATAAAACCTGCGTATAGGAAAACTGTGTATACTATGAAGTGTTCTGATGTACAGTACTGTCCCGGTAAAAGGACCACATGTGCACAGTTATTTTCATATATTCATAACTGTATTTTCTGTGGTATTTCTTTTCTCAGATAACCAGTAATTTCTGGAAATTACGGATATGTGGCAAAAAACGGTTGAGTTCAAAGAAAGTTTCTATAATTACAGTGGTCCTTATATGCGGACGGACGGTACTTAACATGTACGCTTCCACAACTCTGATACATGCTACAAGTACTGGGAGATTACAATGAATATCTACAGGCCTTGCTCAACTGGACATTTTTATGATCACACACCTTCTCCCCGAAGCCCAACAATCACCAACAGCCACTGACCTGTCGAGGTCCCGTGTTTTGATGAGCACAGGTGTCTGCTGGTCGCTGTGCTGATCTGTGAGCCGGCCCAGATACACCAGACCGAAGCTGCCTGCAATACCACTCCACATATCATACAGGACTAACAGTTCAAAATCCTAAGGTTAAGAATGGATCCTTGTGATGCGAGGAAGTATGGACAAGTGGTCCAATATATCCCAATCAAAATTTGAATTTCAACTGTTTATCTTGGTCTATGATAATGATTTTACATTGAGTTATAGCAATTATGTGCTATTTTAATAACAACCTACTACAACTTCCCTTTTGCTAATATAGCCCCTCAAACAACACTACAACCTCCCAAATTAGATTACAATTTATCACACTAAAGTTTGACCTCTCACCTTGAGCTATGACCTTTCCGAGGTAGATGCGTTTCTTGTCAATGGAGCACGTTTTGAGCTGCGCATGTAAGTCTGATGGTATGAGCTCCAGAAGGCTGTCCATAGCAGCTGCCTGGTTCACGTAGGTGGCTGGTGCTGTGCGTGGGGTCGTGTATCCTGATCCTGTGGTATCACGGCCTATTGTCTTGGCAGGCGGAGTGTCTGCAAAAAGTATTATGTAGTTATATTTGCATGTACAATAATTTTTAGTTGAATCTGTAATTTCTCAATAGTGATGAACTATAGCTCATTTGACTTTTTGAACATGTTTTATACCTACTATTATAGCGATTAGATACAAGATTGTTTACTTCATTAAATAGGAAGTTGGTAGGTTTTTTATAATAAAGACTTCAAATTATAATAGCATCTTTCAACTACATGTAACAGGATGGAAATATGTCACTTACTGGTATTGTACTCAAAGTCGGGTTCCTTCACAAATGGGCGGTCCATGGTTCCTGCCTGTTTGCCTCCCAGGTTGTCAAATGGGTGGCTGTGCTTCATAGAAACATCTGAAATGCACAATGATAGCAGGTTTAAATAAAATTTGCTCTATTTTTCTCACACTAACTTGATTGTGTTGATATTGAGTTGAATTTGATTTTCAAACACACTATCATACCTCACCGCTAGCTAGATTTGTACATATATTCATGCATCTTGCTTGCATATACTAATAAATATCCATTCTTACACGCACTGAAAAGTGCATCTGATATTAGTACATTTACTTGACTTTTCCACTTACAGATTAAAATTGTTGAGATATAGGTTACCTTTACATATATCTAATTACAAACATGTATAAGCTGCAGTAAATTTTTTCCTTTACCTTTGTTTTTATTGCGGCAGCAACAGCAACAACAGCAAATGATAATAATGATCACAATAACCAGAAACGCGCCTACACTGGCACCTACAATGTATCAACACAAAAATACATAATAGTCAAATACAATGTGTCTACAATGTACCAGCAATGAAATTGAAATAAAAACCATCAACTACATTTCGAGCTACATGCAACACATTAGAATTTGATTGAAAAAACACCCTCTTCATGCATTTCCCCTTCATCTAAAATCAAAACATACTTCTATAGTGACACCCCACCATCCAGTCATCTCACTAGTGAATTCATGGTGAAGGTGGGATGGGACTACTAAAAAAATATTTTCATTCTATGTTTAGAAAAAATGTTTACTGATGAACTTCCCCTAAAAATGATTACACTTTTCCATACACCTTATTTGTGTCCCTAATAATGATAATTTACTCTCCATTCAAAAACCTAACAAATTTACTTACCTATTACACCATAGAGGAAGGCATCATTCTGCCAGAAGTTCTCCTCATAGCGTAAATAGCCAGGGCTAAAGCGGATGTTGCCCACGGACACCTCAAATGGAGAATTATAAATATCTAGTTAGCTGATTGTACCAAGAAACTACTAAATATCCAAATGAGATCAAATGTCCTTAATTATGGTAAATTAACTTTATTATTTGTGAAGCCTTGTGCATTCAGCACTTCCTCCGACCCCGGGCCTCCGACCGTAAATAATTTTATCAAACCAATTAAAAACTCAATACACAATATACATTCTTTACGAAATTTAATTGTTAACTTTTTGTCATTCATTGATTTGAAAAATACATGTACAGTCGGTACTTAATATATTGCAATATTAGGCACATGTTTTTCATCCTTGCATATTTGGGTCTTATTCTATTCATCTATCATTCAAAGTTCCCAATTACGCAGCAAGTCATTTCAAGACTATAGCCAATCTGAATAATAGGCCACAAGGCCAAGACTTTCAGTAATGTTAAGCTTGTGACCTGATGCTATTTGTTCATCTTTTCACCAATATTTTCACAGTCAATAACGTGTAGTTTTTGTATTACAGAAAAAACAAGTGTAGCCTGTAGAATTCATTTAAAGATAATGCTCAGTCGAAATATAAGTGTTCTAGGGATCAATAGACGATGGTTTTTCCATTGAAAGTGCGAGGAAAATAAGACTCATAATTTTCACGTTTAATATTTATTACACCTATAAAAATAACATGCTGTCTTGTTAGTTAAAACACAAGGTCACATGATATTACATAATCAAATGATTTTCGCCAGACGTACCATGGATTTGAAATGGCAGACGTAAGGTTTAACATTGACTAAGATAGGCGCCTACTTACGTGCACCGTGTAGTTACGTCTGACGAAAATCATTCTGTTGACATTTTGCGAATTCACATGTTTTTATGGACTTACGTGTAGAGCTGGCTGTTAATGGGGTGGTATTTAAATTGCTCTAGATATTTTAATAGGCTGTTTAAATGAAAGAAACTTTCAGAATGCACAAAATATATCATATTGCTTCTGTACACACTTACTTGTTGGCCCACTGAGCTTTAACTTTAATAAAACAGCTGTCCTATTTCATGAGGAGAGATTTTCATATATACATACTATGACTCTGGGTTCCAGTTTGGGGTCTACACCCAGGGGCCGACTCTCCGGAGGAAAGCACTTGGCATTGGAATCCGTGACAATGATGTTGGTACAATCCTCCTCACCCACCGTGATCATGTAATGCTTTGATGTCACTCCCTGAGTCAGACGGTCACCCTGGCAACAGAAAGACATCTATCAACATTGTTATCACTGATATAGCTGAATGTGGTTTAAGTTGTTTTATACATATTTATAAATTCTACATGTACAGAACAGAATATAGATATAGCATGTGACTCTGGGCCACTAGATGCTCGATTCTGCCTAGTGCCTGAATTTGATATGCTTCGCAATATGGATATGATCTTTTTTTCATGGGCTACAATCATGACAGCGGACCAATTGCTTGACACTAGCCACCAAATCCTCGCTCAGACTATATAATAATATATATTGTAGTATAGGTGAAAGTGAAGTTCAAGATGACTGTAGCCCTTTGGAGTAAGGCGTCTAAATACTGACCAAAAGAGGTAGCGTGGTGGAGTTTACCTGCACTGTGAGCACTGAGTCTTGATATGGCCAGTATGGCCGGAAGACGAGTGTCTCAGGCGTAAACTCAGTGAACTCTGGGTCAATGTAGATGATGAGTTCACTCAGCTCAGGCAGGATGAGGTCGAGCCGCTCGTAGGCCGTTACACCGTCCAGTCTGAAGTAAAGCAGAGAATGACGGCTTTAATACAGACTAATACATGTACAAGAAATATAGAGCTAAATATTAAACCTGGCATAGTCTTTTTCCTGCAACTCAGTCGACTTTCCATCATTTGTAATAAGATACAAGTTAATTAGAATCAAATTGTTTCCATAGTTGGCAATGGTTACAAAATGTAGTCACTTTGTGCATAACAATATAAAACAGACCAAAGCATACAAAACTGGCTAAACACAGATTCATTAGTTTGGTGTTAACTTGGTTTTTCCCATTTCATTACACTTTGTACATGGGTTTTAAAAGTTACTAAGGTTCAATTGTGTCACTAATTTAAATATACATCAGTCCATCAGGTTATGAATGGCATCTGAAAATAGGTTTCATTCACCCACCTGAATCCAATGAAGAAGTGGAGTTGGTCATTGTTGAGTTGTCCCCTACCAGAGGGCAGCATTGACGTATCGAGGCTGATATTGGGGCTGGGACACACCATCGTGGTGCCCGAGGATACTGTGCATAGCTAAGCAACATTCATAATAATCTGATTTACTGAGTTTATTAACAAAACCAACTTCAATGAAGGCTATATATAACGGGAATGCTGGTAACTACAAGTTGTTTGTTATATCGAAAAATACACAGCCCAGCAATCTACATTGTAGCTACCTCCTCTCCCTGGGTGACAGTTTATGCTCACGACTTGAATTTAACAAGTCTGAGGATAAACATTAGGGTAATGAAATTGTTCATAAGGCTATAGACTATCTAAATACATGTACATGTGGCTACATACTAACATATTTGTTTTGTCAAGACATACAGTAACATGTACATAGCATATTGTTATAGTCAGTTTAATAACTATTATTGCGGCAAATACTTTCCAAAAGTTAAGTACATGTACCATACTATTTTGGTTACTCACTGTGACGAATTGCTGGCCCTGCTTGCCGCCGGTTGTGTTGTGGTCATCCTTCCATGTGGTGGTCACCACCAAATAGGGGCTGGATACAGAGTCTAGGAACTCACCGGTCACTGTCAGTGGAATCCCACCACTGAAAATGTTTTCAAAAGCAGTCAATACGTAGAAGCCTTTATGTGAAGTGTTAAACATTCATTTTGAACTCAATAGCGAGCATCATATTTTAAAACATATATCTCCATTTGTATCCATTAAAAGAGCCCTGTTTCTTTATTAAGATCCAATTGCCAACTTTATCTTTTATGATTTTTAACATGAAAATAGCACTTACAAAACAGCTATCTATATGCATGGTCACTGTTCTGTCCCGCTCTTGCATGTACAATAAAAGACTAAACATTTCATCATGCTTTCGTTTCGAAAGCTTTTTTGTTCTATTATGTCTCACCTAACAATGGAGGCTCGTGGTTCTATCATGGTTATCACTGGGTCTCGCCGGTACGTAAAACTCCACGATTGATCCTCTTCCTGCAGTTTATAATAAGCATCAAACGATAATGACGGATGACAAATACCACGTATATATATTGTAATTACATTTAAATCAAAGAATATATGTTGTTTGCTTTCATACAGACCACCAAAATCAAATCTACCTTACAGTTTTTTCTAAGCTGTTGAACATTAATATTTCATCAGAATTTGGTAGTAACCATATATCCTATTTTCTATTTGCTCTAGTCTTACTGATTAGCTGATTGACCACCACAATACTGACCTTGATGACCATGAAGTCTCCGTGAGTGACGGCAGCGGTCAGTGGTGTGTCCAGCACCGCGCTCGTCAGGTTGATGTTCGGGGTCGTGCATACAACAGCACGTGCAGAGCTAACAGAACAGAAAAATCTACGTCATGAGAATAGAGATAGGTTTTGAACGTCTGAAATTACAATATATAAATTTAGGCCATATTAAGAAAGTAATCTTTGTGACATGAGAACAACATACCGTAATAAATGAAAAATGACAACAGAATATAAAACAATCCTTGTAGGGGAAATTTATGAAGATGGAAATAGTGTGAAAATAGTAAAGAAATTAAGTTCAAACAAACTTCAAACAAACTTGCATAACATAGCCGTACTACAATCTAAATATGATAATCAAAATAATTGAAAAAATATTGACATTGCATGACCTATGATTATCTGAAATATGAGGATGTGTGAACACTATTCGATTAGAATTACCTGGCAGAGGTGTCCACCTGACAGTTAACGTCCGTTTTGTCGCCTAATGTAACGGTAACAGTGGCATTGTCAAGATAACCGCCAGTTACGGTCACACGTGTGCCTCCGGACCGAGGCCCGAACAGAGGCGCGATGCTAGACACGTAGGGGTGCTGTGATGGAGTAAAAGGAGACATTAATGTAGCCAGGTGATAGATAGGAATTGATTCATTAAGATCGATGTCTTCAGGGGCTTAAGTCCTCACTTGCATACTTTTTAAACCAGCAAAGTCACAAAGAAATTTCTCCAACATCACAATTTTGGCACATGTGTGCATATATCCGTAATACAACTTAAAGTGGCATACATGTATATGTATGAAATAAGTACTTGCAGATTTGGCTATAGTGCCTTGTTTTTGGCAAAATGTTGTGAATTTGATGTTGCACATTTGATGGGTGCAATTGCTGACCGTTTAGAGATACCATCAGCGGAATCTGTTCACATACAAGTCAGGCATATAGTTAAAACACTCCCTTGCAATTGATTGCGTTTGTGTACAGTGCAATAAAGTCACATGTATCGAGATGATGTGTCTATTAATTGACTTTGAACATAAATACACACAGTAAGTTTGTTCATAATTTACTCACACAGTGCGAGTCTGATAGCTGCGGATCTCCGGCTCCTTCTTGGCACATGCACTGTCCTGATGCTGCGTTGCACACACCAGTTGATGCCTACAGAAAAACTGACTCATAATTAAAATGCATATGAACTCAGTACATTGTAGCTTCAAATAGTATCATGTTCAGGATAAATGAACTTCCTTTAGTCCATAACGGAGGGTAATGAAAGGTCATTTGTCAAACATATATGAATGTTCACAAAGCATGTTTCAAAAATCAGTATTACCATTACATATTGACCACCTTATAAGACTGACTTGAAGGAAGTGAATATTTTTTTAACAGGTGGTGTATAATTACAATGTTTTACAATATAGCATGTCATGAAGGCGATGGCTGTTTGTTGGAGTTATTGAAAATTTCCACTTCAAAATCATATGACAATGTATTAAAACAGGTCCAACTGCACTAGAACATTAGACCTAAATGGTAGAGTTCAAGTTACCCAGAATACTTTGTAGTTACAGGTTACTGACCGGCAAGTAGCAGTCACATGGCTCGCATCCGTCCAGGTTCCCCTTTGTCAGGTTGAAGTGGCCAATGTCGCACGTATCACAGCGCCGACTGGATGCTGTCCGGCGCTTACACTGACACTGACCAGTGGTCACATTGCATGATGAGCTGAGCGAACCAGCCTCGTCACACAAGCAGTCCTTACATCCTAAAACGTTAGATGATTTTAAACAGGCCTATTAAAAGCACTTTGCATGGTTCCAGAAAGGAAGATATAAATGTGTTTTGAGCTATCTTTGTTGACAAAGCCTTGCTTTAAGATGAGGCAGATAGGACATTCCATTGTTTTGCAATTGTAGTACCGATTGCATAGCCATTTGTACCCTAAATGATCCATACATGTATCATTCACTAAGAAATCAGTTACAAAATCTTTGTAATAAGCTGCAAGTATAATTTGTCACTGTATTACAGAATGCCATGTCTGCATCCATAAGGCTAGCTCATATATGTTGCACCTACCAAGCTGTGAGTCCGTGCCATAGCCGTAGGTGCCTGCTTTACACCTGTCACATTTGTCACCGGCCACGTTCGGGAGACAGTGGCACTGGCCTGTGCTAATGTCACAGGTTATGTCATTGGAGACCACCCCCAGCAAAGAACACCCACATCTGTAGCAGGATTGTACAATATTGGTAAGTTTTAAGGCAAAATAGAATAAAATTGTTGTGCTCCTATGACAATATTTTGTTTTCATTTCAAAATGTAATTTAAAATTGACATGACAAATCTAAAAGTTCATCTTGAATCTATTAGAACAACATATATTATATCCAATGCGAAGCAAATCTCATACACTTATAGAACATCTGTGATTGTTAATATGCATGTATGCATCATCCATGTAGCTAATATCTTTTACTCTCCACATATACATGAATCAGTGTTACAATATCTACCTTTGGGTAAAGTGCATCTTTCAACTGGAATAATGTTGCTTCGTCAGATTTACGTCGTAAGTAAAGAAATAATTCAATTTTCTAAAGAGTTACATTTCTAAAGGCCTAACATTCAGACATTCAGGCTTAAGCCTTGAAAAATGTTCAAGCTAAAAACAGGCTTTGGATGAGGGGCTACATGTATTTTGAATATGCATGAAACTTGCGAATTGAATAACTACATGTAGCTGAAAATACATGAGGCTGACTGACATGTGACTACAGCCGTTGTTTCGCAGGTCATTGGTGCTGAGCGCGTAGTATCCAGCCTCGCACACGCTGCACTTGTCCCCCGCCACGTGCAGCTTACAGGTGCATGTGCCTACAAAGGTACCAAACACTGAATGAAGGATCTACCATTACTTAAAGTGCAAGGGAAACAAGTTATACAGTATTTCAAGGTACAAGGTGAATGTCATCGCCGAGACTATGACCACTTTGGCTGCCTGTGAAGGTATGTTTTAAGTAAGGCTTGAAATAATGCATGTTATGGTGCATTCCAATTTACATTCAAGCTGAAAATTGCAGGATACATGCTTGCCAATGTAAGAAGACATACAAATGTATAGATGTCATGGACATTAGTCATATGATATAGCTTGTACAGAGAATATCTCACCTAATGTTTGATGACACGTGACACCCTGCGCGCCGTCTGGGTCACACCCACAGGCCTGGCAGCCCTCGGCATTGATGTACTCCAGTAGGTAGTATCCAACATCACATACTTCACACATACGCCCTGAAATCGACAACTGCCATATAGACTATTCACGTCACATCTTATTACGTAAAGTTTTATGACAAGGTATATACATATCTTATTTGGTTTCATTGATTTCTAATATTTCAAGATAGCTTTGATAAGCTAACATAATTAGAGTGTGGCCAACCTTATTATATGTGGAAACCTACATTGTATTACATAGCACTATAGTGAAATTGAATTCACTTGAGAGTAAACACATTAGATGATAAAATCTAAGAACGGGGCACATTAGATCCAACAACTTTACTTTCCAAAATTATTACCCCATTAGCACAATGATCTATGGAACACTGTCCTACCTCTCAACTAAAGCAATCTCTTCAGCTTGCCAAGGTGACACTTACCTGTCACGTATTGCTTGCACGGACACTGCCCACTGCTGGGGTCACACTCGCCCCTGGGTGGTGACCCCCCGACTGAGCAGGCGCAGTCAGCACAACCAGCCGGGTTGGCGGCGCTCAGGTCATAGTGGCCCTGGGAGCAGGCGGAGCACGACATGCCTGGAACACAGGGATGCTTTACAGAAATCTTCTATATCAGCAGAGATGTGAACCTGTCAATGCGGAAAATCTTAATCCGACCCTTGAAAAATCTTAATTTTAGAGCAAAAATCTTAATGGAAAATGAAAAAAATCTTAACAAAATCTTAATGTTTTACGGTTAAGTAAATACTTGAAATGGCAATAAAAATTGAGAATATTAATTTGAATACTATTTCGGGTACTAAAATTACTAAGTATTTGATGCTTGTATACCTACGTCCTACCAATAATATCAGGGCTGCATGCGCACACGTGTCTAACATGGTCATCTTGACACTCCTCTCATTTCACAAGCCAAGGAATAATCATTCTGCCACTGTGACATCTATACTCGTCTATACCTACACCTTGTAGCAACCATCCACCCAAGATATGCCACCGTACAAATAAGTATTGTAGGAATTGACCACGAGATTGGAGTGTCAATCGCAAAATTGAGCATGCTCAATTTTGCGATTGACACGACAATCGAGTTGTCAATCACCATTCTATCATGACTAAAATCCATTTTATTTTAAAACAAATCATATTATAACATTCAACATTCAAGTCAATTTCGTTTGTTTTGAGCGCGCGGAGATGTCAATTCCTACAGTTTTGAGCGCGTGGAGGCGTTAGTCTAAACTGTTGCTCTCCGCAACAACGAAACACGTCTTGCTACGTCAGCGGCTGTATTGATATTGTGAGGAGATTAGACTAGCGCCGTGGGTTTTTTTAGGAGCGTGTTTTCCATCGCAAAATTGAGCACGGAGATTGACCAATCAGCATGGGTTATTGGCGGTGATTTTTGCACGGAATGATAGAATGATTCTTGAACATATTTTACTTAGACTTAGTGAATAAGCAGAAGACTGACACTCTTATTTGTAATCTGGAACACACTGTGGCAATATTGAATGGTTCACAGCTATCATCGAGTATTATAAATCACACGTCCGTGGTACAAATGCATTTCATGACCACTGATAATAACTGATTAAGTTGTAAAATCAAATAATTTAAATAAAAACTTTGAAACTTTGAATAAAGAAGCCATTTTTGAAAGTGCAGTGATCGGCACCCGAGTCTACATGTATTTATTGCAGCGCAAAACAACAGCCAGATAACACGTTTTCATGCACTATGGCGGGAACCAGCTAAAACCATTATGGAGTTTGTTTGCATTATGACATGGCATTATGAACATCACAACAGTCTGCAACTGTTATCTATTCAACTTAACTTAAAGTCCCGTAATAAACCCATGTCCTGGGCGTAATGAATTTTCTGGGGTCAAAAATCATAAAAATACGGGAAAAAAATGGAAGTTCACATCTCTGTACCAGGACCACACCAGGGCTCGCCCCAAGGGGTCTCAATAGAAACGTTGTTTGTGTATGGAGGTTCACTTGTGACCGCGCGTGAAACATGGTCTTATTATAGAGGTCTGTTTACCGACGTGGTCTTGAATCGAGGTTCTACACAAATATAATGCTACTGATTTTGGGAAGTAGAACACATGGTATTCCCAGCTTCACAAAGATTTATACAGATGGAGACGGTCAACTCACCTTGAACATTCTCTTTACAGGGACACTGGCCGGTGGCCTTGTCACAGACAGTGCTGCCACCTACTGTACCTAGAGCACAAAACATCTCAAGGAAGTTAATGGAATTGATGATAAAACCACCTCATATATGTATTCTTGCACTTTTCTGTAAGTACATTCATCTATAATAAGTGATGATCATTTCATTACATTTTCATCAATTTTATGAAGTTTGTAATACGTGATTTACATGTAATGCAGGAGTGGTGCTGGCAAAATAATTGTAGCAAGAGCACAATATACTCCAATAAATATTTCTTTTCAAACAAATTGAACACATTCAAATTTCTTTAAACTTGTCATTGGTTTAAACATATTTTATTTCAAAAATGAAAAAGGATTCGGCGTGGCAAAATGCGACTTGAGCCGTCTCCACAAACTTGTGGAAACTTTTCATTGGCTACAAGACTATAAGTTATGAGTTTCCCATCATTAGGAAGTTAAAAGTTATACATCATACTGAGTTGGCATTATCTAGAAGAAAGTATAACATCCAGAGTTTGCCATTGACTAGCAGACTGTAAGATATTAGGAGTAAGTTACCTCTAGTGTCGCATGTGCAGGGCCGGCAGCCATCACTGTTGTCAGCACTCAGTCCATAGTAGCCGTCCTGACATGTGTCACATGACCGTCCAGTCACGTGAGCCTTACACTGACACTGACCACCAACCTGGGAGACAAACACGATTCGTGTGCATCATACAATGTATGGGTTTGTGGCCAAAATTTCAGTGTCAAAACACAATCCGTTATAATATAAATGCACCCTTCATGTGTGTTAGATGTACATGTACACATTGCAAAAGTCACTTGGAATCATATTTTGAGATCTATATCCATTTCAAGTGTTTGGCTTGCAATATAATAGAGGATTCTATGCTTGTCCTAAAAAGGAGTTATATTAATCCAAATGTAATACTATAATCGATGCTCATGTCCGTGAGAAAATATCTATACAGTAGCTAAAAATATCAATTAAATTTCAAGTGTAGATTAATTGATTTGTATTGGTAAATAAGGATAGACAATGAAACCAAACTTAACTGTCAAATTTGGTAACGGGACCTTGCTATGTTTTGTGAGGGAAACCAATGACGAGTGCCCTGAGTAATCTTTGTTAATAGAAATAAAGACAGACAACCAAATGACTTTTACCAGTTGCAACATTCACACTGCTGAAGTACACAGTTAGTTGTTATATTCTCCAAATGAAACTTCCATGAAATAATCGCCTATATACAGATGAACAACTCTCTATTGAGACCATCCGTTGCCTGACCTAAACTAAGCTCATCAAGAAATGGTCTCTGATTGGAGGTCCTAGGTGGTCACTTCTTCAAGGTTGGGGACCACGCAAAATGGTCTTACAATAGAGGTGGTCTTTATTTTAGTGTTTATTGTACTCACAGCATTGCACGTGCTGCCTGCTCCTGGCTGCGTCCCGGCAGCATCACAGTTGCACGGTCGGCACACGTCGGGGTGGTACGCGTTAAGTGCAGGGTCGCGGTAAGTGCCGGTCACGCACTCTGTGCAGCGTCGCCCCTTCGTGTACGACTCTGGCGCGCACGTGCACACGTACGGCTGACCGGGTGCATGCACGCACACGCGACCGTGGCCATGGCAGTTACAGCTGTGGGTTAACACTGAGTGTGATCAGGAGGATCAAACATAGATATTTTAGACATGATACTTATATGCTTTGCCATAAACAGTAACGTGGAAGGCTTTAAAATACATTATGTTGCATTTTCTTTTTATATTAGGGATGCAATATATGTTGATTTCAAAGTTAACACACAGCATATATAATAAACCTATATTATAGAGGGGCTATGGTTAAAACATATGTGTCCAGTTCTCAGGATGTTTCTAAGATTGAAAACCCTTGCATTTTATGATAAAATGCAGATATCCATATACTCACAAAGCAGAGACGTCGACTTCAAACACCCCATGGTATCTGAGCGTCGGCCCCGTGGCGTCGGGCTGTCCACCTTTCAACTCCAGCTGGACCTGCCCTGCCTGCAGGAACTCGCGAAGTGCCAGAGTCATCAGACCCCCGGATGGGTTCCCTGGCCGGCCTGTCAGCAGGTCGAAGGTCACCAGTCCCTGCGAGTATGGCGGATCGCTACCTGGGCTGAAAGACGGAGGTGGAGATAGAGGCAGCCGGTTGTTGTATTCGTTTACAGAGGTGGTCGTGTTACACAGGTGCAAGATATCATGCGTTGAATATATTAAGCAGTGGGTACATACTAGATGTTTCAAGTAGGATACCTCATAGCACA
>CM032668.1:13970772-13984675 GCA_019095985.1 Streblospio benedicti
TTACCATCCACAAAAAATGATGCAGAGTTGTTATAAATCTGAAGAAAAACAAATGGCCTATCATTTGAGGATTTCCTAAATTACACAGGGGTTTCTCTCAGACTACATGTAGATCAAATTGATGTCTTACAATGTATGTGATCGCATCCATAGTTTTGAAGCTGGAACAAGACTTTTACTGATGCTGAATCCTTTTTCATTTTTGAAATAAAATATGTTTAAACCAGGACTTTTACTTAATTATGTGTAGTGAAATGTGTTGCCATGTTACCTGAAGTGAAATGTGTTGCCATTCTCCGAGACTCAGTGTCCATGACGATGGAGTAACAGCACTGGAAGAAGAGAACCTGACTCTCCTTTCCTCCATGTAGATGTGAAGGACATTTAGATTGTTCTTGTCCAGTACTTGAAATATTGATCTGAAGAAACAAAGCGTTTACATGAGAAACGAAATTTAACCATCGTTTTCTAAACCTTCTTTTTATTCTGATAGTGTTATAAATATTTGAAATGATACCATGGTAGCAAAGGCTTGAGTGATAACCTAACACTTTACAGGTTACATTCAATACTTCATTCAATACTTTATAAATGATGTGAACATTACTTATTGTTTCGTATTCATTTTCTAGCAATCACTCTGTGCACACAGGCCATTTATGTACAAAACTATGAGCTACACACTATAGTTAGAATTGACAATTATTTCCATTGCACAATTGGCTATGCACATATCTCCAACATATATCAAAATTGTCTAAATATATAACCGACTTGTTTCCTACCTCCTATAGCTTATCACCCGCCCACTTCCTTCTGACCCACTCTCATCACACTAGCCTGCTACTGACCACTAACTGACCACTCACCCAATCTCTCCTGTCTGTAGCTCAGGCTTTATCCACATGGAGAAGGACAAGTCCCACATTGAGTTGAGAGTGAAGTACTGGATAAGGTCAAACTTGGGCACCATGAGCACACAAGTGCCCTGCCCTGACCCTCGATAGTGGATAGAGAAACCTCCTTCTGCTGGGCCTAAAATAGTGGGTGAATTATTACATATACATGTACATCAGATAGATGTTACGAGCTGTAACAGAGACATGGAAGGGGAACTTGTAACTGTGATGCATATGCTGTATTGGATAAGTTTGATCATACATGTATGGTGTTGCGCTCAAAGATGTAAGAAGATTCTACATTGTTTAAAATTATGATGATTTGACATTCAGATCCAGGTTTAATTATATTCAAACTACAATGTATATTAAATTGATACATTGCTTGAAACTTTCAATAGAAATGTATAGACTTAATATAGTTCCGTTTAGCTTTAACTTTTGTTTTCATCCTTATTTAACTTAAATGTTCGTTATATGAGACCCGTGTATATGAGCACATATTAGAATGCATTACACGTGTAAGCCTTACAGGATGTAGTAGTACAATAATGTCCATCATTGAGCTCAATGACTTGTTCTTTGAATGAATTCTTGACACAAGACCTGTGGAAAGGTGTGTGTGTGTTACTAAAAGCATGTGGGTGTATGTATAAAAATATGCGCATGAGACTGACCAATCGGCACAATGTTCACAGTGTCTTTGCCGACACAAGCATTGGCGTCCACGGCAACTGTGACCTTGTCGAGGACGCGGGCGAAGGGCTGAGGCGTCTTCTCACCGTAGGGACAGCTGCTGTCACAGGTCTACAGCAGATCAACGATACGTCAACCAATCAGTCAACAGTCAGCAAATCAATTACATGTATCTATGCATCAAACATCAATCCTTTAATTATTAGTCTAACAATAATTAATCAATCAATTTAGCAGTAAATTACAATAGAGGAAAGCTGAGACTAACATTGATTATTTGAATGAGATTACTAATGGATTATGCATTCCTATATTTGAGAATTACAATTGACAGATACGGCATTTATTGACTTTATATCAAATATATAAATGTATGAATGCAAATCTACATACAAGATTGAACTTTCTTTCATGATAAAATGTATGTTATGACATATATTTTTCATTCCCCACTCCATCATTTTATTTTTATTTATTCTTATTTTTTTCACACTTCCTCATCACTACAGATTATGTTTTGTCTTGTTTTCTCATCATTTTCATCTACAAAGTGGAAAATTATAGGGCCACTTTTTCTGTCATCCTAAGTATCAAGTTCCTACGGCCTTATATGGTTGTATAGGAAAGTTTTATTTCATTGAATCATAGATTTTGCTATTTTTTGATTGCAGAACATGCAATGTACATGTAGTATGATCAATGACAGTAGCATTAATAAATAGCGGTCAAAAATATTTGGTAACGTAAAAAACTATGGGTTATCAAAATATAAACTTCATCATCATAGTACAAAGGAAATTCAATGAATTTATTCCATTCATGATGTGTGTTCAAATTTGATTTTGGCAGGATCAACTACCAGCTTTTTTTCATATTGAGCTTGTTGATTTGTGACTTTTAAATACTGCTTTCATGCAAAGAACATCAAAATTGTTTAATGTAAGATCAATTTTGTCAATATTGTAGAGTATAATAGTTGTGTCCTTCAACAACAAAAAAATAATCTTAGTATTGCAGCATTAGAATTACTGAGCGACCCACCCCCACCGCCTGCCCCTTTGGATGTATAAAAAAAACCTCACCCCCACCACTATAGCCAATATGAAAATCGTGTGATCGTCCCCCACCCCCACCCCTCCCTCCCTACCACCACCAAATGAACCTCAGCTCTGTAAGGTAAATTATGCACGTTCCCTTATACCACCTCACAGATTCAGGGCCACATTTATCACAGCTTGAGAATGCTCCGGATTAGTGGGGTCTGGATCTGCCACTGCATGAGTAGTGGAGTACCCAACCCTAGACCCCCACCACCAAACACTGACCTGTCCATACTGAGAGCAGTCAGGCGTCCCTGCGATCTGACTGACACAGTATCCGCTCGGCCCAGACAGTCCACAAGTGGCGTTCACCGGACTCACAGATACTGGTCGCTGAAGTACTGCATTCACCATTTCCGGGTAGTACACCTCACCACCCAGCACGGCATGTTGCAGTACACACGTGGATAAGAGCATCATGATGACTGGGGATTTCAACGCGTCTGTATTTATTGTATCCATGTTCACTTGTAATTTGTGTTGCTTGTGAATACAGAAAGTGTAAATGTAGTTACAAAGAGCTACCTTTATATCCAATCATTAATATAATGTAACACTACAATTTGAATATACTGTACGAGTATTCCAGTTCCAACACACAGTGAGAAATCCTATACTTCACAAACATCGTCACATTTTCCTATAATTAATCATTCTTCACCCCCACTTTTCTGCCGCATAATTTACTATCAAAAGCTTTAAATCAAGGTCACTAGGACATAAATCTTTTGAAAACTTATATTCATCAACCTACTATGTTGCTTTAATATATAGCACCAATCAACAACAAATGCATTGATAACATCATTATGCTTGCACGAGTTATATCATAAGCTATTATCTTCTCTCTTTTCAAAATTCTTTCCTACCAGGTGATATCTTTTTCACATATCCTGAGATTTGGTGTTACTTAACGCATTTTCATATACTTAGCATTGTCTGTTGATTAGGGTTCTTTTTGGTGAACTGTGTCGAGAAAGATGAACGTATGGCTCGTATTACTTTTTTTGTGTTCATTACAAATATTTTGGCTTTGTATTCCTGTGCATAATCCATATAGTAAAAAGGTTCATATTAAGTATCACTGGTTAGCATGTTGTACTGGCATCACATATCCTTTCATTGGACTTGCTTATCTTTGGGCCACAATACTTATTTGAACCCAGATATCAAACCAAACCAATACACCACACAAACATTCCATACCATTACATGTGTGTCATTAAACTCTGCATCATATTGTCCCAATAATCTATTAGTAAATATATTTTGCATCAGCATGTAATAATTTCTTGAAGTTTATTCTTGTATGCTCCTCGTTTTACATCAGTTATTCTAATCAGTTATTATTCTTCACGGTTTGCTCCACTTCCATCAGAAATTTTAACCTGTCAAGACACAGACGAACAGATATCTAATATCCATTTATAGTGTCCTAGCCATACACAATACCCGAGGTCTACCTGTCTCCTACGTTTTATACCCTATTCATGTGTGGTGTTTGCCTGATGTGGCTAGTAATGGTGTCCAAGTGAGAATCTGAAATTGAAAATATCTAATTTATCACACACATATTAGGCGTACATTATGAGACATTAACAACACACACTTAAGTAAAATTGTGTCTTGGACACATAGAAGAATGTATGACATGACAAACAGAGAAAATGATAGTGGGCTCAATATTAAAATATGTAACATTGAAAACATTGTTATATTGATGTAATAAAAAGTTGTCTACTTACCATTGATTCTTAATAACATGCATGTAGAAGTTTATATTCCTGGGAACATAAACAGTAGATCAGAATGAAGTTGTTGATGCCAGGTTCAGCCTAATGAATATGAATCAGGATCTTAATGTGATGTATTTAAATTTCTACTACTATATCTATCATCTTACAACTGGTGTACATAATATCCAAACTAGAATAGAAATACTATGGTAAACACAGTAGTGAACCCTACTGGTGCACTGACTTGACACCCTAGTTTATGAGTATGCCAATTGAACATATGCTAAATATCTTAGTCATTCTTCCCACGTGCATAATCAGCATTGATTCTCCAAACTGTTCTACCATGTATCTTGTTTCATTCATGATCGTACAAAAGAGGGTTATGGTTTTGATGTTGTTTGCATGATTCATGTATCAATGTCAATCATAATGTTTCTTTAACAATAGTTAAATTCTTCATTATTTACCACTACTATAATATGTACACCACTACAGGTGTTCAAAAAAGTGTTTGTCTGACCCGAAACCTAAAACATTATAAACGAACTCTTTGCCCGAAACCCAATTAAGGTAATAACAATGCACTGGAAAAGGTATTATGTATAGGTTGTGTGTAATGAGTGCCTAGAGAACAGGGCTTTCTTTTTAAGAATACTTTCCAAAATCAAGTGATAGCAGATGCAGGTATAAAAAGGCCAATATATGTACAAAGTGGATTCTATAAGCATCTTTATTATGAGTTCAATGTATATCAGTCTCTTAAGATGTGACACACTATAGAATTCCTCAACCATATTTGCCCTATGCATGCAAGAATAAAAGAAGACTTTCCTATACATATAAGAATGCATGTAAATTGAAAATAGACTTGACCTTAGGTCTTACAAATCGTGATCACCTGCCACCATTATATTCTTAATATAAACAGGTCATGCTATGCAAAGGTATGGCCTATGCTGCTAAAATACTTATGCAAACGCATTCAGTTTAAAATTGAAAGTTTAACTATAATGATAAAGAGTTTACACAAGCTCTTGCCTTGCTTCAATTAGAAAATATATATCAAATCGCTAAAACGCTGATATTGCTTACTTAATGCTACCGTGTTCCTTGACTAGAATTAATTGCTTAGAATCATAACACGCTGGAATTGAGCTAAACTTCTACAATATATAGGTATATTAAAACAATTACACTTTTCATATTCAACTATGCAATAATATGGTAAGAAAGATGCCGTAATTAATCATCTTTTGTACTAATAAAACGTAAACAATGTGTCACCATTAGTGAACTAATTGACCCTGTGTTTCACATTGGGAAGATTCTAAAGACATGGTTTTATAACAGTGTTGTTAAATTCTATGCGCGTATGTCAAATATGCTACCTTTATTAATAATAAAAACATTAGATGATTTTTGCATCGAAGACATATCATTACAAAAAAATGAGCAGAACACGAGATGCACATAATTATACAGTTCCCAAATGAGAGGCACTAGCGCAATAGGTTTATGTCAGCCCATTGCAATATTGGGGCTACAGAGAAATCGCACATCTCTCTGTGTAGGTCTTATTTCCCAAGTTTCTCGGTTTACCCTTCCCCCACATCCCACATGTTTTCATTTTTTTCCAGTCCCCCCCGCCCCACACACACACACCCCTTTTGCATGTTCCATTTCCTTGAAATCCTACTAATCCTTTATTGCCCTATTTCCCGACATCACTTTTTTTCAGCCTCCCCAACCACTTCATCCCAATTCCTGATTGTTACCTCCCCCTCTCATGCATTTGTCAATGCAAGATCATTCAAGAACTGAACCAGTGTCTTGGTTTACGGGTTTTAATATCCATGGGAACTCTATGTACAGTAAGCACTCCCGTAGTGCATACTAAAGGTTATTCTGTTACCACGAGCAGACTTCCGACTAAGAGTGTGTCAAGAGTGTGCGTGGGGGGAATACCTGCCTGAGGCGGGGTTATATAAAACCCGCAAATGGACTGGGGGCCCCGATTCCAAAGCCCTGGGATAGGTTTTAAACCATGTTTTTGCCTCCAACAGTGGGTAGTGAGTAAATGTGAACTTTACAGGCGGATGTTGTGATGAATTGGTTCCCAATCCTGATCAATGTTATTTTCCAGACAGACCACCTGCTATACAAATACCAAGGACTTGTCAAACACGTTTAGCAAAATAAAATATTGCCATCAGAAACGATATACACATTAAAAGGAGAGAAAACTTATCAGAAATATTTTTGAACCGTGTTCAACAACCCTATGTTGTTGGCACAAAAACATTTTGGGGCCGCAAATGGAAAAAAAATCTTCAAAACATTGTCCGCTATCACTTACCGTTGCAATCCTCGATACTCGAGCCCTTGTACATGTATCCTCTAATCCGTTTACTCACATGGTAAACAATCCCGGTTAATTGTCCCGAGAAGGAACTTTATCATAACTCCTCAATATTGACATGAATCATATTACATATTGTCAACCACCACCTCTATTAATATGATGTTAAAGAGTCACTTAGCAAGTACACTTCAGTACCAATAATGTGGGATCTTTGCAAGCGAAAGACACGCATGGCTTGATCCATGTCAGGCTTTTAAGGGCCCAATCTAAATCTACCTGTTGCGCTGAAGATATAAAGATTAATTTAATATCCCTTATTTGTTCACAAAGACCTTCATTTTAACTAATGTCCCTTGCTCTTAGGATTCACAGATGAATAGAGTTTTATTACAGTTTTCCGTTGTATTTGATCAGGTACTCTGGGAAACCACACTTTCTGAGAGCATTTTCACAATTTTCGTTCTCTTAAAGGAACAACAAAGACCATTTGGTAAATACTATCAACCACCTACCTCATAGGCAGATCCAGGGGGGGGCACAGTGGGCACGCGCCCCCCTTTCCCCACCAAAATACTTCATTTTCATAGGGTTTTTCATGAAATTTCTTAAGTGCGCCCCCTCCCCCTTTCCTTAAGTGCCCCCCTTTCCAAAAACCCGGATCTGCCTATGTAGCTGAAAGGTAACATTAGAGTTCTTGGTATAGAACCAAGAGGAATGCCCAGAAAAAATCGGTTCCATAAACATCTAGAGACATAGAGAAAAGCCACTAAAAACAGTGGAGACAACCGTAATATGCTGCCGTAAATACTCCCCGACCGCAGGCAAAGAGGGAAGGGGGCCGTGGGCTGTGGCACTCAGATTCAAATTTTATCAACGTTTTGCGTTGTGTTTTCATTCCTCGTAAACGACAGCTGTCGGAATATGGTATGTAATGTATGAGGGGGTATATAGCCTTGATGAAAATCCATTCACCAACATTTTTTTCCTGGGTTACCAGTCACCAATACATTTCATTGTTTTTCACCAATCCCCAGGAATTGTATTTGAATAGGTTGCATCATATTTTCATCATATTTCACTCACTTAAATACAGGCAATTCACAATTCACGCTCAAGATTTAGTGCAAATCACCAATCACATGTCCGCTACATGACCCCCTCAACACTGCTCATGTATGTAATACTGTACTTATTAGATAACTTGTCGTTATCATAGATAGGCCGCAGGTAATAGCGGCGCTCTGTAAACATCTCGATCTGGTCGCCATTGCTGATTGTTGACATGTCAAAGGGTTCCCCATCTGGCAAAGTGCTCATCACGTTGATGCTGTCTGGCACCGGCGTCAGTCTATGGGCACAACCACGTGCTAGTATAGGTTACTAGTACACAATAGAAGCAAAGTAAGTTAATTAAAAGGCATTATTTCGTAATACGCTTAGAAAACATGTTTATAGAAGTACTCAAGTAACAACTAGGCAAAAACATATATTGGTCATACAATCACAAACCTTAACACGTCCGAAACATTAGACTTCCCCAAACTCTCCGTCCTTAGATGGGATTCAAACCCACGTCCTCTGGGTTGAGATGATAACTTTGGGTTACAGCGACAACGGTTCGCCCGTGTTACCTTTCAACAGCCCGCTGCCTGGGATGATGGTTTCATTCTGGTCTCGCAACCTTGGGGTCATGAGTTCGAGTCCCGTTGAGGCCACTTGATATAGTCAAATGGAAGATTTGTCTTCAGATATGTCCATGCAGTGCTGGGAGCTTGCTTGGCATGACAGTGAGAGTAGAATTGAGTTCACAGGCAAACTTGTGTAAAAAAATATATATATTTGTTCATACAAAGTACATTGTATAACGGTGCCTTTGGCGTGGCTCGTGCATTCCGCTAGCGTTTTGACGGCAGACTTTTTCACCTGTACATAAAGCAGGTCGTAACACGTGAGCAACTCAGCTTTATGAGATCCGGCGCTGATAGCCTACTGCACCCAACATAATAAGGTGAGATGCTGCTTTATTATTTTTTGTTTTTATGATACATTTAATTGAAGCATTTTGATGGCATTCTTATACGGATGTAAGTTATCAGGACGACCAATAAGATACGAATCAACAATGTTTAGGATCAAGGAATGTAAAATATATAAATTACATGACCAATATTTATATTAGCATAGAGTGAATTTAAAACATGCCACAGTCCCCCTATGTGTGTGTGTGGGGGGGGGGGGTACATTTATTACAACGGCTACTGCCAATATGTCAGCGCTGCCAGTTGTGGAAGTGTATATCCATGTTTTTATTCTGATTCATTTATTCATTTAGTTGAGACATACAGTCCATGAGAATAAAATAAGAATATGATGATAGAAAAGACATCACAGATAAAGTGAATCTCCCCATCTTCTGTATAGTATTACAGAAGAAAGGATGAAAAAAATGACCATTATTATGTTCTGAGCTAGACGATTGTTTACAATTAATAATCTTTTCTTAAAGCCGTAGATATTTTTCTCATTAAAAATACAGACTATCAAGTCTATTAACAACAAGGGGGTATAGTGAGGAACACTATCGCCCTCTCCCCCATCTCATTTCTCTCTTGCAGTATAATGGCAATAACGTGTTTAGATTTTAGTTTGCATTATTTTTGTGGGCCAACGGCAAAATAGAGGAGCTGGGTTTATATTCTGTTTACAGTGGGAAAGTTTTTATAGTATGTTGGAGCAGGTGGAAGGTCCACCGAAATGTCGCTTTTGCAGGATGACAGAAGCATCTATCTGAGTAGGTTTTGTCCATTCTCATATACTGAATCCCATGGGCGCATGACCCGCATGCATCATAGAGGACAAAAACCAAATGAAGCTGGTGAATGGCCATTCTTTCTTTGTTTCATTTTAAAACTTTGATATATACTACATCTATATTGTAAATAATGATGTGGACTCTGTTAGTTTCTGCCCCATACGATTCATGTGCCCCTATCTAGAGGCTGGTTTCATTTAATTTGAACCACACTATGAACACGACCTATACACTTAGTGGGGTAATAAGCCAACGTGTACATTGTACATGTGGTTTGAGTTAAGTGGTATCTCGAAATTTTGTGTTAGCTCGAGGCTTTTTCATATCATTTCAGTCACGTAATGAACATATTTGTTTTATCAAGCATTTTGCAGGTGTCCCTTCGGCTTCTAGATAACGAGCTTCTACTGTAGTTGTAATTGTTTGATTGTACATGTATTAATACCTTTATTGGCAATAAACATACATATATAATAATATCAAAATAGCATAATTGATCACTCTATTCATACCTGCTGGATAGCCAGCAAAAACTATGACAGGGGTGGTTTTATGTGGTGCTGGAACTGCCTTCCATAAATTAATAGACATCAGTATGTCCATTGTTTCTGGTCCCAGGGATGTCGCACTCACCTTACAGTGGTCCGACAACAAGAGCGCCCTTGTCTTGAAAACGGCTACATAGTCGCCGTATGGCATGTTTTTTTTGTTTTTTTTCGTTTTTTTTTGTTTTTTTTTGTTTTATTTTGTTTTGTTAAATTGAGGGGTATGCACACACACAAAAAATGGTATTCACAACGCTAATGGCGCGATTTGAGAGATATGTCTTTCAAACAAATTACTTTTCTATGACCACCCCGACCTGGGCAATAATGGAGGTATCGGAGTATCGTCGGTGGTACGGGATAATTTATAAGTGAAAAATAATGCTACATGCTCACTCGTTTGTTAGTGACCAAAACCAGTCTCAGTGAGATATTGGCTGATAACCCTGCCGGAAAGTCACTGTTGTAGTTTTACCGAGTAACCTACTTATTTATATACGTAATAACGTTATTAGTCCGACAAATGTCATAGTATAGAATCGGGGCGATTTGCGACGGCCCTGATTCATTATTTGGCGCGGTTATGAATAATCAATGGTGCTCGTTATTATATCTGCCTGACTAAAAGCGCCTGAATGGGTAATCATCTCCGAGGTAATCATGATGAACGCAATTAATGTGATTATCATATTACTATTTACAACCACCATCCATACACTTGTGCATTTTAGCAATGTCGTTACCTGGATGAAAACTATGTTAGGGATGATGTACATTTTGTCATGCTCCTCAAAAGTGGAACAGTGTTCTCTTTTTTCTTGACCCCCCCCCCTCCCCCCAAAAGTGGAAACATCAAATGTGTGACACAATCAAAGAATATCTACATAGTGTTTCACGATATTTATTCAAATATTACTCATATATGCCATAAGATAATATCATTAACATGAACACTAATGAAAGAACTATCTTTTTCCTCTCTGGTATGAGAACGTACGTACCTGAGTGGGATGATGTATATACCACTATTTAGCAAGAAGGGAGATGGGATTGATTCTACAATTTGTGTCCCATCCAAGAAAAATTTAATGTTGTACAGACATTATGTATTTCACACATATTATTATATTTATATTTTACATTTGTGTAATATAAAATGAATATCATTTCAATGAAGGCAAAATAAAAATGTATATATATGAATTATATATCGCGGAATTTAAATATAATATTAATTAATGTGTTTGACTTTTTTTTTTTTTTTTTTTTTAATGCCACATTTAAATAGTAAATAGTGGAATTCTGATATGAAAAGTTTTAGAGTGCAGGATAAAATATTAGACCCACAAAAAAGTGGAATATCCAAAACTTGACCGAAACACTCCCTCCCCCTAAGTGGAACACTGTTCCACTTTTACGGAGCGTGACAAAATGTACATCATCCCTTAGACATCTAATCCTTATCTAGTCTCCATAGTCTGGAGCTAGTCGTCTTCTGATCTTCGTAAAGTCTCCGTCCAAAGCAGAACTAGACCGTGACATTTGTCAGCGGAACTAAAACAGTCGCGGGTGTTGAAGACTTCAAAAATCAATACTCTATTTTTAGTCTTGACCATGTCTTTACATAGTCGGAACCACGTTTGGATCATGTCTGGACCATGTCAGGGGCTAGTTTTAACTTGACCATGTTGGGACCTTGTCTCAATTCCCTTTTAGCTCAAGACTAGGTCACAACTTGGTATGAATCCCCATTTCACTATCATAACCAGCATCAAAACCAAGTTACAACCTGACAAATTTTCTTGGTCTTTACCATGTCTGTCTCCATGGTCGGGATCATGTCTGGAGCATGTCTGAACCTTATCAAGTCCAGGTCTTTACCATGTCTGGATCTTGTTTGGATATTGTTGTCTGATTTTAGCCTGGACCTGGCTGGTCTTTACCATGTATATTTAGAGAGATGGCGACAGTGGAATGGGCAAATATTTCATGTAAAAAATTTGCACAAATGTGGGTAGGTAAAGATACATGAATGTCACAAATCTTAATGTAAAATGTAAATGAATTATCATACTTGTGGTGATAACTTCAGATGCGGGCTGTCTGCTGGCTGTTGTTCGCAGCGCACCTAGCTGTACCTGGGTGTGGCCAGAGGCCCAATACAGGTATAAAGTGCCAGGAAGCGTTGTAGGGCAGTTTGGGTAGTATTATACGGTATTTGAGACTTCGATCTAAATCAACATTGCAACTGTGTCCCTTTTTTTGTTTTATTCATGAAGTACATAGTTACGAAGGAATTCTACTCCATACAGGGGCCTAACCCGGAACCAATTGCAGCAAAATTGAAAATACTTTGCATATGTTTTAGACACTCTCTGGTATCATATAACGAAAGTCTACCTAAATCAACCCATGCAAAATATTTTCAATTTTGATTAAAATAGTTGTCTTGTTTATCCGAATCAAGCACTGTTTCAGCAGCAATAAACATATTTTCAATGCTCTTCTGAATATGTTAGCTCATGAGTAAGGAAGTCTATTAGAGACTGCAAAGGACAGTCAATGATGACCATAGGATGGACCTAGCTGGGACCATATTATAATGGAAAGACAAAATGAACCATGAGATTTTCCGAAATTGGGAAGCAATTTCACAAGATTGTGAAGGATATTTTAAGATGACCACGGGATAGACTGAAATGGGGAACAAATTTTACGATATTGTAATGGTCAGTCATAGAGGACCTGAGCATTGACCGAGAGATGGATAACAAACTAAAGGGTATAGTCCTAAAATAGTCCTAAAATAATAGCCGCTGCACGTTTTTGTTTTTTTGTTTTTGTTTTGTTATTAAAACAAACCTACATTTTTGTTGTTGCTTTTGCGAGGATACTCTGAAGCCATCAATTTTGATGATCATAGCGGAGGGAGGCCATGTGGTGTTAATACATGGACCTCCAGAATGTGGAGGCAGGTTACGTAACCAAGTGAGCCTCGAGGGGTGGAGGGTTCACACTAGCTATTGTGCTCAAGCTAGGTGAGGGTTTTTTGCGTGCAGAGTAGTGAATGTCCTCTGCACGGGGCACGCCTTTCAACGGGGCTTCTGAACCTCATGCTTGGTGTCGCCACCGTCATGTAGTATACTTTACTGTGGTGACACACTGTGTGTGAGCGGCAATACAGTCACAGACGTATGATGTCAGTGTTTGGCGGCACTAAGTTTGCCGTGGATGGGCCTTGAACTCACGACACAGGCAAATCCTATATAAAAGCCAGACGTACTAGCCACTTCATCACAGAGGACCACAATTATATAAAGTGTACCACGCAGTACTTCAAACTTCGGTGTGTGTTTGGGGGGGGGGGGGTCCACAAAAATGGGTACGGGTGTGCCATTTCGAACGTCGAAACGGTACTAATTGATATACTAATTCGGCATAAAAATAGTGACCCATGTCTTTACCTTGACAATGAGAAAGTGACACATATCTATACCTAAAAATGAAAGGGTACTGTTAACATTTTATCAACAACATATTTAAAAAAATCATATCAGTATCAAATAAAGTGAAACTTACACTAACAATACCTGTGCATTTAATTTCAACCCCATAGCTATACCAAAACTCGTAAAATTTAGACCCATAACTATAACAAAAATCACAGAAGACCCATAGCTATACTAAAATCATGAAATTTAGACCCATCACTATACCTTGGATGTCGAAATAGGTGACCCATAGAAATGG
>CM032668.1:13984775-14006649 GCA_019095985.1 Streblospio benedicti
ATATAGAGGTTTGTAGATAGGACTATGGAACAATATGGAAGTAGTTTATTATTGGATAAAATGGAAAATTGATATGGAATTTTGTATAAAAGGCAAACAGATAAATTTAACAAATTGTGAATATTTATTAGTAATTATATTGTATTATATGAAGTAATGTATTATGATGAATAATGAATAATGTTTTGTGATATGAAGCAACATGTGTACCGCAATAAGTCACATTATTATTAGATTTTGTGTTTGTTTAGTTGATCAGTAGTAGAATTTATTGTCTTGGTGGGGCACAAAACAATAAGGCATAGAATTTCAGGTAGGGTCCAGTTTTTATAGATTGGACGTTGAGGGAAATAGTGATGGGTGCTTTGATAAATTTGGGTAGACGTATTTCATCTGATTTTTTCATTGAATTTAAATTCCAATTGCCGGCCAATGATAAGCTGACTATTGGCCATAGTTTGTTGAAATTAACGCTGAAATCATGCAAATTTGGTATTGAAGTATATTCTATTTTATGGGCGGCAGGCACGGGCATTAATGTAGAGTTCACTCCCGCAAAGTCCCGGAAATATTTTCAGAAAAGAGCGTTATTATTTCATGATGCCACGCCCACTTCCACCAAAGTAACTATAAGAGAATCTGGCTCACTGACTAGTCCCTTTTGTATGTAGTCTCGATCAACCAGACTCTGAAATGGTGGTGCTCATTTCATGCAATAGAGAGTCTGGTTGAAGAGGCTATTTTGTATGTGACGTGTGATTGACAGCTTGATGTTGACAAAAAGACTGCCGATTCAATTCTTTCCTTCATGATAACGTCAATTGGGTTCCATATCTAGGTGTTATGAATGATCCCATGATATTTTGATTACAATCTATTCTATTCGACACATTGTGTACATACTAACAATACACATATATATAAAAATGCCCGGAAATTCAGATCACCAATAAAATATCTAGACCTAGCTTGTTTACAATAATGTTAATGGCAGCATGCTTACGAGAATACAGAGCGACAAGCATAAAACGTGCAGTTCAAGTAGGACACAGTGCGTTCAACGTGCTCCTTAAAAACGTCAACCTCCAAACAATAACTTTAACCCGCATATCTCTGAACGCCTTACATAAACCGGCCGCCATCCCGATTACAAACCAAATGTAAGTCAATTGACCAGGCTCTGTATGCAATACAGAGTCTGGTTAACGAGGCTATGAATCAACGTAAAAATCGCCGTTTTTTTCCATTGCATTGAGTTCAAATTCACCCCCCACGCAGTTCAGACTAACTTCTTAAAACCAGCAACATTGTATTTGCACGTTTAGTAGGTCGTGTTCTAAATTTAGAATATCCAGGGTCTCCAAACCCACAAACAACTGTGACTACCGATGATAGTCACTCTTATGTACAAAATAATTGACAGCCATAAGAGAATAATAACAGTATATGTTGCATTAAAGTTTATCAGGAAATATTATTTTTTCTTTTGAATAGTTAAATATTTTAAGGTACAGATCTGCTTGTTGACCTTTGCTGTCTGGGGTGAAGTATTTAATGATCCTATTGAATAGTACTACGGGTTTTATAACGAGTGTCAACATAAGTAGTGCAAACAGGGCTATTATCCAATTTGAAAGTTTGTCTATTGAATGGGTTACTGGGCTTTCGGGTGGGGAAGTCGAAGTTGGATTGATAACGTATGCTTCAGCTGTATTTACAGCGGTTAGACCTAGCAATATAGCATTTTAAAATCTGAAACATATAATACAATATAATAATATAATATATAATATAATACAATCACAGGGTTAATATTGCTGTCAAAATTAAGTTCCAAATGAAGAAAATAATGGCTAGAATGGTATCTGTTAAATCTGTATGGAATTTGTAGTCTGATATGGGTATATCAAGATGGGTTGACTGTTGTTTTAAATGGGTGTCAATGTATGGTATTTCGTCTAAATTGTCCAAATCGTTTGCCAGAATGGGTGGAGAGGTCACAAGTGTTCTTGCATGGGCTGAGTTATTTAGCACGGGCAAATTAATGGCTGACAATTGTGGCACGTTAATAGGATATTTAATTGAGACTGGGTTCATGTTATGGTTGCATTCAAATGGGTGAGAACTTATTGTGAAATACGTTGTGTGAGCCTCACAATTACATTTTAGTTGAACAATAGAATGAGAGTTTAAATTGACAAAAATATCTGTGCTGTTGGCGCATGAAATTCTAATTGGGGAAGGAGTATCTACTAGGAGGAATTCTGAATGACCTAGTTTAATGGCAGACGGGAATGGTGGATTTTTGTAGGATTCAAAAACACATGATTTGGTTAGGAGTTGGTTTATGTATAATTAATGGATGCAATGGTCCATTCGCTCGTTGTAAATTATTGTTGGGTAATTGCATATGTAATCATTGGCCATGCACAGTTTAATTTCATTGTCTATCAGGAAACCAAATTTAGACATATCTCTATTGAATGCAATATTTTCAACATTAGTAATTAGCAGGGTAGATTTATTGGGATGGTTTCCGTTTGTGGAATGTAAAGGTACAGGATAGGTTAAAACTTTATAGACATCCAGTGAGTTGTCTGTTTCAAAAATAGGTATTTTTGCTGATATGATTAGGGCGTCACCCATGGAATATGCAATGGTGAAAGCATTTTCATAAACATATTTATGGTTAGAAATATGATGCAAGGTTTGGTACTTACTGTTTTGCAGCGTTTTCTTTGCTCTTAGAGTAGCCATATTAATGTCATTCGGCGTGATGAGTTTTGGAGGCATTTTATTAAGTTGTAACAGATGCAATTGAGCGTTGTAGGTCTGCAAGTCGAGGAGGGCTTTTTGTACTATATCATATTGTTGGCTTAATCTTTGTGTTGAAAGTATTAACTGGTTCAGGATCTGATGACAGTTAGGTTAAATGCAACTCGGAGGAGTCTGGTGTTCATCGCTGACAGTTTGATGTTGATTTCATTGATGGCAAGCATGGACAATTTCAGCGCTGAGTTGGTTTTATTGAGGTGGTTGTGGAGGGATTTAAAATTTGAATACGTATTGTTTTTTGAACTCTGTTAAATATGAGTAAATTGAGGTTATATGTCTTTTCTGTTATGTTTTGCATACGTGATAGTGGGTTTTATTTCATTTTCCATCCTGTTGATATCGTTTGAACCTGCTACGCCAAACAAGGTGGACAATAAGTTTGAAATATCAAGTATAGCTCTTTTGTTAAAACCAGAAAGTTTAAATGATTCAATCAGTGTTGAGGTCATTTTGGCCTTGTCGTTGTAGTCCTTGATAATGTTAAATAGGTTGAGATTTTCCATGTACACAGTATGGACTGCGTGTTTGCATTCCTGCTGTAGAAAATCAAAAGTGTTGCACGCATGAGTGTTATTTATGTAATTAGAGACGGAGGGGATGATACCAAAATCTGGTATATGATGTACAAATGTTAGAGACAAGAATCCTGAGTTTCTTCGGATTGTTCTATCGTGGTTTAAGAATAGTAAACCTGCGCTTTCTTGGTTGACGTAAGTGGCATGTGTCGCCAATAACAAAGTTAGGAGTAGGAGTATGGTCATAGTTGTTGTCATTTACGGGGTGTATTGGGAAATGAAATGGTCTTGCAATGTTGCCACCTTATAGTGACGGGGGTCGCGTCCTGACTAACCAGGTGTAACGGGTAGCTGAACACTCGCAATTGGCTGAAATAGCAAACTGGGGATGGACTTGTTATCACGTGGTCAAACGGGGGCGGAGCCAGTGCGATCACCAGAATTAGTGGTTCTGTGTTTACAAATGGTTGGTGGGTGTTTTTGAAGTTGCTGATTTATTGTTTAATTTAATGTTATTTGCGTGTAATTTTGGGTATATCAGTTGGCTTAAAGTTACACGGGTTTTATGAATCTGATTTGTCTGAGGGTCTCTTAATTGGCACGAGTCATGGTGTATATCGAAAGCAATGTATTCCTTGATGTTAGATTGCAATTTTTTATTTGATTGGGGATCTGCTAACGTTGGCTTTTTCCAGAATACTGTAGCATTTTCCGGAAGTGATGATCCAACTTTGTTCATATTCAATTGGTCTTGAATATTTGTGTCATATTCGGTTTTGTTTATTTTGGCTTGTTGTAACGCCCAAGTTTGGACGATTTTCATTTGTTCGATGAATTGAGACAGGGTTTTTTCATCATTGTCTAGGTCAAATGAGATTAGTGCACTCGTGTCTCTGCCGAATATGCACTCACTGGGTGTAACTTGATTAATAGCGTGTTTTGTGTTGTTAATTACATTGCACGCTGTGCTCAGGTAATCAACCCAATTTTCTGGATTGTTCTTTGTAAGACAACGCAGAATATTTAGCACTGAAGAGTGCGCGCGTTCTGCTTTTGCGCTGGAACGAGGATTATATGCTGATGCAAATGTTAGCTTGATATTGAATTTCTTAGCGATTTGGGAATAAATACCACTTGTAAAAGATGAAGAATTGTCGCTAATTATGGTCTGTGGAAACCCGAATGTGGTGAACACGTTATCATATAGGCACTTGGCGGTTTCTTCAGAACCTGACGATCTCAATGGAAAACATAGAACAAAAGATGTTAGGACATCAATGACAGTTAGCACATAACGGGATTTGCATGGTGCTTGTTGGAAGGCCCCTAAATGATCTATTACAATTGTTTGGAAAGCTGTTGATGGAGGCTGTATGTTATGTCTTAATTTTTTTTCAGGATTGATGGAATGTTTGGATGTCAGTCACGTGTGACAGTTTGAAATGTGCCTATTCACATCTGCATTCATGCCTCGCCACGCGAACTTTTCTCTAATTTTATTGATTGTTTTAAACATGCCACAGTGGGCATAAAGTTTGTCATGGAATAAAGAAATAATTGTCTTTGTATGCCATGGTGGCACTAAAATTTTAGGTGTTGCATCAGTTCCCGTGTTTGTGGTATACGTCACTAGCAATTCATTCTCTCCTTATACATCATGTGAATTCTCCCTAACAATACAATAATGTAAGCGTTTCTTTGTTGGCGGCAAACGTCCGATTTGAATGTAATCAATCAGGTCTTTGAATGGTTGATGTTTTCTTTGTTCGATTGCCAGTTGTTTGAGGTTAAGTTCTGCTATTGAAGCAGAGACTTGTGCCTGTTTGTATTGGCATTGTTCAGTCATAAAAGTGTCTTTATGACCAGGAGTTGGGACGGGTTTAGGGCTTTGTTGCATCATAAAGGTGGTTCTTTGACCGGGCACATTGTCAATTTTATTGGTGATTGGCAATGGACTTTCAGTTTGTGAAAAATGTGGTGTAACATGTTGATTTTTCCTATCAGACTGGCCTTTTATGTCTGAAGCAATTTCGTCATTGAAAGCTTTGCTCATAGAACGTGTTACCGCATTTAAAGTATGCTGTTTTGAGGATTGTTTGTTGTTACGTAGTGGCACTTGATCAGTATTGGAGTTGGGGATTATGGCATGTGACAAGCTTTGTAATTGTTTGAGTGGAAGATTCGTTATTGCATCGTTTATGGCATGACCGTTGTTGACTTGGGAAATTGGCTGTATAATACCATTGATCATATCAGCATTGGTCAAGTCCTGTGTTTGTTGGGTTGCGTTGGTTGATGTAATCACACTTGTGTCTCGTTTGCATACTTGTTTTGTGTAAAGAACACGACCTATACGCTTAGTATCGGAGGTATATCGTACGGGTGGTGTGTGTTTTCGTGTACTTCGCAATTTATAAGTGAAAAATAATGCTACCCATGTGTGTCAAGACTGGTCATTTAAGGTCAGTGACCACTTAGTCAGACTGCAAGTCTCACGTAGGGAAGTTACCTTACTGCGCTGAATTGCGAACCCTTGCCGGAAAGTCACTGTTGTAGTTTAACCGAGTAACCTATACTTATTACGTAATAGCGTTAATATGTAATACATTCTGTACACAACGGTCATCAATTATTGATTTACATTTAGTCCATTATGCATGTCTGGATAAAAAGTAGTCTGACAAATGTCATAGAATCGGGGCGGGTTGCGACGGCACTGATTCATTATTTGGCGTGGTTATGAATAATCAATGGTGCTCGTTATTATATCTGCCTGACTAAAAGCTTCTAAATGGGTAATCATCTCCGCGGTAATCATGATGAACGCAATTAATGTGATTATTATATTACTATTTACAGCCACCATCCATACACTTGTGCATTTTAGCAATGTCGTTAGGGATGATGTACATTTTGTCACGCTCCGCAAAAATGGAACAGTGTTCCTTTTTTTAGGGGACCCCCAAAAAAAAAAAAAAAAAAAAAAAAGTCAAGTTTTGATGGTCCACTTTTTGTGGGTCAATATTTTATCTCGCGCGCTAACACTTTTCATATCAGAATGCCACTATTTATTATCTAAATATGGCACTGAAAAAAAAAGATGCACAGACACAGTGGGATTTGTATACACATAAATTTTTGAATTATGATTTTATATTCCTGAGATAAAATGAATATCATTTTTTGGTCCCATAAGATCAATTTAATTTGTAATATGTATTTCACATTGTATTATTATCATTTGATTTTATGTTTGTAATATATCATATATATCTTCTCAATGGTAAAAATATTTTTTTTTTTTTTTTATATATCAGGAATTTAAATCATAATATTAATTAATGTGTGAAATCTGCTGTGTATTTTTTTAATGCCACATTTAAAAGTAAACATCATCTGATATGAAAATGGATAAAAATTAGACCCACAAAAAGTGGAATATCCAAAACTTGCCCATTTTTCCCCCCTAAGTGGAACACTGTTCCACTTTTACGGAGCGTGACAAAATGTACATCATCCCTTAGACATCTAATCCTTATCTAGTCTCCATAGTCTGGAGCTAGTCGTCTTTTGATCTTCGTGAAGTCTCCGTCCAAAGCAGAACTAGACCGTGACATTTGTCAGCGGAACTAAAACAGTCGCGGGTGTTGAAGACTTCAAAAATCAATACTCTATTTTTAGTCTTGACCATGTCTTTACATAGTCGGAACCACCTTTGGATCATGTCTGGACCATGTCAGGGGCTAGTTTTAACTTGACCATGTTGGGACCTTGTCTCAATTCCCTTTTAGCTCAAGACTAAGTCACAACTTGGTATGAATCCCCATTTCACTATCGTAGCCAGCATCAAAACCAAGTTACAACCTGACAAATTTTCTTGGTCTTTACCATGTCTGTCTCCATAGTCGGGATCATGTCTGGAGCATTTCTGAACCTTATCAAGAGCAAGTCTTTACCATGTCTGGATCTTGTTTGGATATTGTTGTCTGATTTTAGCCTGGACCTGGTCTTTACCATGTATATTTAGAGAGATGGCGACAGTGGAATGGGCAAATATTTCACATAAAAAATTTGCACAAATGTCTCGATCGGCCAGGTCCTAGATATCGGCGACTTCTCCTGGTGCCGACTAGGTAAGGTGTAGGTAAAGATAGTGCAAAGGGGGGGGGGGTACATGAATGTCACAAATTTTAATGTAAAATGAAATGTAAATGAATTATCATACTTGTAGTGATAACTTCAGATGCGGGCTGTCTGCTGGCTGTTGTTCGCAGCGCACCTAGCTGTACCTGGGTGTGGCCAGAGGCCCAATACAGGTATAAAGTGCCAGGAAACGTTGTAGGGCAGTTTGGGTAGTAATACGATATTTGAGACTTCTATCCATATGTAAATCAACATTGCAACTGTGTCCCTTTATTTGTTTTATTCATTAAGTACATACATGTAAAGTAGTTACGAAGGAATTCTACTCCATACAGGGGCCTAACACGGAACCAATTGCAGCAAAATTGAAAACACTTGCATATGTTTTTAGAAACTCTCTAGTATCGTATAACGAAAGTCTACCTAAATCAACCCATGCAAAATATTTTCAATTTTGATTAAAAAAGTTTTTTTATCCGAATCAAGCACTGTTTCAGCAGCAATAAACATATTTTCAATACTCTTATGAATAGTTTAGCTCATGAGTAAAGAAGTCTATTAGAGACTGCAGAGGACAGTCAATGATGACCATAGGATGGACCTAGCTGGGACCATATTATAATGGAAAGACAAAATGGACCATGAGATTTTCCGAAATTGGGAAGCAATTTCACAAGATTGTGAAGGATATTTTTCCGATATTGTAATGGTCAGTCATAGAGGACCTTAGCATGGGCCGAGAGATGGATAACAAACTAAAGGGTATAGTCCTAAAATAGTCCTAAAATAATAGCCGCTGCACGTTTTTTTTTTTTGTTTTTTTTTTGTTTTAAAATAAACCTACATTTTTTGTTGTTGCTTTTGCGAGGATACTCTGAAGCCATCAATTTTGATGATCATAGCGGAGGGAGGCCATGTGGTGTTAATACATGGACCTCCAGAATGTGGAGGCAGGTTACGTAACCAAGTGAGCCTCGAGGGGTGGAGGGATCACACTAGCTATTGTGTTCAAGCTAGGTGAGGTTTTTTTGCGTGCAGAGTAGTGAATGTCCTCTGCACGGGGCACGCCTTTCAACGGGGCTTCTGAACCTCATGCTTGGTGTCGCCACCGTCATGTAGTATACTTTACTGTGGTGACACACTGTGTGTGATCGGCAATACAGTGACAGACGTATGATGTCAGTGTTTGGCGACACTAAGTCTTCCGTGGATGGGCCTTGAACACACGACACAGGCAAATCCTTCATAAAAGCCAGACGTACTAGCCACTTCACCACAGAGGACCACAATTATATAAAGTGTACTATGTAGTACTTCAAATCTCGGGGGGTCTCCACAAAAATGGGTACGGGTGTGCCATTTCCAACGTCGAAACGGTACCCATCGATATACGGCATAACCAAGTGACCCATGTCTTTATCTTGACAATGAAAAAGTGACACATATCTTAAATAATGAAACCACATACTATTGATATATTATCAACAACACAATTTCAAAAAAATCATATCAGTATCAAACAAAGTGAAAGTTACACTAACAATACCTGTACATTTAATTTCAACCCCATAGCTATACCAAAACTCGTAACATTTAGACCCATAACTATAACAAAAATCACAAAAGACCCATAGCTATACTAAAATCATAAAAATTAGACCCATCACTATACCTTGGATGTCTGAAAAAGGTGACCATAGAAATGGCACACCCGTACTATCCGTTATTTATAAGACCCCCCCCCCCGAGCTTCAAACAGTCGGTTCTCTTGCTGTTGAAGGGGGTGGGTGTAGCCGTGGCATTTGGAAAGTAAATATTTTGAAAGGGCGTGCAATTTTGTATCAAGCAACCCCATTTTGGCGTGATTTCGAAGCAGTTGAATATTATGAAATTAAGACTTCTGAAGGTGTCCTCTGACATGTGGAGGCCCATTTTAGGATTTTCTGAGGTTACATGGATATTGCAACTTGTCACGTTGAATTGATTTAAAGGCAATGTTGTCAATGTTTTATATGTGATGGCCATAGTCATGAGCTACCATGAAAACATGCGGTGCTAGTGGGGCCTTTTGCAATGATCATTTTTGTCTGACATTCCAAATTAATCTTCATGCTTTTTCTATTGAAAACGCTATAATATTAGCTATCTTAACTGAAGCAGACGAGGAGCAACACAATACAAACATGGAGGGAATCTGTGAAGCATGACATTTTTTACACAGACTGTTTTTATAGTCTATTTAGGACTAGACCCTAAACAAGAGACCGTAGTATATGGACACGAGGACCATGGGATGGACCATAACGAGGAATGAATTCACGATATTGGAATGGACAATCAAAGTGGACTTGGGATGGACCAAAATTAGGTTGAAATTAGGTAGAACAGTCGTGACTAATTATGCTATATCATGGCAATGTTTGAAAATGTATACTTGTAGCTGTTGCTTTTTTCAGATTGTGAGGTCCACCTTTCCATCTTGTTGGATCGCTCCCAGGCTATCATGGCGTCCGTGCATTCACTGGTTAGAAATTATATGCAGCAAATTATTCAAAAATATTTAGTTCTCCAATTAGCAGATCTATGTTTTCGTAAAGGGGGGGGGCTCTTGACGCTATAGTATGGTGATTGCGAGAATGGAAAAAACTGTTTAATTGCCAGGTGATATATATGTGCTGTATATATGTACTGTAATTTGCAGATTGTGAACTTTGTGTCCAGTTTATCTGATACCCGTAGTACAACTGTGATAGCCATTGTGACCTTCAGGGACAAAGCAGAAGTTTTTCCTTCGACGAAAATGGCAACATCGATGCACAATCCATGGAGGAATTAAAAGGGGATCAATTATCAGGTCCTAGTAGCACTATTTGTTCTAAGTGATAAGACATTGGTCAGAAGACTTTTAACAATTCTTTGTAATTCACACCTGCCTGGCACGGAGCTTGAAAAGAACTGCTCATGCGTGCAATTGGGGCTAGGTATGGGGTTTCTTTGAAATATCAACCTTAAACCATATAGATTTTATTACAACGTACAAAGGACACGTTTTTTTATTGATACCCCATCTTATGCCTCCCACACAAGTGGCTTACATTAAATCCCGTGAAACTACGGCGTCGACACTGTTGACCACAGACTGTTTCAAATGTATTAAATGGACACATTATGTATTGCATATGCATATGGTGATACAAATATTGAAACATTCTATAGAATCTACGGAAACACACGAGGATCATACGATGTCTGCCAGACGGGCACGAACCAGGCATATTTCATAATTATAATACGCAGGCCTATGATATTCTGTTTTGTATACAGCCATGTAGCCTACTATGATATACGTGTAGACCTATTCTTGTTTGAAATAAACCACCACATAATTGATATTGTTTTCAATGACTAAACTAATAGTCTTGAGTAGGTTAGTGTGTACACATATGATATGTTGTAGGATGGCCCGGCGAATCTGACGGGTGCTCTGAGACTGGTCCGCACCGAGAAACTGGGGGACCCCGGATACCATACATTGGGCTATCAGCAGGTCATGGTCGTCATCACGGCAAGATACCCCGACCGAGAGGTAATGACAGCTTCTCAAAATGCACACAATCCCCTTCCCCATATATACTACCCCATTGATAGATATTCTCTCCAGGTTATCTCCATTCCAACTTGATTCAGGCTTGTAATCAAGGCGTCAATCGGGTTTTGAAGGAGGGTAGCAACACCAGCGTGAAGACTAGGAAAGGTGTTGGTGTTATTAATGTGAGGGTGTTGGGGGTTCATCATGATGTGTCGTTAAAACCCTTCAGCCACGCCACACCCTTTTTTTTTGAAAATGTCACCACACAAATGGGCCATCTGTGTGTTTTTACGCAATGTTTTATTGGTCTTCAAACACTTTTCTCGTTCCCTCATGACCCCTCATTGCGCTTCTGTCCTCTTAGAAGCTAGGTCTCACTGCTTTGCATGTTGTAGACGGAGTTCCTGAAGGCCGAGTTGTACAGAATCGAGACACTGCACAAAGTCAGGTAAATGCGGCTTCAATTAGTCCTTTTCTCACACATATATATCATTGATGATAAAGGAATGGAGGTATTTAATTCTATTGTTACACACCCAGCTTACATATGTAAGAATACCTGAATCTATACTACCAGGGTGATAGTGCTGAATCCGAAGTTACTGTTGCCTGCAGAGCTGGTCGCACATGAGGAGGAGTTGAGACTCCAGCAGAATGTCGCCTCGCGTCCTTTCCATCTCAATTACTTCTATCTGGAGGAGGCAGGCACGGACACCTTCCTCACACTGCTCTTTGACAAGTAAATTACAGAGTTCACATAATTTACGGGGGGTGGGGGTGTCTGTCGGTCATTTGGTGAGAGGGGGTGGGGTGGGTTCGCTAAATTTTCTAATACTGCTACACTAAGATTTCATTGATGCCGTATGTGGGGACGTCACTCTATTTCCATTTATGCCGGGGGGGGGGGGGTGAAATAGTTTTCCCTTCTGCATATGACCTATCCCCACTGTACCGTTATTTGTGCAAGCTCTCTAATGTAGTGTGGATAGTGGCATCTGGAAAAAAACAAGTGTTTGTATGATGGTTTTTACTTCTACCTGAATGACACTTAATAAGCTTTACTCGTTTTAGGTCTAAATTAGTTCCACCAGAACAGACTAATGCTTGAGTAATGACCTGTTTTTTAGATACAGTAGGTCAAAAAGCACACAAGCAAAGATTAGAATCTATATGTACATGTATGTGTATAAGCATGAGTATGCTCAATCGAGCACATTGTATTTGTTCTTTTTCAGCCCCTATTATAATAGCTGTTTAGGAAGGTACACTATTCCACATTGACAGTGAGTACCAGAAATCTGTCCATACACAATCCCAAATGAAACAATTCAACCATCAATAAAATCAATTATGAATTATTGTAACATAAATATAGTAGCATATTTAACAGAACTTTGAATTATGAATTAAGCTATTGGCAATGATTTCAATTAAAATGTTTAACATAGTGAACCAATCCACTGCTGCAAGTTAGCAACGAGCAGGGTACTCCTTGTAGCTTACATATTTTCAGTGTGTACAGAGGATACCGCCATAATGTTCTTGGTGGACACTGGGGGCGCACTCACACAGATGATGTTCTACAACGTGGAAGAGTTCATCGTGAAGGAACAAACACATAAAATTCTCTCAATTTTATTGATAAAATAGCCAATATATGAATACATGAAAAATGATGTCATAATTAAATAAATGTCAACAATGCCACTCTTACGAGCACCTTTCATAGAGATGCAAATTATCAATACACAATCACTATAAAAACTAGATCAACAAGTGCTCAGAAAGCATAGCATCTCTAGAACAACATTGACTTATGGGCAATAAAGAAGTTTATTAAAATGCTATAGAAATCTTGATTAAAAGTACACACTTACAATGTATGTAATTAGTCACAAATAATCTCTGTGCTTGTATATACATGTATAGTCTGTCTCTATTATTTACACCATAAAAATAGCAGTTTTCAAGAGCATGTGAACTTTTACTTGGTGGCCAAAACATGCATAATACTAGCTGTTTACCCGGCGTTGCTCGGGATGAAACAGATGAGATCCAGAATACATTAAATGCTCCTCCCTCCCCATCCTTTCTCCTGTCCCAAATCCCTCGAACCAGTTCTCGTCAGCATACAGGTCTGGGACAGATTAAATACACCCCCATCACCGTCCTCCCATCGTCATATGTCACAGCCATTAACACACTAAATGTACTAAATATGGCAATGAATGATCCCTCTAATATCCCTTCCCCCAACTACTGCTACCCACGGTAAACACGTGCAGAGCAGATTAAATGTCCCACTCATCCCTACCCTTCCTTCTTGTCTTCAGATATGTCAATACAGCACTGGGAGCTTGCTTGGCATGACAGTGAGAGTAGAATTGAGTTCACAGGCAAACTTGTGTGAAAAAATATATGCATTTGTTCATACAAAGTACATTGTATAACGGTACCTTTGGAGTGGCTCGTGCATTCCGCTAGCGTTTTGACGGCAGACTTTTTCACCTGTACATAAATCAGGTTGTAACACGTGAGCAACTCAGCTCCATGAGATCCGGCGCTGATAGCCCACTGCACCCAACATAATAAGGTGAGATGCTGTTTTATTCTTTTTTGTTTTTATAATACATCTAATTGAAGCATTTTGGCGGCATTCTTATACGGATGTAAGTTATCAGGACGACCAATAAGATACAAATCAACAATGTTTAGGATCAAGGAATGTAAAATGTATAAATTACACAACCAATATTTATATTAGTATAGAGTGAATTTAAAACATGCAACAGTCAATGGAATGATGGCCACCAGCATTGTGTGTGTGTGGGGGGGGGGGATACATTTACTTTACTACAACGGCTACTGCCAAAATGTCTGTTCTGCTAGTTGTGGAAGTGTGAACCATTTACTTATTTTATTTTATTTATTCATTTACTTGAGACATACAGTCCATAAGAATAAAATAAGAATATGATGATAAAAAAGACATCACAGATAAAGTGAGTCCCCCCACCCCCCACCCCCCATCTTCTGTATAGTATTACAGAAGAAAGGATGAAAAAAATGACCATTATTATGTTCTGAGCTAGACGATTGTTTACAATTAATAATCTTTTCTTAAAGCCGTGGATATTTTTCTCATTTAAAAATACAGACTATCAAGTCTATTAACAACAGGGGGTATAGTGAGGATCACTATCGCCCTCTCCCCCATCTCATTTCTCTCTTGCAGTATAATGGCAATAACGTGTTTAGATTTTATTTTGCATTATTTTTGTGGGCCAACGGCAAAATAGAGGAAGCTGGGTTTTATTCTGTTTACAGTGAAAGTTTTTTATAGTATGTTGGGCAGGTGGAAGGTCCACCGAAATGTCGCAGGATGCAGGATGCATCTGATCTGAGTAGGTTTTGTCCCATTCTCATATACTGAATCCATGGGCGCATGACCCGCATGCATCATAGAGGACAAAAAACAAATGAAGCTGGTGAATAGCCATTCTTTCTTTTGTTTCATTTAAAACTTTTGATATATACTACATCTATATTGTAAATAATGAAGGGGACTGTCGTTTCTGCCCCATACGATGCATTTGCCCCTATCTAGAGGCAGGTTTCATTTAATTTGATCGGCCACCCAGTCAGCCACCCTGAGTAAAGTCAGGGGAGTTAGGGACGCCGCCACAGGACAGGTGACAAGACTGGGTTAAGGAAATTTGAACCCATGGGGCGTAAAGGATATAATGAGAAGGGCGACAAAAGGGGTGAAACCCTCGGCAATTATAAGGACAGAGAGGTAGCTTCAAGAAAGAGGCAATCTTACGATTGCGAGCAACAGGAAGAAATGTCCAGCTAGGCCGGGCATAAAAGGCAGATTGGAATCCGACCTAGACGCAACCACGTCCATCAGGAAGCCATACAAAGCAGTGATAGTCATGTGGGGGTGCCAGCCACGGTAGGGCTCGCAGATGCGAGCCAGACGGGCTGCCTTCGCACAGGAGGTCGTCAAGTTGGGGAAGCAAAGAGAACATCTACCAACCCAGCTTCAACTTTTTGTGGGAAGCAGTGACAGCTATGTGCGGGTATCAGCCCCATATGAGGTTCGCAGATGCCCGTCAGGCAGCCTATTCTCGCGCAGAAGCTTGTCACATCGTCAGGCAAGTTGAAGCTCTCCCACAACACCCGGTACCACTTTGCAGAAGTGTCCACAACACCAGCCTTGCAGAACGACCTGGTTGGGACTACATACATGTGGGAAAGCAGTTTGAAGAAGTGACAGCCGTTTGCGTGTGTCAGTCACGAGGTGGGGCTCGCAGATGCGAGTCAAAGGGGCTATTCTCACCCAAGCTGTCACATCATCAGGCGGGCAGGCAGCTATCCCACAAGGCAATTACGGAGCTTTGGGGGCGTTTCCACTACACTAGAAACGTGCAACGCAACCTGGTTAGGACCATGACCAAATGTAAAAATGTAAATGTAAATGTCTGGTTTATAGTCTTGATCAAGTTTGATCTCACGACTTTACAATTTACACCAGGTCATCGGCACATTCAATGATCAACAATTGATCATTTATCTTTCTCTCAACCCTAGGAGGCCATTCATTCTGCATACGGCATTGCTACTTTTTGGGTACGCTTATCACTGACCTGTACCTATTTAACGTGTAAGTACCACGGGCAGTGTGCAACCTGTTAGAGGTAAGTTTGCTCAACACTTGCCATCAGACCCGACCGGGAATGAACCCACAGTTTCTGGTCACAAGTCAACTCCTAACCATTGACCCACGGGAAGCCCTGACTCGGGGAAGCAAAGGTGCCTGGAAGGCCTGGGCGGGCAGGACTACCCCATTCCACTACAAGTGGCGAGGCGATGATTCTTAACTCCCCCCCATTCCACTGCTGGGATGCGGGACGATATGTGTTAATGACTTCATAGATTGATCATTGATCATCATCGCCATTCCGAAAGAGACTCATTATTTCGACTAAGAGAAGATTACAGGGATTCTGGGTCAAAGGGATAGATCTGATGGTGCTGTTCTTGTGGGAGACCTGTGATTACATTCAAGAGGAATGCAGCGAGGTGGCCACTGCATGGGGATCAACAAACAGACACAGCTGTTTCTTGACCTGTTTGGGGACTAACCAGTGTTCTATTAGTCCTCAGTCACAATGGCAATGACATCACAGGAAGCTTAATGGCGTGACACAATGAATGTTTTCAGGCTGAGACATCAAATGTGCCAAGCTCTGGCGTTGAGTGAAAAGCTGATAATTGAGTGGGACCTGGCATTGACCCACAGTACGGAGTCTACGCAGTCTTGAGGAAACCTGAATGATTGCACTGAAGCAGAGAGACGATGCGAGGACAGCGGGCCAACTATGGCGACGCTCGCAGGTCATGCACCTTAAACAAGGGAAGAGGGAGCGGAGGAGAACCGGTCACGCCTCCAATTCCAAGCCACCAAGCTAGCATGGGGACAACCACCGCCCAGAGCAAGCAGCCCGTCCTGAAGCGTCTAGAGCTGGTGTTGAACTCTGTGTCTCTCAGGCACGCATTTGACGGTGTGTCATGATGTATCCAGAATCAGATTTGGCCATCGTTTATTTACTTTGTAGTATTAATATGCCTGTAATAAACAAAATAAGTCAAATCAAGTCAAAACGTAGGTAGAATGTCTCTCTCTGCCCCTCTCTCCCTCTCTCTCTCTCTATCTGTCTTTCTACTTTCAATGGCAAGCAAACTCCTACCACTATTCTGACACATTTGAAGACAGGTTTTTTTTTTCTAATTTTTTTTCCACCCCTAATCCATTGTCTCTTTAACCCCATTGCCTACTGTATTGGTCCGCCATTATCATCTCAACCCAGAGGTTGTGGGTTTTAATCCCACATAAGGACGGAATTTTGGGAGGTTCAATTTATTCGCATTTTTTTTTCATGCTGGTGGGAGTTTTCTAAGTTTGTATGTGGATACAATTATATTCTTCTTTTTGTCTATTCACACATGTTTCATGATCATCTCATCACCTTCATCACCTTCCTCCTACTGACTATTCCTCATTGTGTTTCCCTAAATCTACGTGCTCCCTACCTGGACCACAGGCGGTCCATGGGTTGTGGGGGAGTATTACCCGGTTTCACAAGAGGCCTCCACACGGGAAGGACTTCACACCGGTAAAGCTGACACACTGTGCTACGGGCATCCCCTATGCACGGCCACGCGAGACCAAGTCCCGATGGTGAGGGAGGAAGACCACAGGTCAACCTCTGTAAAGAACAAGTAGAGGAATGGGTTGCCAGGCCTCGTGCTGCTGTACCATCATCTAAGAGAACTGCCCTTTTAATCGGCTCAATCCAGTACAAGAGAGTACTGGTACCTAATCTTACAGTGGCCATAATAAAGGACAACAACAAAGCCCTAACAGTGTGTGTGTAACTGGGATATTAACCCAGTCCAGTGCAACTTATACTATAGGGTTTTTTATACTCTGCGGTCATGCTGCAATGAACCCACGCTCTGGAGGCCCTAAACAACTTTGTTACACAATGGAACCTGGGGGTGTGTAAGGAAACCAGTTTTTAGGATAGTTGGGCTCCCAAGATTGCGCGCTTGCAGATTTCCCCTTTTGCAGGTTGTGTAAGTTAGCCCACTGTAGGATTAGGTCTCCAGTACACTGGGATTCAGCCATTAGGGCTCAGTTTCCTTGTAGATAGTATAGCATGTAGGGCTGTGCCTATTCCTTTGGGGATATTCACCCTGAATGGGCTGTTTCCCTAAACGAAACTAGTTCTCAGTAGATCTCAGTCTGCAGTACTCGCAATTCAGTTATATGGGCACTGGACTGGGTAATATTTTTCTGTTACAGACCCTTGTTGTCTTAGCCACTGTAGGATAGGGCATGTACTGGACTTGACAATGGACACTATTTCAGACGCTAGTCGGGACCTGACTGGGCATCTATTCCCCGATTGGAATAGGTCCTCTTTACTTGTTCTGAATGGCCAATTGTCTCTCACTCTTGCCTGGGTCGAGAGTGGCTTTGTGACAGGAAACTAGTTCAAAATCATATTCTCCATCTTGACTTAACGTATCGTCTGCAGCAGTTCCTCACTGATGCTTCCATGACAGCTGCCTCCCTGCAGTAGTTTATCCTTCCCGTAAGCTTTTCACGCCAGGGACATAAGTTGAAAAATGAAGTCGCGGACCAACTCTTTGTTGCACTACTTTCACACAGTTCTTCCTTGTTGTTTTCCTTCTCAATTCCACATGTAAGGAGGGTTGGGGTTTCAAGTAAACTGTCTTTACTGAGATTCAGCAATGGTTGCGCCAAACTTGGTTAAACGTAGTTTATTAGGTTAAAGCATAAAAGTGCAACTGGGAGAATGACAGCAAACGGCATGCCATACTCAGCCCCGGACCCTTCCATTTTCATGTACAGCCATCTCTTTTCTCTTTAGCTTTAAATAATATACAAACACTATTCCATTGCTATAGCAATTCATAAATGGCATATTAACATTTTTAAATAAATTAAAGATAACCACAATTGTAATTAGTTCAGTGTGTCAAACACATTGTAGGACATCCATATCTATCATGAACTTTGATATTGTCTCTTTCGTTTTGTTTGTTGATTCCTGGATCCTCAGATTGAAATGGGATTAATGATCTCCTGGTTTGAACACTTAGAAGACTCTTCTTTGGAACTCGACTGAAATTTGAATCTTTTTCATGATGCAGATCTGTTGGGGGACAAAAATATTTCATAAGATCTACACTCACTTTCTCACATTGGTGTGTTTCAAGGAGTTCGAATGATGGGGTAAAAATTTGACTCTGATATCTGACGACAGGATAATCAAATATTCTCTATTTGAAAGGAACATCACAGGGTGTTACATCATCATCCACTTCATCCACTTCATCAAACATTGGTATGTTTCATCGTGCAGTACTTTGTAACCTCATCACACTCACAACAGATACGATGTCTAGCTTTGTTTTTATTATCATCTTGATATAGGTAATAGTCTCCCACTTCACAAATAAGCTTTTTCTTCAAAGGTTGGTTTCCCACCTGCCTTTGAGATTTCACTAAATTTATGATTGCACAAACGTTTGAATGCTTCTCCAAAATCGAAGTGCGATCCACCACTAGTAACTGTTCATTGTTTTTATTAATTCTCTTTTTGATACAGCATTTCACGAGATGACAAAATGCTTAGTATTGCGGGTGTTTAAACAAGCTGTTGCAAAGGAATTGAAATGATTACAGGTAATCATGCCCCACCAGGGGACTTCTTAAGTATTTCGAGCTCCATCTCTTGAATGGCACGTTCCCCAACAGGTTTTTATTAATATTTTGGTACCCCAAATCTGGCTACGATTCTTGCAGCTTTTGAAGAACATCACTTGTGGGTAACAAATCTGAAGCAGAGTCTGTTCTGATGACTGGAGGGACCATCAATTGGTACAAATTGATGAAAGCATAACCAGCCAGGCCGCATCTCGGAGGTCATCGTGAGTTTCACTTTTTAATAATGTTTGTGTGCAGATGTAACACACTCTCTTGCGACCATGATTTATCACGCACATGCGACACATAACATACTGAAGAAAATGATATTTTACATCTGGGGGATCTTCTGAGGAGTTGGGTTGCAGGGGGTGTATTCTTCAGCCCCCACGGCGATGGCAGTTTTGAGTCACTATTGATTTTGTCGAGGTCTAAGGCAAGAAGTATCGTTGAACAACACTTAAGTTGATGACAGATGGTTGATCAGAAGTTGAATGTGTAGTGACGTCAGCAAACCATCGACCACCTGGCGGGGTATGGCTGATGACTCTGCAATAGAATTTGGCAGTTCAGTTCATTGGCACTACCAATAATAGCTCATCCTTGGCTAGATGTTGCTACATTCAAAATAACGTTCCCGCTCCCTTATTTTGGTCAACTTCTTTGAAGGTCCTAGTACCTTGAAGGAGGTGTGCACGTAGGGAAATGCGCGCGATGAGTCAGGGCATAGAGAAAATCAGCTTGAATCTCGAGCCCAAGTTGCGCTGTTAGAATTGTGCATCGCCACGTAATATATCATCTAGTTTGACAGCACGAACTATGGAATCTTTTGTTTTTTGGCGATGAATGAGCATATTGGCAAGATTGTTCGTCACACACAGCTTAGCATTCCTGCTAGCAAGTCAGAGGGTAAGTTGGATATCCCTTGCATATGGCGCACAGAGACTTGATACCTGCTTGCAGTAGATAGATATTGTTGTTACTCTTGGGCTGCTTGAAAGATTCTCCTCAGCACAACTTTTCAAATGCTTGAACACACATGGTTTGCTTTTATGTTAACAAACATGCTTTGTGGTGGGACTGGATAATGTATGGAGAGAAATGTTTGATAGAGGCTGCTATGGATGCAGGGCCTCCTGGCTTCACACTGACAGAGTGCACTATCTCTCAACTTGGCAGAAATCACACTTTAGCAATAACTTATCCCTCAGCTCTTCTACACATATAGTTGACCCTATTCATTGTTTCGAACCATCTGTAATGAAATCTATCAGGTCTGATGGTTTGAAGTGTAATCTTCCGATTATTATGCAGACTATATGTTGTGTGCAGTTTCAAAGGGCTTCTATCCACTTTATGGTGTCTGCCTTAGATTGGGCACCACTGATGGCTTTCTAGTGGCGTAATGTATGAAGAACAATTGGGCACTCTGGAAGCACTTTGAATGCACCTACTTTAACGAGGATACTCATTCCTTTTACTTTTCAGGATCTTCTTGAACATGTTTAAAGGGGAGTTTGGATATACGATGTGGAGATGCTTATATATACCTTCCATGACCATCAAAAGGAATTCTGTTGTCGTCTAACTTTGAGGTGCAGCACTTAATAGTTTTCATAGGTGAGAGATTCATGCACTGAATTTTGTAGCAGGCTGACAAAACAGCCTCTCTCCCATTTCTCAAGTAGGTCCTTCGATTGTATCAGCACCACAGTAAAAAGATCATCGGCAAGCTTGGGAGCGACAATGCAGGCTTCTGTTGCGCCAGTCACCTAAAATCCGGCACATCGGGCTACTCTAAAAGCTTGAGGGAGACATTTTGCCTGGCATCCCATGGCCGACGGAAAATAAACCAATGTTCCCTGTAATGCGGATTTACTTTACATGCAATATTTGATGCTGTTGATCTGATAGAAACAATTGCGAGAATAATGCAAATGATGTATGTTGAAGAATTTGAAGTGCGATCTGGCATTAAAAGCGGACAGGTTTGCAGTATCCAACATCTGCAAATGCGGTCACAAAAAAGTTTTACTACTACCATTTTTCTTAGTAACTTCAGAAATGATGGGTTGATGTGTTGCTTGAATACCAGTTAGGCGCTCATCAAATTTCGTCTGTAATTGCCAAGTTTTTACAGCATATTTATTTTGACACTTTCTTTTTGAGGGAGGTTTCCAAAGTATAACATAAAACAATTTATTACAAAAGAATGTTAAATAGTACATGTAACAACAATAGCCAGATCTAACTCAATGAACCTATTTAGGCAATAAATAAAAATTTTTCCCCTAATATTACCCTGAAAACTTTACATACATTAAAAATTTTGCAAAATGTGCCATCTTAGGCTGTTAATGGGGTAGAAAAAAATATAAACCAAGTCTTTAGAAAATTAACTTTGTTGGAGTGAATAATTATGAAGCCTTGCTGTTACCTCCTCTACTCTGTCCCCAAAAGGTTCCTGAAAAGGGATGCTGTCTGTAAAAA
>CM032668.1:14006749-14029969 GCA_019095985.1 Streblospio benedicti
TGTTCATACGGGGAATGCATTCAATTTCAACGTAGACAATTAGGTAAGGCGTTCAATTTTTTTTTCTCGTCGATACCAAATGACCGCCCCCCCCTGTACAATTAATGATGGTCACTCCCTTATCAAAGCTATTGCATAATCTGTTGAAAATGGACCACAAATCGCCCTGTGGTAAGCACACTTTAATTGGCAAAGTGTCCAAAATCGAATCACTTCGGTGTCTCCTTATACCACATACATTGTAGTTGTGTAATGAACAAAATTGGTTCATCCATAAATGTTCTAGCTTGTCCAGAGACATACATCCATAGTTACTTACATGTACAAATGAAACAAACAAAAGTCTTTGCTTCAGCTGGTGAAGCGATGCAAAAACATATAACTTAAGTTGTTTTTATTAGACAGGTACGAGAAAACAAAAATGAGGAATACTATCATCAAATCAAATTACTTTATATAGGGTTAGAATGGAATATATTTTTCCACATTCTGACTCAAGTGCCGTGCTATCTCTCTAACAAAAGACCTTCAGACAATCACTGTTTTACCATTATGGGTTGACAATGTTTTCTGTTTATTGCCAGACGCAACATGAGGTGACCATGGTGAGTGTTGGCTGTGCACAACCTCCAACTGGTGGCGTCACACCACTGGCAGTCAAGTACTACCACCGCCTTCCAGAGCTCATCAACCAGATCTATGAAAACTACTGCTATATATGTATCTGCAATAGGTTAGAAGATGGATGGCAGACAAGTTCAAAGATATTAGTAATGTTACTTCAACAGCAATATATGTTGCATCCACCACAATATTGGTGGATTATTCAGCATCAGAATGATACATATGTATGTCACAGAGCACAGGTTTATGATCAACACTCTCCTGTGATTGTCAATCCATAACTTTTTCATAGCCTAGCTATAAATGTGTCATGACTGATGTTGTCTTTTTTGTATCTAAAAACACTTGCTTGAATATAATTGTTGCATGTCATATTTGGTGTCTAAAACTGTTTTAATATTATGCCAGTACAAACACAAGAAAAATTGTGATAATGTAATGTTTCTGCTCAAGATAATCTATCAAGTATACTTTTTATAAAATCATGGATGTAAAAATTCAAGATGAAACATTGGGAAACGCAGTCAGCCAAGTATTTATGTTATTGGGGAGGGATGTTTTTGTTCTTTGTTTTTTAATAGATGAGTATATGGGTATCGTTTCAAACCCTTTAATACTACACAATAAATAAGTCTTGAAGAATTGTTCTTTTTATCATACAAGAACACCATTTCATGCAGATTTTTCAATTTACAACCACCCTACCCCCAGAAAACTAACATTTCTATGAATTCAAAGAGCAAAATAGTATGCGATATTGATTCAATGAGTACTCATTAATATTTTTAGGATAAGCTATTATTTCTTTATAAAATATCATTTTTTGATTAAAGTTATGGAGCTTTTCTTAAATTGGGTTTTAAACATAATGGTCTCCGCTTTCCCTTTTACTTATATGACCTTATATATGAAATTGACAATTTTTTCTCTGATGTAAAAAAGATGGATGGAAATATTCCGTTAATATAATAATTGCATTTTATGAAACAAGATACTTTATTCTAGTGTGTGTGTGTGTGCGCGCACGCATGTGCGCGTAAATGAAAAAATGTTATGGATTAGTTTTTCCTTACCTTAAAGTGCGTAGCATGCCGGGCTTTTTTTATTTGTATTTGGAAGTTGCAGGGTTGTTACCAATTTTGTAGTAAAAAGAAAGGTCTTCTCCCACCAGTTATCTACATTGTATTTTAGGATAGTGTAATTACATGCATATAGAAATTTGACTGACAATTCCAAAATTTAAATTAAAAAAATATTACTGCGCTGGTTCTAGTCAATGCCTATTCATATTATGGTTTATAAATAAGGAGTTGAAATACACAAATACATGTATATGTTACCATACCTATTGGAACCTAACTTATTGCTCTACGACGAGGCTTTCTCTGTTTTCTCCACACCTTTTTTGGGCTGAATGACAACCTCAGTAAGTAAACTAAAGTAATGAAATATATTAACACATAAGATTCTCTCAATTTTATTGATAAAATAGCCAATATATGAATACATGAAAAATGATGTCATAATTAAATAAATGTCAACAATGCCACTCTTACGAGCACCTTTCATAGAGATGCAAATTATCAATACACAATCACTATAAAAACTAGATCAACAAGTGCTCAGAGAGCACAGCGAACCTAGAACAACATTGACTTATGGGCTATAAAGATGTTTACTAAAATGCTATAGAAATCTTGATTAAAAGTACACACTTACAATGTATGTAATTAGCCACAAATAACCTCTGTGCTTGTACATACATACATGACACTAAGCGCTTTGATCCCTTTAAAAAATATTATGAAAGTGAGATACGGTTACTTTCATAGAAATCCGTTTTGGTCAAAGGAAGTTATTTGACAAAAGGATGGTGTGGATAATTATAATCTATAGTATAGCTAGTTAGTTGGTTACAAATGAAACAATCACAAGACTTTGCTTCAGCAGCTGACGCAACGCAACAAACACAAGTCAGCAGCTGAAGCGACGCAATTAAATTATTTTCTATGCATATTATTTTTCTAAAACTAGCTTAAGTCAATCACTTCAGAACATAAATTTTACAATTAGAATACTCATGAAAATAATATGAAAAAATAGAAATAAACCCAAATACTTATATGTAGAGTGATTACCCTCATTCATTCAGAGCTTAACTTACATGATCAACATGAGGGTGGCATAACATAGATTTTGTCTCCAGATCACAAAAAGTATTGTCATTCAAATCAAAATACTATTTTCTAAATGTATAAATCTGAAAAAATAGCACATAAAACCATCATATAGCAGAGGAATACTGGAAAGTATATTGAGACAATGTACATGTGTTAACTAAAACATTCAATGAATAACATAATATATCATTCAATATTTATCTAAATATATTTAAAACATCTGGTAATATGTAAGTGGCAGAGCCAGATGGCAATAGAAAAAACAGATCTTTTGTGTAATACTCACCCAATCACCATATAATGCATTTATCTGCCACATATTAACAAACTCATCTACTAATGTTAAAAGCTGGTAAATATCATTTGTCATGAGCGAATGTAATACAGATATAGAAAAAACCATTAATAGTTTATCAAGTTCAGTCTTGTCACAATAACAATTGGTGTTAAAATACAGGCACTTTTAGTCTACTGAAAAATACAAAATAACAAACTGATAAGTTGATTAAAGATGCTATAAACGTATTTAAAATATTTGATGTATTGCTTCTTACAATTATGCAACAAAATGTGAATTTAGCATTAATGGTGGTAATCATGACTTTGCTGATTTTCAGGATATAAAAGAATAGTATCAAACATATTCAATCATTGCAATCCACAACAAATTTGTAAAAAATAACTGACACATGATCTCTTACAAATAAACAAAAAACAAAATTTAAATTTACAATTATCAGTTGTGATCACAGGACTCAATATACAAAAAATTGTATCAATTACAGTTCAGACCAAAAAACTTTGAACTTGAAACAGTAAAAATTACAGGTAATGATTTGTCCCATTCTAACCTGTAGCATAATAGAATGTTAAAAAATTTGAATCTTGTTCATAATTTCTTTAAGTGAATATGCACACAATTATCTTGATATATTCATAAATATTAAATAATATGTAGGAATACACATTGCTGATAAAACTTGAGCATTATATTAGTACATGATATATAAACACAATAAGCATCAATATTGCACCATCTTAGTTGCAAAAGGAATGTATCACAATGTGATTGTCTGCAACAATCACTTCATTTTCATATCTCATTCTAATTCTTCATTGTCAAAACCTCCAAATTTATAAACTTTATCCACTACTAAAACCCTACAGTCAAATATCCATGAACCTTTGAGGTATGAAACATAATACATGTATCATATTATTGCTAGATGAAAACTGCAGTTTTGGCTTTTTTTTTGTTCAATTCAAACTCATCTGACTGCTTCGGACATCACAAAAGTAAGAAAACCAAACACGACTGGTTTATAAAATATCATGGCCATTATCAAACTTTCTATTCTTCATTTTCAATTTGAAGAATTTATCGCTAACAGACTTGGGGGATTTACTCTTTTCCTTTCCTATGTATTTCAACGACGTACTGTCTGTTGCACTCAGAACATGAAAATTGTCAAAGTTTACAAGACCAAAATTATCAGTTCCTACTGCAACAAAGCCATTGGAGGTCTTCATAGGAATCTCCATGGAAACCAGAGTTTTGTTGTTGATGGCAACTGCTGTGTTGTTTCCCTGGAAGATCACAAAAGCAATTTACTTTTACATCATGATGATAATTTACATGTGGCTCAATTGATCTTGAAAAACGAGTACTAAGTATATGGAAAAAATAAAATCTAATCTAAAAAGTAATTGATAAAAAATAAAGCTATCACAAACAAAGCTATCACAAACAAGCCATATAAATGTTTTAAATGTTCAAGTAATTTTATTTAAAATTGTCATACAATGAAAAATGCAGAAATACATGAAATAATATCAATAAAATTATAACATATACATGTACATTGTACATTTTCTGTATACTAAAAAATCATAATAAACCTGTTCTCACTAAATCCATCAACATACACTAGCAGACAAAAACCAACAAAAACCGTACTTTATATCTTAGAAATGTCAAAATATATACACACTGTAGCAAAAGTCTGTCTACTGACTTCAACCTTTGCATGTATAAATCACAAATTTTATTTTGAATGTTTAGTACAGTTACTTAGTTTTGTGTATTCACAAAATAAACCAGTATTGACAATGTACACTGTACCTCAATAAGGAGACTGACGGAATACCACGTTTCTGGCTTTAGTGGGAAGTCCTGGGAGAAAACTTGTGCCTCTCCCGACCGCTCTGACAAAATATATATACAGTATGTACATATTATCATCAATAAACTCATGACTTAGTGCGATTATAATTTATGAATTTACAGGATACAAAACGCATGAAGATTTGCCGATGGACCAAGCGTCCAGTAAACATTTAAAGTAGCCAGCCCTGACAAAAAGTGCCAGCCCCTTAACAATGCTAACATTGAGAACCCCCAAAACGTAGCCTACCCATCGGGCCATGAATGTTCAAACTAGCTTGCCTTGGCTGAAATAAGCTGGCACCAGACCTATTATATTTTGTACCCGCAGAGATGAATAGGTATACAAACAATGGCACAAAAAAAGGTGCCGTCCACCCACCGAGGTCTGTGGAGACGGTGACGCGCTGTTTCTGGGGAAGCAGCCAGACGAAGACTCCGCGCGCGAGCAGCGTGTAGCAGCCGCCCTGGTCGACGCGAGCCGCCAGGAAGGCCCCGGACGACGCGTTCACCGCCGGGAAGTGGACGGACACGGCCACACGCACCGACGACCTGCCAGTGACACACAGCACATGGGTACAATTAGCGATAATTATAAGACTATAACAAGACCAATTTATGCTGTATACCATCGAAAAGGTTGGTGGGGGTTTGCATGTTTAGTAAATGTTACACACCACCTTTGATGCTGGGAATCTGATCAAAAAGGCAAGAAACTATGAAAACGGTCAGCTCTGTGTGAATTGACTTTGTGTTTTGTACTTCGTCCACAATATTGTAATGAAATTAACACTGACTTCTAGTGTAGAGTTGTTCCAGTTTTAAATTTCACAGCAACAGCAAGATGATCAATTATTTGGACATAAATACAAGTCCCCAATATATAATTACATTATTGACAAAAAAAAGAAATCTTTTCGCATCTATTCAAAAACATGTTTCGAAGTGTACAAAGAATGCCCGAAAAGAACTAGTAGTCGTCGGGAACGCCGTAAATCTCCCCTTCCCCGATCAGGCCATTTCCCCGATCAGGCCATTTTTGAAAAGTAGGCCAAGATACTCAAATATCAAATCACGTGAGGAGAGTGACATAGTCATACAAAATGTCAAGTTTTGGTGATTATAGGTAATAAAGTCTTCCCAGGAGACAGATAAACACAAATTCGTAATAATTTGTTTTAAAAAAAACACATCGTAATTTCATCAAAAGTAGGCCAAAGTACACCAAAATCTAATCAGCTCTGGAGAGTGGTACAACGGCTAAATATGAAGTTTGGTGACCATAGGTCAAATACTTCTCCCTGTAGAGTGGTAACAAGGTTTATTATGTAACGCCTCGTAAGTTCAAAAAGTAGGCCAAAGTACACCAATATCAAATCACGTGAGGAGAGTGATATGGACATACCAAATGTCAAGTTTGGTGATGATAAGTCATAAACTGTTCCCACAAGACAGATAAAACACAATTACGTAATAATTTGTTTTTAAAAAACACATCGTAACTTCATCAAAAGTAGGCCAAAGTACACCAAAATCTAATCAGCTCTAGAGAGTAGTACAACGAAGCTAAATATGAAGTTTGGTGACCATAGGTCAAAATACTTCTCCCCTGTAGAGTGTTAACAAGGTTTATTACCTAACGATCATAGAAGTTCAAAAGTAGGCCAAAGTACACCAATATCAAATCACGTGAGGAGAGTGATATAGACATACCAAATGTCAAGTTTGGTTATGATAAGTCATACATAATATTTACAAAATAGTAAAATAAGTTATAAACTCATTCATATAATTAAAAAGACAGCTAAATATTAAGAACCATATTCAGTGAGATGGAAAATATATCAGTTATCTTCTATTTATCTAAAAATTTATCTATCTATTTATGAATATATGTGAACTGGTTGATTTTCATGCTCTTTTGGTTCTTTTCACGTTGTCAATATCATCCATATCTCCGTAATTTTTCCTTTTGCCCTTCACATTCAAACCAGGATTTGATTTATGAAATCCACTGCGAAAACGTTTGTTGGCAAACCACTTTTTGAATTCTGGCTTCAGAAATGTTGCTTTTGGAGGACATTGTGGCGACATCGCCAGCTGAAGGGTACGGATTGGCCGCGTGTTCTCGGTACCAGGCTTCCATAACGGCCACGCCCGCTGCCGGCAATCGCTTGTTACTCGATGTGGCCGCGCACTTTCTGCGATCTCCTGCTAAGTGAGGTCCGGCAATAGTTTGCGCTGGAGAATGTTCACCCCCAGTGTTGTTGGCCGGTTTGGGAAGGATTTTTACATACTGACTCTGGGAACTTTCAACATTTGAAGAGAATGGTACAGGACTGTTGGATGTTACTTGTTGGACATTGTTGTTATTGTGGACATTACTTGATTGTAGATCTGCAACATGTCCTATAACTTGGCAGTTCCCGTGACCTGGTATTGTAACATACTGCTGTTGAGGAGGTAAAAGAACCAGCTGCACTTGAGAGGCAGTGTTTGTCACAGGTGACGCTGGAAAGATGTTTGGGGCAGTTGTTGAAACTGGAGCTGGAGTCTGTGTAGTGGATGTGATTGTTTGAGGGCGGATTGATTGCTTTGAAGCTATGGACGGTGCCTGGGATGGTTTACAATCAGCCTGGTTGATTCGCTGGCTCGTGTCAGGCTTGGATTGCAGCACGTTTAGAGCAGCACTGATAGCACCCTGTTGTATTTCGTTGTGCTTGATAGTTAGTTTAGTGAGTTCTTCCTGTGAACGTGCTTGGTGGCATTCTGCATGTCTCTCCTCTTCTAATTTTTTCTTACTGAATTTGTACATTTTGGCAACATTAAATGCAAAATTCAAATCATGGTGAGAACGGAGTTGTTTCTGTAAATGCTGAAAACTTCTCTCCAACTTGTTTTTTGACTCTGTAAGCAAATCTGTTGTCCATAACGCAGATGGAGCAGAAATCGCAGGCTGACGACGATTTTGATGAGACATTGATGCTGAAGTGTTGGCATCTTTCTGCTGGTGTTGACGTTGGCTACATAAAACATCTTGCCCTAAAGATGGTCCCTGTTGGTGACTCGTGTATCTTCTGCTTTGCTGCTGATGCTTATTTTGCAAACTTGGTGTAAAATTCGGCCCCTGCTGAGGTTGATTGTGATCAGTCGGACCAAAACGTGGCCTCTGTGGATGTTGATCACAGGTGGGACCAAAAACAAACCCTTGTTGATGCTGATCATTACAAGTAGAACCAAAAACTGGGGCCTGCTGATATTGATTAAAAGGTTGCACCAAAATGAGGCGACTGCTGATATTGATTAAAAGTTTGGCCAAAAACTGCCCCCTGTTGATGCTGATTAAAATAAGTTGGACCAAAACCTTGCTGTTGTTGGTCATTACTATAGCGGCCATCTTGACCATAAACTGGCAAAGATGCCATCTTGATGACTTCGCTGATATTTGGATAGTATGAAAATATGATAGTATGATAGTTTGAAAGTATAAGTACAAACTTACAAATTTGAAGACAAAAAACAGCACCTGATGACTATCCAACTGACACTGATTATCCACACTGAGGTTTGACTCACTGAATATCCATGTAGATAATGATACCAAGATGTGCATTCACAGTTTTCTTAAATGAACAATTCAAATGAACATTTATTCCAATTTGATGCCAGCAAAATATCAAAATATCCTTAGCAGAAAAGTAATATGTTTTCAGTCTGAAAGCAAGTCAAAGACTAATGAAATCCTGCAAAACAGCTTTAATAAGCACTGATCACCAGCCCTCTGATTGGTTGGTCTAAGTAAACTAAAAATAGCAGCCATAACAATTTTATTGTACTTCAAAGAAGTCTTTGATAACTACAATCCTTTACAGTCAAATCTTTTTAACTCAAGTAACATTGTTATTCAATGGCCACCATACAATAACTGTGGTTGAACTTGATAAATTACTTGAGGGTCAATTAAACTAACACAGAATACTTTCAAAGAAACCTGACTGCACTTACTTAAGTGAGAAATACCTTATTTATATTGTCCTACTTTGATTTGGTATCATAATATTTTTTGTCCTTGAAATTGAGTTAAGTTTTCCTTATTAATGATTCTTTAAATATATTTTTATTTAAAATTCTATGATTTGATTTTAAACACTGTTTATAATAAATCTTAAAAACACATAAAAAAAGAATATTTTTAATACAATTTTATTAACAACCATTGCATACATAATATTTACAAAATAGTAAAATAAGTAATAAACGCATTCATATAAATCAAAAGAGAGCTAAATATTAAGAACCTTATTCAGTGAGATAGAAATTATATCAGTTATCTAATATTCAATTAAGTTATCTATTTATTCATCTATGTGAAACTGGTTGAATTTCATGCTCTTTTGGTTCTTTTCACGTTGTCAATATCATTCATATCTCCGTAATTTTTCCTTTTGCCCTTCACATTCAAACCAGGATTTGATTTATGAAATCCACTGCGAAAACGTTTGTTGGCAAACCACTTTTGAATTCTGGCTTCAGAAATGTTGCTTTTGGAGGACATTGTGACGACATCGCCAGCTGAAGGGTACAGATCGGCCGCGTGTTCTCGGTACCAGGCTTCCATAACAGCCACGCCCGCTGCCGGCAATCGATTGTTACTCGATGTGGCCACGCACTTTCTGCGACCTCCTGCTAAGTGAGGTCCGGCGATAGTTTGCGCTGGAGAATGTCCACCCCCAGTGTTGTTGGCCGGTTTGGGAAGGATTTTTACATACTGACTCTGGGAACTTTCAACATTTGAAGAGAATGGTACAGGACTGTTGGATGTTACTTGTTGGACATTGTTGTTATTGTGAACATTACTTGATTGTAGATCTGCAACATGTCCTATAACTTGGCAGTTCCCGTGACCTGGTATTGTAACATACTGCTGTTGAGGAGGTAAAAGAACCAGCTGCACTTGAGAGACAGCGTTTGTCGCAGGTGACGCTGGAAAGATGTTTGGGGCAGTTGTTGAAACTGGAGCTGGAGTCTGTGTAGTGGATGTGATTGTTTGAGGGCGGATTGATTGCTTTGAAGCTATGGACGGTGCCTGGGATGGTTTACAATCAGCCTGGTTGATTCGCTTGCTCGTGTCAGGCTTGGATTGTAGCACGTTTAGAGCAGCACTGATAGCACCCTGTTGTATTTCGTTGTGCTTGATAGTTAGTTTAGTGAGTTCTTCCGCAGCATCACCTGCTGCAGCACGCCGCCAGCCCCACCTACAGCAACAACACACACTCGCTCAACACTAACTCACAGTACATCTCCATTTATCCATAAGTCAACGCACACTCGCCTGAAACGAACCTGTTACAGTACAGGTCCGTTTATCCATCAACGGACACTCGCTTGAAACTAACCTACAGTACAAGTCCGTGTATCTGTACATTGATGACAGATCTGAATTTTCGGGAAGCTGGGGGGGGTTCTTGTCGAGTGTATGTATATCAAAGCCAGTACGATGTTTCCAAATAAAGCCTCTTCTCAAGACGATTATAAACATAATGTTTTACACGCATTTGCCGACACTAAATGCTAATTTTTCATTGATTAGCTAAGTTATAAATACATGTATGTCCGAAATTGAGCCTTGTTTCAAAAAGTACATAATAAAGCATGAATGGATCTTTTGGTTTTCAAGGAAAGTATACAAGAAGAAACGTTTAAAAGGACTTTTATGAATGTGTATTTTTTCTATCGTCCACATGTAAGATACATCGTACTCCGGTTTATGTTTTTCAACAATTCTACGATAATTTCTAACGGGCTTCCTCTAACTTTCAGAATACAAAACATTTAAACTAAGGGAATTAATAAAGTTAATGTCAGCATGCTGGAGAATACACAACTGTAGAAATAGAGCTCTTATAAGATAAAAAATGTAAAGAAACCTGGATGACTTCTGACTTCAAATGCTCCGACCTGCTGGGCAAAGTTGAATGCCTCACTGCCCACGGGGTAACCTGGATGTACAATTGGCCTCGATGTAATGATTTGACTTACATGTATACTGTCACTCCACTCTACTGTGCGATATATATTTATCAATACAAACTGACGTGACAACCTCATCTTTGGTTAGGTGTATACTGTCGATTTAATGGTATAAAAACAACGCATGTTATTGGACAGCAATCCACATTGGATATTTACAAACATTTTAATAAAATCAATTACAATAACAACTGCAATGCACTGTATACATACTCATGATGAGAAATAAGATTTAACATAATCATCTTGCAATTGTTTAATGTGTGAACATGTGCATAGGCTGGCTGCATTTCTGTCTATGGTACTGACCATCGAAGTTGTCACTGTAAGGAGCAGGGAAGGCTTCAGATGGAGGTACCATGTCCACTTGTCCCTTATGACCTGTTGTCAGAGTGGTCAGTGTGTAAATACTATTGGTCAGTAGCTGCAGCGAGAACTGACCATTCACCACCTGCAACCAATCCCCATCCAGATATTTACACCATCAGAGGGCTTATTTTACAATCAAAATCTATTTTACACATGATGTTAACATATCCTGATTACGCAAAAATGTCCGTCAAAAAGACCCTGTCATAATCATTGAATTGCTTTCAATTAAGTATAATTCTGAATAAAAATCTTTATAATATAAACATTGTAGTTAACTACATGTAAAATCATATTGTCTGATTAATGTGAAATTATCATTATGTACGGTAAAACCTTTGAAAATTATACCAAATCATAGATATGTGACATGATATAGTTGCATAGACTGACCTTGACCGGAGGCTGCTTACTGAAGTACACAGCAGGTGACGTCGCCACGTGACTCACCCACAGGTTCAAAGCAGTTAGTCCCGCCTGAAACAGAGGTCAGAGGTCAGCATTGTCTCAATGGCTAGAGGTTAACCATGCCTGAGAAAAGGTCATAGGGCACTTCTGTTAAATATAAAGTTAGGCTTGACCTAAAAGATGAGTGATAGATTAGCACTATCATCCTTATCTTAAACAAACATAAATTAGCAATTGGTCAGAGTTATCCAATAGCTAGACTAATCGTAACCTAAAGCAGTTGTAAAACAGGTTAAGGTCTGCACAACTTGAGTTCCATCTGAGCAGATTAGAAACCTAATTCAGAACCAACTACACTTTGCTTTGCCATATTTTCAAATACTCGATTGATGAAATAAATTCCCTCTCAGCTTGTTTTATTTGATTTACAGGTCAGGATAGTCGCACTCCAGATAACATATCCACATCAACAGTCATTAAACATGATGTAATTACTGTAGTCCTCAAATTCATGGTTTCTTCTATATGAAGTTGGATAATAAAAGGAAAATAAATTTCGTGGGTGATCGCACATTTGCTTGATTGAGCAGTTTATAAATGGCACATACCATGTTTCCTTTGAGAGAGAACGTCACATTCTGATTGGTCACGCTGTAGGGCAGCTGCGGAGGTCGCAAACACGACTGACCATTGCTAACTACCTGAAAAATGAAATCATGCAAACAATGAGCAGCTACCATAAGGATTTACCGTGGCATTACCATAACATCATTACAAAACTCTTTCATTATGATTTTACTATACTCAATTATTCTGCACATTGCAGCACTCACCATGGTTTCTATGACAATGGTCAGGTCCTTGCCATCGGGAGACACAAGAGTCACATAGCTGCCACCTCCTGCCAGCCGACCCACCCCATTACCGTGGCCATAGTATTTCCACCCAATCGATGTGAACTGGGTCGTGTGAGCTGAAAATGAAACTCACTATGAACAGGTATTTCTCAGCTATATACAAATTGTAAACATTTGGAGATGAAAAAGAGATTGAAGCATTGGTGAAAAACTGGAGCTCACAATAAACTGTTGGAAATTGGCAGCAACAGCTGTGAATTGCGTGATTCAGTTCTTCAAATAGGCATTTCGTTTCCTTTGTCAGCAGTAGCCAAAGTACAGTACTGACTGTGTCGGACGGAAGAAATTGTAAACATTTTGTAAAAAAATTATGGTGATCATGGTTTTCTTGGAATTGCTCAATCGCCGAAACTAGAAATCAATTTGAAAGAAAATCTGTCAAAATGGCCGGTGTGCTCATGAAATTTTAAGAATTCTTTTTATTGCAGAGAAACTGTAAAATGTGTAATTCAAGCATAAAAAAGAGAAACCACGTAACTTCAGGTGAAGCAAGAAGAAAATACATAACATAGTTTGTGCTTCAGTGAGAAAAATGCTGTTTAAATTGTCTAATTTTGGCTTAGTCTTGTTTGGTAGGAGGGTAACAGTCGCCACTAGCATGGCTTCTGCACAGTGCATCTGTGTGGTTCTGTTCAATGAACAGAATTTAATGTGATGTGCATGTACCTCTGGTGAAGCAGGATTTTTAAAAGATTAAAGTAACAACTTCACCAACTTACCTACTGCCCAGATGGGCGGCCTGACCTCATAGTGACCGCTCCACGGTTCATTGGCAGTCATCAGACCATGGTTCCCGATAGGCAAGTTGCTATAGTAACTGGAGATCATGTTCCATGCAATAGTACTGAAGATTAAAAGTAAATCATATATGAAATAATAATCATTCCACCAAATAACAAGGTAATTAACTTGTTAAAGTCAAGTGCAGAAAAAGCTCACCATGGGGACACCTAACTAACAGGGACACCTTTTCGTTCTCCCATTTGCTATATGACATTGCTAAGGATGCTTAAAAAATATGACTCTCATTAATACTTTCCTTACTGACTAGGGCTTACTGCCATCAGTGTATCAATGTCTCTAATGGCTAGGTTTGACTGCATTGAATATGATAAGAGAAATAATCACAAGTCAACACATTTTTTAAGAATATGATTTGTAGGAGAAATAATCTATCTTAAGTGCATATATTATATAATATTAGTATAGTATGGTTATTTTAGTATTTCTTTGCCATGAATAATAATTTAACCATTCCATTCACATAGTTCTGGTTGGCCAACTAAAAAGTAAAATAAAAAAAGAATTATCAAATATATTTATGAAAAAAATATAACAGCTATTATTCATCCAAAAACAATAAAAATTGGCACTGATTTGAATATCACACACACAGACAAAGATTTTGGACAAAATAAATATATCATATTCAGTATTCCTCTACCCAACATCAACCACTTCTTTTAAACTTTACTGACCTCCGACTTGCACTACCCAGGTCATATTTGATATAATCTAAGGTAAGACTGTTACTCTTTTATCTACACTGAATCGGTAAAATGCTTCAGTTAATGTTACTTAAGTTAATGCTGACCTACACATTTCAAATGCCTCCACGGAAACTAGGCTCACCCACATTCTGGAGAATGCCATTTGGGGTGGGGAACATGTATATGGTCAAGGAACACAATTTCATGTTTCAAACCTTCCTAACAGCTGTGACCGATCAACTTTTCTGACCGCTATGACTTTATCTGCCAATCCCCTTCCCTCCAAACCTACCCGTGCCATGCACCGGGCTCCCTCCTCCCCATCCTCAGAACTGCTATCCTCAGACGACCACAAAGGCTTGCCACTGTCCTGCGCAGCCTTTGTTGACCATGTTCCTGTGTAGTGACCACTACAATCAGACAACATAAAATTGTATCACTTTACGTTCATTGTAAAAATAATCACTAGTTAAGAGCCAGGATTAAGTATGCAAGTGCTGCTAGTAAATTTTTAAGAAAAATCCTTGATAATTACATTTTCATGAAAAATCCACTTGTCCTGCAAGTAACTGGTCAGATTGCCAAACTAAAATTTCACAGGCCATAATGTGCTACTGTACATCAACGCAATCAGGTTGTAATTTCACTGTCACAGAATACTAAAGAAGTACAGTGCCGATAATATGATATTTAATCTAAAATACAAGTTTTTCTTATACAAATATTATGCACTTGAGCATGCTCAAAACTTACATACCCGATGTAAGCCACAGATTTGTTGAATTCTTCGTTGCCAAGATCCTTAGTTACATCCCATGAGTCTGAGCCAATCATATCGGCTGCCACGATCTCTGTGTGTGAAAAACCTCGAGCATCCAACATCTGCCGTAATGCCTACAATAAATGTCACATATCTGATATCAAATTAAGTTAAATAATGATTACACAGCTTAAATGCATGTGAATGTTACATTGCAAAGACATTAAAATATCCATACTAGAATACCTGAAAGAATGTAAGTAATGAAATAGACAGAATTTTATTGGGCCCATTGTGACTTATGACTGTCCTGACTAAAACCAAATATTTACAATTTCTAATTTTATCGCACAAAAAGCTCACAATGTTAGACTATAACCTACCAGCACATAGTCAACTTCATATGGCTTCTCATTCCACAGCTGAAATAGAGAAGACAGAGCATAAGTTAAGAATGGTCATACACCCAGAGCTAGTAGAAGCTTGTTTATGGTCAGCCATGGGCCTAAAATTTCATGGGTTTTATAATGGATATACATGTATGCATTTTGAATCTCCAATAAAATCTTACTGATCTGGACTACTACATGTGGCTGGCATAGAGTATCATACAGCGGTCTCACATCCAATTGACCTAATGGCAGTTAAAGCCATTTTCCTAGTCTTTGATTGGAATTAAATTTCATTTTCAGAAAACAACTACCAGTAAGCAAAAATAATTTGAATTGAAACTTTGTGAATTGAGAACAGTGATACAAAGAAACTTATCAAAGTATCATGTCACTTTTAAATATCTCTAATAGCATGAGAAAATGAATGTTTTGTTTTGTTGTTGCACATATATTCATTATTTGTAGGGACAATTCCAATAAATCAGCTTGTGGCTAATCTATATATATATAAAGGAAGAGGCGATTTTTTGCGTCACAAAAGGCTTTTTAACCACAAGACGTACACACTCCAAACTATGTATGTAGAATCAGGACAACTTGGTGGTCGTTATAATATCACATTTCAAACCAAATAAATTGGTTTTAATGATAAAAAACAAGAAAAAAGAATTTTTAGAAAGGTTACTTACAGGGACATGTTTGTTAAACTGCACGTAAAATTAAATATGTCAAACGACGTTGCACGCCACACGAATTTGCCTCATACAACAGGGAACTTGGGAGGGTGGTGAATGGTGATGCAGGTGCATTTTATCTGCTCCGGACCTGTTTTGAGGAGGGGTGTTGGCAGAAAGAGTGAGTGTGTGTCCATATGGCGGGGGGTGAGGGTGGGGGCGGACATGGCTGGTGGTGAGGCAGGGAGGAGCATTTTAAATGTTCCAGATCTCATCAATTTCAACCTGAGCAGCAGCAGAAAGGGGGTGATTGAGATGCATATTTAATGACCTGCACGTGTTTACCAGGGGTAGGAGTAGCTGGAGGAAGGGATATCAGAGGGATGAAGCATTGCCACATACATGTAGCGCATGTATGGCTTTCAAATATGACTGTGGGAGGAAGGTGATGGAGATGTATTTAATCTTTCCCAGAGCTGTATAGTGGCTGGAGCTGGTGTGAGGAATGTGGGACAGGGGGAAAGAATGGGAAGGGAGGAGCATTTAATAAGTTCCAGATTTCATCCGTTTCAACCAAAAGCAGCAGCAGGAAGGGGTTCATCAATTATGGACCTGTTTAGATGGGGATGGGGATGAACGGGAGGTGAGAGAAGAGGGGGGGGGGTGGCGGTGGAAGGAAGGGAGGGGATGAGTTGGACATTTAATCTGCTCCAAACCCGTGTTTACCATGGGTAGCAGTAGCTATATGAGAGATATTAGAGGGATCAATCATTGCCATATTTAGTACATTTAGTGTGTAAATGGCTGTGACATATGACGATGGGAGGACGGTGATGGAGGTGTATCTAATCTGTCACAGACCTGTATACCCACAAGAACTGGTTCGAGGGATGTAGGACAGGAGGAAGGATGGGGGATGTTTTGCATTTAATGTCAAAAACACCTCGCATCTGTTTCAACCCGAGCAACGCCGGGTAAACAACTAGTGTAATTATATAAATGAAGGCAAGAAGTGGCTCATATTAATTACAAAGTTTCATCACAGATTTAATTGATCAATGCACAGTGACTCACCCCAATATAGTCAATATCTAGCCCATGGTGAACTTTGGCTCCATTTACCCATCTACAAAAATAAGACAATTAAGACAATATTGATACTTTATCTGTTAAATTTTACTATGGTAATGATCAGAAAATGTTAAAAATGACAATGCAAAAATAACCATATTCTGTTGTTGACTCCAAAAAATCTATAAAGTGCTTATTTCAATTCTAAAAATAATCAACAAAATGCGTATTTGTAAAAAATGGCCACATATCGTTGTTGTGTACTTGTTGGTCAAAATGCCTGGAAGTTGACATATATGGGGTGTTATCCTGTAACTCTATCTTTTACCTATCAATTACACAATGTCAGTGCAGACCTAACTATATAGTCTGCAGTAGTGTTGACGTTGTGGAATGGCCAGTAGTCTCCACCGCCCAGCCAGCCAGGAAATCCCCAGGGAAGCCCGTACAGACGTAGCGAAGGATTACGCTGAAAGAACACGCATTATACATGCATTCAGACTATAACCATTTGCAAATAATTTACCTCATATAATCTTAACATCTATTTGAATGAGTAGCAGGGCCGTAGCTGCATATGAGGCAGGGGAGGCAACTGCCTCCTATGTTTTTGGAGACCACTCTGTTGTTGGAGATTTCTTTTTTTTTACTTTTCTGTCATAGATAGCCTTAAAAGCTATGAAAAAGGGTCTAAATTCAAAACTTTTCTTTGGGGGTGGGGTGCCATGAAACCCCACTAGCCTACGGTGCTTGTCTGCACCCTTGTCTAATATATTTGCCTCCTCAGTTCTGCAATCCTGGCTACGGCACTGTGTAGGCAGCCAATTTTCATCATGATATATATCACATACAATAATCTATGAATGACTAGAACATAATAAATAATTATTTGAAAATACTGTTAAACAAATGTGAAAAGAAGAAATTATTAGAAATAAACCAAAGCAGGCATAATCACATTCTATCATAATCTTATATGTGTTTTGGTGTATTATTATTAACAATTTAACAAATTTGGTAGCAAATGTTTTTACTATACATCTGTCATAAGCCACCATTCGTAGCCTCGAGTGTAGTCTTCATCCCATGGTTCATGCATATGCGAACACTCTGTCCCTTCTGAAAAAAATCTCTTACAATGGACCACCTGAATAGACCAATTGGAATATCTATCATATTATGGATTGAACAAATCCATGAATGGCATTATGAACTACTCTTAAAATTCAAGGGTGAGTCCTACAGTGGTATATGGGTTCCAATCATGAACGGTTGTAACATGTAACCTTTAGTCATTTGACAATGTGAAAGAACAATTTTTCTTAATAATCAATCATTCAAATTTTCAATCCAATGCAATGTTTTATACTGTTCAGTGAAGACATGCTTGATTGATATCTGCTGACTGTCAAATAAAACTTGTTGATATTATTATACTTCTTATGTACCTATTTACACTAACCTGTGCTTTGAGCATCTCCCCCTATCTCCACCTTAAGGATCTGTAAGTTCGCTCCGAAGTTGGGCTGAAAAATTTACATAACTGAATTATCATTACCACTGTGGCATAGAATCTTGTTTTATCTAAATGTGTTCCATTCATGTGGCACAAGCAAGATTGCAGACACTGCCACAGTGAGAAGTGGTCAAAAGATAGAAAATTGTCGCCCAATCTGTCTAATCTGCCAAAGGAAGAACAGGACGAATTTGAACAAAAGGCAGGCAATCTACCCTCCCTAGCCATTTTGACCGGCACTTCATCTTCCACATGTTAGGAGTTAAATGTAGAAGTACATGTAACAGTTGCAATATAATGTCCCTATTACAATAAGATGTAATCAAGTATCATATAATATACATAGTACACCACCTACCTTAAACAGAAAATCCAGCACCTCACTTCTTTGTGGTTCTTTGTAGTTAGTCAGCAACTTGGAAGTTGCCTGAGAAAGAATTTTTTTAAGTTCAGTCAATTTATGCAATCAAATGGCGATGTTACACGTATAAATGTTTAAATTTCAATCCACATATGGATACAGGGTAGGATTCCAATCTGGTTTTTTATAAGACTTTTTGTAAAGAAATACCAATTCAGTGATGATATTAGAACGTGTATTCCTACATTTGGCACATTTTGTTAAGTGATTAGGGACACATAATAAGACCTCTGATGTGTCGGAAAACTTTTCATGATAGCTATTTTTAAGAGTTTGGGCTACACACGTTTTCAACCACTCACTTCATGATATCAACTTTTTCACAGAAAAATTACCCCTATTTTTTAGATTCTGTACTAAAATTTACTGTTTTTTATATTATGGATATCCATCAAATAGGATTTTAGTTAACTGAAAATGGTTGCGTTAACTGTTAGGGGGTGGGGGGGGGTCATCAATTTTTGTCACATGAAATTGAGGGGGGTGGGGTACAAATTTTTTCACAGAAGTTTGAGGGGGACTATTAATCTTTTCACAGCAATTTTGGAAAATCCTCCTACCCCACCTTGTAATAAATACTGAATGGTCCCTTAGTCTAACTTATTGTCAATATTGACAGGATGTAATAGTCCATTATTCCTCTATTTTCGCCCATGTAAATATATTTTTTACTCACTCCACCACCACTAATAGCACCAATTCCATAAAAGGTTCTTCCTAATCCGCTTGTGTCATCGATATGATACACAGGATTCCCTTTAGTATACTGAAGCACGCAAATAATGAATAAAAACGACAATAACAGTGTCATTTTTTTATATGGAACGATCGATAATGTGAAAAATTATGTAATGAAATGTAAACGTTCTCACATAATTGAAATTCTGATGCAGTTTGCGTTATGAACACACACCCTAAAAGTGAAAGCAAAAGTGGGCATGCGTGCATGATAGTACTAAAAGTACATCGATAGATACTTACGAGTACATGTAGGTCTACAAATATTGACGACGCAAAATATGGAACCAAGTCAAGTACAATGCTCATTGTACGATATTAATTGAAAATGAGAAAAGTCAGTGATATCTAATGCGGAGTAAAGATAGAATAATTTGCAGTCAGGTTTGAACAGTTTTGCTACTTATAAGTTATAGCTAGATCTATTTATAGTATTAGTACATGTTTACAACAAATTCCAATAAATTTACCTATCTGATCTTATCTTAATATTACGTTAACAGCGTTTATGCAGTCTATTAGGTTTAATTTCAAGTAATGATTTTAACTATTAAGCAATATGTACAATATGTATTCTAACAATATGTCAGTATCCAACAAGGAAGTGGGTTCCAAATGTTAAGGCCAAATGGGGAAGGCACATACAAGCTGTGAGTGTGACCCCTGTGTCCAGGATAGCCACAAAACTCTAGCATTGTATAATAAATATATGTGGCAACAGGTTTGGGGCTATGTCCAAAGTAACTGTCTTGCTCATCAGGAAACGGGTCGGCAGCTGCCGAGCAGTTAAGCTTGCACGGCAATTCCCCTAGATATAGTGTCCAGGTATGGGATCCATTACATACCACGAGCACATATCAATGGGCGGCCATCGAATAGCAATATGTAGGGTTATTCCATTCCTAGCCGTATATGATATACAGCCGCGATGCATGTAGGCTTCACTCCTCTCGCCATCTGTATAAATGTAGGACTATCAATCTCAGCCGAAGGTTTGAGGCTAATATACTGCTTTAAACCCCGGGGGATCTATACCCCACATACCACATCCCAACCTCAACCAAATTCATGAAAAAACGAACAGATCACCCTACCCATAAAGACACCAAAGATACCACATGGATTCAAATACCAATGTGCCAATGCACCTAATACTGCCACTTCCCCCTTGCGCTTTGTGTATATAATAGTAGAACTTTCAATTAAAACCACCTCTGCAGAGCGAACACCTCTATAATGAGATGGTTTCTTACAGTTTCAAACCTTTATAATCAGACCATTGCAAACCTCCATTAAGAGACCACCTCTCCATTAAAGGAGCTTTATCTACCTCAAATCCTATCTAAAAGGAATTTCCCGGTCTTCTCATAGTTCTCTTTATGAACCAAACTTGCAGTTAGTATGTGCCTCTTTCATAATGAGATGCACTTCCTTTATCACATATAAAACATATAATCAAATAAGTGTATACCAAAATATAGTGAATTTATTTGCACAAATACCGACAAAACTTTAGCCATTGTTGTTTTTCTGCCGAATGGATTTGTGGGTAATTTATGACGCGTAGTCGTGAACGAACGGTCTAGCTCCCACTTGAATGAATGGCAACATAATATCCTATAACTTATAAACCACATTTCCAAAATTCTTGAAATTTGGGAGGATGATTTCAATGACATAGACCTTGTATATCCTTTAATCTGATAATTTGATAATGACTGAATCTTTTATAATCATCGTTTAAATTTACTACACAATCACAATGTGACGTCACATTGTGACTCGCAAGCTCCGCCCCTTAATCTAGATCTTAGATCTACCAAATACTCAACTCCACGTCACAGCGAGACAGGTCATAGAGTGCAAACAAGCACCTGCTACTGCAGTATTTGAATCATGGCAACTGACTCTCGACACGGCGGAGTATTTCTCATGCGAAGAAGATGAATCACAATCAGATGAAAACCTAGGCCTTAGTGGCTACTTGTTTGAGCCAGAGCCAAGCAGTGATGAGGATGAGAACAATGATGATATTGTTAGTGTTGACCATGAAGAGGCAGCACGCATCGGTAATACAGATTGGTAAGTACACCACAGACTCAAAGTAGTATTTGTCTTTGATTCAACGTTCACGTGGAACGTCAAGCGTTTGCCGTCGGAAATCCCTGCAGTATGTCGAGTAAGTTCAAAAGGTCAAATCCTACGTCACGTCGGGCAATTTGCATATGTAATTACTATATTTGAAAATTATTAAAATATTTATTATAAAAAATCTGGATGAACAAAAAATAAAACAAGACACATTTTTTAATTTATTTATTAGTTTTCTACTCTTAGGCAAACGCCTGGCTGGAAGAAAAAAATCTTTGGCTGCTAGATAAAGCTCCTTTAAGACCACTTGAGACTGGGTACTGAATATATCAAACAGTGTAGGCTCATGTGTGATCAGCAAAAATTTTGTATGTTCGTGGGTTGTATGGTTGGGTGGTGTCTAAACAGAGTTGGTGGCTATCAGAATGGACGTGGATATTGCTAGAACAGTGGATGGTGCTGTTAGGACAATGCATTTATACGTTGTTGATTAATGGTGGGTGTGTGGGTGACACGGGATAGGTGGAATTCAATTGGGGAGTCAGCATTGTTACTGCAGTGGTGGGTGCTAGGGTAGGGGTATCAGGACAGGGCGAATGCTGTAGCCCATGGTATCCAAGTAATATACGTTTTTGAATAGTGGGCAGGGGGTGTGTGTTATCAGGACGAGGGGTGTGGGGTGTCAGGACAGTGAGGATGCTGTAGACCAGTGCTATGCAGTATTTTTTGTTGAATATACAATGTAGTTGTGGGTGGGGTGGTGTGGTGTGGGCAGGTACTATCAGGACAGGGGGTGTGGTGGTGTCTGAATGTTGTGTGTGTGTTGGGGTGGGGTGGGGTGGGGGGGCAAAAGCAGCAAAAAGTCTACTTGGTACTGCTTTTACTGAGCACATCAACTTAAATCAATATTTGGTGACATGTCAATATTAATAAACAATTGGGCCTTTTTGGCTATTACATAAATTTTAATTTTTTTCTTTAAGCAAGATTTCATAAATTTTGTTTTCTTTTTTTTCTTTTTATTTTTAATGATCTTTTTTCTCTACCAAAATTGTTTTTTTGATACCCCCCCATGACTGTATGTACTACTGACGTATTTTTTAATTATTTTATTTTTTAAAAAATTGCATTTTAATTTTGGGGGATTTTTTTATTTTTTTTTCCAGGTTTTTATTAAAAATAAAAGGATAAATTTTTTAAACTAAAAAAATCCATAAAAAGAGTTTCTTTTTGGCCATTTTCAATTACAGAAAATAACTTGTACCCTTTTTTTTTTGTGACAAAAAAAGAAAACCTGGGGGGTCAAATTTTTTCAAGGCCCATGTAATTTTAAACCCGTTTTTGGCTTTAAATTGTATTCTAAATAATGAACTAT
>CM032668.1:14030069-14220649 GCA_019095985.1 Streblospio benedicti
AGAAGATGCTATCGAAAAGTAGACAGGGCATGAACAATAGTAAAATGAGACTCTTTGATCGCAGTTCATCAAATAAGGAAGATTACATAGTGAACACAACAAAGTGGACACTTATCATCTGTAAATGATAATGATACAGAACATCAAAATGTAATTGAAAACCAACTGTGCGATGCAATTGATGACGAAGATGATGACATACAGAAGGAAAGAAATATTGGTGAAAAATGCTAGTGACAATGAGGAGTTGGATGAACTGAGGGAGGGGCCCAGACACCTGGAGCCAATTATGCAGCGTTGACAGGTGTAGGAAAGGATACAGAGAAGGATGACAAAGCAGCTTCAAAAATGAGGAATAATGCATCTTTTTCAGAAACTCGCAAATCTCTCTCTGAAAGAATGACTGGAAGAAGTGCAGCAATAGTGCATGTGAGGTCAAACTTAAGTGATAATGAAGAAGAATTAAAGGGGAACATTGACAACCTAGGGAAGGTTAATTTAATGGACACCGCAAATACAGACATAGGACTGATTCCTAAACGATTCTCAAATGTAGCAATTGATGAAAGCAGTTCTAACAAAGATCCTGTACATGATCAAATTAAATTGAACTATTTAACGGTGAAGACAAAGTTGGGAAGCCCCCAGGGAGATACCATAAATGCGTCGCTGAAGAATGAAAAAGTTTACCACACACATTCTGAATCTAAGAAATACAAATTTGAAGATTCAGAAGATATTGTCACTTTGTTTTTCCTTTATATGTTTGAAGTTCAAAACTTGAAAGAGAAACTTGAATCCAAATATAAGCATGACATTGTTGTTTCTACAGGACCTTCAAGAACCAACCCATCGTTTCATACTGTATATATTTCTGGAAATGATGATTCAACAGTGGCGCGAGCAAAAAAGAGACTCTTGGAGCAATGTGAGGCAATAAAAAGTACACCAACAAAGTTGGTGACATTGGTCAACATTTCTGCTGTGGAAAAGGAGATCGAAGACATTAAGCATCAGTTCAAGAACACAGCCATAAATATTGATAAAGAAAGCGCTATGTTGGAAATAATGGGTGAAGATGTTGATAAAGTAGCAGCTATGTTAGAGCCAAAACAAATAATTAGACATACATTAACGTCCACCACAGAACCATCAAAAGTGCCAGGGCATGTTGAGAGAATGTTACAGCGAAAAATTGATTGGATGTTTGTCCAACATTGCTTTAAAGATGATATAGAAAAAATATCAAGACGCTCAGTTAAAATAGAAGCGGAAGAAAAAGATGCAGACATGGTTGAAATAGTATTTAAAGGAAATTTTTATGCAAAACATTTGAAACAAAAGTTTGAAGAACTTTTTGAAAAAATAGATAAAGATTTGGTCAGTGAAACTATAAAAGCTGTTGATGTTTCAGAAGTAGACAAAAGTATCATAGTTAGATATATTGAAAAGTTTGATGGTAATTCACTAGCTATCATCACTAAAGAAATTGACTTGAAAGAAGTCACATTAGTAGTTGTAGGCAGTCAAGAACAAATTGACAAATTTAAACAAGTTTTGAAACTATTTGTGAAATTAGCAGAACCAAAGCCCCGTAGACGGGTCCGCAAACTGCATATACCGGATGACGCTAAAGCTACTAAATCTGAATCTAGCAGTTTAAGTCCCGAGGGCAAATCTCCAAATGTAAGGAGTACTTCACCTGAGGCCCGTAGCTACAAGGCCCACTCTGTGCATACCTCTGGTGGAGATAAATGGGTGCACGTGCTTGTGTACGACATCACCAAGCTGAAAGTGGATGCCATTGTAAATGCCGCCAACGGTAAGTTGAATATGCGGGTCCAGATTCATCTTTGCTCATATGCATGTATAGTGCAGACAAAATTTAGGTCCTTCAAAGAGTCTTCATAGTAAAGACTCACTCAGTGTAAAATATAGATAGATGTAAATCTTAAAGTGTATAGACTTTAGTAAAATTTGCATGAGTTGCTGCAACATAACACTTTAAACCTAATCATATTAAATAATTAAATACATGTAATTATAGGTACTTTGTATTCTGTTCGTACAAGTTCTTGGAGGCAATTTAGGGATACTTGGCAATAAAATGAAAAGGGCAGAATTGAAATGCATTCCACCCTTTCTCTTCCACGTGAACTCTTAGATAAGCAAACATTGCCTGTGACCTACTAAGAAACCTCTATAAGCAAATAAACACTCATGAATCAGGCTTTTCGACATAATGATGTCCAATTTAGAGCCTGTATAGCAGAGATTGTGACAGTATGTTACGACTGTATAAATTAAACACATAAATACAGTGAACCTCCAAATAAGGCCACCTCTCTATTGAGACCACCTCTATAATAAGATCATTTTTAACTGTCCCAAGACTTCATAACGCTACAGTACCAGAATGAACCTCTATTGAGACCACCTCACTATTGAGACCACCTAACACCGGTCCCAAAGGTGGTCCTAATAGAGGTTCTACTGTAAACGCAATATCAATGATGCATATTGAAATAACATCTCCACCATCCCAGGCAAGCTGATTCACGGCGGCGGGGTTGCAGGGGCCATTGCACGCGCTGCCGGACCGCGCCTCGAACGGGAGTGTGACGATTATATCCGCGAGCTCGGGGGAAGCGGCATCTCCGTAACCCACAACTATATCTCTGGGCCTGGAAACCTGCCATGCAAGGCTGTCATACACGCTGTGGGACCTGTGAGGAATAACTACAAAGGTACGGGGCATAGACAGATCCAGTGGGGGTTCCCAGGGGGCACGCGCTTACTCTATTTCCACCAAAATACCTTTTTTTCAGGGAGGTTTTGGCATGTTCCCTATAGATCTTGCATGTAAAATCCATGAAATCCCTTAAGTACACCCCCCCCCCCTTATTTTTCTGAAAATCTGGATCTGCTAGCGGGGAATGTGATGTAAGAGAGATGATGGCTGTTGGGTTATAATGCTGGTTTTCTTTTCCTATAGGGCTGTATTTGGGTAAATATGGATTCAAATGTACAGTATAAAATGTGCCAGTTTTGTTGATGTAATTGTAAATAAGAATTTGGACTGTCGTGCCAGGTGTTTGGTTTATCACTAGATACTTTGTCAAAATTGATGAAAAACACACCTAACCAAAAAGCATTACCAAGAGGTGTAACATCCTATGTTTCCTATAGTGGACGTAAAATACTGAACAGGTGTGAGCAGGTGCGACATCGGGGATGGTTTACATAAAGAAGTGATTTTTTAAAGTATTCATAGGTGAATGAAATGAAGATGACCAAAAAACTTATTATATGACTTTATATGATACATTAAATTATAAAATTAAAAATATGCTACTAAATTTTATAATTGATATGGTTGGAAATGCATACTTCTGTAGATTACATATGTATTAATGAAATGTTTCTAGCACTTTTTCTTCCTTAACACGTTTTTCACAGTATGGCTGTCATTGTCAAACGCTGGGGTTATAAATATGTCAGTATCTTCCATACCTGTCCCAAAATATTTTATTACTATGTGTGTAATCTACAGAAGTGTGCATTTCTAACCATGTATTAGAAAATAGCAGGACATTCGATGATCAAACTTTGCTAGTCAAAATGGTCAACACAATCGCCGTGGATTTTACAGCACATCAAAGAACGACTATGTGATGGGATCAATGGACATTTCTTTCCAAATGTAAATTATGAACTGAAAGTGTAAAAAATAAGAATCTGCATCAAATTTTAAGTGTCTTATGTCTATGATAATTTTTAAGTTGTCAGTAAACCTCTGCAAATTATAAGCATACAAGTGACAAGTGACTAATCTCAACTCTGTTATACTATCGATCATATCAATATCTTCCAAATCAATTAGAAATAATCTGCAGTAATAGCAATTCCACTCGTATATATAAATCTTGGACTAAATAGTTTATTTTCAAAACAAACCAATACACACCAATGGTTGTTGTCTTTATCGGAGATATCAGCACCTTGGTCTGTATATTTGTAGACCATGGAAGCTTCTCATTCTGACATTATTCACGTCAAAGCAAAAATTTCTATTCATATCTACAAGACAGCGTTTGTTGACAATCTTGATAATTTAAATATCTGGGTTAAAATTTGACCTTTGAGAAACGTCTGCTATCAGTAATAGTCCCATGCTAATAAACACCATTTTATTTTGAACATGAATCAGATCATGCACGTTAAACCATATTGTTTGACAAAACAGTGGTTCAATTACTACGGGACAATTACATGTAGATCTATAAAATGTACAATTTGTTGATATTCAGAAATAGTTTTAATAACCCATAGACTGGATGGCTTGTTTTATGATTTATATGATCATATACATGTCTAATTTTCTCCTTTGCTTTTGTTTCATTTTTTCCTTTCCTGTTTTATATCAATGCCATTGTTTTCCACGAGGGGCATCATCCGTGTTGGGGGACCACTTTTACAGAATCTGCATCAATGTCAGTATTTGGGGTCTCAGAATCCTCCCCCACCACGGGCTCTTTTTGTTAAATTTCCATTTTACACGATGATGTGCCATATGCGCTTTCACTTCAGGACCATTTAACAAAAGTTATTTCTTCTGCCGCTGATTCATAGCTTATCAGGTATCATTTGTTTTACTAATCATAAAATGTCATAAATGTTTCAAGATGAATGGCTCGGGTTACTGCACAAGTAGCTATCGCAATGTACACTTTATTTGTGGATTTGTCTTTGCCAGAAATCACTTGACGTGCCTCCTGTGAAACCGCAACCAGTAACAGTGAATGCGGCCAATCTACTACTTTCAAGGAGTGGTGCTTCTGGAGTTGTGTGCATTTTGGAGATCGTTCAGCATCCTTTCGGGCCTTGTGGCACGTTTCTGGAGGAGCATCGTACACAATTCTTGAAGGGTACTGGAAACACAGATATGGAATGTGACTTTTAGTATATCATCTTCAAGTTACTTTAAACTGATTTGATTTTGCAATACTTTCATCAATGTTTTCTTGGCGATCACCAGGGTTTATATTGAGATATCAGATATGTAATCTTCGAATTCATCAACAGTGGTTTCTATGTCTTCGATTTTTGCTAATTTCAGAATATCATCATGCGTTTTTGCATGCCCCAATTTTAAAAACAATATGTCCATTTTGCAACAATGATATCAGGTTTATTTCATCATTTGCCAGTAGATTCATATTCGTTTGTAATGTCATTTTTCTTTATTTATGACTTTGGTAGGGCCATATTTCAGTTTTTTGTAGTTGATTTGCAATTTCAGCCTCCACGGTCCTTCATTTTTATCAAGCCATTCTTTCTTTTGCCTGCGTGCACAAATCCTTCTTTTTCACGGCACCAATTTAGGGAGGTGTGTGGGTTTGTACACGCCTGAGAGGCATTTCGCATGTTAATTTAAATTAGGATATGTGCATCCCAGCAATCATGTAACAGACTTTTTGCATACGTGATGACAATGATGATGTTGACGACTGTAATTTCCAAAGTGACGAATTTGTACCAAGCTAATATTATAAAATTATCATACCAAAATATGTTGAACGTATGAACAGTTTATACACAGCATACATGTATCCTCGCAGGACATCAGTTTTGTTGATAAAATTGTAAATGACACTTTGGACTATTGTGCCAGGTGTGTGGTTTATCACTAGATACTTTGTCAAGATTGATGACAAACACACCTAACTGAGAATTGAGAACAAGTGTCTGCTACTGGAATCAGTAATAGTGCCATACACCCTTTAATAAAAATGCCATTTTAAAGACACAGGTTTATTTAGACTTGTCGAGCTGTGAGCGACCTGGGGGCCACGGTGGGCGCTGCCTCCTCATCCCCTACACGTCCATCGCCATCCCTGCCATCAGCTCAGGTGGGCCGCTGTAGTCAGGAGTGCAAACGATTGGAGGCAAAATATGTTGGGCAAAGTTGTAGGCCTTTTTCATTGCTTCTGAGGCTATTTTCGACAGAAGCGTGCGTGTAACTTTAAAAACAAATATGTTAAAACCCAGTGTCATTCAGAGTTTGAGAAAAAATGCCCCCCCCAAAAAAAAAAAAAAAAAAAACATAAAAGGGAAAAACTCCAAAAACCTCACATGTTAGCTATTGCTTATATAGCCATGGCCCTGATATCCTGTATGCACTAACATAGGAGCCAAAGTAATCAGGTGTACAAATTGTGAATGTGATGTGCAGTGTTTGGGTGGACATCTTTGGAAATGAGCCAATGTAACAAACTTGGTAATTCGAGATGGCAGCTGAAAACAACAACAACAATTAGGATAGTTATTCTTGTATTATCCCCCATATGACTGTTGTGTATCGGACGAATCAAAAATGTCAACTATCAGCCGAGCTTTTAAATCCATACGCGTTTAAAATATGACAAAGTTTTCTTGATTATCAACCAATTTTACGCAATGTTTCTAATATATAATGCAGTTGATGAACAGATAATCATAAATAAGCCAAGTTTCAAAACGCACATGAATACACTAATAGTCTACAGGCAGACTGCCGATTGAATCTTCTCGTCCTGATAACGTCAATTGGGTTTGCATATCCAGGTGATTTGAATGATCCCATGGCATTTTATAACCATCTATTTTTGTTAACGCATTATATACATACTAACAGTACATGTATATACTAAAATGACCAGAATATTCAGACCGTCAATGAAATATCTGGCTTGTTCTGGCTTGTGTTTACAATAGGTTTCCTAGAATACAGAGCGACCAGCGTAAATCACCGTGCCCTTGACGTGTTCTTTCAAACGTCAACCGTTCAAACAATAACGCACACCGCATTTCTCTGAGCGCCCTTGCGCATTACGTGATCCTTTGTAGTTCGTGGTTTATTGTGTTAGTACATTGTATACTTTCACATAGAAGTGTCATGGACGTAGTGTTTGTAATAAAAGCATAGATTCTTTTTTAACATTTGTATTCTTATATTTATTATTGCTGTTATTATTTTTTTGTATTGTGTTGGGGAAAACATAACAATGAGCAGTGACCAATTGGCCAATACCAAGTACCCCCTCCCAGAAGAAATGATTGTTTGTGAAATAGGAAAAAAGTAGTCCGGTCAAAAAGCTGTATCGGTCTAGACCGATACAGCTTCCATATCGAGGTCCCTGTATCGGGTTCCCTAGCCAATCCGATAACCCAATGAATATATAGTCATTGGTTGATAAATGTAACCCTTACAATGCACATCTACTTTAGCCCCACTTTAAATTTACCGTTTAAAATAACAAAGTTTGGTGATCACCAATTTTAGACTATTTGTACAATCACAAAATAACAAAACCCTTAACTGATCAACTTATCAGGATGTCCACCTAATTAAATGAAATAACAACATTCCGTTTATATTATATAAATTTACTTCTTTTCACTCTTAAAAGATATGACTAGACCCTTATAAAATCATTTCACGATGCACATGATAGGGTGCTATGAGTTGAAATGACCCTTAAATCATACTCTAAAAGGGCTTCTTTTTTTATAAACCAACTTCTTGTACCTTAACATGATCCTTCTGTATCAAAGTTAAACCTAATCCTGACTGTTAACTACTGTATTTACAATATGAAAGTTAATACATGGAGATTAAAATGCAATATAACAATGACAAAACTTGGTCACAAAAACATGAAGTATTTTATGAAGTGTACACTGAAAACACATTCTCTGCAGTATACATGAATAACTTTGATGCTATAATTTATTTTTCTAATCTTAGCAATTTTCCTCTGTGGTAAGAAAAAGGAATTATCATAAACCAAAACCATTTTACATACAGTTCATGTAATTGGATTGTATGGTTATATTTTGCAGAACGTATAAGCACAGCAAATGAGTAATTTTCAACTAAACCCCTTAATGAACATTCTTTTAATCAGGTATATTCGGCGTGCCAGTACTCTCTGTTGCCAGCGTTCTCGGAGAAACAGTGACCAAGTACCTGTGCAGTACACAGCCACCTTCTAGCCTCCGTAACATTTACCTTGTGGATGTGATTCCGGACACTGTGCGCTTGATTCAGACTGTGATGGATAGACAGTACAGCAACATGCAGCAATATGTATTTCATGATATATTAAAGGTAAATATAAATAAATTAAAGGCTTTCAAATTAAAACAATAATGTTATAAGGTAACTCTTAAAACCATATGAAATGTTTTTAATTATTATGTAAACCATATCCTCACATGGGGGCCCATGGTGTGCCCCTAATGTTTGGGCTCTGACACCTGATTATGCACTGTAACTCAGGTTTGCCTGGATATCCTCCACATGGGTACCCTCCACATGGTCCCCCGCCACCGGGGGCTTCAGGATTCCAGCCACACCTCCAAATGCACCAGCAGCAGCAGCAACAGCACATGATGGGACCAGGAGGATCACAGCAGCCACCAGCAGCTGCAGGGGCAGGTTCGTCCATTATAAATATATATATATATATATGAAGTGGACTGACTTTTGTCTATGCTTTTATCGCTGCAAGATTCATGCACAGTATTACCTTTTTAGCTTGCTTATCATTCCTGCTTGAATGTTTGAATTTTGCCAGCTTTCAACCGATACATAGAGACTACTTATACTTGCACAGATCATAATTGTAGTATTTAGCCACTAATAGTAGTTTCAATATGCGTGCGAAAAATTCTAACGTTTGCCTCTTTCGTGTTCTATAATTCTATGGTGATATTTCTTCAACGTCTGCTGTTAAATCACATGAAAATTGCAAATCTCATATCCGACTCCTCCTATCTACTATCTTGAACATGTCAAATGGCATTTGTAACCTTACAAACTTATTACATTTTGATAGAAATCTACAAATGTAAGTACTACTCAAAGTAGTACTTGAATTGTAAATATGAGTAGCTACCAGCACACCACACGCATAGCTGTCTCACCGTACCCTCTACGCCCTCTGCTTGCTGTCTCACCTCCCCCTGTCCTCTAGGCGCCCATCTCCCCTTGCACCTCGACCCTTCCTTCAACTTGACCTTGCCGCTCCAAGTTCAAATCCCAGGTGCAAGTCCACCGAAGGTTCACAGACATCCAGCATCGGCACCTCCGTCTGGTGGTGCAAACAACATGGCCTCAGCATGGCCTGGTATGTACTTGAGAGGGTTCACGTTCGATTATGGTGATTCCTGTTATGTATGATCAGTAGGTACTAGTGTCCGATAATAATCATGATAAATAGTCATTAAGGACATTTATACAGCATTGATTTGTTCTTTCAAAATCACTATTATATCAGTTAAAGGAGAGTATAGCGGGCTGAATGGAGAGGTGAACAACACAATGTAAGATAAGTTTAAATAATTTAATCCAATGTTTGATAACACATTTTAGATTCAGATTGTCAATGTAATGTACTTTTAATCTTATTCTTTTAATCTACTGTTAATCTTATATAATACCACTGCCTGATTATGATGCAATATAGTTTTTAACAAAATTGTATACTGGTTTTATGCTGCAATGGACTAATATTGTTAGATTAAAGTCTTTCCCTTTCAAATAGTCATACCAATACCATGATGATTTTCTCTAGCTTTTCCTATCTTCCTGCATGCAAATTTTCACACTTTCAGCAGCTATTGACCCCCACTATAACCCTTACCCTGGGTACCGCTTTCCTCCACACCCCATGGGCCTTTCCCATGGGGGTCCATATTCTGCTCCAGGGGCCATGAACCTACCAGGTGAGAAACAGACTATCCACCTGTCTCTATCAGCTTTATGCGTTGCTTTTATTTGGATGAAGACCTTTTAGCTTAGCTTTTATTTGCATGCATTTGCTGTTATAAATCACATGCTTTAGTTAAACTTGATAGAAAAAAATGGCACATTAATCTTTATTTCTGATCTGTAAAAGTAACTTTCATTTGTATACCAATTCATGCTTATTACCCTATACTACTAAAATAAAAAGATTTGTATTTATACACTTATGATGCAATATACATGTCTATAGTTCATTTCTTAAAACCATTTGAAAACCATGAACATGGATGATTGCCTTGTAATGTTTATTGCTCAATTTTTCTATCATCAACAAACCATACATGTGTATTTTTATTTATCTCAGGCAACCATTCATTCCCAGACAGAAATGGTGGAATGTCACAAGCAGCGGCTTCATCATCTACAATGTATCCTGGGTATGGTAGCAGCGGGCAACCTCCATATGGCCATGGACCACTGTACGGCAACTCAGCAAACAATGGACCAACATATTTGTCAAACCCTCCAAATTCTGGTCTTGGTCAATATGGTGCAGCCGGCAATGGGGCAGTTGGAGCAGGAGCCCACAATAGCACCGCTTTCAATCCTGCCACTGGATTTGGTCAAGGGGCAGAGCCCCGGATGATGCCTGGTGCCAACAATGACCCTGAGTGGCCAGGGCTAGATGACCACTGGGGGAGTAACTTGCCAGACATCAGGACTGAGACACGAGCGGAAAAGGTGAGAATCGTGGTGTAACCTTCTTATACATGATGCACCATGCCGTGACCCGGGTTATTGTGATACATGTACCCCGGCCCGTAACCAGAATTAAAGAATTTGACTTTCAACTAATTAATTGTTCCCTCACACCCGAACCTCGGCATGCTATGATGATTAGTACATCGTTTGTATTATGGAAATTGTACCAAAACAGGCAAAATGAACGCAAAACCTTGTTTGAATGTCTATTTTGCTTATCATGGTGGTAAGAATACCGCGATCATGTATAAAGTTGGTATGTACAGAGATATCACATGGAAGCCGGGGAATCATGACATGCCATGGTGTACATTTCATGGCACCAGGGGCCCGGGGTGTTAACCAGACCCCAGGTAACGGCATGCTGCTTCATATTGTCAATATTTTCTCATCATACATGTATGAACAATAAACAAATTTTATGAAGTCCTGTATTGTCCGCTATGCTACCTGCATTAATGGGGTCAGTGTGATAATATTGTTACTGATTTACAATACAGTAGAACCAATCTATTCTGACTATTTTTCTAAAATACTTAAGGTGGTTTCAATAAACATCATTACAACATTCTGTGATTTCAGTCACCAGCGACCACCACCTCTGACAGAGACTGCCCAATCTGCCTGGACAAACCAACCTTCCCAGTGTCCTGCCCCCAATGCAAACATCCTTTTTGCAAGGTATTTATGTTCAGAACAAACGACCTACACATGCATAAAATTTAGATATTACTCCTATGACATGATTGTACGGTGAGATCTTTTTGGTGTCATACTAATGAGAGACACTGTATTTTTATTTAAAGTGCATGCACAAAAAGTTATGATTGCATTATGTTTTTCACCTCCACAAGTCATTCAAACCAGAGATGCGATATAGCATTTCCTCATGATTGACCATAAAATCAGTTCCATATCATTGAAAATGACAGCGATGTGAATGGAATACTTGGTAAAATGCTAAAATAGGCTGATCACAATCAATGGAAATTAAATGATTTTTTTAAATACATGTACTACATAATCGTATGCATATGCTAATATTTTTTTTTAACCTTTTACTTCCATTTCGTTAACACTGCTCCTAGCTTGATTATTTTACAATTTCACCACCCATCTGTTATTGCAGACATGCCTGGACGCGTCTCTGGCCAGCAAGCCGGTGTGCCCCACTTGCGGCCATCTGTTCCGGGCTCTGACAGGCAATCAGCCTAAAGACGGCAAGATGGCTTGGGAGGTGACGAGCCGGAGTCTGGCCGGACACGAGGGCCAGGGCACCATCGTCATCAGATACATGTTCCCATCCGGTGTGCAAGGGGTGAGTAACTGAGGTCTATATACACTGTATAGACTGCAAAGGATTCATGATGTGAGTATTAAGGTCTGTGTGGTAAAGGTGCCATAAGCCATGACAACATGAGATTATGAGGAAGTAGTTGTGTTTTGTATGAAACCTCAAGATTTACACATGAATCTATAGAGATCAGAGGGTTGACTATTTGGTTACAACAGTTGAGTTTCATTTGCTATGATCATTAATTTTTAATAGCATGTAGATTTACATCGCTAGTGTAGTTGCTAAGGAAGCCGAAACGAAGATCATGATGTATGTTGAACAGTGTAAACGAAGTATAGTACGGGGCTAGCATAAAAAAGAGTAATATAGTATTTACATTTTTGTTATTTTAGCCTGAACACCCAAACCCTGGAGTGCATTACCATGGTATCCAGCGGACAGCCTACTTGCCCGCTTCCCCGAGGGCCACCAGGTCCGTTTTCTTCATTCTTGGATACCCAGCTATAAAATGAAACCTGGAGTTATAAAGCTAATAGCTTCCTGGGTTCCTTCATTCATGATTTCATACAGAATTTACTAGATACCCATAGGAACCATGTACCTGTCATGTTGGTGAGACAACAATGAAAGTCTTGCCAACATGACTGGTACATGGCTCCTATAGGTATCTAGTAAATTCTGTATGAAACCTGAAGTTGTTTGATTTAGCGCACTCGCCATGAAAGTGAATAGCGATTGTATTTTATAATGCTAATTTTTGTATTTAATCTTTACTAGTTATGTATATTGCAATGTATATTTATGGTAATGAAGGGAATGGGAAGGAGTTGTATACATCATCTGTATAGAAATAAAAACATTTTCACATTTGTTCAGCGCCACAAATATCCATATCCCTATATTTTATGTCTAGTAAAACCTCTATCAAGACTACTGGGCAGACTGACCTTAAGTATAGAAGTGTTTTTTTTCATAAAAGTAGTCTTACTCGCAAGAGCGACTGTACAATGATGATGATTACAGGTTCTGCGGCTGCTGATACGCGCATTTGAAGCTCGACTGACTTTCACAATCGGCCGATCAGTGACCACCGGGCTGGACAACCAGATCACGTGGAACGACATCCACCACAAAACCAACATGACTGGTGGTCAGCACACGGGGGTGAGTGGGGAGAGGTGGAGTGCAACCAGGTGTGCTAATGAGAATTCCATAAGAGGTATGAATATGAACTAGCTTAAAGACTCAGCGAGGGTGTGGAATATTGGTTTACGATATACAACTTCAACCCAAAGTGGAGGAGTTGTTGGATAAGGTATTTCATGAATATCTGCCATTATCGTCCATATTCACTCCTGGTGTCTGAAATTCTCCCACCCCCACCCATCTCTTTTTGAAATCCTCTTTAATCCGAAAACCCAACTAACATCCAACAGTTTCAGATAATAGATGTTGTCCTGTACATTTTATAGCTTTTGGAGGCATCACAGCGTCCTTTTTCTATGATTAATTTTTTGCTTACATATATAATGCTGTATGTATTTGTGACATTAGGTCATATCAAAGCAATAATGTAGCATCATTCTAAAGGCTAGCCTGATACCGACGCAGATACATGCAATAAACAAGAGCTGACTATTTAGCTCTCGAGATTTAGCTAAGCAGCTAACCAGATTGTACATATATCACGTTTTAGGTTCGGCTACCCTGACCCCACCTACCTGAGCCGGGTGCGAGAGGAGCTCACTGCCAAGGGCATCAAGTGATGAACTAGAAATGAGGCAAAGTGGCACCGAGAGTCAGTTACAGCGTGGACCTTTTTTCAAGGGGATGATCAAGACCTGTGATATTTACTGGTTATTTGTGATAGTATTTCTAGTTTTTATATCTATGCAATCATGAGGTAGTTTTAGCAGAATACTTGTTTTAAATCTGGAATTTAAATGCATTCAGTGCATACCGAAAAGTAATCAAGAGAAATCCTGTGTATCGAATCATGTTATCTACATGTAGTTATACTTTATATAGCCATATACAAATAACTTATGCTTTGTACATGTAATTGCTGATAACTATTTTAATCTGACATTGCAGTTGTACAAGTATTAAATTTTTGTGTAGATCATGTCTATAAACTGTGATTTTTCTATGCTTGACAGAACTAAGAATAAGACAACATAGATGTTTTATTTGATTGGTTTGTTGCAAAGTTTTAGCACCATTCACTATAATACCGAGAACATTGTAAAAACATTGGAACGTCTTGATTGTACATTGTGTCCAAAAATAAATGCTGCATCCCGGCATCTCTTAACACTGGTTTTTGTGATCATGTCAGTTGTTTGATATGATGGGTATGTAGATGAAATATGTAATGGGCATGTTCCCGCGTCAGTGTTTAAGGATTTCAAATGAGGTACGCTTAGAAGCTAAAAAACAGTTGTCTCTGTATCACTTTAGTTCATGTAGCCTTGTGGATAGCATCAGGTGATTTTACTTACAAATAACTTCAATAAAATAACAATCACATTAGATCCTTCCATTTTGTTTTCATTTGAACCGCAGCATAAATGTTACATTATAAGTGGTTTCACCTTTCAGTATTCAGTGGTTCCACAGGGACATATATCATTTTTACAAATTTGTTTGACAAATTTGTTTGGCAAGATGATGGTTTGTGATGGTCAAGCAAGATGAAGTGTAATTGAGTCCGTGTGTGTGTCTTTTTGTCCTCTGATGGTCATGCAGGACCAATTCATAAAAGATACACAAAGTGTGTCATAATGCAAACTTAATCAAATCTTTCCAATTAAAACCAACTTTCTGCATCAGAGGCACTGTTGGATAACGTATGAATAAGAATGAGTTTATTTTTTGCCTTAGATTTACATTCAAATCCATCAGAATTATAAAAATAAACAAATAGCTAAAACACTATATAAATTACACGCATATCACAGATTTAAAACCTCACACAAGACCTAACTCCATAATTATGAGATTATGTAACATACATACATCCCACATCTTCCATTTGACTTTGTGGCCCAGACGGGACTCTTAACTCACGACCCCAACGTTGTGAGACCAGAATGATACCATCATCCCAAGGAGCGGACTGTTAAAAGGCTACACGGACGAACCGTTGTCTCTATAGCCCCAGCCTACATATACAGTTATCATCTCCGCCCTCTTCAAAGATGACTAATTAATCTGCTTATCTGGCCTTCAGCTGACATAATTTATTATACATTTTTCATAATCATCCAGTTCTTTAAAATTAGGATATATATTCAATATTCATTTTTTTATTTTTTATAGCATGAAATTCATCTTCAATGTGTGCTTTATCGTTTATTGAACAGTGAGAGCACATTTTCTCACTGTGATAAAGATGTGGTCTAACATAACGTCCTCTATCAACAAATAATTTGTGAGCACTAATTCTCAGTATAATAATAGCAGATCGACAGATCGATTTTCTTTACATTTAATATCATCTAAATAAATTTCATAACTAAAATTTTGCTTAATTTTACGATAAATATGAACATCGTTTACCCGGTAATGGGTATGTTAAATGCGATTTGCATGTGTCCGCATATTCAATGATGTGACATGATCAAGTACATACTAGCCAAGTTGGTTTACATAATTATATTTCTGTATTATTGTTGTTGTTTTTTTTTGTATGAATGTATAACCGAGTTAATATACCTGACTGATAATATGTTCCATAATGTATATATTTAAAGTAGCCTACACTTTAATATACTTTCCAACATGTACTTCATAATAACATTGCATAAATGGTTTCAAACTGCTTCTTTTATAAACAAATTGGACAAAAAACTTTTGCTAGGCTTCTATTGTGTTTTGATATAGTGTATACATGCAGGAGAGGAATTAATCCAACTGCCATTTCCAGCGACCACTAGAATCCCCATCATTAAACGATAAACCATTTACTTCTTCGTTTATTAAAATATTACATATAGAAGGCTCCTCTATTAATATACGCAGTAATTGTTAAAATCACCAAATATCAAGAATACGAAAGGGCAGTTATTTCAACTACCAAAACGTTTTCCTCTGCCCACAACTAGAGTAGATCTAGAAAAATATTCAGAATGATAACTGGAACAAATTGACAACGTTCGAGCACAAGGGCCTACTGTACAAATTTCTAACATGTAATTTCATTATATATGGTCATATATGTTCATTTCCAAAATGATATTTCTCTTGAGCTACATATCAAAATAGTGCTTCACGAACGCCATCTTTCCTGGAGGTTTACCGGGTACAACTTCACACCAAGGGCATTCATATTGACAAGGCTAATGCCTATTATGGATCAGGCTTTTCAACTAATCAAAACTTTACCATGATGAATGTTTACTTGCCAAATAAGCTACTTACAAAGACAAGCATTCAGGATCCAGTAAAACGGTCTGGTACCGCGATCAGTTATCGGAGTGATCTAGTTCAGTTATCGTAGCAAAGATTTAATCTCTCTAATGCTTTCCCTAGGCAATCAGTGATAATTATCCTATGTAGTTTGCCGATTCGATTCTGATTGCTTGAGAGTGTTATTATTGGAATAAGAGGTTCTACATGTACCTATCACTGCTTAATTAAGTAGTCATGTCCACATAAATGTAGCTCTGTATACTTGTATGTGCACGCACACATGAGGGTATAGGAATGTGGGGAAAGAGCTGTAAAAAGAAAGATGTGAGAGGGAAAGCCAACCTGAGGTATGTGGGGGATTTCTTACCCCTCCGTGGCATTGTGACAAACATGTGAATATCATTAAAACCTTCCTGGTCCTTCCCTATGTCAGAGTTAAATGCAATTCGCACCTGTATATTGCCATTTAGTCTGAAGTCTAGTCTGCAAAAGACAACAGGTTTCAGTAAGTCCACAAGAAAAAAATGCAAACTACAGATTGAATGTAAAATACATAAATCATTTTCATATGGGTAACATGACTGCTCAATATTTCCCACGCACATTAATGTGCTTCTGATGGCCATGTTGACAATTTGTCCTGCAGTCCGGATCAGATCCATGGTGCCGCCGCCGCGTGCGATCCATAAATATCCCAGCGACGAGAACACGAATCTGGAGCTAACAGTTGAGTAAGAGAAAAGCGGATCAACGAAATCTGAATCCGTTTTGGTTTGTTGTCTTCAAGTTATTGTTGTTCTCAACGTCATTGGTGGCTTCATACTCGCTACTTTGCACATTATTGTATTGTACCACGTGACAATAGCAAAAGTGGGATTGTTCTGAGCGTATGACGTCATTATAATGGTGATGTATTGGATTAACACAAGTAGTCAAAAGAAAAAAGGGTATTCATGATGGACGGGATCACTAAAGTCCCCCTTTGTTTGAGTTTGAAAGTGATAGTCATCGCCGATTGTTGTTTCTGTACCTTTCAAGGATAAACCTGTTCTATGGAAAACAGTGGATGCATCGATCTGTGCGATATTCTGTGGTGTTTTAGAGAGTAATATACAAAGTAAAGATTATATTTGAATAGGTTATATATGTCCATATCATTTATTAGGCAAATGGTTGAATGTGACGTTTAAAACGTGCTTATCATGGTTAAGCCGTTTTGATGACTGATGCCTTACTTTCTACTTTGTCAATAATAAAAAACTCTAGAGATTAATGTAGAATGTTGTGTGCAGTTGTAAGCAAGCATTGTACATGTAAATAAGCAGTTTTAAATGCAAAATATGTGTCATAAAATGCATTTTGTGTAAATGTCGCCGCCAACACATTTTATGGGAACTTGTGATCCATTCACTCAAAGCCTTAACTTTCTAACATGAACTTGCAGCGGATTTGAGTTCGATATAAATAGTTGAAAGTATAAATAGAAATCATTTCTTAACATATAGTAATATAATAACATACACTGCAGGAAAAGGCATGACACAGCAAAGTCATGTCGCTTTCACCCTAGGGCAGTCCTGGAAATGCACTGTGAAACTGTTTCCCGTGGACCGACGTTACGTAGGCCGATTATTATGGACAAAAATTAGTGCACCAATCGATGACTATAGGTTGTTCTAGTGTGTTGAGAAGAACAGCGTCGTGCAAGTTGATATCCCATATAGAGTTTGTGTACATTTATGGTCATATGGGTTTATGTAGTAGCTTATATCATGACTTATGTGGGCTGGTGATCAATAATACATACAAATTAATAGACGCTATTGCCCTGTAGTACAAATAGTTTCCACATAATTACAAATAGCTTTCAGTGTTAAGTTTTCTTATTGTGCTACTTTGAATGGCTGCCTTGTAGACATTCATATACACTGTATTTCCTCTAAACCCTAATGTGTTTCTATACTGTCTCACACAAACAATTTGACACAGCCAACAAATATAGCTTGAGAGACTGTCAGTTGTGTACAGCAATTCTTCAAACTTTGCACTTTGATAGATGACCTCTTCTTTTAACAACAATAATACCACGTGACAGATACATGTAATTGAGACCAAAACGGCGTATACTTGCTTTAGAAAGTATTTCCCCCGATTGTCTTACAACCCGCATTAAGAACCTCATAAACAAAAATATTCCTTTTGATAAACTTACCTTGAAAGACCTTATTACTAAATCTTTGTCTTTACAGCTGATACTTTCTAATAAAACTCGGTGTAATTACTCTTGGCATGTCCAGTATTTTTCAGATGTGTGGCCCCACGTCTCCGGTCCAAACGAGATCTGAACTCCAGGCACTCGATTGGTGCTGGGCCTGGATAAGCCAGAGGGGCCCCTCACAGCCTCCATCCAGGAGCAGACTTTACTTGGGCTAGAACCTACTGTTTGAGATTACTGAAACCTGGCTAACTACCAACTAAATGATAATGATATACATCTGTTAGGCAGTTTAAAAACCCTTGATGTTTTCTCACTTCCGCTCATGTGCTAGTTATATAACCATGAATCCTCTCAAGAACATGTACGACAGAGAACACGTAGTCCGCATTCATAAAACATAACACGGCTAATTGTTTTTTCAAAAACTGTTTGCAGATCTCTGTGTGTCAATAAACAGGTCTGTACTGTGATGTTTACATTTATCAAGCAGCATTCAATGGACAATAATGGATTATTTTGATCAGCGTTATCTATAGAAAGAGCTCTTGCCAAGATAAATAAGTGATAATGAATGTGTAATAAAGAGAAAGCAAGAGAATTTAAAACAAAACCAAGCAAGAGATTAGGATTATAAGCAGACCTAAAATGCATAAAGCTGTTGATGACTAAATTTATATTTCATGAAGATTTAAAAACTACAAAACCATACCCTCATGGAACTGTAAATTATAGACTTTAACCGTGAGAAATAGTGCAAATGTTGAACAATCACCAGTCACCATCAGCATGAAAGAATGCCCAATGAAAATATGGAATAAAACAAACGGCTATACATCTCAGGATAAATAAGACATACGTTTCATACATCACGGGGAAGTGCTTGGTATAGTTTGTCGCAGCAGTAAGATGCGACTCACGGCAGCGAGCGCCCCCGCGGGAGGGCGCCGTAAAATACAGGTGGGTTGGCTTCTTCGTGAATTACAATGTATACGTATCTGTATTCCAATAAACTACCATCTTAGTTAAGTAAATTTTACTTTTCATTCATCATTTTTGTGCGTTCATAGACAATTTGATTGAAGGTGTAATTGTACATGTATAAGTGGCTATGCGATATTGAATCTTCGGAGTTTAGTCCTTCATCAATATTTTCTTCTACACACATCAGTTATTGAACTATATTACTTTGTTGATTGTTTGTATATTTTTTATCATTTAATAATATAACTACAGCACATCAATTTCAACAATTATGTGCACATCACGAACACCATCATCAGTTGTTGTGTACATTATTACTACTAGTATATCAATATACAAGTCTTATTTGCCTTGGGAAAATATATTAGTATATCAATAAGTACATTATTGAACAAGAACAAAACACTATCTATGTAAAAGACATGCTAGGGGTGCTACAGCAGGGACCGTCACTACTTCCAGGAGGACGCGTGGTCGTCTGCTCCCGAGTCCCGGGGCTGCTTCACGCCCCACAGTGCCGCCGCCACCGACGGTACGTGCACATCACACATACTACAAATAACACGTGGATAAGTCTCTGCACACACGTGTTTTATACGCATCAACAATTCCCATTAGCCAGACCTCATTTGATTTCGCAACAACCGCCCTCGTTATCATAATTGTGTTTTCAACAGAATTCAGTTATGTGTGTTTTTTTGTGTGTTTTTTTTTTTTTTTTTTTCTAAGTTACATAAATTATACTCTGCTAGTTGCCGTTCTCGTAAAAATCTCGATGCACACCTTATTGATGAAACCAGGAACTATGTTATAAAAAATGTTTCTTGGCCTATTCTTTTTTATATATAAATATAACAATACGAACATGAAGATTGCTGGCACGGACTCTGTAACGTTACACGCCCATAAAAGCAAGGTGATTGGGATTATGTCAGACAGCCGGAAATCGATGTGTCTATATGATATGATCACGCTATCCTTCAAACCCTGAAGAACTCTTAACTAATCGCTGTTCGTTGAAATGCCATGATTACTTGGCAAATTGAGATAATTGAAATCAAACATAAAACAGCTGAAGACCGTTTTGACATACGCCATCGTAATAACAGTAGGAATTCGCACTTTGATGATTGGATCATAAACTATATGATCCTAAATCCGATTACAGAAGACCGTCTCTATTGTGACCAACATAGGGACTGGCTTAGAGTGGTCTTTATAGAAAGGTGGTCTCATTATTGAGGGTCACAATGGTAGATGTTTTAAAGGCTTGGAGTTGGTAGGAAATTATCTTATTATAGAAGTGGTCTCATTTTAGAGGCAGCTTTTATTGCGTCGCTTCAGCTGCCGAAGCAAAGAAATGTGTTTCGTTCGTTTGTAACTATGTGTGTATGTTTGTATATATATATGTCTTAGCACAAGATAGAACGTGTACCGATGAATCAATTTCGTTCAAACTTAAAACAGCTATGACGTATGAGGCGACACCAAATTGATTCGATTTTGAGTACTTTGCCAATTAAAGTGTGCTTTCCACAGGACCTTTTATGCCATTTTTAATGGCATTCAATGCACTTTAGTGAGCATAACAATTTTGATTTTTCAAGGCAGCAGCAAAAAATGCTGTTTGTTGCTATGTAGCAAGACAGAGGCAATTTTATTAGACTGGCACACAGATTATTTGTGGCTGATTACGTACATTGTAATTGTGTACTTTTAATCAACATTTCACTAACATTTCAGTAAACGCCTTTATTACCCATGAGTCAACGTTGTTCTAGCGACGCTGTGCTCTCTGAGCTCTTTGTATCTCGTTGGAGGTTGTGCTCTATTGTGCCACGACTATTGTGAGCCATTGTTTTATGTTTTATGTCCTATGAGCATGTAAGCTATATGCAAATACCACTGAAATGTTGTAATATGGCTCAATGTAGGCCTAATACTATGTGCTCTAAAATTAAAATACACACACAACACTATTTTCCTTTTGGTAAGAATCTCTTTGGTGACATGCTATTCTGAAGAATTTTATCATTTTTTTGAAAATTCCACCAGATCATTGTAAACAGGTAAACGGGGGTGCGGTATGAGTCTGTTGCTGCAATGCGAATAAAGCGTTATGTAGGCTTGCCTGAAAACTGTAGTGATTTGTTTTCTATATACAAATGGTCTTGTACGATGAATACAACTGTCCTGTTAAAAAGACCCCTTAATGGGTTATCATTGACTGAATAATTTGCCATCTAGTGCTCTATTGAAGATCATTGGTTTAATCAGTAGACTAGACGGTCCCGTTTGCTGGACGTGGTATGTGCCCCGAACAACAGGTGCATATGTCAAGGGCTGGGATAATAGTGTGAACCCATATATGCGTATGTATGGATCATGACGATCACATGCATAGCTGCAAAAGTGTAGATAAATACATGTATGTGTACTACCTATAATTGCACTTGTATTTCAAACGTAAGAAGATATTAGTAGATGTAATGGTTGAACAGGATAAAGGGCTACGTTCCGTTTTCAACTGTGTAATTAGAAGAAATTGCAATCATATTATAAAAGTGCTGTTTGTAAATTGGTAGAGTGTAAACATAGTCATCTTCAGTTAACATATTTTTCCTGGTGCAGACGCATGGAGGATCAATGTAAATGCTTGAATGCACGGTTTTCATTGACTGCAAATTCTCATTAAATAGTAACACAAACTGAATAGGGTCTGGATATCTTTTCAAACGCATTTTTGTACGGGCTGAATTGTATCCAGTGGAGAATCAGAGAAGTGCGGCTAGGACGGACTATATTAACCATGACCGTTGTCAACAAGAATGGTGAGTAGCAGATGTTACATAGAAAACAGGCAGCCAAATAAAGCTTGTAATCAACAACTATATCTTAGAAATTTTGCATATTTAGCACAGCAAAAGAGCTATGTTCCTCTGTTCAGACCTAATACATATTTCATTTAGTGATGGCCGACTTCATAATGTTTCCACTGTTGAATATGATATACAAGACGGTGGCGACACCAAGCACGAGGGTCGGAACGCTCGTAAAGAAATCGTGTCCCGTGTAGTGGGGAGTCGCCTCTCTGCACGTATAAGATCTCTGTTAGTTTGAAAACAACAACTAGTGTAATCCCCCACCCATTAAGGCTCAGTTGGTTACCTAACTTACCTCTGGCTGTACCCAAGAAACCTTGTACAAGATGCCCCCCTCCTCGAGCGGCCAGATTCTAGTGAACAAATATGTCATGGTTTGGAGGTCACCATGTATGAATGCAAGCCCGAATGTGAATATTCAGCACATACATGGTAACTGACAAACCATGACATGTATTCATTATGACAGATTAACCCCCATTCACACTGAACATATAAATTTTAAAACACATATATGAAATAGAGAGGCTGGTTGAACGAGGATATTTAGTTTAGAAAGAAAGTGGGAAACTTCTGTAATCTCATTTTATGAACAGTAAACAATTTTCCCTCTCGTCCTAATCATCTATGCTTTATTTGCACGTAGATTGTGTAGAAAAAACCTGCACAATTTGTAGCATTGGCATACATTTCGCACGCGTGCTTACTTAATTATTTGAATAGATGCCGAAAGTATGATTCTGTTGGCTGAGGTCCCTATTTTCGGTCCACATGGATAAATATTTGACCGATGACCTTGATTCTCAGCCAATCAGAGAACAGCATTGAGGGTGTGACACAAATAGAGTGCTATGATGGCCGTCTGCAGTAAGTGTGTTATTGTGGGACGCCGATATCATGCTGTGTTCTCTGAACCACCTTTCAATGCCATAGACTGCAGCCAAAACTTGTACTTATCTCTGACAGACTCAGTGTTAGAATAGCCAATCTGTAGGATACACGGATTTAAGTATCAGATATAGCAGTTAGCAACCTACGCCGAAGCTGGGTGGAGAAGTATGATATGCTTTACCCTTTTATTTGCTCATTAGTTTTATACTAGAACATCGATAGTTGTTGTTTGATGATTCGGTGAATGAATATGTCATCTAAACGCTGGTTATTTTCATCATACAGATACAGAAATGGATCATCATTGATGATTAATGAAGTGGACGTATTCATGAATTGTGTAGATTCATTCAATGTGCAAAACGTTATTTAGTTGATAATCGAATGTCGTAGGGAGAGTACAAGGATTTACCTGTGTTGCACGTGGTCATTTGAAGGATTCGACTACGCATGTAATTTGTTTATACTGTGTCCCCTGCGGACTGTGATATTATTTGATTTACCAAATGGAGGAGGCTGTCTTACACATTCGTTTGAACAGAATGATGTAATGCAGTAAATTGCAAGCTAAATTCATATTGCATTGGATATAAACTCTGTCTAGAGAAACTTACGTTCTTCTGTACAAGAGTTAATGAAAATGAGTATCCACTGAATAAAATATGAAAAAATTAAAATTTTAATACGGGATTAATAACATTTTTTCCAATGTGGAAATTCATTCAATCAGTCTGTTCTCTAGATCGATTCCCACATACATGTAGCCCAATAGTAAGCACCAGGAAAACACCAACGCTGACAAAAGCATCTGCGACTGCGCGTGCACATGACATCATCTGTCGGCTGTCAAAAAGTCCAATTATCATTATTAGTTTTTTGCCATATAAGTAGTTGAAATTCTGAATGTTATGAAAATATTGCCTCTGTCTTATACTCATTAAAACGGGTTAACATTTTATTAACCATGTCAAATGAGGTTTTAAAACTATGATGCACTGAGATAAACCCTTTTATGGACGGCACCTTATCGATTACTTTCTAAATATGCAAGGATAATCTAATTCTCAAACAGACTTTGTGGCCAACCTGATGACTTTGCACTTTTGGCTCATCATAGCAAAGTTGAGCATAGTCCACCCTGGTTTTCGTGTGTTATTGCTTTGCTTTTTTTTATTCATTCAGTGCAATGCTCAACGCTATCATGTTGATCCTAGAATAGTTGACCATATGATTCCAACCATAATTCAACCACAAACATATCAAATCTAAGTACATGTACATTGTAATCAATATCAGCACACCTCATTCGCCCAAAGCCATAGCGCAAATTGAACAACGTGGCTGTACCATGGATTCTGATGGCTAACATATGTTGCTAGACTCAACCAAACTTGTCTTCTCATATCTAGAGTATTATTTTGCAGATGCACATTGAAGATTATCTAATCACATAGTAGGCATGCAATGGCATTGGTCTTGTCTTTATAATCAGATGATCATCATCTTACATGATCTAATCGGTGCTGATACGATCTCTATCCACATAACACATTTCTAATTAGCATAACTATACTGAAGGCAGAGGTTTTGTCCTTATTATTTCGTTTATGCTACACTAGATGGGGCAATGCTATAATATGACTTACATTTCGTAGCCCAGCCCACGTATGGTGGACAATAGGACTATTAAAGTGTGCATTATAGGTTGGAATAGTGATTATGTGGTTGAATGCCAACATAATTGTTGTCTAGATATTGGAATTACATCCAATGGCCGTGGTATACATAATACAGTCATTTAAGAGGCGTTTTAGTAAATTTGAATACAGTGCAAACTTCTACTAAGCTTGCGGATGCCCACATTTTAAGTTGACATTGTCTTACATGGACAAGACGTGTAATTGTTTATCGTGTGTGTAATAATCATTAGGACTTCCCATTACCGTTTGTATGGTTACAAAAACACTGATAGACCTGCACTGATTAAACCAGAATGCTAATAGGACACTTGTACCGTATGTATAGTGAGACAACCTGATCTAAATGGATATACACCACTACTGGGGAGGGGTGAATTGCGCCTTGATTTCACAGGTCAACATAGTTAAGCATTCATTCCATATGCCAATAGTTGGTTCTAAGTACTTTCTTTCATATTAACCATCTTTTGTAAAATACTATATGTCCATGATATCCCTTTGCAGCCATTTTCTGATAATTTACTCCCTTAATTAAAATGTCACATCATTCCACATACATGAACTTATAAAACTATCGCATTGTGGTGCACGTATCTGTGCCCTGGTGATGTTAAAATTGTTGTTGCTTTTAGGGCTGTACGACAACCACCAGAAAGATATGCATCGCCAACTGGTGAACAGCATCTACAAACCACGGTTAGTGTATGAGAGGGGCGGTTGAAGATGCCTACTCGCAGGTTTTACAAACATGTATTTAAGCAAAGTTGTCTTTTTATAATAATGCCGGTTAAGTAGAAGATTTTCTTCTATGACAGACCTGCGTGATTTAAAGAATTCAGATCACTGACGTCTGGCACAAACCCACACTGACCTGGTCTTGGTCATGCTAAAAATAAATGTAAAATCTGGCTGGAAGATGGAGCGTGCTCCTGATTCTCTCTAGATCAGAACACTACGTTTACAATTTACACATAACTTTAAAATTTATTCATAAATAGATAGATAATAAAAATTAAAAATGTCCTATATGGACTGCTGGTAGGTTCCAGACGCCTGACTGTGAGCTGGATGAGGAGACTCTGCGCACACGGCGCTACTGGCAGCGCTGGGGCCAGAAGACAGCGCGCGAACTGGTGCGCGCCGCGCAGGTGGGCACACTTCATCTTACACCAGGTGGTTATAAAATACTGCAATGGGGTTGTGATGGCTGCAGTTGCCCTAAGTAAGATACAGTGGCAATATTTGGCAGTCTTATATAGCACTATATGCCAGGTAGTTGTGAAAGCAAGGTTGATGAACTTGGCTAATTGGTTACAGGTTGTGAAACACGGACTTTCTGGAGTCTGCGTCGAATCCACGTTACATGTGCTCATCACCACATAATCATAATGACAAGTACATACCAGCAATAACCCAAGCATCATTACGCCAGTGTTAATCCAAAGACATTGATTCTGCGATCAACCACATTAGCTACATTACCAACAATATTACCTTCATTACAATGATAACAATTATAACTATACTGACCACAATAATTACGGTGTCAATGATGTTGATCATCATCCACTTTGATGTGGTATGCTACAGGAAGAAGAGCGATGTGAGACAGCCGCGGCGATGACCCCGGAACTGGTGATCTCGGCGCGCTGTCCCATGCGCCTGTCCATGCAGCGCGGTCAGCGGAGCGGTCAGCAGGGTGCCGTGGACGACGATGCCCAGTCCGAAGTGACCGGCATCTCCCTGCTCAGCACGTCCACCGTCCCAGCCAACAAGTCACCCAAGCGCAAAAAGTCACCAAATAAGAAGACACGGGTGAGTGAACGTATATCAAATGGTATCTTATTCTTATTCTTCTATGATGATCACCATGCGTGTTGCATATGAGAAATGTTTGTTAAAACAAATTGGACTTCAAAAATGAAAAGAAAAAGGATTCGGCATGGCAAAATGCGATTTCACTCGTCGTCTCCATAATGGAGACTTGAGTATGGTGATGATCCGTATGATATGCTATGCTAGAATATGAAAAATCGGTGAGTTCAGAGTGTGGGCGTTTTGAATTGTTTGCCAAGAAAGCTGGGTTAACGTAACCATCAGATTCAGACGTCGAGGCCCTTCAAGGGTGTATATGTTGACCGTGACGATGTAGACTAACTAGTGAAAGAGGCCACGGGAGCGATAAGAATGTGGCCATCTTGTTAGTTGTAATATGTATAAATCGCTAGCTCATATTTTAAAATCAATCTGAAGGATAGAAGTATTGAAATTGGTGCTTCATGGTACGAAGCACAAATGCTGTCCATGGTTTATGGGCTTACAGTATGTTTTAAGCATATCCATTTATCAATTTAAGAAACTATACATCGGTTCATTATATGTTCATATAAGTATGTTTTTCTTTAAGTTTAAATGGTACTGGGAAAGACAGGTAACTATGAGAGCATACACAAGGTATATATGTAAACAATGTACATTGTGTGTTCGAAGGCGACTTTCTTCTAATCCTGCTACATGTATATCCTATTTACAATGGATGTTACTATACTAATGTCTTCTCTGTAGATATTTAGACATCTAATTCTCTAATTTCAATTTAGGATGTTCGTTGTTTAGACTATTTACCAAATGAATATCATAAGGATTCAACAAGAACTTTCAAAAATGTACAAAAAATATTTCAACTCAATCTCGTCTTGTGTATTTACTGATTTAACTTTCTTCCCGAAATAAAAGTTACTACTTTTGACTTTCCTAGCATCTCGATTCATCACCGGTACCGACGTTACAATCACAAAGTAATGATAAAACACTATAAATATGATCTAGATCTACATGTTTTATACACGTGTGATGAAGCCGTTTCAACCACTACCGCACTGCATTTGATGATCATGTCATTTGCAAGATATACTGTAAACTATTTAAAGAGCCTTAATTATATGCGTTTAAATGGTTTAACCGCGTAGAGAGAAGATGAAGAGACCTTTGTTTTCCACAAACATACATATACAATGTAGCTACAAAAGAAAGGAGGAAAATAATGAATATTGTTGTCTACCAAGTCCACCCAAACTAACGACCTATCATTGCGAGCGCACATGGTGAGTGTAGAATACCTTTAAACAAGCTTTCCAGATCTACACGCTTCAAAACACACACACACACACACACACACACACACACACACACACACACACACACACACACACACACACACACACACACACACACACACACACACAAAAACACAAAAAACACTTCTGATTAGGAGAAATAAAAAGTTCCTTGTCTGACACCTGAACAAGCGCATGACCCAGCTACCTGCCGTGTATTGCAGACAAAGAGGAAGCACGAAGACGCGAAGAAGGCGGGGGCGGCGTCGGCGACACGGCCCTCAGCGCGCTCCACGCCGGCTCCCCCGCCCGCCGCCCCCGTCAACTGGGAGGCGCTGATGCGGCAGCGCGGCCGCGGCGGCGGCGTGCTCGACAAGATGATGGCGGCCAACAGGGGCGTGGTCGAGGTGGGTGTCCCAATCCCACAACTGTGGCTCTCTTTTCTAGTGAAGACTGTTCAAAGTAATTGAAATGCATGAATCCATGGGAAAGGTATAGAGCATACGGTTACAGATTATTTACTCTAACAGTCGATCACAGTTTTAATGATTAGATATGTAATCTTATAGATGCAATGAAACCAATTGAACGTAAGTTGACCCCGCCCCCTTTTCACCAAATTGCTCCATTTTCATGTAGTTTTTGGGATGTCCGCCAACAATCGTTCATACGGAAACCACGAAATCCCCCCTTTCCAAAACCTGTATCTGCCAGGGTATATTACATCCATTGGAGTCCCATCGCTATGGCCCAGCAGTTGCACACTATGTTCCAGAAATCTCACTGTCAACCACGATATTATACTCATTGTGAGCCTGGTTTCAGGAGCACCTCTCGCCGCGGGAGCGCCACTGCCTCTTCCAGACGAGCTTCACGCAGGGCGTGCGCGGGCTGCATAAGAGCGGCAGCACGGAGAACGTCATAACGGCCACCGGCGGCGGCTCCAAGGGGGTCACACCCAGAGGTAAGGCAGGTGACCGCAATACGTCAACCTGCTTCATCCAGCTCTTCCATGATTCGGGTTGTTATCAATGATACCAGGTTCAGTCATTGCAATAATCAGTTTTAGTTGTTGGCATTTGTATATGCACTGCGACAGCCTCACATCATTGCTAACTATGTTTGTATGCTATATTCTTTATTCAGACTTTGAATTCATGCTAATCCCCCATTTTCATATTATATAATACAATACAATACTGTACACTACAATACAATACAATCAATCTATATAGCGTAAAGCCCACTAAATGTTCATGTACACTTGTAGGCCTCCTTAAACAAATGGTGCCTTAGTTGGGATTGAAAAGATATTACCTGTGCTAACTCCAGATGCTTAAGAAGACGCCAGCTGCTTAGTGTCATTTCGAGATTGACATGGGTGTTCTGGGCTCAAATTTGAAGTGATATATGGCTAGTTCGGTTTAAAATGGCGCACATCTGGCTAGTTCTGGGTCTTCTTGCTTAACCGCTGCTTTGGGCATGTATGGTTCACAGATGAAACCGTACGTTCCGTCACTGTCGTTACTATCTGAAGCATTAGAAGCATGACACAATAGCATCTGTTCCAACAGTTGGGTTGTTCATGATGCTCCATGATTAATGCTATCTCCTAGAGGATATAGCTCACTTCTGCAGGGCTCTGGCACAAAAATAGTTATCACTTCTCTGGAGAAGTGATTTTGATTTTTTTATTTGTGGGCTCCCGATATGGATTATTGAGTTGTTGATTTGGATCATCTTTTTGCTTTTCTGGGTCGTTTGGAGGGCTAACTTGCCAGACAAGCGCATAACCCCGTTACCTGCGGCGGCGCTAATAAGGTCTCTGTTTTTGGACAGTGACATTGCTGACGACATTCATAAACATGTTCCCGCATTATGGTCTGCTATTTCCAAAAGTCCCATGAGCCTGGCTTTTCAACCAGTCCATTACATAGTACACAAACCGTTATTCCAGACGATCCCATACGTTTTGGCCACAAAACATACACACGAGGCACCATAAAAAGGCTGACAATATTGTATCCTCATTTCTGGCGTCTTTTGAATCAACTGGAGCTAGGACCGGCTATGTGAAATTGGGAAGGGGTTGGGGGGTGCGCATCATGTTCAAACTTGTAACGTTCCTGTTCAAGTCGAAACATTGTGCAATAATGATATGGCGAACAGTTTCATAGGGGTGAGGTGGGTAGATAATTAAAAAAAAACACCATGTAGATCCAGTTATCATCGTAATTTGGAGATTATTTGAAGGAAAAAGCTACTTTATGATCAAATAAAGTGTTAGTTTACTGAGGGCAAATATTCATATCACATTTCACCCTCCGATCTGCTCCAGCCGGCGTGGGGCTGTCAGCAGACTGCTCTCACCAGCGCCCAGAGTCCGCCGTGGCCGCCCTCGCCGAGGACAGACGCCCCGCCGTGCGGCACGCGGGCGGCGCGCCCCTGCACGGCACACAGCCGGCACACAGGAGCCATGGAAAGGTAGACAAAACTTAACACAATATAATCACTCTAAGTAGACCCAGTGGTTTCAATAGAGATGTGGTTTACATGCGGTGATCTTCTAATTGCTTGGCTCACGAATGTTGTTATTATAGAGGTGCTGATTCAAATCATCTCTAATTCGTCTGCTTCAATGAATCCTCTACAGTAAGAGGAACATTCTATAAAGAATTGCTCAAACTGTAAACAATCTATGAAATTCCCTTCCAAAAGATGGTCTAAACTGCTTGAACTGTGATCAACAATCTATGAAATTCCCTTCCAAAAGATTGTCTAAACTGCTTCAACTGTGATCTATCTGTGGCAGTCGCTTCCAAACATGTACAGATGGTGTTTCAGATGCCGCTGCGTCGCTCGGCTGCTGCTCCCGTCTCCGCGGCCGGCTCGGGCATGGCGGACGCCGGCGAGCGGCTGGCGGCGGCGCGGCGCATCCGTCAGAAGGTGGAGCGCACCGTGTCGGCGCTGTCCCGCCTCACGGGCCACGGCGACGACCGCGGCGCCGTGCGGCAGACCACGGACGAGAAGGGCGTGTGGACCGCCGCCGACTACTCGCGGTCAGTGGTCACGTACCAGCCTTTTGCCAACTCTGTAGGCTCAATTTGTAAAACATCTATAGGTATATATTTAGTGTTAAAAACTGCACAGTTCACGATCGGCGCATTGAGAAACCAAGCGGGAGGGAGACAATAATGGAGAGAATGATGATCAGCTGGGGTATGAGGATGAGTTCGCTTGTGAGGTGAGGGAGGGTACAGTAGTCCCGTTAGAAGTATAGGTAGTCCATTCACATGTACAGTAAGACATCCTATCATACCACTTCCATAAGGAGACTACATCTATCATAAGATCATTTTGCGTGGTACCAAACATTTATTTAGAGACAAATAGGAACATAAACAGACCACATATCTTCATTGATACCCCTAGATGACAGTGAGAGTATCTGGGTAGTTTTAATAGAAATTTTTCTACACTGATACACATAAAATTCAATAAGCGTTCTGTTTTGTAATAAGCTAATGAGTGTCGACCTCTTATTTCCCCAATATCAGCATTCAACTATTCATACGGATGGAGCCTTTGGGAGCATACTCATAAGCACTTTCTGGCAATTTCTGGCTGGTAGACTTTGAGGTACAGCTGTAGGCTATGGGTAGCTACTTTGAACAAAACTGCCAGAGACATGTTAAAAGAATAAAGTAAATAAAAAAATTAATTAATGAAATACAATATAGAACTTAATATAGAATAGTATAGAACTCAGATGTAATTCCTGTTAGAAATTAGATATGGTCTTAGATCAATACAGAGCTTTTGTTTGCAGACACCCTCGGTACCCACAGAACATCCGGATCTGCCCTCAATTGAGCCGCGTGATCCGCGAGGACACCCGTGAGAACATGGGACGCCCTAAGGACAGAAAGATTCGGGCGCGAGACCTCCAGATACTGGATCAGGTGGAGGATTGAGATAACATAATACTGCACGGAATTGCGCATGTAGTAAATTAAGCAAAGTTTTGGAAACGGCGAACGTTTTGCAATATATTTCATGGAGTCGCCTTTTAAAAATGCAACCCCTTCTAGTAAAATATCACTATCCAAAATGCACTCCCCATCATTGGTTTAGTGCTGCAATTTTACCACCCTCCAGACAACTACCTCCCCATATTGTGTAAAAGAGCTAGAGCCGTCTGGTTACATGTAAGACCCATACTTTTCAGGACGCTCCAAGCCTCGATCGTAAGCACCGTAACCTGCTCATCTTCAACTGGCTCAACACAATGGCTGCGGAGGCCGAGGCTGGTGACGGCCTCGAGGCCCCGGCTCGGGGCGAGACGGCGACGGCCTCGGGACGCGCGTACCCGGTGATCTACACGGACGTGACCATGACAGCGGCAGACTACATGCACGCCATGTACGGCACCTCGGCTGCCAGGGACGGCAGCGGCGGGGAGGAGAGTGATGGCGGCTGCGAGGGGGGCGGTTGGTCCGAAGGGGAGGAGCAGGAGTGAATGCGGACATCCACTTGCTGGAGTTGAATGCATGTTATGGTGTTTGTAGCTGTGAGTGTTTGATTGATAGTGACTATCGATAGAGTGATTGACACGATGGTGATGCACTGTGATTTTCGTGACTGTCATACAAGTTGTTGTTTTCATATAGTGTTTTTCAGATATTATTGGACAATCTTTTTTAGTACTATATGCCCACTGTGATATTGATTAACTATCTACTTTTTATTGCGTTAACGATTGTTTTGAATACTGATATCTTAATATCACCTTTATCATAAGTTTGAATAAATATATCTATGTTACACTCTGTAATAAAAATTGGCCAAAATACGTTCAAATACAAGTTGCTTGATTGTTTGGAAAGAACATTAGATTTGATAAGTATATTAATTATAAATGCAGAATTTCCGAATGTTTTTAGATTTGTTCTTTATAATGAGAGATGACATCGACATGATGGTATCATTCTGGTCTCAGAATCACCGGGTTCCAGTGTTATTCTATAAGTGGTCTTTTTTTAGGCAGTGCTCTTAGTAGTAGGTTGTTATATATTGTTATCTACACTTTGTTGTTTTATTATATCTTCTTGAATACATCATTGTATCAATGATAAATAAACCGTAAAACTGCATAGTCAATTTTATCAAAGCAAAAATATGTAATTTATATGCAAGATATAAGTGCATCGTGTATATTGAAAAAAAAGGGAATCCAAATTACTCTGTTGCAAACCAAAACATCTGTTGAAACTTTCACAAATTGATTCATAAACAACTAGGTGATAGTGTTACACATTTGTTTGTTATCAACTGACATGATGATCAGTATGTTTTAATAATGAGAAAAATATCTATGGTTTAAAAAAAAAGATTTTCAAACTTCTCTCTCTCACACACGTCTTTTTAGCTAACATATTTCTACCAACCAAATGAGAGAGAGAGAGAAATATGAAAATGTACCAGCCACCACTGGTAAACATATATATCATAAAAAAGATTATCCACTGTAATTAATTGTGTTTTCAGAATATACTTAATAGTATTTTTTTCATCCGTCCTTCTGTACTATATGGAAGATGGAATGATTTACTTTGTCTATGATGTATTTTTATTAACAGTTTATCCTCATGGACTGTAACTATGAAGTAAAAAAAATAAAAGTTGACTGTCCGTATGGCATAACGCAATACAAATACCCATGTTACTATTACGTAGACGATCAAAACTATACAATACAGTACGCAATGTTGCTTTAAGATAGATATCAGGGTGACTGTCACCACGGAACAACGCAAACGGAATTGGCATACTTTAGTAACAGTTTGCATTGTGATCAATAAATTTACCAGTGCGCCCACCTCTTGAATGAAAACATGATGAATCTCTTCACAATTAAGATGGTCATAATTGGTGTTTTTGGAGTGCTTACTTGTGTACGATGCGGAAGTGACTAGTAGTAAACTGTTGGAATGACATTTTGATTAACAATCATGATTAAAACATGTAGTGAAGTTAAGAAGATCTAGATTATATCAATGTTTATACATGGTGCCCCATGGTGATTGCTACAGTGGCACGAATTAGATATCTTTATATTTATGTTAATTGACAACGCCGATGGAAACTAAACGTGCATGATCTTTAGACTGAGATTTACTGAAGGAGCTGTACCCGCGATCATCATAGGCTAGGGGGACGCTACCCACCCCGGATCTGCCTATGGGCTGGGGGCAACATGAACTGTAGGCGTGGAACGAGCTGCGGTGGCAGTTAGCAAGATAGTGGGAGATGCGGCAGTCTCCCCTTCTTTACGACAGGGGATTCTGGTAGCTGGATACACCACTCCTTGTACACAGGGTCCTTTCGGTGAAAGAGTAGTTGACGAAGCGTGTTGGTTGGTTTGAGGTAATCTGGTGCACCATAGCGACACACCAACCTCAAGATCAGCGCCAAAAAGCCCTCTCCCATACAACACTACAACTGGTTCTACCGTCAGTCCTGCAAATCTCCAATCACACCAAAATATTTCATTTTCATTTTTTGGCATGTCCACTATCAATCACACGTACCAAACTCAATTCATGTCTAAAATGCCCCGTCCCCTCCCTCAGGCACTGTAATAACGTGGATCTGCCAGTGATGTTTGGATGCTATCGATGTAAAAATATTTAGAATAGGAAATAAATCTTCCCACTGCACCCCCAGCAAATAATAAGTAATGTTATGTCAACTGTTTGTTGTTATGGTATACAGGTATAAAACGTGGTGCTGATTATGCACCTGGGAGCACACAAATTTTCAAATACCCCCCCCCCCCCCACACACACACACAGACACTCCCCTCTCCCAGTCTGCACTTCAGGCACGCATCAGCAAGTGGTTTCTTGTGAATCCGGAATCGCCCCTTGGGACATGTCTTCAGACAACCATCGTAAGCCTTATTTACCCCCATCTCCCGCCACAGTAAAATGTAACCAATGTAAATTGTTATCCAGACGTTGGATCTAGTAGCCGTAACCCCCCCCCCCCCCCTGTTAGAGTGAGCATGCGGAGCCCACTCCGCATCACTGTTTAGTCGAAAAAAATGACAAAGTCCGTAGAAAAGCTGAAAATTTTGGAAAATTAACACTTTCCTTGTCGAATAGGTCGACGGTGCCACATCGCTCCGACGCGTCGGCCAACGGACTCTTGCAATGCAAAAATAGGCTCCGCGTCAACGACACGAGCAAAAATTGAGCGAAGTCCCTCCACTTCTCTGGAGAAGTGGAATTTTCACACCGCGTGACAACTCTGCGTGGAGGGGGATTATTGATTAAATTTCCTTTGATCTTTTTTAGTTCGCTGGTCACCGCACGACGCCGCATTGGGCTTCGCCGCGACTCAGTATGCCTCCGTCCAACGTTCGCCGAACGCCGTTCACCTCCGCTGTGCGCCGGTCTACGCCGCCAGAGCTCTCCACGCCAAGAATAATCTCCACTTCGTCTGCTTCCGTGGTCATTCCGCAGTCCGTCGGTGCCCTGCGATGCCTATTTAATGTCGCGTGCGGTGGGTGGCGTCTTGTGGCGTAGTTGGGCGGAGTGGGTTGCGGAGTGACTTTATCATGGGATGGTTGGTGTTGCGGCATCTGGCGTTGTATTGTTATCCACTTGCGGACTTTTACGGCGTTGTAGGGCTTGTCGCGGCGTTGATTCCGTTCCGTTCGATCTCCGTTTGACTACGTTTGACTCCACTGTGGAGCAGTCGCTCTGCAGGGGGTATAAAAGGCCGTGCACGCATCAGTCAGTGTCCATTTCTTTTAAGTTCAAGTGCAGTTAACAAGCGTATATATATTTTATTTCTTTTTACATGTGCAAATATTCAAAGACTCATAAATTTGGTAATATAAGAAAATAATATAAGAAAATAATGTCATTAATTGACAGTGATTTAATTAACCTCAAGACTTTGCTGGAATTCTCAGTGACTTTTCCTAAAACACTAGTGGAGCCTGTGTGTGTAAAAATGTAAAACACCGTACATTGTAACAGATTATACGATGCATTCGACAGTTGCCGTCCGCTTCCAAGCCTGTGGTGCAACTAGAGAGCTGTAAAATAAGAACACAACGGCCTCTGTATTACCATCCTAGCCTGACCCATGCCTCGCCAAAGTTGGACCTCTCGAGTGAGGTCAAGTGGCAAACCGAAGAGTGGACAGCCTGCAGGCAATTCAGAGACTCGAACTTAAACCCCTTCTTTCGCGGTCACTTCTCAACGAATCTAGCCGTATGCTACGTGAAAAATACGTGGAAAAACAATCTACTCATCAATTTATTTCTATTATTAGGAAGATGGACAATTTGACTAATTGTGACGCCAAGGCCATAGTTCACACGATTATCTCCACATTTTGAACACGGCCGGGTTTGAAGATACTCTGTGACAGTCCCATGGGCCCTTTACCAAGGAACAAGACATGTTGACACGTTGGTTATCATTTTACTGTCTACTTCCAACCATAATGTGTGTTTGAGTTTGATTCCACATGAACGGTAGTGATGTTCGTTGAATAATTAAGCTGTTCTCAACACAACACCCCCCCTTCGGGGTTGGGTTGGGGGAGAGAGTAATCCCACAGAAATTAAATGCGGATCCCGTACAACAACCTGGTGCTATCAGTCGACAGCAGCGAGACCTTCATATCCCACAAGTGACAGGCGGCACCCGGCAAATCAATAGTCGTCTGCAAAAGCGCACAGAGTCCTTTTTAATGATTGTCATATTGTGGTAGTGGACTAATGCTCCCACTTGTAGAGTAAATATGTACCTCTGTGGCTATCGTCACTCTCCAAGAAAGTTCTCTTTATGCGTGTGATTCGTTTTTTCTTGCAAAAAATAAGCATTCCATAATGACCTCATGCGTCATGCCGATTCCTTTAAAGGGTAAACTTTTCTGTCATTGACTGGTTTTCGGCGGATGGTCACTCTATTTTCCAAGAGGCAAGTTGCCTTTTGTATGTGCCAACACGTGCTCAGAATAGCATATTTAGTGGCATTTTGAAGAATAGCGACGCAAATGACTTTTGCAAGGTTAGAAGTAGGGTTGTTTGAATGTCGATGACACGTGTTTTCGTTTATTGTACTCGTGGACGGTGCACTGTTAAGTCGATTGTGAACTAGCAGGCAGACAACATCCGCTTAAGCTACCAAAACTACTCATTTGTTGATGGCATCGATTGCATGCTTCAACCAAACACACACATCAATAGGTCTGTACACATATGCCTCTTCTAACTCATATGTTTGTTTGCGTCAGCCTGAATCATCACGCGTGCACAGTCATATACACTCACAAACGGTGTCACACCGTTGAGTGAGCAACGCAAACAAGTCAACCAAAAGTGGACTAGTTACAGTATCAGTCTGTTGACGGAGTTTATTTCACAGATCTTAATACTCTGCACGGAGGTAGCTCAAGTTATTTACAAGTACTAGATGTTGACAACAGAGCGTGTTTTCTGTTTTCCGGATAAGGGCTCTGCTTGGCTGGGACGATAGGAATTTCCAATCTTGGATAACATTTACAGGATATGTATATAAAACTATGGCCAGCTGCTCTTCTCGTCTTGGATTATGAATGCCACATTATAATTGATTATATTAGGATTACTGAGCATGGATTAACAGTTAAAATGGCTCATTAATAGTGAAGCAACACGTGGTTGTTACGCATAAAATGTGTTCTGTGAGTATCATTTAATCATTTTATCAGTATGTGTTACTCACTGTACAACACTATTACGTCACTTTATTAGGCTGCAACAGGTGAATGTATTTCATAGAAATTATTGTACTTTCCAGTATCAACATTGTACATTGTTTCTTAATTACCTTTACTAAATGAATAACAGTTTCCATGCACATGGGGAGTGAACAGTGAACATACAAAGAAAAAAAAACTACGAAAGTAAGGTGTTTTAGTGGAAAATGTGTGTAGTAGTGGTAGGATGGGGGTGGGGGTGGGGCTATGTACATAGACGCATAATAATGAATCTGTATGTGCACGAACGCCGAAAAATGCTAGAATATATTCATTGTGGGCATGGGAGACGTCTAATACTGCGGAACAGAAAAATCTGGCCTTCTACACGGTTTTTGCTGTGACTTTCCAATCATGACACACACCAGGGGTTAGAGGTCATCGACAAAAAAATGATATCTGAAGTATGCGCCTGTGGTGGCTTGTTGGAGTTTAAACAAGAATAATATTTTCCCGCTAGGGTCTCACACGAAAGGACCAGTAATTGCATAACAAATCATTATGCTAATCTTCGCCGAAATTATAGTTTCAATATTATCAACAAAACTACAACATTGTTTTCATTGCAATCCTGAAGGCTGTTTGATAATCTTTGATAGACACTATACATATGGTAGAACATTCAATGTGATAAAATACGCCTTCCACCATCTTGGATGATCGTAATGCACATTACCATCACCAGTGTCGGCACAGCGCGAGACGTCGTCACGATGAGGATGCTTTCATTTGTCTGTAACGTAAGCTCGAGGCCGGCCCGGTGTAGAACAACATGGGCGTGAGGAGGATTATTAATTCATTGGTGGTCGTAAAGAGAAAATGTATGTTCATAGAAACGTCTTCCACTATGCCATTATAGCGGTAGAAATATGCGTATTAAATGATAGGCTGTTTGAGAGATTATTAAATATGACCCCACAAGCATTAGCAGCTAGAAGCATATAAATGGTAATTGCATGAAGAAAGATCCGCATTTCGATTTATCAGTGTCCTTCCTTCATGTTTGAATGATAAAGGGTAAATTCAATTTCATTTGTCATATAAGAAAAATACTATGGACTTTTCAACACACAAAATAATGACCTGTGAAACAATATCGTCCTCTCAGAGATCTCGTCGTTATATTCATAAAGACCAAGGTAAAACAAAAGCGCTCTGCATCGAAGCTATAAATGCTTCATGTTCTCCTAAACATGTAGAATTTCATTTCATTAATGTCAGCGCTGACGCATGTATGTAACAAGACCCGGGTCGCATATTTGATTTACCGTATTGCATATGCTGTGGTTTCCAACAGCCCAGTGTGTCATGTGACGTCATCGGGTGGTAATTAATGCGGTCACGTGACCTACACGTGCTGGCCGGTGTTTGACCACACGTGTTGATACAACTGCGGGCATCTTGAGGTCTGGTGAACACACATACGAATCTTCAATTGCTCTAGCTGCGCTACGAGTGTTATAAAACAACCAATTGCGTTCACAGGCGACTTGTACATGGGGCAGCCATACATATGATTTAAAAGGTAAACTAATGCGCGACAAGTGTTCCCAATAAGGAACCTTCAATCTTCAATCTTCAATCTTGAAACCCAAAATGCCCAAAGGCGTACCGCGCCGTGTATTGTTTTGTGTGCCATACTGTGCAAGGGTAAAAATGATAAGTACAAAATAAAAGATATGTGCTGTGAGTTAAAATCAAGGCTTTTTGCATTTTAAACAAGTGTCCAGGTTTCTCTTAATTTCGTCCATTTCAGTGGGGTGATCCATAGTTTTGTTTCATTTTTGAAGGAGTCGTCTAAATTATCTATTGTTCCAAATTCTTATTGTTCTAGTGAAAAAGTGATATTTGTTGGGCATCATGATGGTAGAACTGTGGGAGGAAAGAAAGATGTCGGTGAGGGTTCGTCTGTGTTGGAGGGGGAGCCATTTTAACTGTGTAGTGATCTAATGTGTTAGATGTGCGTCGGTGCCATAAGTGTAATTTTTAGTATGAAACGGGCTGCTCTGCGTTGTACTGATTATATTTTAACTATATTTCTTTGAGTATGCGGACTCCAAGCTGCCGAGGCATATTCTAGGTGAGGACGAACCAAAAGTGGGGTCGTCAGTTTGTCGTGTACAAATTTACTACAAAATTGACTAAATGTATAAGTGGCATGGTACACTGGGGTAGTAAGGTGATGTGTCGTTTAGTCGCCAGCTCACACCAGTTTACAGCAGTATGTCTTTTCACAGTGGAGATCGCAAGTGTAAACTTGTATGTTGCCCACAGTGAAGTCCACAGTTTTTGCTGAATGTGCTGAATATTACTGGTTCGATTTTGGCACAGCTTTCAATTTTAACGTGTACAGCTGTATACCCAGAAAGCATGTTGATGGGAATAAAAATCATCAAGACAATACTTACAGCAAGCAAAAATAGTCATGTGACTATCTGCACACGGTTCTTGAAAAATAAACATACTCTAAAAACGAATAAAGAATTACGTACATAAATACACCCTTCACACGCGTATCCCACTCGGCTCTCGGTCCAGTATAGAATTAAGTATCATTGGCAAACTGGCTAGAATGGCTTAAATCAACACGTTTGTGTTCGTCGTGACCAGGCCCCAAATTGCAGTGACAATAAAGACCCGACATTGTGTCATTATGTCGTTTCACGTGATGGTGATAAAACTGTGCCGCTGTCACCGTAAATGGCAATGCACTTACGCTCACTGAAGAAGGCCAAGTTCCTCTTTGTTGCAAGATTTATGTGAAGACGTGTAGATAACACAAGCAATGTCTAAATGGGGCGTCAGAGTTACACTGATTACAACGAAAAAGAAACACATTGACCAAAGCGGTGGCAGGAGGGAGAGCAACCCCCCGGCCTCCCTCATCTCCCTCCCCCCGGCCCGCCGTGCACTCACCCGCGCCCCGTTACGGCGGCGGGTCACTGAGTTTGCCTAACCTCCGGATGTGCTTTGATGACCACTTGATTGCTCTACTGAATACAGGGCTCACTGTCCGCGCGTGGCCGGAATACTATATGAGCACGAGCAGCGGTTTACTGCATTTTAATGAACTTTGCAAGTGGCTGTTTTCCTCAATAAACTTGATATATATGACAGAGAATAGTACGTGGTTCTGGTTGTATTGTAGTGTGCTTAATAGTGCAGACGACGTTTTTTGTATGTTGAATGGCTCAAAATTGGTGTAAATTCAATTTAAAATTGGCCGTTTAACTGAATGACAGTATTTATATGACGATGGGCGACTGGAGAAGAAAACACTCATTTATCAGTTTAGAGTCTGACATTTACATGTACAATTCACTGTAAGGAGGTTATCGAACTGGTGCGAACTTGCATTGGGTAAACTTGTAGAACGTATCTAGCTACATCACATGTATACATAGGCCGTAAGTCCCGCAGGCGGGTCAGGTTCTTGTGGCTCGTCATCAAACAAAACAACCAGATGAAATCCAATAGTTACGTTGCATGTTTTAGTTAATGCCAGCAAACATTCTGAAGACGATCACTCACACTGCTATTGCAAGCTGATAAATGATCACTTTGAAAGTTGAAGAAACTGTATGTCACGTTTGCACACCACATATGCGCTGTATACACATAGCAACATATAATTTACTTAGCGCACAGTGATGAAGAGTGCACCAACGCCCCGTGTTTTTGCCAAGAAACTAAAAATAGGTAAGCTTGAATACTGCATATATATAGCAACAGACTCTCCTCGGCAACAGGCATGTGAGTGGCATTTAACTGCAGTTTGACTGCACATTGCAACTCTGTATATAGTTTAAAAGGATTTCTATTAACAAATCTAAAGTGCTCAAGATGCATATAAGGACAACTATATTCATGTGTATGTTCTAATATTCCCAAATGTCTCTACTATACTAGTGCTACTATATGCTGATGGGGTAAAGCAACAACAGCGCCCTTACATGATAGTGCTTTACACTAATGCCTGGAACGGGCCTCTGGCTATTAGCTTAAGTAGCAGCACTCCTAATAAGGAAGATCAAAACGTACCTCGACTTTCTGCTTGCATTTAGGTGATCTGTTGGTGTGTTTTATTTTTCATATAAACTAATATTCAACTCGCGGTGATTTTTTTATAGTAAGAGTAATTCATTTGCGGAAGATGTTGCAAATGCTGTTTCCATTCTTAGACTGTTATACAGCACCTTAAACCTGCAGGCTTCAAAACCAAATAGTAGTATTAAATATGCATGTTATCTGGTAGTTTAGGAGACACTCGTCACTGTCTGTTAGATCTATCAACATAAAAAAATCAGCATTTTTACACCCCTATGTAACATTACCGACGCAGATGAGATGAGCCAGTGTAAGTCATGTGTACACATTGTGTAAGTAAAATATAATTGATGTTTATGATATTTAACATTTCAAAGCAATAAATGTGAAAAATATCTACAATTAATCCAACCAATCTTGCTTATCATTACTCAAACTTGCTTCAAGCTCAATGATACAAAGAGCTAAAATGTGTGACAATATCACAGTAATGATACGTATGTGATATTGGAAAATGCCAATGCATTTTCATGCTGTTGAGCAAAATCACAGCATTCATGTTATTTTCTACCAATAAACGATCTTGTCAAGAGATCTGCACAACAAATAGCCCCCGTAGAATGCTGAGCAGCAGAACTAATACACAGCAAATTGACAAAAGATTATCTAATTACAAAACTGACAAATCCACATTATGGTTAATGGGGGAATGTATCTGGTGTGCGCGTCCACAGACATGTTTCTCATTATCTGGAGGAGACACATTGTCTTGTACAATCCGCCAGGCCCGCTTCTATGCGTTATCACACGCCCTCACACGGCTAAAGCGACAGTATATCTTGTTTAGTTGCCAGGGAGTAATAAAGTATTATTGGGTTCCATGTATAACTATTCGTGCACACTTTTATCGTCGTATGATTACCTACCCCGTGGCCTACACCAGTACGTTAAGATATTTTGGTAAATTGTTTACCAAGCACAATTTTCCACCTGTGGCGGTGCTGTTTTCCACTTTCAATATAAACACACTTTATAAGCTGGTGTTGAAATCAAATTGGAGCTGGAGTTGAAATCAATTGGAGATGTTCAACCATTCGGGATTAACACGCTAGCTTTTACGCCATTGTGGCCACCCACGTGTGTAAATGTGCAGATGCCGCTGGCTACCGTGTAACAGCCCGTTGGAGTCACAAATGAATTCACATTGATTTTATAGGATATCATTAAATAAACAGACGCATTGAATATGCTACCTATTCGCGATGTACAGCGGACACCAGACAATTAAATTGTAATTGAATCATGAATATTGGTCAGTTTGGTGAACCCTCAAATAACTATTATGTTATAATTATTTTTTCTAAGTGTTGATCACACCTAATCGTGACCAGGCTTATCATTCTATGGTCACTCATGTTCTATTGCCCAGCCACTTCATGACACGAACTCTGACGTGTCAATACACCTTCCTGACACGGAGACTGGCAATCCCCTATTTCTAGAGAGGCAAGGCCAAGGGCACAGCCGGCAGTGCGGATATTTTGTACGGAAACAGTACTGATAGTTGTTCACTAGGCTTAAAGTAACAACTTGTGGTAGCCATTGAATATCATGATATCAAATGCTGTGTTTACTCTACGTTGAAATTGTAATTAGCATCCCGCATTCACTCTTCACAACAAGTGAGTGCTCTCCAGTTGCTATAGAGGCAGCTCACGTGAAGCACGTAATTAGCACGGCCGCCATGTGAACAGCTAGAGTGGAGCACCGCAGATAGCCCCCCGATAAGAATGCTTGTCTAACAATCGCTATCAATGTGATGATAAGTCAAGTATTATTAACTATAACCTCCAACACATGTTTGAACAGCAATAGTGATGACAAGTACTGTGTATGGGAATGCATACTCTACAGTATCTTACATGAAAATAGTAGTACAGTAATTTTTATCGTTATTATATTTTGGCTGTTTCAACAGTGGGTTGGATAACATTATTGTGGACTTTATGTTTCGTATGTTGCATATTTTCTAATATATTATTTACACGTATAGAAACCTTTGATATATGGATAGTAGAAAGTCAGCGATTCGAAGTTCCAAATACTGCCATCTACTTTATTGGAATGAACATTTCAATGTTATTATTTTTTGCATCATTATGAAGTCCATTGTCGCATACTACAAACGAAATTTGCAACCATGTTAGTGCATGGTCTGCAGCGTATATGAATCTGATATATTAATCGTCAACTTAACTCAAAACACCCCAGTGTATGCGTACAGTGCCTTTTATCCATGATTCAACAGAGTAAAGTGACGTGGACATATTGCTGTTAGCTGATTATTGCTAACTATTTGCCCTTGATGTCTTTAAGAAGTGTAAAAAAATCTGGCGAAATTTTTATGAGGACAGAATACACAAATAAAAATACACGTATTTAACATACATAAATAAACACTTTACACTTGAGAAAGCATCGATGATGCGAAAATTTGTGTTTGAATAAAACTTTCGCACTTTTTTAACTTTATACTCTGTTCTGTTTTAACAGAATACCTACATAAAATATAGTTAACTGCAGTATATATGGTGTTAATGCATTATATTATTATCAATGATACAATGTCATAGAAAGATGACTTAAATCAACATACCCGTGTAACTCTACTGAATACCAAATTCTCACACTTTAGGGCTCAAAACTTGGTTTTGAGGCCATGATCTGTGGTCTGATATTATGTAGAGTGAATTTAATTAATCACCGTGTAGAAACAAAGTGGGTGGCGACCGTTATCCGCCACACAAACAAATCTAAACCAGCATGGCGGAAAGTAAGCACCACTATTATTTTTAGCTTTATTAGAGAGTCGATAACACTATTTTGTGCGAGATGCAGTCATATGTTATATCATTCTTACAACCCTGGGGTCGTAGTTACTGTGCCTGCACTTGATATAGTTAATGATTTAATGTGTCAAATTATTAGAGAGAAGTATGAAAAAACCTAAACCAGCAAATAAGCATCTTACTATCTTTTTAGCTTTATTAGAGCTGGATGACACTATTTTTTGTAGTCGTGTATCATTTATCTGGATATAAAATACAACTTAATTTGTGATTCTATAAATTAGTATTCTGGGGAACATTTCTGTCCGCCTGACGCGGGTGGCCTTTGCTGTAATTTCTGGTAAAATCAACTCCATCAGTCGGGGTCAAAATAAATCCCCCAACAGGCAAATTTAGTCTTAAGTTTTTTGTGTCTTTTGCATAGATTATCTAAACAAAATTAAGTATGATGCTACGATTTGAACCAATAGCTCGTGTTTTAGTAGATAACGTGCTTTAATTTTTGTTCGTGAGGCCGGTAACGGTCGCTACCAACATCGCTTCTGCACATTGATTAATGTGAGAGGTAAATTATATTTTCTCCATATATAATATTTCCTTCGTCTACTTGTAGACGTATAATGCTGTTGACGAGGACACTATTGAGGATACAATGAATAGTAAAGATGACTCGAGGGATAAACGCTATCCATGATAATCTAGACGTCTGGCCACCACGCATATACAGCTATGAACACTCACCGTTGTAGCTGTGGATTATCACGATGAGATCCAACAACATGGACACATACGATGAAGGTAGGCATTTCTTTCTTAACGTTTATTATTCAGTGGTCACTGGCAGATCAATGTTTTCAGAAAAAAGTTAGGGGGGGTGGGGGGGGTGGGTGGGGTGGGTCCGCACTTCAATTATATCATGGGTTTCATTTGCACGATCAATAGCCAACATGCCAAAAACTTTAACTATGAAAATAAGCTATTTCGGTGGGGAAAGGGTGTTAGAGCACCGCTTGCGCTCCCGCCCCGGATCTACTTATGATGCTCGAGGTGTTCTATTTTTCAACTAGAGTAAAAGTGCTCAAAGAATATAGGCGTCTCTAGAACATCGTTGACTCATGGGCCACAAAGATGTTTACTTTAGGAGCCATGTTCACATACGTACATTCATACACATACACACCTACATACATAGCTACAAACAAAGTGATCACAAGGCGATCGCCAATGAATATGCAATACATTTCTACAGACTGATCATGGTACTTACATTAGAATCACATAACTCAGTTTTTACTTGTTGGTTTTGTTGTGGACGACACAATTTGTAATGCATGACAGTGTTACATCCCACGAAGAGACAAGATGCAATCTTGATTGGCTTTCCAATGTACACATTCTACAGGGGATATGAAAATGGAATTTAGGATACACACTCAGATTCCAAATGTGTCAGCAGACTCTGAGATGCTGATACTGAGAGTGAAAACAATATAATCACATAAAATGTTTGAGTGGCTCATTAATTTGTAATTTTATGTTACACAGTGGTGTTTCCATATCACATCCATAATCACGATAATGAACATAAGACATGGCAAATTGGCGAGAAGATATTTTTCTATGTTGGTGTGTTGTCCAACAGATAGTCTAAGATGTTTTTTAAAATTCGTTTAAATACTGTGTAATATTAACTGGTAATGCAGTCAAATTCATGGCTGGCTATTATAGTCATCGATGTTCTCTCCCACAAACATAACAATCTTAATATTGCCGCTTTGTTTGAGTATATCATCTTCCCCTGGTCATTAGACCACTGTCTATAAAAGTTGATAGATGATACCTTGCTGTGGCAAGATGGGGTATATAGGTCAACTATATACTAGTACGGTACATACTAAATTATGCACGGTTCACTCATATACGCATTTATAGAACTAATAGTCCTCGTTGTGCAGTAGACGTGAGCACGTCCCATCCACATGTAATTAGCGTCAATGTCGTCTGTCCGGGAGCAGCCACCTGTGGCCGCCGCCGCCGCCGCCATACGGTCATCCGCGTGGTTGGTCATTGTTACAACCATCAAAAACGCTACTCAAAAGGAGCTCGCCAAAAGCCCTCGCTTTTTTTCGTTACATTATATTTTTATTCTATTATATTCTATTTTTTTCCGTTATATTATGAGAACGATGACTGTATGGGGTTCATGTGTATGGTCAGGTCCAGGCGGGTGTTTGGGGCGTGGAGTGCGCACGCCCCGGTCTCAAAATCCTCTTTTATCCTCAAAATTGTTTTTCATGGTTTACGCGTATGCCCACAAGCTTTTCTCGCGTATGAAACCCATAAAATTCAGTTGTTGCCCCCTCCCTCCTTTGCCGGAAACCTGGATCTGCTATTGCATGCGTGCGCCTCTGGTCGTGCCTCTCATTGGCGTCCACCCCAGACTGAGTCTCCCGTTCTCAAGGGCTCCATGGCCTCCATTGCTGCACAGGACCAATATATGGCAGCTATTTATAGTATACACGTAGAACGGACGTAGGCTATTTTCCATCGCCACTTTGACACAATTTCTACATTGCATTGTTAGTTTTTGTGCGGCTGCCTCTGAATGGAGTCCACACCTATAGCACGTTACAAAGTACAATGGGCCTATCTTCCTCGTTAGTTTAATTAACCATAAGTGGCTTTGTGTTCGGACCCGTGCACTGTATGACAACAATCATACAGTGACCGTCATTGTACACCAGGGCTACTATTACAGATTAACACGTTCATTGCAGCCATTTTCTGAATGCACCTGCACACAATAAATAAACCAGCCATTCTGGTCTTACGACGACCACCCCTTCTACACTTATGTGGGTATCTGGGGGGGGGGGGGCGACTCCTAGAATGGCATACTCTGCAAGGTGTTAGGGTCTCCACAACGTTCGACATTTGATATGATAATGGCACTTACGGACGGCAGACGTGTGTTGTGTGTACGTCTTTATTTGGAACAGATGTGATAACTGTGTTGACACACACTGGGAAATGACGGCGTCCTGCTGAATAAAAACATCTAGCACTGCCTGACCCCGTGAAATATTCTAATGTTAACCGCTTATCAGTTACATATATAACGAATGGTTGGAACACAGCTTTTCCTTGTGGTCAAATAGGGGTTTCTACGTGAAGCCTGCTTCATACATATTAGCGAAAATTCCGCCTACGTTGCTTAACGAACACTGGTGAACTGGAAAATTCGCCAGGAAGTTTTGAACGCGTTCAAAATTTTTGGACGAATATACAGTTTGGTTTAAGTTAGCTACAAATATTTTTGCTGCGTCTAGGGATCGCAAATCTTTCGCAATTATAAGTAACGCTTCGTTTGGCTCAGCTACTCGTCGCACCATGCATTTTTAATACGTTAAATGCCGCCTCAATACGCCTGACACAATACGCGTTGATGCGTTACACGGGTTCGCCTACGACCACTTATGTGTAAAGAAAAGCGGGTTTAAAGGTCTGAATGCGCGTGCATTCGTGGTGAACACATGAACGTGTGTGTGTGTATGTGTGTGTGTGTGTGTGTGTGTGTGGTGGGGGGGGTCATCAGAGTTTCCCGGTGTGAGACAGCAACATCAGTCCATTGCGATTGAGCATGAAACATGGCCGGCTAAGCCACCCACACAGCACGCCAGTCACTGCGTCTGCCTTCCAATAACGCCAATTAGACATCAATTGATAACACAACTTTCCCAATTTACCGCATTCTCCAAATATATAGTTATCTTATGGTTGAGGAATATTTGAGTAGATTATTTCAAGTGTTATGACCACGATTTCTCTCAAATCGGCCAGTGACAAAGTCCTTTCAAGTGGTTGATTTTGTTTTCTCTCGGAAGAATAAAGACAATATTCACGAATTTGGATTTCCGCGGCCCCAGTAAACGAACATTCCTTACATGTCCATTTTGTGATGTACTCATAATTCATTTGCAAATTTTATCACTAAATCAACTGTTGTGGGGCACACTGTTTTGATAGGGCCCTGATAACCAGCTGTGTGCATGTTGAGAACAATGAACGGGGTCGAGTTGTACACGATGTCATGCTCATTTGAACCAGTGGGTGACACTTGATGTGAATCAGGGCAAAGTGAGTTCCCCATATCTCCTACACAACTCAATGTAAATGTAAATGTGGTGATTTATATTCGTAATCCAAGTTTTGCCCTCGCGACTTTACAATTTAAACCAGGTCATTGGCGCACTTATTGATCTTCAATTGATCATTTCTCATATGCTTACATCGGCAGCAGCTTGCATTCAGCGCACAATGCTAATCACTCACACAATCACATCACTCACTCACTAGCTCACTCTTTCAACCCAATGACCAGTACCTAATTAACGTGTAGATGCCACGGAGCAGTGTGCAACTGCTTTAAGGGGATGAGTTTGCTAAACACCCACCACCAGACCCGACTAGGAATCGAACAAACGACCTTCTGCTCACGAGTCCAACTCCCTATCCACTTGGACACGGAAGCACACAATGCTGAATGTTATGTATGGACCTGTAACCACGATGTCAGTGAAGGGGGAATCGGCTTGGTCGGGGTGGTATACAGCTGGCACAGCGCCAAGTTTACCGTCATTCATTACTCATACACAATCATTTTCCAAATCACTTGTAGTTTGTGTAGTCAATAAAACATCATATGCGCGTGATATATTATACTGCCGAGTGGAAGAGAAAATACTTGGAGATCAATAAATGCAAATGAAAAGATCAATTGATTACAAACATTCAATCCTACAGGTGCATCAGATCAGACTTGTTTGTTTGCATACTGATCAGTGAGTGTTGTTTGACTATGACTTCCCTTGAGTTGAAATCGAAAAGACGAAATTAATATAGTTAGCTTGCCACAGCTACAGGATATAGGATTTACTGTCCAAGTTTGTTTGTCAGTATGATCTACAGAAACATTTAAGAATATATGGATATATGTTGGTTTTATTTATGTAAATGTGTTTTATAATCTATGGAATTCAAATATGGAGATATGAAACTGCGATAGCATCATAGGGGCTCGCATCAATAGATACAAAACTTAGATCTAGGGACTTTGAAAGAGAATTAATTTAAAGAATGAACTTTCAAATTTATTTTTCTCTATTCTATTGTATATAACAATCTCCTGTACTGATGCGAGCGCCTATGGATAGCATATAGTGGGTGGAGAAAATACCAAACCATTCTTGTTTTGCCATAGATGTTCAGTATTGAGTTGGAATAATAGCATTTTGGGAATCTTCTCATCAAGAAGGACTTTTACATATTGGATTTTATACCTGAAATTGAATCAAACCGATACAATGTTTCTATGAAATAGGATATTCTTCATGGAATTTCCTGAGCATGAATGACGTTTACATTGTAGAAATCGCATTAGGCTGCTGGAATTCAACATCAATTCATTTTAACCACAATAATAAAATCTAGAATATTGATAAGCGGTACTTACAACCGAATCGTTGTTTTTGCATCAAATAGTATTTATCATGACTTTACTGTGATATATGCAACAATGAAGGAATATGACGACGGTGAGTGACTGAACAACTTACGTAATTGTGATATTTTTGACATGAGTCCCTCATATAGGGTCCAAATTTTAGGATGAGACCCTCACACTAACAAGTTAAACAACTCTATGCCCTGTACTATCATGCTAGCTGGTGAGCACGTCTCTATTGTTTTTTTTTTAACTTTACCAGGAGAAAATATCTAGTTGCGATGAATGCGTGCCGTAAAACAAAATGCTGCCGCTGACGGTCCTCTATTCCACGATATCAAGACCCGTTTCATCGTTTCCCTGTTTGCCACCATATAATGCCAGTTAGCCAATTAGAGTATACAGAAGAATATGATAACAGCTATCTAAATTTCACCCATGAGGGGCGGGCCTAATCGCGCGGGTTACAGACACCCTGCTGCATTAACTCACCCATCATTCTTAAATTTAATATGTACACTGTGATTTAAGTGAAGCATAAAGGGAATTATAGTTGAAGCATGTTCCCTTTTAAAATGATTATTATGAGCACGGGGAGCAAGTAAGAAAATCTATTTTACTAGTTTTACAGCTATCTCCTTTTCTCTAATCATGTTCAATTTACTTCTCATTTGTCAAACCTGTCTGTATATCTCAAAAGCTCAAACTATTGTCTCCTTCATGTCAACAAATTTGATTAGAGTGTACACAATGCAAGCAAAGAACACAAATAGATCTACATATTTGTAATTATGTAAGAAGTGGCATATATGCAAATTGCATAGGTGGATATGGACATTTTATTGAATACTAGTGACTAAAAGATAGGATCATAAACGCCCTCAGTTGGAATGACTTTTGTTGTGTCAGTATGGTCGAGTGGTCTAATGAGGCTCGGGCCCTCAAATGCTTGGTGAATAGGTGCCACGGTGGCAGTGGACCAGGGTTCGAGTCCCGGAAGAGGCTATGTGATACCCCCATAGAGACTTGGCGAAATAACCCTCTGATGTCAAAAGTAGTAAACAATCAGGTTTTAATCCTCATGAAAGTCCTACGTCGTCCTTGATAAGAAAGCCACCTGAGCTGGCGCGGCGACGGGGCAGCTTAAGCTCCGGGGCGTGACAAGACCAACCAATAAAAAAATGGAAAGAAAAAAAGGTTCACATATAGGTATTTGAATATATTCTTTGAAGGCCAACCAATGTGACTCATGCACATGGCCCACTCACTCGCATTGGACATACACGTGTGATCAGCGGGAGCCGCCGCCGCCTGGGCAAATAAAGTGTGTCACCAACAAATCAATAGACCAATATGCATTATTGGTTAGATCAATACCCGTAAAGGAGCATTCACACATGTGTAGAGTGGGGGTAGAGTACAGTAGTCGGTCCTACAAAACTACAGCATTAGTCTGCTGTGGATTTGCGTAGAAGCTGTTGTTTTCATAAGTGACCGCAGCTACCCCCGTGTCACCGTCGCGTCACCGAGACTTACGTTATGACTAGGTGATATTGGTTGGGTGTAGATATGAGTAGACATAGACATGAAGATGGCATCGCTTACTCATTGCCAGATAGTTTCTACTTTTGCCTATACCATTCCTATAGGTAAAGAGAAAACAAAATATCTCTAATTCCAACCCCCGACAATTTACAGCGAGGTGGTATTTGAAAACAATGAATGCACGTGTGTTGAGACGATTGGCTAAATATGTGGCTGTCCTCAGGCGTGGCTGCCCAGGCGTCGCCCGCGTCCCGGTGCGATGTATGAGCCAATGCTCGTGTCTTTCGAGGTCCCCCCTGTTCTTTCTATCCTTTCATTTCTGCCCGTTCAGTTTATCCTGGACCCGTGCTTCTGATATGGCTCAGTTAGCGGAGATGTCTCTATAACCGGGACTAGTAAGGAGCGGCTGGTGTTCTTTCCAGAACGAAAGTGTTGCTCATCTTGTCTTGCCACCTAATGCTGAGGAGACTGCGAAGTCGTCTGCTGGAAGCTGTGCTCGTCTCATGTCGTGTGTAGTCTCCGTAATGTCATCAGGACCCTCTCGCCACTTGACGACCTCGTTATATTTCACACCCAATTAACAAATGATATGAAATACCATAGAATTAGTCATTATATATTGCAATTGATTAAGTCGAAAGGAGTGATGCTTACATATATGCCAAAATGTAAAAATACGTATTTGGTGAAGGGATTATAATTCAAATATATATAAGTCTGGATAACTGTATTCCACTCTCCCCACCACATTTACCATAAACATAATTTGCATGATGATGAATTGTATCGATTCCTTCACGATGTATATACAATACACAGCACAGGTCTACAACAAGCCAACACGGTTTTTCCTTTACTCATTAACTTTATGACGGCCATATATAACATGAACAACCATGGGCCAGTCATTAGTTTCATGCATATTTTTTACTCAAGTATAATTATGGAAATGGCTGGGAAGCCGAAGTTGGCTCCGTGGCCAACCCTCAGTGTGTAAGCTAGGGAGCTGACAGAAATATCTATAATACATTTAATGAAAAATAATAATAAGATTATATTTTCCTGTTATTCTATATTCAATGTTTTGGTTGCAACATAGACAACCACTTCTTGCACATATATGATATTTGCATTAAAGATTGTTATGTTGAGAGCCTAATTTCAGTGGACCTAATAAATTTCTTTCAATGAAATTGTACATATGTATGTACGGCAGACGTCTTCTTATAGGTGCCATGAAATTCAAGCACTATGCATAGATTTTTGTGTACCGATATTGGCTTACCACTTTATATATGAAGAATATATTATCCTGTTATCCTATATTGAATGATATAGTTACATCATATTTGTTATTATAGTTTAGCCTCACATTGCCTGGTATATAATACATAAACATACAATTTTTTAAAACCAATGGATATTTCTTTAGAGAAACTTGTAAGCTTTCATCTATACTTTGGGGTGCATCAGACTGTCAATATCAAACATACTAGTCTGAACAATACTACAGGATTAACAAGCAGTTGTTTGCCTCCCCCCCCCCCCCCCCAATACCCATCCTGCTGAACAAGATTTCTGTAAATAAAAATCCATTGGTTTAAAGTAATAAACTGTATGTTTTTTATATTGGTTATATGCGTGTATGTGATATTTGCTCAAAACAATGAAAAACAATGATTTTTCTAATAATTACTCATAAAAGATGGTTACGTCAGCCTAATTTGAGTATGTATTCCTAAAAGATTCTTTCAATGAACTTGTACATGTACTTAGTAGCTATTGTATGTGTCTGACGTATTCATGTAATTGAATTCAAGCACTACTAGGCATATATTGTTGTTTTGTCCAATGTAACTAAATTGATTAGAAATAAGTTAGGTGAATGTCTTAACTAATTGACCAATCAGGTAATTTGTTGATGAGAATATTTTATTCACTGGGAATCTATGGAGTGTTGAAAGAAGTGTCAGTTCAGTTGTAAAAAGGACAAGTACATCTATTTGATACTTCATTGAATATCAACATTAAAAAATCATTGCATACAAAGATTACAGATTTCAAATAATACTGACAATAGATAAAATTAAGGAAGTGGCTAGGGACCCGACATCGGCTCCTTAGCCAACCCACGGTGGGCGAGTGGGGTAGAGATATCAGGGTATATCTCATGAGTGGTTTTGATAACAATACGAGCGAGCGGAGTGAATACTGAAAATCAATCTTTTTACCGCCAATATCAAATAATATGCACAAAGAGTGGTTGTCTACGTTGTAACCAAAACATTCATTATAGCATAAGAAGAAAATATGTCTTCATATATTTCTTATTAAAGTGGTAAGCTAATACACTCTACTATTATGTTTATTTCTTTCGGCTCCTTAGCTTACACATTGGGGGGTAGAATAGGGAGCTGAATAATGTCGGGAGCCGGATAATGTCGGCTCCCTAGCCTACACACAGTGGGCTGGCTGTAAAGCTGACGTCGGCTTCCTAGCCACTTCCTATAATTATTGCGTGCACATTGTGGGATGGTGACCTCCACAGATGTCATAAACAGCGCCACACCGTCCGTGTGACTTTGTGTGATTACTGGTGCCGATGTTTTCACTGATTACTCACACACAATTATTCCAACAACATGTTCCACAAATTAGGGTCATTTATTTGGGCGCTGCTACACTCTGTATTTCAAACGACCCAGTCATACGGTTGAGACGCGAGGCGCTCATGTATCGACGAACCACTTGACAACAAGTGACGGTTTATTAAAAACAAACACACAACACCATTTGTGGCTGAACCGCAGTGCGCCCGATCATCACAATTATCTCCTTGTAAAAATAAGTACGCCATAGGGGCCAATGTAGGTATTAGTTTTGTGTGGTCTTATTACAACAGCCATCTGTTTACAATGCGTTCTATTACTTTAGGCTTTGTGATTAATTGACTAACATTCTCCCCCACCAGTCTCAATTTCTCGCCGTATAACTTGTTACGATCCATTGCATTGATTTATTTACCGTATATGTCTATGTAAATAAATGGACATATTTTCAAACATTGCATATATGTATTGCATACCCTTCATGCAGCTTCTTTTAGGGAGTATCATCATTTCACCAAGTGTAAGGTTTTGTTGCCCGAAATAAGACTCAAATAAGACAAGAACGTGACACGCATGACAAAGTGTGCAATAATTGTCTACAATTTCCAGCTTTGCTGTGCCATAATTGAAGGCCATATAACGTGTAACTCTAGGAGACTTCACCACATTAAAAACTGCATATCATTTTTGAAAGAACATACATATAGGCCTAGAGCGCTCTATTTATAATTTTCTTATATTAAGTTGAAATACCTCCAAACATTTTTAACTATACAAATTATAGAAACTACTAGTATATGAATTCGATTTATCTCTTTTACTGTTATATTTAAATTCAAACCATTGCCAAATTGGTAAACATGTATTGCAAATTTGTATATACTACTTGTATGCGACCATGGGAAATGTAATGTAATGCTGTGCTCTCTCTGACCAGCCGGGTCGTCCAGTTTGCGTGCTTTCGGAGAGTGTCGGTGGCACGGACACAGATCTATATACTATTAAAACCACTTCACCTAATAACATATCTTTAAAACGTTAAAAGTTAGTTCAAATAAAAGATACATTTTGTTGTCATTCCGTCGCTAAATGGGTGGGGATGGGGAGAAGGATTTTAGATAATAATTATTAGGTAGATTGTAGAAAGCCATAACCTAGTCAGTGTTAACATATTAGTTATATGTGTTAAACTTGCAATTAATCATTAGAAAAGCAAGTGTATGAATTTGTATTACAAACGCTAGACAGCAGGCGCGTAACGCTGTAAAACGTTGCAACATGAGAATTGCTGTCATTGGCATGAAATGATCATAATGCCGCCCTAGATGATTACGTATCAATCCTTATTGAACCATTGTAATCCTCGATATTCAATTGCGTCATCATTGTTCATCCACTTACCGCGTCTCAAACTATATATGAACGTAGTCATTGGTACACATACCATTTGGACAACGTCTGCGATTAAAACAATCAGTTATACATGTTTTAAGTTTAACGTTGACGCGTGGATTACATAGATACGTCTAGGAATCACAATACTCTAGTGTATAGTATAGTCGCACACTAATGAGCATATTACGGGATTTGTTACGTTGGTCAGGAGATTCATCATAATTTAACACGTGACTTATAAAGCTTCCGCATAACTATGGATGTCCAAACAGCTTTGATCACTTATAGCAAGCATTCTATATTATTCATTCGTAGAGGTATGTCAAAGTGGATTCTTTTCTATTTTGATTTTTTAAAGAAAAAAACCGAAAAGAAACCCGACTATTAAAGTGGATTACATTTCACAAAGTTCGGAGGGCTGTGGGGTGGGGTGGGGGTTTAGGGGCGAATACGAGGGGGGGCATAGTAGTCATAACACGTTAGTTTTTCTTAATATCATGGAGCGAGGCCGACTCGTGATACAAATGGAAGGATTCTTATACAACATCAATACGACTTCATTAAAAAAAGAAAGAAAGAGAGACATTTGTCGGTGCATCCCTGGGCTGTCAAGTCAGGCAGAGTCAGTTGTCGAATAAAATGGGCGGACGCTAATTTTTTTCCCGTTTGTTTAAACAACCTATGACAAAGTCAAATTTTCCTTGACATCCAAAACTTAAAGCTGCTTTTATCTGGAGAAAAGCGCAATACGCGTTGATGTCGGTGATGCACATTGTGCTGTGATGACAAACACATGAATTGCATTTGTGATTAATCATATTCCACGGAGGATTTATTAGATGAAATCCTATTGTGAAAATAGATACGACGCAAATACTCTTCATGAAAAGAAGAATGGGGAGCGATTGGCTGAGGGAAGAGGCTTTGTTGTGAGAAGAGTACAGTGCCGCCCAACATTTATACACGACTACATGTAGTAACAATAGTCAGCACGTGTAGTTTCCCTCACGTGATTCATTTGCATAATTTCAACTACCAGTGCTGTCAATGCACAACCGATCCAAAGTGACTTAATCTTAGAAAACATGTTTTCAATGTTTTTCTCCTGTGTAAATGGTGAACAAAATTCATTATTTTTCAAGCATGAAGAACTTATTACAAATCAATAATGGATGCGCATTCATAGTATGCTGCAATCAAAGAACATTTACATGTAACGTTACAAATTCTAAACTTTTTGTGCTCAAAATGAGCCTATTAGTGTCGTTTTACAATCATCGTGCAAAGTTGGCTGCTGAGGGAACAGCCATATAAAATCATAATAATGTTGGGTGTCTGTCGGGTTGCTTGTTGGACTGTCTGTTGTGCTGTTGTTATGCTACCTGTCGGGCTGCCTGTCGGGCTGCCTGTCTGGCTGCCTGTTGTGCTGGCTGTCGGGTGTAACAGCGGCGTCGGCACGAGCGGCTCTCTTCTCAATAATAGCTCAGTGTTTATGCTTTTAGGGTAATTGCTAATTGCACCATATTTGGTTAACAACACAATTGACCTTTGGGTTCGGTGAAATAACACAACTGTTCACTTCTATCAGTATTGCTACACTCCTGGGTAAATGTCACTCACACGGGGTGTTCGGGCTTTTGTCTGTTCTAGCTCGGCGACGTATAGATTGTGACGATGACGGGCTGTATAGTAGTAGTGTGGCGCTGCGTGCAAAATGAATCGAACTGGTAGAAATAACACAACGAAATATTTAGACATATGTTGATATTCAACTGTAGCTGTTTTTCACCACAATATCGTACTGGGTACTTGATGAAAATGCCTAGATTTGATGTTACGTACACTGTAAAGAGAGCAGCGTTGCTCGATGAATGAAATCGTCTACGCGATGTGTCTGGCTCGTATCTCCATTAAATATTCAAGCACTGGAACACACACAGACATTTCTCATGAAATGGTGACAGTTCTCCGCTATAAGGTTGTTTCAGCAATTTATAACTGCAGAAACTCATGCTCAGAATTGCGCTTTTGAAGTCATTTTTAGAGAAGGTAAATTTAAAAAAATACCAGCTTTTCATCACCCCGACCTACGTTAATTTAGCACACATCTTATATCAGTACTGACGCAAGCCCGCGCCCCAACCCCAACTTTCACCACCACCCGACCCGCACCCCAAACTTAATTTGACTAGACTGAACCCGGTTCCACGGTGTCCTAGATCTGCATAATATGAGCTTTTACCAAGTCCTTGTATGGCCTACTTTTGCTAAACGTATCTTGTTTGGCCTTCAGATGATGACCTGTCCATGGACCTGCCCATCCCGCCGTGCTGCCGCTGTATCCGCTCCACCCTGCTGTCCATCCTGACCTTCGCCCTAATGGCCGCCTCCCTCATCGTGTGTTCTGTATCCCTCTCCATGGCAACAAATAGAACAAAGGAGCTGCTTGGTAGCGGGGAAAACTAGTAAGTATGCTGTTACGTAGATGGCGTTAACCGTAGCGGTCTCTTACTCACTCAAAGTTTGTCACATATCACGTGTGATGTCTGTCAATCTCCAAAACTCGTACACATTTTACAAAATACAAGTAACCTTCATATTGTACATGGAAGCTTGAGTTCTTGAATTCAATCGAATACCCAATACGCCTATATCGCAATTACAACATTTACAACTCTAGCTGTGTATATATGTCATATTCGTGAAAATAGCCCACATAATCTATAAGGTCTGTAATGGACTTTCTGTAAATGGAGTTTCTGGTTGCATTGCGCTTAACAATTCTATATTCATAGAGCGCACAGTGGACCAAAACGATTTTAAAGTAGAACAAGGGACCATATTTTTTTTAATTTTAGCATACTTAAACATTTGTGATTATACTCTATACATTATACTAAAATCAAGTCTTTTGACCAGGTTAGATTTTTTTATATTGATTTTGTTTGGTGATCTGCAAAATCAGTATGTATATATTTACCAGCTGATATTTCTGCTGTTTGATGTTGTGTGTTGATGAACAGAACTTTTTAGACCTGGCATAGGAAACACCTTATTATTTTTTTCCCAATGTGATATAAGATATATTCATCTAGCTCTAGAATTGTTTTCATACTTTTTGAACAGAAATTAATTTTCACACTTGTCACACTTTGTCAAAACTTGAGTCTCATGAATGTCCTTAAGAGCAAGCAATTTTGGCATTTCTATGAAATGGTAAGTAAAAATAATTTAATTATAATTCTCCTTTGTTTGGTTCACAGCTCGGGTGGTATTGTGTACGGGTACCAGAGAAGGTGGGGCATATCAGTGGCTGGCTTTGTTTTTGTTTTTAATAGAAGTTCCCCTTCCAAAACCCTCCAATGCAATGGGAAATAGATGGTGCTTTACCATGTTTCTCCACCACATGTATATTTTATAACCGTATTCGTATCATTGTACTTAAAAATGTAAATATTTGTATGCGTTATTACATGTATAATAAAGTATATATATATAAATTTAAAGATACAAAACATTTTCATACTTTTACGTCTACCTTTTCTTAATACTTTATCCTGTATATTAAATGAAAGAGTTTCTTAAGCCACACATATCACCTGGAATCTGCTCACTTCTGCTAGTGTCAATTATATACGGCAATTACCTGCCTAACAACAAAGATAGGAAAGTGTCACTTTGTAAACGGCTATGACAAATCATATGAGGCAGCGTGTGTATTATTGAGCGCCGCCGCCGTGTGATCCCTGCTTAGCTATCCTGGAGCCTGGTATTCATTTGTGTGCATACCATTAATTGGTCTCAAAGGTCATACATTGTGCTTAGCTTTTTTAACTTGCATGTATCAACACTTAAATGCCTATATTCATAGTTTTTTTATTCAATATCAATAATAATTAATAATAACTATGTCAGTTTAAATAGTATTGTGCAAGAGATAATAATGAAATAGTGATGGAATAGTGATGAATAGTGACGAAATAGGCGAAATGGTGATGGAGGAAGCACAGGTGTAGACGGGATTTTGAGAACGTCAAAATAATTTACATGTGGGCATGAGAATGGTTTACCAAACAATGATATATGCATAATCTAATTAGTCATAAATCATAACACATTTTGATAGCACGATAAGCACCATTTCAAATGCAACACAATACCGTAGAATGATGGGTAAACCATCCTCATTAGGGACAATGTCTAAACAAGTGGCACCAGGTGATTGACGTCCTCCTCCCCCGTGTAGCATCCACGTGGCGCTGACGGGCGTGGCGCGCGGCTGCCGCTGGGTGCCCGTGGTGATGTTGGTGCTGGGCGGCCTGTACCTCGTGCTCGCCGTGCTCTCCAGCTTCCCGCACAGCTACTCCGGCTCCAGGAACATCTGCACGCGCGCCGCAAACGTCCTGGTGAGTGTGGCACGGCCATGTCACTTACACAATGGCAGATCCAGGTTTTTGGAAAACGGGGGAGGTTGCGTACTTAAGGAAAATGGGGGGGGGCACTTGATGAAATTCAAGAAAAACCCTATGAAAAGGAAGTATTTTGGTAGGGAAAGTGGAACGCGCGCCCCCTTCGCCCCCTGGATCTACCCATACTTCCAAGTCTCCTCTCAATGTCCATTGAGCCAATAATTCAGTGGTTTGCCTTCACTGTTAAATTGTGCTTCATACCCAGCAGAGGTCGTAGAAATATCTTCGATATAACCATATTCGTTTTATGATTGTACCAGAATATTACCAATTGAAATATTCGTGAATAGTGGTCTTGTCTCTGCGCTTGGCCGCAAAGCAATGTGGCACGTACATTACCAGCGGTAATTCAAATTCCTTGGTGAACAGTTGAAGCAGCGGGCGTTTGGGCACCAGACCCTGAGACTGACGGCGTGTTTGTACCTCTGCAGATGGTGGTGTTGCTGGTTGTGCTGCAGTGTGTGTGGATCCTCATCACCAGCGGCCTCATGGTGCCCGTCGCCATGTTCCTGCTCTTCAAGCTGTTTGTGCAGATTCTGGACGTTACGCGGATGAACATGAAGGAGTACTATAGTGAGTATGCTGCTCTCATTATTGCGTCATTTTAACAGTTGGTGCAAAAGCCTTGTGTTCGTTTCGTTTCTATATATGTATGAATCTATGTATGTCTCCGGACAAGTTAGAGCGTTTACCGATGGACCAATTTCATTCAAACTTTACACAACTATGAGGTATGAGAGGACTCTGAATTGGGCACTGTGATAATTAAAGTGTGCTTTCCATAGGGCCATTTATGGTCCATTTAAGACATTTTCTGCAATATTTTTAATACTGCTTGGAAGAACACATTCAAACTTAGTACATTGCCGACGTGCCTAGAGGCCATCAAAGTTTTCATCTCGATTGTGGCACGTTGCCAATTTAAGTGTGATTTCGAGAAAGCCATTTTAGGTCAGTTTTTGCAATTTTTTATTTGTTTCATTACAGTTTTACCGTGAGCTCCACATTTGATACATTGCTTTCATATCTAGTTACTATCATGAGTGTACAATGTTGGCAATTTGGCAATCAAAGTGTTCCTTCCAAATAGCCATTTGTGGCCAATTTCGGCAATTTACACAGTAGTTTCAATACAGCTAGAAATATGGCCTCTGCGTTTGGTACGATATTTTTGCGAGTGGTGACCATTGCCTACGTTGAACGTTGAGCCTTTGCTAACTAAATGAAAAGTGCTCAGAGAGCACATCATTGCACATCATCTTATAGTACTAGTATGATTTTGGATTGTAAGTGCTTTCTAAACATGGTTAAAGTAACTATCTTTATTACCCATGAGTCAACGTTGTTCTAGCGATGCCGTGCTTTCTGAGCATTTTTGCTCTAGTTAGGTATGTAGATGCTACATAGCAATGACTTGAGTTTTGTGATCTGCGTTGGTAAAACGCATTTATATAGATCTATTCATACGGTGAATGGGAGATATTACCTGTTATACGATCCCCCCTAACTTTTCAATTGTGTGTTGAAAAAAAAATACTTTCTATATACAACTGCATATGCATTTTTAATTCTATCTTGTTTTTCCTTTCTATTATCGCATCAAATCAATGAAAAGTCCGATAGGTGAAGATTAATTTTGAATAATTGTCTTTGGACTTTTCATTTATTTTGAAGGATACGCATTTAATAAAACCCGGTAAAATCGCATTATAACACCATGGATTGGAAGCAAGACAGCTCAATGTTCAATGAACTGTGGCGTATGACACACTCAAGTGTGTAAAATCACATATTGAAAACTTGTCCTAGTTTGAGCATGAGTCATATTTAAACTGTAGTCACGCTTGGGTTTATTTGGCTATCAGAACTATTCACGCGTCATGCATCTTCTTGCTTTCCAGCCCTATTCCTTCTGACAGAGGAGCACTATCGCCTTCAGGGGTTTAAATTGCAAAACCTGGAGTCAGAGGTATGTTTATCATTTGATAGAAAATTCTTCATAGTTTTATCAATATTAATGGTATGAGTATGCTAGCCACTAATTTCATTTTGCCCATTTCTTAACGGATAGACTGCTCCAATGACGTATATCTAATTCTAATGCTATAATGAAATACTTCATGGGTAGTATTGATGGTATACTATGACGTAGAAATAAGTAAAATATGTGTAAGTAATAAAGCAATTTTTTCAGAGTCACGACATCTTTAAGCTGTACGCAATAGCGTTTTTGTCCTCCATGACTGTCACCGTTTGTTTTGTGAGTATTTTTTCTATTGCTCAAGCATCTGAATATACGGATCTGTCACTATTCCATAATAGTACCTGGCTGCTTAGTTTTTATCATCCGTGTCATGATTTGAATATATCGTACCTGCTTTATACATCATGACGTGTAGAAGCATGCACTGTAATGTTTACCGCAATTACAGTTATGCATGTCCTAGAAGTAATAATGTTATTATATACGTGTACTTGCAGACGTTTTATTCGATGTGTGCCACTGCCAACTACAAACACTTGAAAAAGCATTACATGTAAGTTATTGAACTCTATAGGTCTCAAACGACACAGTTTAATAATAATTATTAGATACACGTATACTTGATATTGGGATTTTTAGAATACATTTTAATGCCATATTTGTACACAGTATATATCTATGCGTATTTCATATTCTGTCTCTGTTTGATATTATTTTTTTAATGATATGTATTTAAGAAATGTGTATGACTAATATGTTTCTCGTTAATATCTGAATATTTTTCTCGTTAATACTTGCAGTAAAAAAGAAAGAAGCCCTGAAGAAACAGAGGTCCAAGAAGGTAAGTCATAACGTAAACAGTATCACAACGTAATCCTTTCAAAATAAGAAGTTTGCACGTTACTAGCAAGAAAGGAAAAATGTGTGTCCTGCGGTTCATAAAATATTATCATTCTTACAATAACGCTGTGATTGTATAATAATGGGGTATTTGCATTCAACTTAAAATTGATTTTATATTTGATTTAAAACAAAAAGAAACAAAGACTCTCACAATAGCCAAGGAAAACGCTGGACAATGTATATGTCATATGTGGAGTATGTGTAATTATCAAATTAGACTTATACTATATTATACTCTATTGTATATTAGCGTATATTATTCACTACATTATAGGTCAGTAAGCATCACAAATATTTATGAACTACTGCACATCTAGGTCCGCATCTACTCTTTTTTACCTGCTATCATGAACTTGTTGCCTGCTATGCGCTGCAGACGGCGTGAAGCAGCTGGACGACAGCGACCTGCAGTCGTACCCCCTGATGACGTACGTGCCGGCCACCCCCACGGGCCGCCTGCTCACCCCGCCCCACCTGCTGATGCCGCACCGCCCCGCCCCCCGCACGCCGCCCAGCCGCGCCTCGTCCTCGCGGTCAGTGGTCAACAGCGTCGCAAATCGATGGCAGATCCAGTTTTTTAAAGGGGGGGGGGGGCGTACTGAAGGAAAACGGGGGCACACTTAAGGGATTTCATGAAAAACCCTATGAAAAGGAAGTGTAATGGTGGGAAAAGGGGGGCACCCCACCCTTGCGCCCCCTGGATCTGCCAATGCAAATAATACACACCAGTCAAAATAGTATATTTTGCATTTTTATAAAGGGGTTTGAATTCCAGGTTTTAATATTCTAGAATTGAGATGGTAACTCCTGTTGGAGGACTTTATGCAACATTTTTGACTGCAAGAGATGAGGATACGATTGTTATTATGAATTGCACATTGAAGAAAACAGTTTCCCAACAATTATTATATTTCGTGACAACGATTTTTCTTTCTTTCAAAGCAGTCAAGTGTGAGCATTGTGGAAAACATAAAATAAAATTAGTGTGACAATGATCAAAAGCTAGTAAAGTTTAATTAAATTCATTCGATGCCCATTATCAAAGGAAATGTTTAACACTTTGACAAACATTAAAAGCACTTTACCTAATAAACAGGCTGATATTGTTAGTATTATCTGGATCATGCTTTATCATGCCCTTGCAAAGAAAATCAAATGATATCTAGTAAGTATCAAATTGTCGAATCACTACGTTGTGTGGCTAGTCACTGCTTTTACCATGGATAACCTCCATATATAAAAAAAATCCAAGTTGCCCTTAATATTCAAGTGCATAGACAGCATGTCCACTACTCTACTCCACGTTTGCAGGTACCGTCCGTCCGCGCCTCCGCCGGACGCCCTGGACGACGTGGACGCGGCCGCCGCGCCGTCATCCTCGGCGTCGTCCGGCCCCCTCCTCAACGGCTCCATCGTGCACCAGCCGGACACGCTGACCCCGCTGCCGGACCGCCGCGCTCCACCCCCGCCCCTGCCGGAGCGCAAGACGGCGGTGCCGCTCTTTGGCAAAAGACTGACACTGGCAGGTGCTCGTGACGCAGTGACGTACCTCAGGACGTACCTGGATACTTACAGTAACAATGGCGCGGTGTTCAACCATTTGACACAGATAGAGGTAGTGTTGGATCAGCTAGAAAACACAAACAGGTGATAAAGGCTAAAATGAGGGGCGGGGGGCATTTTCTAGTATTTTTTTCAAAAGATGCGATCCTTTTTTGTTTCCAAGTTGCTATGTGTTATTTTGGGAGAGCTGGCCAAAGCTGACCAAGTGCACCATGAATGTTTTCGGTTGTTGGAGTCTGGTTAGGTAATTCAGTCAACCAATAGCATTCATGTTTTGAAATGTAGTGAGTTACTTGGGCTAATTTCACAGATGATGGAAACAGCATCTTTCGTAATTCATTCACATTTGAATTGAATATTTTCGACCTTGTGGTCATCCTCAGAACATAATGCAAAATGGACATACTTAAATTACAAACCCGTACTGTTTACAATACTACAGATATAATACAGAACATTGATACAAAAAATAAGAACACAAAGATCAGCAGGTGCTGACAGTGTTTAAATCTGGACTAACTAAACTTTGACTAACTTACACTATCTTTCCACTGTTTGCTCCACTTATCCAAACTGTGCGTTCCGGGTGCAAAGAGAAGAAATGTAATAAATATCGGCACAGCTGAGAGGATCTCAAAACTGAAAAGTTCGTCTGGTTCATCAGAACTGACATGACGTATATTGAAAATGTGTATATATAATATGGTTGATGCAATTTTCACATGAATATCCTCATATGAATATAAATATCCATTCATTGACTTCAAGAATTTTCGAAAGTACAAAGCTTATTGTGAATTATATAGGTAGACCTTCAATTTGTCGTGACAATCATTATGATAGTTGCGATAATATATAAATAGTGGTACAATGTTATTGTATGGGCAACAACGATACAGATATGCATGTGAAGTGTTTGTTCAGATTTCAATTGTGACAAAAATGAAAATGGATTTACTAATCTGTGTAAAATATGGAGTTGTACTTTTTATAGATAGATTTGAATAAGAATAATCACAATTTACCTATTTACCTAACACATACTTTTTAATGGTGTTTTTTCATATGGTAATGATAACAATTCTAAAATAACAATATATGCCAAATTGCATAATGAGTTGGCAATGGTATCAAACTTAACTAACATAATAGGCACTCAACAATTCTGTATTGTGAGTTTGTGATGATTTTTAAACATTTGCATATTTAAAACGAAACCTTTGTTTTACTTCTACTTGTTTTACTTACTTCTTGTAAAGCAACTGCATTGTTTTATATCCCTTGGTGCTATCTAATTAAAGTTTTATTCTAGCAGGAGTGTGCTATATTTTTAAATGACCAATCGCGCTAATCAAGCTTTCTGTAATTTTACTGGCAAATCAACACATATTGTATGCATTCTTGTTTTACATATAGTACTTTGTGGTTTTTAATGAAGATCATGACTTACCATGCAATTCATATTCAAATATGTTAGCATGAGTGGTGGCCAATTTGTATTTTCTGGTTGTGAGTATATTTTACTAATAAGTTGCAGCATCTAATAGCCATGTTTACATAGTTAAAACGTTGACGTTTTAGTGTGTTTAGCAATTTAAATAATCATGCCGTACAATTGATTGTTGAACATTTTTGCGAGGTTGTCAAATAAAAGTCTACTTTCTCAGTAACAAAATACAATAATTTCATTCATTTATATATACAGTATCTCCATTTGATTATCTACACACAATATTGTATGTGCATGACCAATTACAATTACAAACTTACATAAATGGAAGTGCCATTGTCACAGTAACACTAGTGCTCGCTGCTTCCAGTTGGCCAAGCACTAATAACATGTTTATCACATTGCAAAACACACGTATTTAAAGATTCAGCGTGGTACAATGAAATTAATAACAGGCAGAGTAATATATTTATGTCTGCTACTAAACAATGAACCAGACATTATATGATACACATTGAGGAATTGTTATTATGTTTATTTACAAGGCAAATTGAACTAACAATATCCATTTGTTTAAGGGTATTGTCGTGAGGTTTACAGCCCAAATTTGCTGAGTGTTGCCACAATAAATGAATCTATGAATCTCACGATAGTGTACGAAAAACAAGAAGTTATAGCCAGTATGTAACAAATGACATTTGGCCCAAAACTAATTAGAACGCAGGATTCAGGGGCGTTTCCCCGATACAGTGATATAATGACCATTATATATCTCCCATCGTGGGTTCACAGCTTTCCCATTCACCCAGCCCTCAAAGGCCATGTCCAATAAGTAATAAGCTCGAATAGATAAGAGTGTATATCTACTAAAATATGAACAAATACGTCATCATGTATATATAAGGGTTCTGTATATGAGATGAGATATAAATTGGGTGTAGATCCACGAGTGAGCGCCATCGAATGAGTGGACCTACACTCATTATGTTGCTCATCTCACTATCCAAAGCCATCTTTTTTTATTACAAAGTCCACAATAATGCAACGAAATACATTGTATTAAATGCACCATTGAAAATGAGCAGCAAGGGTACCACTTGACAGCTACACTGATTATATCTATCGACAGCCCAAAGCATGTAGTTCTCCAGAACGATAAATCAAACATACACTTTTTAATGCTTTCGCTTATATTTGAATGCTAATGTCTTCGTGAAGGTTTTTGATAGATAATTTCATACGCAATAGTCTGAAATCTATAAAAACTCCGTTGTCCACATTTTCAGCACAGTCGGCAAAAACCATTATGATCTCCATGCGCTCGGTGGATTTATAGACTTGTCCACTGTCCTGTCATACATGTATCTCACTCTACGAACTGACATAATTAAAACACTGTTCCGTCTAGCATATGAGACAAACGCGGACGTGTATGAGTGGGGGTGTAGGGTGGGCGTGGGGATATCATGCTGCAAGTTACAATAGAATGTGCTGACGACTACAACATCACGGCGGTGTCGACTTCAATTTTCAGGAACATACCACACAACAATAGCGTAAACAGAATGATAAATATTTGCTTAGAAGCCAATGAGTTGACGCTATGTTAACACTCTTCTTGTCATAGCATAATAATTTGGCGTGGTAGTAGGATTTCTTACCAGTCGCTATCATTATGTAAAGATTTTCTTTTCTTTTCCCCAAAACTTTATACGTAGTCGGCCATCCTGGTAGGTATAGACAGGCATAATAAATACAGCTATCCAATAATAGACCTTTGGACATCACAATCCAGTGAATTTACACCACGTGACCATCTCCGCCCGCCGCTACCGCCTTGCCTGTGTCCACGCCCCAGGCGGCGGTGGCGGGCGGGCTGGTGTGTGACAAGGCGCGGTACAGGCGCGCGTGCGATGACGTCATGCGCACGGCTTTCCCGGGCAGCCGCAGGTAGCCTGAAACAGTGAAGTATACATCCAAACCAGTTTCACCTATGGCTTTCAATCGAAACATTGTGCATGCACGTGTGTTTAGTTATAGGCTGAAACAGTCTCACCCATTAAAAAGGTTAAGGTTTGGAGGGGGCGGGATTGGGGGGCAGTGATCTAACAGGCATTGAATAATGCATATAATTTGACAATATGCTAACTTCACTGCATACAGTTGCTGCCAACGGTTGTCAACACCCATAATAGCGTGGATAGTTTCTTACCAACGCTCAACATCTTCTTCTTACCCCTAAGACCCGTATGAACCACACAAAACAACAGAGGAAGTTCCCATTCAAGCTCATATATCACCACGAAAGCCAGCATGCAGTCACTAAACCCACCACCAGCCTCTCAGCTTGCAAAAAAGATTGCATCGATAGCTCGTGCAAAAATAACTGATACCGTCTTGGCTCCCTTCTCACCTCGGCGTGGTTGTGTTGGGGGGTCGCGGTGCTGGGCGGCGGCCGCACACAGCAGCACGCCCCAGACGGCACCCGCCGCCGCGCCCCCCGCCGCCGCCCACGCGCCCCGGCCGCCGGCAGCTGCAACGATGACCGCACACGCTGCCGTGTCACACTCGTGCATTCACAGTTCTATGACACGAATTATTGACAGTGAAATCAGTATTGTATTATCTATTCAAGTTTTTTCTTGCACGTACCCGCCTAAATGGGGCATTCTTTGTGGATATTTGAATCTAATTCTGAATACATCGTAAGATATGAACGCCATTTCTGTGCAATGCGTGTGCGGTTCTCACCTTTATGAGGAAATAATGAATTGACGTACATGCTATAATGTTTATTGTTTATTCAATCTCTGCCAAATTTCCAAATTATGGAACAAAAACTATTGAATAATTTTGCAGTCTATCTATATTTCACTGCTCGATGTTTGTAATAAGATGTGTATTAACCTGTACCAGAAAACAATACAGTAGAACCTCCAATTAAGACCAACTCTCTACGGAGACCACCTCAATAATAAGACGACTGTTTATGGTCCCAAAACTCACTAAAGCTACCGAAATAAATCTCTATACAGAGACTACCTCTCTATGAAATCACTTGACACTGGTGGTCCTAATAGAGAGGTTCTTCTGTATTGTGAAAATGTACCTTGCTCGTCCAAATAAGCTGTGACGGCATATGACAGGGTGAAGCCGAGGCAGAGCAGCGTGACCGCCGCGGCGGCCACCACAAGGCCCCGTGCGGCGGAAGCGGCGGCGGAGCGCGGGCTGCGCGAGTGGTCCTTGGCGAGGTATAGCACGTCAACCACCACCACCGCGGCTGCTAATACGCCTGCAGACCGACGGTGGGAAACTCCTGTATTTTCTGTCAGTGCTGGGGGTGTTTTTTTTTTTTTTTTTTTGTTATAAGATGATGTGGTTTGAAGGTGTATACGGTAGAGGTGTTTGTCCCGGTTCTGCAAAGCTTTAAGAGACTCAGTATGGATAGTGTGTTTACTTATTCGTGGGACGAAAGGAAAGGCCACGTAAACGTAAGATTTGGCGTTCAGATAAAATACCTGCTTCCATAAGTACGGATGAACGGTTTGTGGGTTTTTATTGGTTATATAGAGCGTCGTTCCATCGGCCATTGCGTAATGCTTATGGTTCCAACCGTATGATTGTGGTAAATATACATGTACCCCATTTTCACAGTTTTACTATTAGAAGTATAGTGACTGAGAACCAGCGTTATATAACTGTTATTTTACTCTTACCTTAGCAGTCGTACCACACGTGCCATAAAAAGCTGCGATATAAGACACATTTCTGTTTGACCGAATATTGTTAAATATAGTGAGAATGTCCTTTTCAAATAATCTAGGCTACGCACTCTGCTTCTGTGAAGTGCAACTAAGTCGCATACTATCATGTTCGAAGCCTCCATATCCTAATATTTCTAAAGCATATTATTATAATACGCGTATACCATTATAACACACGTGGACTTATGGTTATTTCTCTAAACAAACCAAAGTGTCGATTACCAACAACGGCAACTGTACGTGTGTCTGATTAACGATTTCGGTCGAATGCAGATCTTAACCCCTTCCCTAATCTGTCTACGTACTGAGTCCGACTTCCTCCCGTGCCACAATCTTAATGAAGCTCTTTTGGCTGATGGAGTGGTCCGTATCACGGATGCGATCTCCTACGGCGGTAATTGTTCTCATGGGATTCAAATGCTCCTTAATTTGAGTGTTCAGAGTCCGTCCCATTTCACCGACATAGGTGTTCTTACAACTGGGACACTGGGCTTTGTACAGGATGTTCGCAAAAAAGCGTGTGTTAAAATTTTGGAGAGACTTCTTAGATACGGGATACATACTTGGGTTTTCACACTTAAATCTGCGTCGCTGGACGACTCTTTGTCTTTAGGTTTAGGTAGTTTGAATACACGGGGTTTATAACCAGTGTCCTTTAACACAGCCTTAACAGGTCCCCAGGCGTGGTTACTAAGTTGCACGCACGATTGAGTAGAGTACGGACCAAGGATCTTTTGTGTTCCAAATGATGGTTAGTTGGAATTGATCGGTGTGAGTTGATTTACGATAAACTAGGACTGACTTGGTGGCATCATCACTAATCTCGGCACACGTATCTATAGGAACGGTATTTTTAAAGCCACCTCTGCTTCGTTGGCGAGCTTAATGTTTAGGATCGATGCAATTGGTGTGATTGGTGAACCCAATACAATATTCATGAATCAGCACTAAAGTGTCATCTACGTATCGGTGCCATATGTGCAAGGGTTGGGTGCTATGACCAGTGCTCTGTTTCCAAGTCCTCCTTGTATAAATTGGCGACTATCGGCAACTGTAACACCGTTTGAAGCTACCCAGAGTGTCAAAACTTTACCATATTTGTAGTGAACATGATGAACCCAGTCACTGCTGTAACTGGTATAGTTAGTCCGGAAAAGCAGGTGTTTTTTTTCACCTTCACTTTTGTTCTTTCTGGTGGTTTCATCATTGTATATAAGTTAATGCTTCAAATAGAGTTACTATAGTATTTTTTAGATGCACTAAGAAGACCAGAATAGGCTATTTCATTGCTACTTGTTTCTCTGTAACTACAAATCTGTTAAACTGGTTAATTTTGATGTATATTTAAGCAGAAAGTACCCTGCTTGCCGGGGCGGACGCGGCTCACTTACTTGACGTGGCGAGCCAGGCTGCTGCCGTCCAGTCGGCGTCGCGGCCGCAGCGCGCGGCGAGCACCACCCCCGCCACGAGGCCTAGCGTGGCCGTTGCGGCCCGTACCACCGCCGCCCTCGCCCCCACCGCCGTGCCGATGCCGCTCGCCAGCAGCGGACGAGTTTCGGGCTTCTCCCCATGGGATGACGGCATCTGCTCGTGTTGTCCTGGTTGCGGGGTATCTCCACGTACCTGGCAGTGTTTTTGTGCCCTTATCACAACTTATCTTGTTTGCATGCGGATGATTGTTCATAAAGCCGTTAAAATAGATGGTGCGTTTGCTGCTTCTTTCCCTTACAATTGGACATCAGCACGACAATGAGTTAAAGATACGTCAAATCTGCCCTCTGCTTCACAGGAGCCACTCTAGCTCCACAGAATTAAGAAGTGAACCAGCAAGGCGGCGACGGTGGCGGCGGCCCACAGTCTACGGGTGCTGTCACCGGACCAATCTCAATGGCACCGGTGTCTCGTCAGGCCCTGGCCGATATCCTAAGCTTGGACGGCGTATCTCAATAGTGTTAAACAAAATTAGTGAATAGCTGACTGAAATATGTCAGCTTTCTCATGCATGTAATATATTTTGTGGGCATCCTGTAGGGATTTTTTCCTAATAGAAAATGATTAAAGCCCCACCGATTTTAAGTGCACCGTGTTTCATGCTATATATATCCACTTTTCTGAGAGAGTTCAGTGAGGAGTGAAAATGCTTGTCCTATCAACCAATCAATGACCAGTTAAATTTATTCATTTGCTCCAGATTTCTGGCTGCCATTTTTCCAACAAGTAGTACTTTGATCAGAAAGAATGGTGTGATGTAAACATGCTGATTTTAGGTAGTAAATACTCAGCCTATGCCGCCCAAAAGTAGTTAGAAAAAAGAGCAAGGTGCCTAGATCATTAATATGTAAAATAGTTGGTAGTTGGTGCAGTTGAAAAATTCTGTTGTTTACTCTGTCTCTTATATGTAAACATTCTAGTAGAAAAGAAAGAATCATTTATTGTAGGTCTCACTGTATATGCCGTGTATGATGCAAGTGCTCGCTTGCGGGGGAAACGTAAAACGTCTACTGCTGCTACATTTATTTACTCTAAGATATCCTATTGTATTTCATATGAAAGGCAACAACCCGTTGAAGTTTTCTAAATACATATTTAATGCTTTTTCTCAATAATAAAGGACTAATATTGTTAACGATTTTCAAATTTTGAATGACGTCTCAGCACAATTTTCTGTAATATGGTAGTTTCTACTCACTAGATCAACAATATATTAACAGTAAACATTCTCTGGAAATGTAATTTGATCCATGCAAAAACATTTTATAAAATATAATTACTTAGATTGGCATTAGTAAGGCATGTATACTCGATATGATGATTTTGTCGTTTTTGTCAATTTTAGGGGTTCGGGAAACCTATATTAAAAACATTATACTGTTGCTACATTTTCACTCTGACATATCCTATTGCATATCATATGAAAGGTAACAACATGTGAAAGTTTTTTCAAACACACAGTTCATGCTTTTTTCTCAATAATAAAGCACCAAAATTGTTAACAAAGTTCAAATTTTGAGTGAAATCTCATTTTTACGTAAAATGGCCAATGATTCATTGAAAACACGCCATCTCTCGTGTTTAGTCAATATATTGCATGATAAGGTTATTGCAAATATTGTTTGGAATAATACATATGAGTTTGGCGTTCCTTGATTGTAACATACGAGGTCTAGCTGTCAATTAAGAGAATCAGTATTGCCGTTGATCAAAATCATCTAATATTGATTAAAAAATATCCGCAAGGTGTATTTTGGTATACTTCTACTTAATAGTGTCCTATCTTAATCTACTTTAAAGCAATTAGTTTTACGTTAGCCCTCTGGTGGAGCTTAAATTTTTAGCCCTATAAAACAAATCAAATAGTTAAAATCATGGTATTTGAATTAAGGACTAAATACAATTCTGAGGCCGTTATGTCAAAAGTTTTAAGTGTACCATCATTTTGCTTTTCTGATAAGATTTGACGATTTAAAAGAATTAATATTTCAAAAAATAATGTAATTATATAGTAATGAAAACTATTACTTTTTGTACCAGACCTATACTTACATTAATTAATAAAACAGTTGAAAAAGAATTTATTTTTAGAGACAAAATAATTATAAAAGTTTTTGATACATATATGTTCTTCAAAAACACAGACCAATTTAACAATCTTTAAATAGTACATAATGGATACATCGGCAATTAAACATGTAATGAAAGTGCATGCTAATGACAAAAATAAATGTACAGTGTGTGAGAAAACATTCAGTACGGTGGGACGTCTGAACGCTCACATGAACATCCACACTAAAGTGCGTCAGTTTAAGTGTTTAGTTTGTGACAAAATATTCAATTCGAGTGGAAATCTGAAAGGACATATGAGAGTTCACACTGGTGAGAAACCGTATCAGTGCAGTGAATGTGGGAAATGTTATACGGAACATAGCAGCTTGACTAAACACTGGAGAATCCACACTGGAGAGAAACCGTATAAATGCATAGTGTGTGAGAAATCATTCCACCTTGCTCATCATCTAAAAAGTCACATGAAAACTCATGGAAATGAGAAACCACATGAGTATAATGAATCTGCGAAGTGCTTTATTAAAAAAGAAACTTTGACCATCCAAATGACAGAGCATTCAGATGATAAACCATATGAGTGTGAAAAGTATTTTGATGACAGTCACAGCTTGACCACACATATGGGAACCCACACTAGAAAGAAACAGTACCAGTGTAATTTGTGTGACGAAACATTCGATCTGAAAAGCTCTTTGAAAACCCACTTAATTATTCATACTGGTGAAAAACCTTACAAGTGTAGTGAATGTGGGAAAGGTTTTACTCAGAATTGCATTTTGACAGCACACATGAGAATCCACACTGAAAAACCATACAAGTGTAGTGAATGTGGGAAAGGTTTTACGCAGGAAAGCATTTTGACAGCACACATGAGAATCCATACTAGGGAGAGACCCTATGAATGTAGTGAATGTGAGAAGTGTTATTGTACAAGTGGCTCATTGGCTTACCACATGAGAACCCACACGGGTGAAAAACCCTATCACTGTACTCAATGTGGCAGGCGTTTTATTTCAAAGAGCCACTTGAATTACCACACGAAAACACATATCGGTGAAAAGCCATATGAGTGTAGTGGATGTGGGAAGTGTTTCACTACCAAAGGTAATTTGACTTATCACATGAGTATTCACAATGAAGAAAAACCTTTTTAATACAGTGAATGTGGGAGAGGTATAGTGTCAATATAAATTTGACCAGACAGATGAAAACCCGCACAAGTGCCACTCAATCCATGTAAAGTTGTGAGAAATCATTTGGAGAGAAGTGACGGTCTTACCTAAAGATACACAAACATATACACACTATAAGAGATAAACCGTTTACTATCATATTTGTGACAAATCATTGGCATACGCAGCCAATTTGAAAACTCCACCTACTAACAACACTATAGTATAGATTTTGATTGTACGAACCCACCTTTTGTGGCATCACTTTTTTTAACCAAAACGGATTTCTATAAAAATAACACCATTTGGTACATAATTGGCAAGGGTAAATAAAATCCATGGCAAAATAACTTAAATCTGTGTATACATTGCAAGATACTGAAGTGTATTTTCTGTAGACTTAGTTTACAGAATGCAGTACTTTGTCTCATAGTGTTATGTCAAACGTATCTTACAGAGATGTATTTCACTTACTAATATTTTCTAGAGGGTCAAAGTGCATAGTGTGCTATATATCATGTATGTTTTGACCTCAGCGTGCAAGTTGACATGTCCTTAAAAACTGTTATTTTTATGGTGTAAATAATAGAGACAGACTATTGTGGTATATCTTCCAAATAGATAACGCATGAATATACTATCTGTATGATTGCTACACTGACAAATGCCAAATGCTGAGTGTGATAACAGTTCACTGTAGTTGACATATAGAATTGACTGGTGTGTGTAAAAATATTCTACCTTACATGTAATTAATTGTTTTTCAGAGGTTCTGAAAGTTAAAAATCAATTTGTGGTCAGGGCAATGAATTTTTAAAGCCCTAATATCATGTTTACAAACCAGGTGAAATCTCTTCAAATAACCATTTACAGTGTAATAGTTCTGTTCTCTTAATAATGCCTATACAACAAGATTATAATAACATCTGTTTTGTGTTAAGCACTTACTGGATTAATTATGTAAAGTTTTTGTACTCCAATATATTTTTATTTATTTCATAAATTTTATTGTTTAACAAACTGATAATGTGCGTGACAGTGCGTCAATAAATGTTAACTATATTGTAATCTTTTAGATCCTGAAGAACTTGGTTAAAAATGTTAGGATAAACATAATGGAAGTTCCAACTTTCTCCTTTTATCAAAAACTAAAATTTCCGCAAACAGCATATTTAGATATCATACTTTTACATAAAAAATGCATTGCATCTAGATGGAATGATAAGAAAGTTTCATGAACAGGCATTCTGTATGACAGTTAAAGTCATAGTAGATATATTTTTTACAAAAAAAAAATACATTGTATCTAGATAGAATGTTACAACTTTTTCATTATCGTAAGCTTTATGATCCTGTAAAATTTGATAAAAAAGGTGGAAATAAATGTAATTCAATTGTCCTTGCATCCTGCCACAGCAAGATATCATCTATCAAATTTTATAGATAGATGTGTCTAATGTCCATCTTCTCAGGGAAAGATGTTGTCCTTGATGATGATGTCTTTGATGACATACATATTCACTCTAGTGAAACATAGACCCACGGGATAATGAAAATGTTTCCCTGTGCAGGGTTTGTGCCCAACTCAAGACTTTACTATACTGTTCCACGTTAAACCTATATCACCACTTTCAGTAATGCTTCTCTACTGCCAAAATCTCAAGGAGAGCGTTGATCATTAGGCTAAAGCTTTAAGCGGTACAGAGACGATAGTGAACGTTGCCCCATATTTTCAGCTGTTTTAAGGGTTTTAGGCGTAGTTAGGCTGTACGGAGCCATTATGTTAGGCAATACGTTATTGCAGTAGACACAGTACACATGCAAAAAAGACGGACTGCCAAATCATCAGCACTGCTGCTGCGTCCTATATAATTTACCGGTGAGACTTTACTAATCAAAAACCAATATATCGTTATTAATGTAAGGATTACTTTTAAAAAAAAAAAAAAAAAAAAAAAAAAAAAAGAAAAAAGAAAAGAAAATAAAGGAAAAAAACACAAAAAACACACACAACACAAAAAACACAATGTATTCATAACTAAATCATTTATTGTTGCTCAATATGGAGACACGCGCTGGGTCGGGGGCGCTCTAGGCGGGGCAGTTGTCGGGTCCCGGCATTTCGGCACACTGGTTCGGAGTCTCAGTGCGGTCATAGCTATCACGCTGGTACACGCGGATGTAGTCGATCTGAAACGCAAACTCGTGTCAGTCTAGCCGCTTTTTATGTGCGCGCGCAGATCTGCAAAAGTTACAAGATGGTGTTTCCTATGTATGTAGCTATGGCATAGCACCTGGATATTAGGTATCGGTACCACAAGTATTCCCGCTATCACCTGGGTCCACCACTGGTACTAGTGTACATCATCACCCGCACATCTTACCGACGTCTACTTGATTTTTGTCATAAAATAAATCATAACACAACGTTCTCACGTTTGTTGTCTGTCGGAACAGGCGACATTGTCTACTGTAGACAAAAAAGTACAAGAAGTAAAACGCGCAGGTAAAACGTTCACTAACTCTTACATATATAATTAATGTAAAACTAGAATTTGCGAATTTCGTGGGTATGCGTGCAAGAACGTAAATAGTCAGTAAACATTAATAGCCTATGTAAAGTAGGTGCAGGATGGACCAAAATCGCAAAATAAAATAGTCACAAAATAATATATAGATGAAAATGGGAAAATTTAATAGCCACAAAATATTCTAGTTTTACAGTAAACGTGGTATGCATTACGTAAAAAATGGCATTTGCATTTACGGCACCACCCACTTTAATAAAAATGAAATCACTGACTTCTCGTTAAGAGAGCCCCACGGGCTTGCGGGTGTACCTGCATGGCGTTATTGTCGCCCTCGCTCGTCCACGTGGGCTCCCAATGCTCCTTGGCGTTGTAGAAGTCCGCAGCCATCCCCGACTGGCCGCCACCGTTCGCCCACGGCTTCTGCACCCTGCAAATGCACGTGGCACCAAGAGAAATTAGCATGCTTACAGCACTTGTAATAAGGGAATGATTGTTTCCACCTTGGTTTAGACATTAGCTTGGATATAGCTTGGAAACTGTCAGTTTACAAGGAGTTTCCATGAGGGTGGGGGTATATTGCCTTGATGAAAATCCATTCACCAACGGATTTTTTCCTAAATCATCAGTCATCAAAATATTTCATTGTCTTTCACCAATCCACAGGAATTGTAACTGAATACTATAGTAGGTTGCATCGCAGTTTCATTACACTTCACACACTTAAATGCTGGCAATTCACAATTCATGCTCTAGATTTATGGAAAATCACCAATCACAGCCTTTGTAATGACCGGATTACCAGTCACCAATAATAGGTTTCATCATATTTCACGCACTTAAATACAGACAATTCACGCTCAAGATTTGGGGCAAATCACATTTTCAATATACCAGGTATGACAACACCCCCCCTTCCCTGTTCCATGCCTGATTACAATCGTTGTAAACACGTTATTTTGTCATGTGGATGATAGACCCTACTTGGAAGAAGTAGAAGCTCTAAAAAATGGTTTGGCGAGGAGCAAACTAGAGGTTTCCCCAGAAATGGAGCCAAAGTAGCATTGCAATTAGTGTCGTGACTTCACTTGAATTCTTGTCTTAACCAGAATCATATTTATGCAATAGACTATTTTGCTTATGCATGTACTATGTATAATTGTTATGATGGTGATAACTGACACAACTGTAATTAAACATGAAATTCCCTCCCCCAATTAAGGCTGTAGACTCACTCTGCACTGCCGTCGCCGTTAACGCAGCCGTCTGGGAAGAACCACACGCCGCCCACAGCCACGTTGAGGATCAGGTAGAACTGAAAAAAAAAACACACAAACAAAAAACGTGATCATCTTACACATTTCACATACTAAATAAGTAGATAAATAGATACGGTGACAGCAATTTTGCCTGAACCTGTGGTCGTGTGGCAGTAGGATGTGATAGGGACTATCTCTAGGTCTGTATACAAATGCCCACAATGCAATATGTGGTTCTGTTTGTCTGTGTAAAGAAACAATCCATAAATATGGTAACTGGTCTATATACGGGGTCGGGTTAGGATGGCCAGTGTGATGCTTGACAAAAAGGGCAAACTATGACTTGTGATGTTGTTTCAGGGAGTTACAGAGCAAAGGCAGTCAGCTCTTTACTATGTTCCAGATAACACGACGGCACCAAGCGATTTACAGATGCAGCCATGCTAGCACTGTAGTGGCCGAAGAGGTCAATAGTGCTACGAGTATAGCCTAGACCAAATCCTAAAAGTAGCTGAAACTGACCACATACTATTCCTGATTCACTGTTACTGCGTTCGATTACATCATACCTCGATATAGGTAAATTCTAACTTATTTTGTAGGCGTTCATCAAGTCTGCAATAATATTACTCAGGGTAGAATTACCGCGGCAGTAAATGATTAGGAGCGCCTCGGGGGACTATGTTTCTAGTGCCTATATGGTGCCTACTCAGACTGACCTTCTGGTCAAAAGGCGCCATATAGGAGTGGCACGTAAGCGCATCTGTCCAGGGGTTGTCAAAGCCGCCGCTCGGGTAGGCAAAGTCGTAGAAGCCGGTCCAGCACTGGTTGTCCTCAGGGATCCAGGGGTCGGGCACGTCCATCACATTGACGTCGTCCACCAACAGCCTGTACAAGAGTAAACATTTTGTTTACTACTCTTGCAAACAGGGAATGATAGTACACAATTATTGTAAACTAATTTGTAAGCACCTTGTAAACTTACAGTTTACAACCCGTGTCCATGCCTGTTAACAACCTGTTTCCAAACATGCTTACGAATTTTGTAAACAATTACAATTGGTTAAATAAGACATGAAAGGCTCTTGATGCGTTCTAGCATCAACGCAACAGCACCTTCATATCCACTGTACAGATCTTAGAGAGCCACAGACCCCCACCCCCACCCGCTACCCCACATCACATTTCCGTTTATATTCCGAACACAGGACAACCACAAAGTTTTTACTGTATTGCCACCAATCAAGACTTCAACATTCAAAGTTACTCAATATATTCTTCTGACAAAGTGAGCCAGTTAGATCAAAGCCCTGTCACACAGACTCACCGTCCTGGGATTTCAAAAACACGCATCTGTTTAAACAGTAAGCATACGTATATAATACGTTTTTCATGTGGCCCGGTGCACGCACGTACGCTGGGAACTGGCATTATTTTGTGCAGCATTTTGGATTGCCCGGTACGTAGATATAGCGCCAGACATTCACTATTCATACGTGATTTAAAGGGGAGGAAAGTGGCTCTCACGCTGCGTATTGGTGACGTGTATTGTTTCTCATATCTTCCACGTATGGAAACCTGATGCATCCCTTATACTCAACGTAATACACAATACTATGACACTTGAGGTTGTCAAATATTGCTTGTACGGAGTAATACGAGGGAGGACAAAGCCTGTTTTATATATTAATAGTGAGCAGAATGTAATACATCAATTATACATCAAATTTCAATGAACTGACGTCACTTTCTAGTGCGTTCTCCGGAGTATTGAGATTTTTTTTTTCAGCTGACAAATAGCGTTTTTAATAAGTTGAGGCTATGTGAAAGTGGCATCATATTTATTACTGTATTACAACAACAGATGATATTATTGCGAGTGGTCTAATTGTAGAATCAAACTACGATACTATAAGGCAATGATGAGGTACATTGTACTTACCGCAGTCCGTTAGGCTCCCATTCAAGGACGTATTTGTGGAAATTGTCACCGAAGTTATTGCTTTCGTCCCATCTGTAAATAGAGAATATCATTAAACCAAGTATTTAGTGAAAAGTATAGTCGATGTATATTGTAATATACCCAATATTACTGATTATCACCAATTACATTGACATCAGAGGCACAGCGACCTAAACCCCAGGTAAATAGGTGTCCATTTTAGGAACACTCAAAGTGTCTGTGTGGCATTTTTGCCGTCTGAAGCCCGACTACCTTCAAGCGAACATTTCAATCGATCCATTTCTAAAATCTGCTTTACACATTATAAGCAATTGACTTGGAGCAAATACCCAAAACACATTCACATGAATTGGTGCTTGGGCGTATTAGGACAACATTTAAGCAGAAAATATGTTTGTTACATTGAGTTGTGGAGTCGAACAAATTGTTATTTATATATGCAAATTATCTGACTGAACGTAGCTATTTCTAACAAGGTTTAACCAAACTCTATTCGCCAGTGTAGGTAGTGGGAATTGGCTGGTGTGTTAAGCACGTGCGACGGTGCCTTCGTACTCACACGTCGCCATGGGTGAGCGGCCACTGGGAGCCGCTGCCAGGCGCGCCCCAGTGGAGCGCAGACCCCATCTTCTGGATGCCGACATTGGTGCCGTCACAAACCAGCTGGCGGTTACCTGCCAACATGCAGCCAAATACAATCTACCCATACATACAAAATGGAGCATGAAATATGCTAGCAAATTCTTTTTTTCAAATTCCAACACAAACTTTTAGTGATCTGACTGATGGCAGATAGAGGTTCACACACTACAATTGGAAGTAATAATGCTATGGGTACCTATTATCTCTACTATATCGATCTCCCCTGACATGGGCCACCCTCCATAGACCCAGTCCTGTGGAATAAGCCACATGGCTGCAAGAAAAATGTTAATATTTAATATAGAAAAGTCTACCTATGATCTCCACGATATCAATCTCTCCAGACATGGGCCAGCCTCCGTAAGCCCAGTCCTGGGGCAGGAGCCACATCGCTGCAACACACAGACAGAGGCTACAGGCTGGTGTATTGTGGGATGCCAATGTTAAGCTTTTGGAGGAGTAACAGCAGAAAGAGAAACTAGGGCGAGAACAGGACTAGGAGATAAATGCAGTAAATCTTCACATTTGAGCAGGGTTATTATAGGGAGCCTTATAAAAATCTACAAGGAGCGCGTTATGTTTTCGTTGCAATTCGTAACGTACCCATACTGCATGTCAAGAGCAATTTTAATATAATATGAGAGTGTAAACATTCATGATGTGAATGTTAACTTGATTGCATCCCTATTTTAAAAATTTGCAATAATCGCAATGTACCCACTTAAAATCTGATTTTTCAAACACGTTTTTTTTTTACTGTACACATTGCCATCTTTGATCACATCCGTCTACTTGGTTTTAATTATAAAATAAATGTTATCATAACGTTCTGTGCAGAGTGAGAAAGTACATATAAAACTTTCACTATTTCTTCCACAATAAATATGGTAAAGATAAAGTAAACATTGGTATGTGTGTTAACGTCATCAATAATTTTAAATCATTGGCCTCTTGTTGAGGGTGCTCTCTGATTGTGCTGTGCACGATATTTTACGGTTGAATGAGCATGGCGGATGTGGTCAGTGCCGCGGTCACTCACCAGGCCACAGCCAGTCGCCCACCGGCATCTTGGCGCTGATCTCCACATACCCATAGCGGAAGCTGAACCTGGAACACAAGTTTTTGTTTTTTATGTTTTTTTTCATTTGGGTGAGTACAGTTTTACATAGTCTTTGGTCATCTTATGAAATACTGAACACTACTATCCTTCATAGGTTGGCAAGTTGAAACTATATAGTACATTGTAGGTTCGGAGATAAACCAAGACAGCGTTGGAGAGTCAGAATCTATTGATTAGAATCAGGGCAGAATCAAGTCAAATGTGCTAAATTATATAATTCACTACCAAAAAGTAGTCCTTTTCTATGTGCAGAGCCCCCTGATATGTTGAAATATACTGCAAACTATATTCAACAATAATCATAATTAATGTTAATTCTAATGCTGATTAGCAAATTAATGAATATTAATAATACAATTATAATATTAAATATATTTGGTAGTGAATTCTAAATTGTAATTGTAAATGATTGACAAAAGAAATAAAGGAAAATGGTGCATCAATTAGTATGTAATTTCACTGTTACAGGGATAACAAAGATGGAAATAAATCACTTAATTTTGGACAGGTAGCGGATACCACGTGCATACCTTTTCAAAAGTCACCTAAGTTTTAGGGGCATAAACGAAGCATATATTCAAAAGTTAATAAACATGTATATCATTAAGTTATGAGTAGCTTTAATTTTATTCCAGTATGGTGTGACACGGACAGAAACAGTAAACATTATGTACAAATTCAAGTAAATAATAAAATAGTATTAGCTAGTAATAGTATCGAAACTATCAAGGGTGTCCCAGCTATATCCATTAATTGATTTCCACATCACCCCCCCCACACACACACACACACACCCACACACACACACCAACACCAACACCCGCACATATACACACGTGCACTCGCTCATATACATACACACAAGCACACACGCGCGCGCGCACGCGTGCACACACTGAGATAACGAGGTGCCTACTTGTCTGTGGTGTGGAGGCGAGACGACGCGATGGGCGGGATGTTGGGGTAGTCGCGGAAGCAGCTCCACTCGATATCGGGCGTGGTGCACTCACCGTACAGGGCTGCACCACAGACAGAGACATTAGGCATCAATAGACGCGGCTGTTGTAGCACGATCACTGCTACCAACTGTTAACATGGAGATGTGCAACTACACCTGCATGTACCGTGCTTTGAGCAAAACTACTCAGCTGGAAAGTGCCATCGACCAGAATATTTCGAATCCAGTCAAACTCCTAATAGACGTTTTAGAAGGTAATGTTGATCACCTTGGATACGCAAAAGTTGTTTATTCGGACTGCAGTTTTCGCAGTAATATCTTTAGTGTGGTGTTAGGTTCTAGACAGTGGTAACGAACAATGCAACAGGAATGATACCAATCTACGGAGAATACTAACACAAAGTAAACATGTTTATGTGACTGTCCTCAAGTCATCCTCGAGCTACTTGATATTTTGAAATACACACTTTCTACCGGAGGCTCGTTTTGTTTGTTTGTTTTTTAATGATATGTAATATGATAATTTCATTTTTTTCTTCTTTAAACAATGGCACTTCACTTCTGTGTATGTGTTCTTATGCTTCCTCATTTTGAAAACAGCATGATTCATAGAAAATATATGAAAATTAATTTTTCATTATATCATAATTTTTTACACCACAACTATTAAAATAAATTCTAAAATACAACCATACAAAAATATCATTGACACAAATAAATTTTTAAAAAGGGTCGACCTCTCGTACAGAGTTAGTGATGTAAACACATTTTCATGACTGTGCTGATGTAATCACCGTGGGTTGATTAATTAAGAGAGAATTTTCGCGTCCATAACCAACGAACGAAGTCCATGTGACGGAGCTTGACCAGACTCCCATTACAGCGCACATACTGTGACTACCTCATATACTCATGCTGCTGGTTATTATGAAAACACCATTCGGCGTGTAGTCATGTGATTACTGACCGTTGAGGTCGAGCTGACCGTTCAGCAGGAAGTCCTCGCCATACGGCTCACCCGTCGCCGGGTTGGTCACTTCCGCCAGCGGCAGCTGCAAGGTGCGCACAGACCGTCAAGGCGGGAGGGCTCAGGGAGGAGGGGAGCTCGGGGAGGAGGGGGCCTACAGTTTAGTAGGGACTGGTTTAGAAATGAATCCACAATTTGTCAAATCGGTGTGGAAATGGGTCCACATATTTTGAATTTGAAACAGAAATGGGTCAGCAACTCAACATCAAGTTACTGGATGATGAAAGAAAATATATTTGTTTACTCCAAGTGCTTTGCTATGTCAAACTTTATACAAAATGTACCTTTGTTAACTCATCACAAACTGTTTGTCTGTCTTATTCTGCATTGTTATCAATAGTGTATTGCTTTCTTTTATGACTGTATTCTTGATAAGATGAAAACCTTATGACGAAAACACTATTGATAATGAGACCTAGTGCTGTAGGCCAAATATACAGAATATTTAATATTCTACATTTTATCTATAATAATTGCTCAGGTATAGAAATGGATCCTACTTCTTGGAAGGTAATATATAGAAATGGGTCTACATCTGGTGTTTTCAGTGCCACCTCTTACCCACATTTCAACTGAGACACCCTCCCCCTGAGGGGTGCGGTGTCTTGGGAGAAAATTGGCCCTTTAATGCATAACCTTATCAGCTTGATTTACAACACTTATGAGGAATGCGTTGTTCATTCTATGAGGCGTGTTAATGGACAAGCTTGATATAGAAATATTTTAAGATGTACCAAATAAAGATACAAACATACAAATAAGAGTGCAATTAGCACAGCACTTTAATCATGGATAGTTCATTGGGCATGTGGAACACAACCACAACCACATGTGGGACGCAACATCTAATATGTGAGATGTGGAAGAAAAGATTGGAAGGTGACAAAAGATATATTTCAAAAGACATCTACTAATTGGAAGACAAAAGATATATTTTTGTTTATTGTTGTTATATCATCAGAGCCAACGAAATCTGGGTCACCACACAGGCAGAACTACGTTTCCAGATTTCCGTAAAAGGAGGGACTCACCCACAGAATTTCATGATTTGTACACCCAAAGATTAGCAAGCAATCCAGAACTCCATGAAAATGAAATAAATAGTTGTGGGTGGTGGAGGAGGCACTCTCCCACCACTGAATCTTTCTACGCCGTAAATCGAAGTATGCGGATGTCTCGGGATCTACTCACCGCGCGCATGAAGAGCTTTCCGTCCTCCACGTAGCTGTTCTCAGCGTTGTCCACGTACACTTGGAACTCCTCATTCTGAAGTGAGTGAGTGAGTGAGTGAGTGAGTGAGTGAGTTAGTTAGTTAGTTAGTTAGTTAGTTAGTGTTTTTGAAATGAATTATTGATGCATCGTTGATGAATAAAGAAGTTCAACAAAAGAATAAAAAATGCTAGTAAGTGTGTATGTAAGCAAGCAAGTAATCACAATAATACTGAAACAATTTTTCAGCAATTCAATTTGAATTGAATTAATGTATATTCATGTGATGCAAAATAATTAATAATTAAAAAAATACAACTTGTTGCTACTATGAAAATGTTCAAGTGCCGTCACTGTATGTTGCAGCTGCACCCCCCCCCCCCCCACCCCCACCCCAAATCCCCAACTAGTAAGCCCTCCACTACTCACGCCGCCGCCCCACGCGGAAATCTCGTACGACCACTTGCTCATGTCGATCTCGCCGCCATCGAACTCGTCCTGGAAGATGAGGTTGCCGTCCTGGGCGGCTGCCAGCACCGGCAGCAGCAGTAGCAGGGAGAGCATGCTGGGGAGACACGGGCACACAGGGTAATACGGACTTTTCTCTATGTCATAATCACATTTTCTTATGGCATAACAGTTTGTGTTACATAACTACAAGAAAACGTGAACGTAATCATGCATGGGCACTGAGACTGAAGAATGGCCATACTTTCTTGTCCTCCTTCAATGTTTACTGAATGTACATGGCAGAGGCAATAGCAGGGGTAGCATATACTGCGGAGGCAGCGGACACACGGTGATAGGATAGGAGAGTCGAAGCAGGCGCCACAGACAGATACAGGGATGTGGGCGTAGACTATTTCATTTTCGTGTGTGTATTTTGGCATGTCGTCTGCCGATTTTAATGCCTTCTATGTATGTTTGATAGCTGTCGGTGATCATTTAGTAAACATGCGCATGTATGCGCGTATAAGTCGACTATTCTTTATTGAAGGGGGTTAGTTGGTTTAATTGGTTGAAAAGACCTCCTGCTGTGTATAAATATAAATTATAATGTATAAAATTATCAGAATAGACTAATAACGGAATTCATCATTTTGTAACTTATGAGATAGATTTTTGGGCCTGCCAAGGGCGGGAAATATAAGGATATTGGATCCAATGAGCTAGTACGTACAAAAAGTCAGTTTTTCAGTACACGATACCGACTGCGTCAATGCGCAATATAGTCAGTTCACTACTCATTGCTGCAAATTGTACTTCGTGTAAGGGGCATGACATCATTATCAACATAGGCAGATCCAGAGAGAAAGAGCAATAGGCGCCCCTCTCTTGCACCCCCACACATTCATTTTCATGTTTTTTTGCGCTTTCGCTATTAGCCTTTTTATTTTTTTTCTCGAAAAACCGGATCTGCCAGTGATATGCACCTATGAACACATTACAACACACAACAACTCATACAGTACAATGCTGCCGATGCGCACTCACCTTAAGCGTTGTTCAGTAGTAGTCGGATCACTAGCCTCCCAGCAGACGTTATCGGCACTTATATACATGTTCTTATCTACAGGTTATTAATAGTCGCACTATCAGTCACGCACTAGACAGATGTTGAGTCATGGTCTTTTTTAATTTAATTGGTACTTCGGAAACTTGTCCTTTGGAATTCGGTCTTATTTTGATCACACTCAAGCGTTATAGGGTTATTTCAAATAATGTCAATTCCCTGCACCGCCTCTTTCCTTTCAATGTCTGATCCTGTTCGATCTTCCCCTGGTCTTACTCCTACTCCTGATGCTCCAGCTCCTGGCTTACACCCCATCCCTTACTCTTCTCGTTTGCCCCATAAATTGTTGGCGTATTATGAATAGCATATAGAAACACTGTTAAAAGTATCAAAATCTTTAGACGGAATTAACACGAACATCGATCATATCAATCTCCCTTGTTTCAAAAATATTTTAAACGTGCATTAAGATTGGACTGTAATGAGACCTAATTCTACCAATACCTTCACATCTTCCCAATACATGCTATCTTTATCGTATTTTTTTCCACACGTTAATGAAAGCATATGAGATTGTACACGGCGTTAACGACCCTCTCAGTCCACGCTGAAAGGCTAGTTACACCGTATACCTCTAGCGTGCGATACCAGTAAGTCTAGCCCAAGCTTATAAGCAGGGAGCGAGGTGTTGCCAGCCAGTTGTTGAATAAACTACCAAACCAGCTCATTGACTTGTTCTGAGTACTTCAATGGTAGAGATAGTCAAGTATTGAATCTGCCTTTCACCAAACTAGTCTGTTGCAGATTACGCCTCGCCGAGCACTTGTCGCCGCTTCACCGTCGTCGCCCGCGAACATCACCGCCAAGACCATACACCACCGTGCGATATCGTCTCAGCTACGTGTGCTTCGTGGATTAGCAACTCGCGCCGACCTAATCATCGCGACTGCTCCCAAGGGACCATACATCACAACTCAGCGTCCCCAGCTGCGCCGCCCTGCTCTCGCGCCTACACCGCCCCGAGGGACCGTTTATCACGCCGATAAGCTCCAGACGTGGTGATAACTATCCGATCCGTCATTAACGCCCGGTGTTCTCCCCTGGGATAACCAGCGCGCCGACGAGCCCACCCAGCAACACCAGGTTTCAATCAGCGCAACAGCGGCCAACATATGTATGCCACAAGTAAGTGCGTTAATACTCAAATAGCAGTCGCCTGTGTAATCTGTAAGGAACTTCTCTTTTTCTCAAACAGAGATCAAGTCCGCACATTCTTGCACGATCCAGTGTGCTCAGACGACTGTGCCCAACGGGACGACGCCGACAAATATCTCCCTCCCATCAGCTTTCCAGGGACCTGCAAAATCTGCAACGCGCTCATTGATTTTCCCACGTCCACAGCGTTGCGGAAGTTCAAAGAACACCCCATCTGTTCCGACGAGTGCGCTTTTCTGGATCACGAAAAGCTACCGTACGTGGCCCCGGACCCCAACCAGCCGTGGCGCTGACACGAAACGATCCATCACACTCGACGACATGCTTAACGACACACAACCCGAGGATGGATGGGATTCCAGCGACCGCCTGCAATCACCTGGGAATGATCGACCTGCCCGCTATGGATTCTATGACCGACATCAACTTCCGCCTTTGTCTCAGACCGATCGTAATGACATTATGATGAATGCCATAGAGGGTCTGCAAAAACACTATGGGTCTCTTGTGGACAGACTGAAAAAAACGCCTCACTCGGCGGACACCACGCCCGACCGCTCACGCTCTCTCTCTCCCAAGCGTCGACCCAGGTCCATCACACCTACGGATGTGTCAGACATGGTAAACCATATGTTAGACACTTTCACCAACGCCCAAAAACAGCTGCTTACCAATCTCCACGCTGATTTAAAAAAAGTCATGATTCAAACCACATCGCAGCTGAGCGCCGATTTTCTCACACATCTGGACCAAATTACAACACGGATGCTCCCGATAAGTTGGACCACAGCTTGTCGCAGACAAGACGCCAGGTGCAGGCAGCCGCCTATAGACAACAGATTCTTTACCTCAAACCTGATCAAACAGATACCAACAGCAAGTTTTAGAAATAGAAAATGAACACCACAATGCTGACAAGAAAATGCGGCCTTCATGACCGGAGAAATCATTGGCAAACTCGGGTGAAAAAATGGCAGACACACTCACGGGATCTCAAAGATAAGCGCCCCTACAAGACTCAAACAGCCAATACACCCAGGTTCAACCTCGAACCCAACAGCAAGTTTTAGAAATATTAAATGAACACACCGCGGCCTTCCCAAAAATATCGGTGAATGCAAACACTCACCTCTCAAGATCACACTCAAACACAATCCGGAAGTACGCAAACTCATGGCAGAAAAGATTAAAGAAATGCTCGAACAGGGCATAATTGAAGTGTCTTCCCACATCAAATGGGTAAGCCCCCTCGTCCCTGTCCGAAAGGGTGTGAAAAAGAGTCGGAAACACCTCCAGTCACCCGACGATACGTACGAGATACGCCCCATAGTGGATCTTAGAGGTCTTAATGCGAATTGCGTTTGGGGTAGATGGCTGATCCCCAGTGTGCAGGCCGTCATAGACACCATTGCCGAACGTAGGGCGGTCATTTTCAGCACGCTGGACCTCAAACAGGGGTATTTTCAGATACCCCTCCACAAAGACAGCCAACCGCTCTCAGGGTTCCACTTCGACAACAAGGCCTTCGTGTTCAAAAGATGCCCACAAGGTCTCTGCTCAGCGCCCTCACATTTTTCCAAGGTCATGGCCACAGTCCTCCGTGATCACATCGGCAAATGTGCTACGGCATATTTAGACGACATCCTCGTATTTTCGCCCAACAAACAGCAACACCTTGAAGACCTACACAACGTCCTCGCATCTATTGAAGAATCAGGTCTCAAACTGGCCACATCAAAATGTACGTTCGGAGCAACTTCATGCGACTTCCTAGGACACACCATCACATCCGATGGAATAAAACCTTCAAAAGCACATACAGATGCGATCACGTCATTCCCGGTCCCCTCTAAACCCAGGGAACTAAAAAGTTTCCTCGGCATCTGCGGATATTTCTCCAACTACATACAAAAAAAAGGAGACAAAGTGAACCCCCTCCTCCGCCTACTGAAAAAGGGCGTCAAATGGGAATGGACACCAACCTGCTCCGAGAGTTTCGAATCACTTAAACACACGCTAGCGTCCAGACCATTGCTCCACTATGCAGACCACAACAAAAGATTCTACCTTTTTACCGACGCAAGTTTTTCAGCCATAAGCGGAGCACTTATGCAACAAGACAAAAAGGGTGACTTGGTACCAATTGCCTACTGCGGACGTTCGCTAACAGAACCAGAACGTAAACGAGACATCCTGGAACTCGAAATATTGGCAGTCTGCTACTCCCTTGCGCAATTCGACTATTACCTCAGTTACAACAAATTCACGCTTTATGTGGACAATAACTCCCTCACCAAGATTCTGGCCAACGAGAAGAAACTTACGCCAAAACTGGCGAGATGGGTGCTTTATATTAGCGGATATGATTATGAAATACATCACATTAAAGGCACAAATAACGTATTGGCAGACGGATTGAGTCGCCGAAGTTACAACATCACGCGCACGTCGGCGGACGACAAACTGGACACATTCCCCCTGCACCCCACGGACATATCCGCCATCACCCGCTCAGCTTCAAAGACCGAAAACAAACAAGACCACCACACCAATGGCACCGACAACCCACAAGCAAAACATCAATCATCGACACAGACTCGCGAATCACACACGCCCAAAACCAAGCAAAGCCATCGAAATTGCCTAAACGAGTAACGTTTCAAGATGATACACCCCAAGAACAATCCACGCAACGTAACACCCCATTCCCCGATGGTCTCATTCCACAGGACTTTCAACTAGCACAACAACGTGACGAGTACTGCAAAGATCTCATAGCCTACCTCAAAAATCGCAGGCTACCACCTACGGCCAAACGACGACGTCGCGTGTACAACAAAGCAAATTCTCATTGTCTCCTGGGCACACCTGAATTACTGTACAATATATCACCAGACAACAGAAACCCGCATGCGTCGCCACAACTTCGTCTACTCGTGCCCGCGGAAATGCAACAAACTGTCATTAAAACTGTGCACGATTCACACGTAGGTACTCACTTTGGTGTAGACAAAACTCTGGACCTCATTCAACGTACATACGTATGGCGTTTCATGGGAAATATGATCAAGAAATACGTTGCAAATTGCATCACCTGCAACAAAGCCAAAAACTCGCTGCCCCTACAACACGCTCCGGGGACACCTGTATTGTCACCCCTGGCTCCATTTTACAAGGTCGGAGCGGATCATATCGGGAAATTTGCCATGACACCCAATAAAAACCTTTATATCGCAATGATTGTTTGTCATAGTAGCCGGCTCGTCTGTGCTTGGCCAACAAAAACCACGTCAGCAGCAGAATTTGCAAAAGGTTTTGTAAAACACGTGCTTGCAATTCACGGGGTGCCTCACGTCATGATCTCTGATCGTGGCAGCAATTTTATTTCAGACGTATGGAAAGAAGCAGCGCTTATCATGGGAATGAAACTCAAATACAGCAGCCCGTTCCTGCCCAGGTCCAACGGACGCTCAGAAAGACAAAACAAAGTTATTACGAATATACTGCGCTGCGTTTGTCAGAACAACCCCCGCACATGGGACGATATGCTGCCCATAGTAATCTTCAACATGAACAACACTAAGTCACGTGCCACAGGATTCTCCCCGCATGAAATAATCTACGGGAAAAACTTGCACCAAATAACAGACATGACGCCGCCCTCCTACAAACCCCTCCATCACCACGCAATAGATGTACAATACGCTCAACAACAAGCTATGGCCGCAATCAATCAGCATAATCTAACGATGCTCAATAACCACAAACACATGCAGCCACCCACTACTTCCCAACTGAAAGAAGGTGATATATGCTTTTGGCGCAGACCCGCACTCGACGACCCTCACAGCAACAAAAAATTACAGTCAATCAATCGCGGACCATACAAAGTCGTAAAACAAACCCCACATCAAGTTCATTTACACGACATCACCACAGACAAGCCACTAAAAAACCCAGTTAGTATCTCACATATAATTCGACCTTCCCACTTCTACGGCAACTAAGAACCACACTCATATTTAACCTCAGAAATAGGCCAGCGCTGACGCATCAACCACCTTTCCCGTCACAATAATTTAGCGCCAACACACTCATTGTCAAGCTAAACCGTATACGTCAAGTCAATCATGAGCAGGCAGGCAAAGCCGTGCTCTAGTCTTGACGTGGAGGGGCACGCCGCAATGTGACTTGTTTTCTCATCGTGTGCCGACTGCAGCGAAAAGAACCCAGGGTGTCCATTTCGCCGCAATCGCCGCCAACTAGGCTACAAATCCTGTCGCGTACCAAGCTAACAAGCGGGTCAGTGCGAAGCGCACTTCCCCTCAAATCCGAGCATCATACACCACGGCGACCATATGGACGATACACTACGTCCTAGTCAAAATGGTACTTCCGTTTCCGTCCCCCTCAAGATGCCCAGCGCCCAGGCCTTCCCTCCTACAGACATAAACACAAACACACTAATTATCAACAAACGCCGCGCTCAGCGACCACCAGCGCCCAGCGGCACCGCCACGATTAGTCTAACCGCCACATCCGGTTCCGCATTGAGCGCGGTTCCGCATGCTGCAGCGCGCTACATAACGAGCCGCCATTTAGATTACAACCACTTCTCATCTCCGATTGCTGCAGACTACTTCCACTGCTGCTCACCACCTGCCAAGAATACTCGTCTCAACTCATCACAATTCTACAACACTATTCATCTCAACTAACCGCTCTTCTACATCGCTGCAAATCGCCACCTCCATGGCTAAACCGACGCCCGGCAGCGGAGGAATCGGCTCGTCAACCAAATACATAGCCAATTGTGCAGTGTGTAAAACACTCATCTTCTTCAAATACAAAGAAGAATTTGACAAATTTAACACTGATCCGTACTGTGGTGAAGAGTGTATCTTTTTAGCCCTTCAAAACCTGCCGTGCGCCGACTCCACACCGGACAACAAGTCCAAGCAATAACAAACTACACTCGTCGCCCACAATATCATCTTCAACAAAATTACACCACACTACACCGCAAACGCGCTGCCATCCACTCAACACATCTGGCAATACTCCCATGGGACAAACACAGTCGCGCCTAGCTTCACCACCCAGCCCATCAATCGTCAACAGCCTCGTATACTCATGGGACTCCCGTCGGCAAACTCCCGTCGGCACCAAGAAATGTCGGCCCAAACCCGCCGGATACGGCCGCCGACGCAAACATTACTGTTCGCCTTCCTCATTTGTTCAATAAGTACACCCAGCCACGCCGCGCCACCTCACGTCACGTACAAAGCGGCAGTGGGCCTCCTCTTTACACATGAACCGCACGCAATACTACATGCAGATGGCAACGTCGACTTGCACTTCATGATCAATATGACCCCCCCTGAGCGAAATGGCACAAGAAATCTACAGTGACGAAAACATCGCCATAGAATGCAATTTGAACGGTACTGGTCAAAATCTGTGTCTCTATATTAAAAATATCACCAGACTAGAATTGAAACAACTGAAGCACCTAAAACAGCAGACCGAGCGCCATATGAAAATCCATGACGACTTAATGCAACAATTTACGTTGGTAGAAGGCCCACAAAAACGGTCATGGCTGCCTTTAGGCGGCATTTTTTCCACTGTGTTCGGCACAGCCAAACACTCAGATGTCAAAAAGCTTAAAGCCAAACTTAAATTAATGTCTACAAACGCACAGGCCCTCGATGCTAACTACGACAACTTGTACACCGCATTCCGCGATACAATCAACGCCACAACACATCACGTGGACGCCTTGGTCACATTAGTACGCCACCAAGACGAAACTCTGTTATCCACAATTCAAAATATGGACAAGTTAAACAATCAGATCAATGACTTCGTGTCCTTTGCCTCCCCCAGCGAACTAAATTACCTACTAGAGCTCTTAGCGGTACTGAACAGACTCCAGCAAAGGACGGAACATATCCTACAATTCCACGATGTCATCACAGAATTTACCACCGGCCTAAAAGTACTTGCCAAAAAAATTTTGCCACCAAGCTTACTCTCACAGAAGACACTCATCAAGGGACTTCGCACATTGTCCTTCAAGAATCGCCGATATAACTATCAACCGCTGCCCTATAACCATCTAAAACAGTTTTATTACTGCACCTCGACGGTCATGGGTCATATCATAGATCAAACGCTAATAATCACGATTCCGGTACCCATCATTTCATCAACCCCGCTTATTATTAATCTATATCACATGACAACCCAGCCAATTCAAATACATGGACCAACAACGAATCAAGCGCCATTTACCAGGCTTCAATTAGACCACGAATATTTTTTGATTTCAACTAACAATCATTATTATGGTTTTGCAACATCAGCAGAGGTCATGGCATGCCGACAAAATGCACACGTATGTCACCTACCAGAAGTCCTTCACCATTGCAGCAGGGGTGGGTGCGAATACAACATCTTTTCTAACATTGATAATATTGACAAATGCAACTTCCGGGTGTACATCCAGGACTCCCTTCAGACGGCAACACGTGTTGGCAAACACGAGGACCTTCTACACGGATTCAATCAATCAATAACCATCAAATATGCAGAAAAAGACCAGACTCAAATGCAAATAACCACGCACACCATTGTAACTCTCGGATGCTATTGTCACATAGTCGTAGATAATGTCATTATTGGGCCACGCATCCAAGACTGTGAATCAACACAAACTAGCGAAATAGTAGCCGAATACCCGGTCAATCTTCAATTAGCACGTGAAATGAACGCTCTTAGAACATTACAATTTCCCCAGGTCGATTTCACCAGCAAATCCAAGCCCACAGCCAACTATGTCGACATGACGAAATACACGGAACAATAACAGCGCGATCTTCACGCCAGCTTGGACCTCGGCATAAATGCTCAACAAGTATTTAACAAACTTGACCAATACAAGAAGCAAGAGCTTGACAATACCATCTACGTCCTTGAGGAAAACTCGATGTCTTTCATCGAAATAATAATAGTTGCGTTCTTAACTTTATGGAACATACTTCTAACACTGGCACTCGTGGCATTTTGGTATTTAAGCCGAAATAGCAACAGTCCTGATGTGCCGAACGTATCGGCCTTAGCATCTGCTTTGCCTTTAGTACTAACTTTTGACATGGGCGCCACGCCACCAACCACACCACCCCCATGTGATGTAGACGCAATTGAAGATGAATTAACCATAATTGCATATGCCATTCTAGGAGCAACAGCCTGTTTCATTTTATACGCAGCTTATAAAATATTGTCAAAATACAGGACTTACAAACAGCTTCAAGACCACAGCTTGTTAAATCAATCAGCAGGACTGTACTACAAAATATTTTCGGCAGACCACCAGTCCATATTATTTCTTCGCGACATCCCAGTGGATTCACGTATGAAGATTGCAGAATTGCCACGATTCAAAGGTTACGCGCTCGTGACACGCACCTGCTGGCCGAAAATCAACCTCGACTGGCAGAATGATTTGACTTTACAATTAGGCGAAGACACAATCACAATTTCAATGCCAACTACATTTCATTTATCAATTAGAAATGCGGCTATTCTCAAAACCATAAATGACGTCAATTATTATGGATGCTTACTAATTAAAAGACACGATCAAAATTACTACAGTAACATCAGAAATGAAGACACAACAGCTCATGACATGTAATTTATTCAAATTTACAACAAGCTACCAATAATAACATTACAAATTCGTCAAAACCACCACCACAAATGTTAAAATTTCATATATATACACACCACCACCAATATCAATACTCACAAAAAGCACACATTTAAAAATATACACCACCACCAATACCAATAGTCACAAATACACACAGTTAAAAATACACACCACCACCAATATCAATAATCTTCGTACACACAATATCCATTCAATCACATGAGGCCTATTCGTTCAGTCGACGAGGACTTCGGCTCCTCACTCGATCCCGAGGCCTCGTCGACCGATCATCGCCGCGTGTATGATCGCGGCTGCGACGCCGACGCCGCCTGCCTTCACCCCGCCCCTCGCCATCAGCAGAGGCATCCCCTAACAGTCCAGTAGGGAAGGCTGGTGGGGGGCAGAACTGCGGGATGTACATCCAACTGCCGGCGTCTTCACGTCTCCCATGGGCGACATACTGCGAGGAATGCAAAGGCGCGGGCGTCCGAGCATCACTCCACTCCACTCGACGCCCACGCCGCCGGTCGGACGCCCCGTCGCGGGGGCGAATAGCCTCAAATTCCTCTACACATGAGGCCGACCGCGCACGCCGCCAAGGCCTCTCATGAATGTCGCGCTCCAGCGCCCTCCCCCTGCTGGCATCATGTATCCCGTAACGAACTGCTACAGTTTCCGAGGAGACACCCGCCTCCAGGCTTCGGACTGCCGCCCGCACGCGACCGGATCCTGTGGGTGCCTCCTCCGGCGACGAGCACAGGGACTCCTCCGACGCATGGACGTCCACGCCCGGAGACCCCGCATCCGCCGCCGCTGCAGGAGCAACCGCCGCCTCCGCCGCCACCCGAGCGGCCTCTGCTGCCTCAGCCGCTACCCGAGCGGCCTACGCTGCCGCGGCCTCTTCAGCACAGATAATGGCATCCGCCTCCGCCGCGCCATCCATCTCTTCACCAGCCCCGCTGTCAGCAGTCGCCTCCGGAGCTGCGCCCCTGCCGGACGCCGATGCCGACGGACCCTCGCCGCCCGCTTCACCGATAAGCCGAGCAGTCCCCGCACGGAACTGTATGCCTGTAATGGCAGCCTCGATTGCAGGAGGCTCCACCACAAAGCGGTTAGAGGACCGCCTATTCTCCATCGCCCAGCTGTAAATAGATAGGAACATCATTACTACAAGATCAGACAACACCGATTCATCATTCTTCAATGTCAATCGTTCCATAGATCATAAAATTATTCAACAACTTACGTCACGCCTGCCGCTGGAAATCGTCCAAAAAGGCGAACAAAGTCGCCTTGCAACTCAGTTAAATCGTCAAGGCTGATATCAGCAAACCTCGTGATGATGGTGAACTTATCCATGATTCACACTTCAAACTTCTCACAAATACGACAGAAAATACAAATAGCAAAGAATACAACTGTACTCGTCGAAATCCAATGAAGGAGTGACCTCTGCCCACACATGCCTCAACCTCACGACTCACACAAAGACCCATAACGATACATCATCTCACCACCTTCAACGAACCACACATGGCCACCACGTGTGACACTCACTCCCCAGGGACAACCCAGGTCCGGACACGCCGCCAGGACCACACGCACTCGGAGGACATTAATCATGTTGTAATTAACGCCTACTTAAGAAACGTTCGCGTTCATACCATATTGTACAAATTTAGCATAGTTCACCGTTGTCTTATTATCTTAGTAACTCATCAATTAACCTCGCACCTTATGTGCTTGATTTATTCAATCTGAATGTTAGTGTTAAAATCATTATTTAAGTAATTTTACGTGTTAGCTAAACCTAGTTTAAATAGTATCTTGAATGTTTATGCGTATATTTAACTTGGATTGTATATGTTAGTTTTTTAAAAAAAACGATTAGAGTAAAGTTTTTTCTATTATGATGAACCTATATTTCATATCTATAATCACGTATACCTTTATTATATATAGCTACCGATTAGTCATAATGTATGTTGTACACTATATGTTTATTATGTATTATGTAGGGCTGTCAACACTTCTCCCTCTTATTGGCTCACGCTAACTCAAAACACTATTGAAAAAATAAAAAAAAAAAAAAAAAAAGGCTCCACCTTTTTTCCGTTTGTGGGGGGGGTAGAATGTACACGGCGTTAACGACCCTCTCAGTCCACGCTGAAAGGCTAGTTACACCGTATACCTTTAGCGTGCGATACCAGTAAGTCTAGCCCAAGCTTATAAGCAGGGAGCGAGGTGTTGCCAGCCAGTTGCTGAATAAACTACCAAACCAGCTCATTGACTTGTTCTGTCAAGAATACTGTCCGCAATTCCATATTTGATTTTCAAGGCCTCTAATGTGACTTTTTCCGGTACAAATTGATTGAATTAGAACACACTCACAACGTTTCCCTTTACACACTTCAAAGGGCACATACTCACACACATTCGAATGTCCAAATACAAGTTAATTATGAAAACGACAAGCAACAAGAAGATTTTCCAAAGTGGTTACTCTCTGGCTCATACGCCATAAATTGTGTCCGACCAACCCACCGTCCATCCAGATTGTTATCCCTCTGCAGGTCGCAGCGTTTGAGCTAGAATGCTCAATTTGGTTTGAAACCTGAAAATGGTGACCAATAGAAATATATTTTACGTGAACCGAAACGGTCCATATTTGGATCCATTACGGACCATCATTGATTATGCACAATAAAATTTACTATGTGAATTGCTAAATCCTTAGAATTTAGACAATATATGATGCTTATGATTTTAGATTTTAGAAAATATGATATTACATGTATTGTACATATAGCTTACATGCATTGATATATAAAATGAACCACTCTCGTAACGCTAGCTTGCATATTAATGTGGATATATACTGCAAAGTATTCCACGAGTCTAGCGAGACTTGTAATGATGACAAAGCTCATGCCAAGTCGATTGAGTAGGCTAGAGAAACGTTCTCTATGACTGTAAAATATCGGGAGATTTATTTTTAATGGAAGCAGTATTTTGCGTTTTAAAAACATGAAGCGTTTTTCTCTAATTTTGTGTAAATGGTGCTCACGGTGACATGGAAACACGTTATATTATGATGTAAGTTTCTCTTATCGCTACAGCCACGCAAAACATAGCGTGCACCCTGTGCCATATTTTGATCTGTGTAGATATTACTGACAGCAATTTGGTTCGTCTGACATCACTTGCACTGTCAGTGACACATTCAACACCGATTCCTTACAATTTACAAGTAGGTCTAAAGCTGGATTTGCTAGCATATTCACCAAACACATTATAACTTAGTTTTAATCTACTTCACGTTTTATTTGAGCATATTCTCTATTGTCCTCTATCATTCAAAGTCGCTAACATTGCTTACTCAGAGTATGGTGAGAATATCAGTGGCAGCCCTGATTTCAAAGCAATTGTTACTTCATCAATGAAACGTATCCACACATCACAATGAAAACAGGACACTGTACATTTATGTAGCGCAACATAATCTGGCCGACTTCTACCAGTTAATAACATCATCAACCTCTAGAAATGGTACCACGTGACTGCGCCTGCCAAGTGAACGATTCCAATACTCAGCTAATCGCAATCACGTAAATTCTACTCAAACCCTTTAAAACTTAATAGGACGCAGCAATTTCCTCTCTCAAAACACAAACACATTATCACATATGCTTTTTAAAACGTTGCACTGCACCGTTTGCTACATATCTTAAATGATTAGCACCGTGATAAGCTGGATTATCTCCGTTATAAGCCGAGGATATCACTTAGTGGATGTCATTTGGCGACAGACGACAATGAAGACGCTGCTGGTCCTCGTCTGGTCCGTGCTGGCTGCGCACGCAGGTACGTGATGACGTAATCAACGTGTAACTGCGTTCGTATAGATCACGGGTAGCTGCATCATAGTGGGTGTGCTCCCGTTCGCACCCAATAAATCTTATGCATTGGCCGAATGTTTATTTTTATAGTTGATGGTGCCGATGCCCTTTAAGTGTGAAGTGGAGAAAGGCTGCAAAATAAAGTGTGATGTGGGAAATTTGCTTTAAAATTAAGTAATTAGTAATTAGATTTTCAAACACGCATTGCGTCTTCAGAGGGGAAAGGGCTAAAATGTAAGTCTGAAAGGAAAAACTAACAAAAAAATCATATGTGAAGTGGGAACCAACAAGACTGTTCTAATCTAGACCTCCATAGTGTTATCTATAATTATGACAGTGGAGATGTTTATTTCTGGGTGAGAACATCAGTGATACAATGCAAGTGCCAGTGGTGTAGATTCTAGAATACATTACAAAACTGTAGCATGCTCAAGCATAGATACGTACATGTGGAGTGGGGTTTATGAATTAACAGATTGAACAACGAATATTAGTTCACTTTAAAATAGTTTTTCTCGATGTTCATTTAATTTTATCAATCCCTTGAAATACCAGGACTTAAGATATGAAGACTTATTGACGGAGCAAATAAGAAAGTTTAAACACCATGTTGTCGGTGTTTGGCTATTTGTATCAATGTCATCTTACCCATTTCAATAGATTTGCTGAATCGTGCAGCTATTATAGTTAGTATACTATATATATTGTCTACAATATAGAGGCCCCAAAGCATGACCTACTTCCGGTCACATGATCTATCAGCAACTGCATTCATGGAGCTATGGAGAATGTCTTTGGAAGGTACCCTTTGGAAAGGCTCTATGAGAAAATCAATGATGAAATGCAGAAATAATGAAGTATCGCTTCAAAGACCCTTTCAAAAGACATTCTCTTGGAAGACCCAATCTATTGATGGTTACATAGTCATTCATTACATCACCCAACCTCGTATGGTTTTCAGCTGTGCCAGCATCACGGGTGGAGGAGAACACGCGTTTTGCCCGGGAGCTAAAAGACATCAGGAGCGGTAAGGATGGTCAAGTACTATAGACACTGACTATAATAGTGAGCAAGGAAGGGCCAGCTATATTTAAGTAATATACCTAAACATGCGATTGCACACTTAATATACACAAACTGCGTTATCAGAACATGTGCCCTCTCATGCCTAGTAGTGTCCTACAGATCTTAAGTTTTGATGTGATATAGCAGACTTGTGAATTTAACGACTATGCCTGAGGTACCTTATCATTGCTTTGTAAACAAGAGCATCTTAAGTTGGCCACAAATCATCAGTGAGAGATGAGATATATTGATAATAACGTCAAACTAATCATCTGTTAATGAGAATTTCGGCTGATTAAGACTTTGTAGCTTCTACAACGTTCAAACAGTGCGATTTGGATGTCTTATATGGTAGGCGACATAGACAGATTCGGGAAGGGGGTTGAGTGGGGGTGGCTGCAAAACGTGTGCGCACGCTCCATTTTCCCCACCGAAATATTTATTTTACATGTGTGTTTCCTGGATCTGCCAGTAGATGAAACATCAGCATATGTAGCCTGCTGTCCACACACGCACACACACTGCAACTATCACCCACACTCGTTGCCTATATTGTAGTGGTTGCCGTTGAGCAGGAGGAGGGGAAGGAGGGGCAGCTGAGAGACATCAAGGCTGAGATCGGGGAGCTGGAGACATTGATGGGCCAGCTCAACAGGTACTCACAGCTATAGGATGGGTCATGGGCCTTAAAGCCATTTGTTATACTCTGTAATGGCTGGATATATATATCCAAACAATGACATATCTATACGATAGTGTTAAGTGTTTAAGGGTAGTGTGCGGAAAATGTTTGTATCTTAGATTGTCAACCATTGCTTGACTCCTTGCAAAATAACACCAACACCCACTCCCCGCCTCTGAATATATGCTACCTGGATCGTAAATATGTGCATGTATTCTCACCTCAATGTTTCGTTTGTTTCTCACAGGGAGATTGAACACAAGATTGAGGAAGAAGTAGCGGAAGTAGAAGAGAGAAGTATTGGCGGTAAGTGGAAACCTTCATATGTTTCATACAAGTAAACGTATAACCCAGTAACAATGCAATCATATCAAGTACATGTAAAACGTCTATTACCAACTTGATATATACTCTATCCATTACTTGTCACTTTGTGGATGGCTTTCAACCTCCTTTGTTCTGCAGAAGAGTGGACACTGTACCCAAACCATGACTGTTACGGCAATGACCTCAAGGAGGTGTTCACGGCAACGCTCCGGGAGTGCCAGGCTGTGTGCCAGGTGAGGGTGTAGTCGTCGAGGGAAACATCTCATTTCGGGATTTATTTTTGTCCTTCATGGTAGAGTCCCTTGCTCTCAAAGTTTGAAATGCAAACAGTTGCGTCTCATCATCAGTCTTTGGGCCTTTGTTTGATATTCAATTTATCTAATGTTCATTATTTAATTATGTTAATGATAATTAAAAATGATGGGCAAATGGGTAACGATACTGTGATGAAAAAGCTGTAACACATAACTGAAGCAATGTTGAACTACTAAAACACACACATAATCATAAAAATAATATAATTATCATAATGCAATAGAATGCAGAAACGTGACAACCATGTGTAGCTCATGACAAGTTTTCCTCACGTAGGGTGAGGCTGGCTGCATTGCGGTGGCACACTCGGTAACCCACTGCCAGAAGGGCCACCGCTGCTGCTGGCTGAAGAGGAGCGCCTGCAACCCCCGGCCTTACACCGGCAACACCGTGGACGACATCACCGTCGCAATTAGGCCAAGTAAATACAGTAGAAACCCATTGCCTAGAATATTTGGGGTTGCTAAAAATGCTTAAGATAGCCACTATTCGAGATACCCAACTGATAGTTGCTCATAACGTAGTTGAAGGAAATGAGCATAGGGTCGAGAGAATATAAAACAATTGAGATAAGCAATATCGAGTTTATGCTACAGCAATCATGTGTTAGCTTCCTATTTACAAAATACAGATAGATTTTGAATGATTGGCTTTACTTTGTTTGATGGGTATTAGCATACTAATCACCACGATGCATGTCGAGCTCTGGCTGCGGAAGACATGAATCTTGCTAGGGTTCAATTGTACATTGTTCAGTCAATGCTACTAGTATTCAGTCTATGAGAATGTTGCCGAAATTGCATTGTGAGACTGAATGTGTTGCATTACATGTCCCTCTTTAAGCATACTTTTTTTCAAATTACATATCATAACAATTAAGCAGTGGAATGTTGGCTCACGGTTCACAGTTCACAGTTCATTATTCGAATAAATTGTTTTATTCATCATTATCTATTATTTAGTCTGTGACCTTAGCCCTTGTGTCAACGGTGGCTCTTGCAAACCTCTGGCAGACGGAGATTTCTCGTGCCAGTGTCCGCAAGGCTTTTCTGGAAAGACGTGCGAGCGAGGTAAGAATTTTCAGATAATGAACTCTGATGATACACGTTTATCTTATACACGATGTAGTGCTATGAAAACTATGTGTGTCATTACACTGGTCAATAGGCTACGGTGTTTGGTAGTAACAGCGGAAGCTGATGTCTCAAATAGTTCCATTGACCAAAATGTCGACAATAAAATTGCAGGATATGATGTTAACACTTGCCAAATATTTAGGTGGTTCAATTGGCATTACTCACCTCCATTAGATAAAACAAGCATGTTACTGAGCATACGTGTGAAAAACCTATACCTAGTCATTTTATTTTTTATTCCTGATTAGAATACATGTATAGTCTACTCAGAAAGTAAATAGCCATAAGGTGGGTTACTTAAATACATGTGTGGCTCATGCAACAAATACTAATTGAAAGCTCATGCTCGCTATTTTGAGATCTGGTTAGACATGAACACTCAAGAACGATTGCTTATCACACACACCCCTTGTTGTTTGTGTGCTACTGCTGCTGCTCCTTCTACTGATGCTGCTCCTGCTGTTCCTGCTCTCCTGCTCTTGCTGCTGTTGCTGCTGCAGAGGAGCTGTCGTGGCGAGTGTACCGCGACCATGACTGCGCAGGCAACGACATCAGGGATGTGTTTGCACACTCGTTCTCTGAGTGCCAGGCTCACTGCCAGGTCTGTAGAACACTTGTGTTTTTTCAATAGAAAATGAGTGGTGTATTTTTTTTTAAAGTCCCCATGCCAATTATACCCCCCGTCATTGGGACTCTACTGGGCAACTCTCTTAAGCGAAATATTGCAACTTTAATACCCAAGCCCCGATTGGGTTGGTTAAGACTAGACACACGAGGTCTGTAGGCAATGAACTCAACTCAGAATTCAGCCAAAAATTCAGCCAGAAATTCAGTCAAAATGCGTTTTGAACGAATGACGTTCAGATAGCTACGTCACACGTAATGTTGATAAACGTGGTCGCTGCACCTACTGTACTCAGTCATGGATAACTTTCAAAACGATTGTCTCTATCACATCATCATGCAATAATATAAGTAAGTAGCTTTATTTTGACATATCAACGACTGTTGTGGGTTCATTAACCCTTTGGCAGCCGTGGAAAAAAATCTTTTAAGTGCCGAGGCGTATTTTGCAACCATCAGAGGTTTCCTCTGTTGAGAGTGAAATGTAATCCTTACTAGTTCTTACGTTTTTCATGAGAACAAATTCACATTTACAGTACACATTAAGGAGACTGTCTAGTTTCTTATTTTCCCCAATTATGAATAAAGATACATATAGCACCAAGTTTAATTTTGACAATTTCGAGAAATTGGCGATTCATTTGACAGTTTCCGCAAGCGATTTAAAATGTCATAGTATCAGTAGTAATTCTAATTGCAGCTACGTTTTATCGAAGATGCACAAGAAACACAACATGAACCATCCATACTTCATACTGATATATTTTTATTTACAATATTACGGACCAAAAACGTGTTCAAACTTTGATTTCTTCATAGTCGTGGACTTTGACAGGCATCACTTGATCACCTGGCAAAAAACACCATTCGTTTTGACAGAAATACTAGATATCCGACGCCCGCCTAGTTTGCCAAACGCCTTAGTTATGATCCGGTATGCAATATACAATAAGATGAGGCATGGAGGACGAATGCTATGACATTTCTCCCTCAAATATTTAAACTTCGTCACATTCATGGCAGAGCTTATCAAAAACAGGTGTTTGTCACAAATTCCCGGAAAGCCTTCTTTAATAATACATGCATGGCTCAGGTCTACTCCATCCACACTTAACTGTCTTGACACTCCCACACCTTGTCCTGAGATCACCTATCACTGTTCTACCAGTAGCCATATTCTGACAGATTTTTTGTATGTGTTTTGTGTGTGAAATTGTCTTATAGGATATGTCTTAACTGTAAATGTTCTGCACATCAACCATACATAACATAAGGGGTTTGGGTCTTAAGCATATGCTTATATATATTATACTCAATACACGGACAGTAGAAAATCATTATCTCTATATCGCTTGTCTCAATTTTTCTCTTAACTAGAAGTAAATTTCATTTCCATTCAACCAAATTATAACCATATATCTGTTGGTTATCTCAAATATTGGCTATCACAAACATTTTACCGTTATACCTATAAATTCAAGATAGTGAGTGTTGTGTTTGTGACGTTAATGTAAACGTTAAACGTTGCCGCGCACTTGCGCACCAGAGTTTTACCACGTCACATAAAGTACATACTAGTAAAATAAAAAAGTACTCTATCTACCTTCTCTTCATGATCGTCTTCATTTTATTTCTGATATTCTAGCTAACTTACAACATGGTGTCAGATAACCTACGTCCATATACAATAGACAACAACGTTCAAGTGCATATTCTTCAACAGTGACTACACTCTGATTCAAGTTATATTAAACTTTAAAGTACACAATGCAGACGATCGGATAGATCTACTCGTACTGGACGGGCAAACGACACGTGGCGTCACAGGGGCAATTTATAGACTAAAATATAAGCTAAACACTAAGGAACTCACTCACGAAGTACGGAGTTCCTTAGTGTTACTAGCCTGTTTAGCTTATATTTTAGTCCATAAATTGCCCCTGTGCGTGGCGTGCGTGCATTTTACAGCTTCTATTAGTTCTAAACTAAGCTACCATTGCAGTCTCTACCCCCACAATGGCCAGCCTAGCCGGGTTACCAGTCCATGCAATGGATTGGAAATAATGCAAACTTGGTGAACACATTAATAAAAAAAATTCAAATCCACTTGTCTTCATTATTTTAAAGGGCCACTTTAAGGCATATCGGAGGAGAAAAAATGCAGCTACCTTCTCATCTGGACGGGAGATGAGGGAATTGAGTTAGAGTCAACATGGGGTTTATCTGCAGACCAAAAGAAAAAAAATAGATACATACTGGGCATGTTCGAAGCATATGTTAAACCAAAATCCAACTTCAGACTAGCTAGATTTAAACTCCGCACACTTAAGCAACTCGAAAATGAGCCGGTTGACAGTTTTGCTTGCCGCCTTAGATTACAAATCAGCGAATGTAACTATGCTTATATTCGGATCAAACTCGTAACAGATACAAAGCAAGCTACTGGAAAAAAGATAATACTCTAACGCTCGATCATGCCTTTATAATAGCAATTGCCCGAACAGCCCGAGGCAACTTCTCAACAAGTGCAAGGAATATTAAGACCAGAAACTAACATAATAGTAAATGCACTACAACGTCTCTCCTCATCTGACTTGAAGCAGCACCAATTGGTTAACATGCGAACATTACCAGATCAGGCACCCGACGTGCATGCTATTGCTGTGGTCAACACCACAACTTCTCTAAACGTGAAAATTGTCCCGCATTTGGCACCAAATGTAAAGCATGTGGCAAAGATAATCACTGGGCTGTAGTATGTCGCTCTAAGCCCCAGCATAACAAAAGACCCTTGCCCCAAGAAAGGCAATCTATGAAGCAAGTAGTACGCTCACTTGAATACAATACAGATACCAACAAAAGCGAATCTACACAGAATGATCAACTTTACTTTGCCACTATTCAAATACGATCCATGAGCTTGGCAAATTTTAAACAGGCTTTCATAACCATGGAACTTAACGGAACTCCTACAAGCTGTCTTATCGACATAGGAGCAGAAGGGAATGTTATCCCAACTAAACAATATAAAAAAGGATATCTCATCACAATAACCTGAACCCCAGTAACACTACCATCAAGTCATATGGTGGACACAACATACCCCACCTTGGCATATATGATCTAGAAGCTAAATACAAAGAATTCAAAAACACATTGCAGTTTCATGTTGTTGATATCGAGGGACCAGTAATAATTGGCTTACCAACCTGCAAGGAAATGAACCTGATTCAATTCAATTACAATATTAGCGTACAAGACAGCCTATTCATGAAACGCATTATGTCCTCATATGGATAACTTTTCACAGACATAGGATGTTTTAAGGATGAATACCACATCACGCTTGACCCATCAGTTACACCAGTAGTTTACGCACCACGCAGAGTACCTAAAGCCTTGCGCGAGCCATTAGAAAATGAACTTGAAAGCTTGTGCAAGCAAAATATAATTACAACTGTGCAAGAGCTCACAGATTGGGTAAACTCAATCGTATGTGTGACTAATTCTAATGGAACACGTCGGGTGTGCCTAGACCCCAAGGATCTGAATAAAGCAATCCGAAGACCTCACTACTACACTCCTACCCTAGACGACATTCTACCAAAGCTGAATGGAGCTAAATACTTCAGCGTAATAGATACACGCAGTGGATATTGGAATATCCTGTTAAACAAAGAACTCATTCTACACAACCTTCAACAATCTGTTTGAAAGGTTTAGATTCCTTCGGATGCCATTTGGCATCTCTCTCGCTCAAGATGTATTTCAACGCAAGATAGACGAAACATTCGGTGATCTTCCAGGTGTCACAGGAATAGCTGATGATCTAGTAGTACGCGGATACAAGGAAGATGGTACAGATCACGACAAAAAATATGATGAGAGTCCTGCAAAGAGTCAAAGAAAGCGGCATCAAATTTAATCTTAACAAATGCAAGTTTAAACATCACCAAATACCACTTTATGGCCACACACTAACAAGCACAGGTCTAGAGCCAATGGATGATGTACATTTTGTCACGCTCAGCAAAAGTGGAACAGTGTTCCACTTAGGGGGAGAGGGGGGTTTCGGTCAAGTTTTGGATGTTCCACTTATTTGTCGGTCTAATATTTTATCTCGAGCGCTACCGCAAAAACGAAGGATCAATTGCGCTTTCCCAAGCTTTCAAGGTGATGGGTTCTTTAGAAGAAGTAAGTATGCCGCAAAATGGGATCGACCATGAAGGCATCGCTGCACTTGCTGATGCATTTGCCACCAACAAGCGTTTGCGCTCTCTTGATTTGCAGGACAATACGTTCACGCAAGTTGGGCAGCTGCAATAGCCAGGGCCATCCCTTACCTTCCTTCCACCGCCACCGCACCCCCTCTTCTCTCCCCAACCCGCTGATCCCCATCTCCATCTAAACAGGTCCATAATTAATGCACCCCCCTTCCTGCTGCTGCTCTGGTTGAAACGGATGAAATCTGGGACATATTAAATGCTCCTCCCTTCCCATTCTTCCCCCTGTCCCACATCCCTCACACCATCTCCCGCCTCTATACAGCTCTGGGAAAGATTAAATACATCCCCATCACCTTTCTCCCACAGTCATATGTGACAGCCATACACACACTACATGTATGTGGCAATGCTTTATCCCTCTAATAACCCTCCCTCCAGCTACTCCTACCCCTGGTAAACACATGCAGACCATTAAATGTGCATCTCAATCACCCCCTTTCTGCTGCTGCTGAGATCTGGAACATATACAATGCTCCTCCCTGGCTCACCACCAGCCATGTCCCCCCCACCACCCCCGCCATATGGACACACACACTCTTTCTGCCTACACACCTCCTCAAAACATGTCCGGAGCAGTAATAAAATGCACCTCCATCACCATCACCACCCTCCCCAGTTCCCTCGTTGTGTGACTGTACGTGTGACGTGCAAAGTACTTTGACATATACAAACGTTTAACGTATTACGTACCTTTAGTCATGGGCGGATGATTTAGTACTATTCTTAAGGTCAAAGGTAGGGTTACAAAACTGTTTAAACAATCTTGAAATATATTGTAATAGATGGGGATTGCAAGTAAACAAAGACAAAACAAAATGTATGACTACCGGTATGTCTGTTGGAAATCCTAAAACCCAAAACTTTATGTTTGAGGAGATCTTAGAAATTGTAAATTATTATAAATATTTAGGAGTTAGGGTTGAAAGAAATGGAAAATTTAATAATGCAATTATAGAAAGAAAGTCTAAAGCAAACCGTGTTGTACATGTACTTAAGCAAATCCTGGGATGTTCCACACCAGTTTCGGCAAAATTAGCCATGTCATTATTTGATAAACAAATTACACCAATCTTATTATATGGAAGTGTGCCGTGGGGAATACCAGATTCTAATAGATATATAAAAATACAAATAAACAAAATCAATGTAAAAGTGAAATGTCAAGTTCAATCTATTATAAATCAAAGAATAAATAGAGAGATAAAAATTGATGAAATCAAAGTACTAAAATCTAAAGGGGCGGTGTTAGTAAAATTGAATAGTAGTCAGGATAAAATATATTTAATTTATTCGAATAAGAACTTTTCTGACAATTGCTTGATAACAATTCATGAAATGAAAGAAATTAAAATAATTATGAAGGTGTACATAGCAACTATTGTAAGTATGTAATAGGGGCTTCTAAATTTGCAAGTACAACAGCAGTTATGAAGGAATTAAATAGATTTCTTATTCAACTACAAGCATATATAAATGAAATATCCTATAGTCAGGGATTTCTAACAAATACTATAAATCCCCTATTACATGCAGCTTTTAGGATATGTAAAGATAATCATCCTTTTATCCAAAATATATCATACCTACTTAAATCAAAAGGTATGGGTAATATATTAGTGTCACCTCTAATTATTCAAATAAACAAATAAAATATACTGTAAAAGATAATCTAATGAACCAACACAACCAATTAATTAATTCTGTTATTAATGATAACTGTAAATATGACACATTAAATAAGTGTCACAATCATAAAAAATGTAGATTTTAAATCGCCTCCATATAATATGAGCATGAAGAGCACTTTCATAAGAAAATGTTTTGCTTTTTTAAGACTTTATAAAGCTATGTACTATGATCAATATAATGAAAACAATATATGTGATCCATGTATGTAAAACAACAGAAATGGAAAGAAATACGTTTTTACAAAATATGAATGTATTGTATCCAATTTTTCATAATTTATCAGTTTATGAAAGCTGATATCTAATATCAAACATGCAATTTAATGATCTTGAAGTTATACAGCTGATATGTTCATTTGTTAAACAAATATGTGTTAAAACAAAATTGATCTAATGATCAATATTATATGTAATGAATAGATATAAAATGTATTGTCAATTCATTTCTATATATGTATATGTCATATGTTCATTGTCTTTGGTTGTACTGACACTGTTAGTTGCCAATAAAATCTTCTCATCTCTTATCTTATCTTAGCAAACATGGCCCTGTAAGCAACCTTTCTAAAAATTCTTTTGTCTTGTTTTTTATCATTAAAACCAATTTATTTGGTTTGAAATGTGACATTATAACGACCACCAATTTGTCCTGATTGTACATACATAATTTGGAGTGTGTACGTCTTGTGGTTAAAAAGCCTTTTGTGATACAAAAAATTGCCTCTTCATTTATATATATATAGATGAAGAGGCGTACCCACTTCAAATTATGTATATACAATCAGGACATTTTGGTGGTCGTTATAATGTCACATTTAAAAACAAAAACAATGTTTTTAATGGTAAAAACGAGATAAAAACGAAAAAGATTTTTAGAAGTGTTCCTCATGCTTACAGCGCCATATTTTTAAACGTACGTAATACGTTGATAATACGTTAAACGTTAAAGTCAAACATACGTCATATTGTGGTGGAGGGGTGCAGAAAGGCTGTTATTTGCTTAATCAGTTGCAACCCGAGCAGTAGCCGTAGGGTAGGGGTATTAGACGGATCCATCATTGCCATATACATGTAGTGTGTTTATGTGTGTCACATATGACGATGGAAGGAAGGTGATGGAGGTTTATTTAATCTGCCTCAGACCTCACGGGAGCTGTTGTGAGGGATGGGGGACTGATCGATGTCTGTTCCAGGCCAGATTTGTTGAGGGGTGGTAGCAGATGCTATTTTGGTGAGGAAGAGAGTTGAAGAAAGGAGCATTTAATCTGTTCCAGATTCCATGTTTCAAACCCGAGTAGTAGGAAGGGGGTGATGGAGATACATTTAGTGTTAAGTGTTAGTGTTAAGATTGCTTTGGTTTATTCTTGTTATTTAGAAAGGGGAAGATGTTGTGTTTGTGACGTTAATGTAAACGTTAAACGTTCCATGCACTTGCTCACCAGATTTTTACCACATCACATAAAATAAAGTACTCTGTCTACATGTACCTTCTGTTCATGATCGCCTTCATTTTATTTCTGATATTCTAGCTAACTTACAACAGTGAGTTTATGATATATAGTTTCCATAGAAACACAGCAGCGCATAGAAACTGCTCAGCATTAGATTCATGTGGAACCTATTCGTTTACTGGTCTCCACCACTTCAATTGTTAGGCTGAGGCGGCCTGCATCGCTATCGCCTATGCACGGAAGAACTGCGAGAAGGGCCATAGATGTTGCTGGCTGAAGCGCGACGCGTGCGACCCGCGGCCTTACACTGGCAACATGGACGGAGGGGTGGATGTGGCCGTCAGACCAGGTCAGTTGCTGAGGTCAGTTGCCCAGCCACATAACAAATGACGAGTCAATAAGTCTAAAATTAGATTTTATGGTGAACATGCAGGTTTTACAAGCACCATACGTGAAGTTTTAATCTGTTATTTGTTGTCAATATCCTTGCACATCACTAATTTATACCACACGCAGTGCTAGGGGCCTTCCCCTGGGTATCACAAAACCCTCTGCATACTATGTTTTGCAAGTTTTGTAAGTTGCTGGCAGCTGACGCTAGAAAATTATTGATGATTAAGATTGATCTGTCTATTGCCCACGATTTAACAAGGTAAGCACTGTTTCTCCTATAGATAAATACATATATAGGCACATTGAATGAGTAACAAGGCAATGTAATGATCCTAGTGGCAAAAACACTGACATTCCCTTCAGGGTGGTGGGGGCAGTGCGGTGTTGGTGTTTGTGATATACTATTTTTTTATCTATATCCTCAAAGACTACAATGATCCATCTTGAAAATACAATTAACAGTTGCTAAATTGCAGAGCGTTGCTGGTGTAACGGCTGGGGCGACCCTCACTACACCACGTGTGACGGCGTGAAGATCGATTGGCAAGGCCCGTGTACGTATCAGCTGGCCGGTCGCCAGGCGGGGGACAGGCCAGACCTCGACTTCCAGGTAAGTCACAACCACAGCATTAGGGCCAAGTGTGAGAGTTGAGAGGGAAAGTGAACTCATTACTGAAATATCTTATCATTTTTAGTAACATATTGCACTATACCAGAATATAGCTAACGGAAAGGTGGTGTCGTAGTTAACTTGACGGATTTCCAGTGTGCAGCTGAGCATCGCTTATAGCTTGAACTTGATCTGGGGGAAATTCAGATGTAGTTAAATGGAAGCTTAGTGTTGTAAAACCTGTCTTTAACTATGTCTATCGTGGTGGAAATATGCTTGTTAAAATGATGTGAGAGAAAGAGAAGCTTGAAAATGTATCCGCAAGCACTGGAATACACATACTCATACATGTATAATATCTATAAATCAAAGTCACGCATACACTGAGCACCACCATCACCCGTGTGCACCACCCACCAGGTGCTGGCCAAGAACCAGCCGTGCGGCTCTGGGCACTCGCAGGTGACGTGCACGCACTACGTGGTGGTGTTGTACGCCGGCTACCGCGTCACGCTTGGCCAGGCCCGCGCTATCACCGTCACCAGCCCTGGCTCCGCCGGCGCCCCCGTCCCCGTCTCGCCGGGCACCGACTTCCCCATGTTCTCGCTGTCACTGCATGGCGGCTTCGTCAGGTGAGACGACAGGAAGTTACTACGTGGTCTTAAGCTATGGGTAGCTAATGGCTGTGAATGATGTATTTATGGTGAAGCCATATTTTGAGAAGTAAGACCGCAGGCAGATCTAATAGTGAGATGCTTTTCCCACGACAATATTTCATTGTCGTGGGGTTTCTGACATATTACCCATCTATTTCCTGTACAAAACCCATGAGATCCCTTGATATGCGCCCCCCCCCCCCTTGCCAGAGAGACGTAGTATTGACATTGCTATTATTGTAACTTCTGACGACTTAGCACCATTGCACTCTATATGATCTTGAAGACAGGAACAACTGACACCCAAAGCAGATCATCAATTCGTTGAAACAGATAAACATAGGGGAGACCGGGGCAGGTTGAAACACTTTTTATTCTTTTCCAAACATCTCATGACATATGAATTATTTTCACAATTTTATTGTGTATGATGTTGTTGTTAGTCATTATCTATCTTATAAGAAAACTTGTAATGATGAGTAATATGTTACTGGAACAATAATCAAAGTTTTTATTTGAAAGAATTATGTTTCAACACACCCTACTGTGGGGCCGATTGAAACAAAACACGGGGTAAGTTTTAACAGAGAAAAAATAAGTAATACAGATACAAAGAAAACATGATTATCATCAATCAATATTTATTGGTATACACAATAAAGTCAAACGAACAAACAAACAAATTCTTACACTAACAGAGCTGCATTCACTCTTAAACCCTCTTTATGAGGAGTTATCCTATTGACTATTGACTGTGTTTCAATTTGCCCCGTGTTTCAACTTGCCTCGGTCTCCCCTACGTTTACGAGCTAGACAATAAAAAGATCTATAGATGCAGCTTCTTTTTTATTGAAAAGCTTATTCACCATGCTTAACATTGATTAGATCTCAGGCCCACTTTACATATTGCCATGTTAAGTCAACCGGACAGGACAAGTGTGTACAAATAATGCAGGTGTCTACTAAACACTAATTCATGGATATCTATCAAATACATCACAATACACACCAGGGGAAAATAGACAGACTTATACCCAGTTTATGACTGACCAATATTATAACACCATTCCAGATCGTCCATTTTAAACTGTTGTTCTTGAAATCATATGCACAGCCTTGACCTGTCTTAACTGTGTCCTGACAGATTCACGTCAAGCAATGGGGAGATCTCCGCCGAGTTTGACGGCCATGCCACGTTCAACGTCTTCCTGGGTTCGATCCTCGCCAACAAGACAGACGGCATCTGCGGAAACTACGACGGAATCGCCGCCAACGACCGCGACCGCGACCTCAACGGGTGGCAGCGCCCTGACCCGGACGACAAGGAGTGAGTGGCGCCGGGGTTATCAGTCTAAGCCATCATCTTAGTTTAGACTTATATTTTGAACCATTTTTTGAGTGCTCACCTAAAGCCACCATAGGTTTTCACTGCGTGGTCACTCACAATGCCTTTACAGGTCCATGTTCATATTAACTCGTGGTCACAGACGTGGCTTTTATGTGGAAATATATTTTTGGCTGAGACTTGCGTCAAAAACAAAATCAATGCTCTGTTGTTCTTACTTGGTCAAGTGAGATTGTACATCTGACGTTTGTTATCTTGGCTGAGTATTTTCCTCAGTGCGGCTTGTGAGTGTTTGGATTTTGAGAGCACGTTCCGCAAATATCAAAGGGGTTGTATCACGGCTATATACTACGAATAGCCGTGAGATATGACGATGGCCTGAAGCTTTCGGTCATTTTCGTGACCTATTGTGCACAGTCCTTTAGTCGTACGAGATCGTGGTGTGATGACGTCGTCCAACTACGACAACATCCATGGGGACGACGTCAAGGCACCTCAATCTCAGGAAGACTATGGTAAAAAGGCCATGTGAATGGGAGCTCTGAAAAAACGGCTCAACGTGTAAGTTTAAACTTAGATGATGAATGAAAACTTGAACAAATCAATATCCAATACACGTTCCTAGCGGGTGATCATGGTGAACCAGTGTGAGAACTTTTGATACTAGTTATCTGGCACTGTGCCATCATTCCAGCTTCTATAGACTACATTAATTTTCATGTACTAAATAGCCTTATAGACATCGTGGTACTATTTTCGCCGCTAGAAGGCTATAAATCTGTTAGTCTCGAACAGCCAAACACTGTGATGGCGCACCAATCAAGATAAAATAATAGACTATCTCAATGTTCGTCTAAACACTCTAACAATGCACTTGCAATGACATATGGTTTCGTTTGTTTGTTTGTCTACAAAATATCCACAATTCACGGTTTATACGCTTGCCCTGCAGCTGTGAGGGTGACGGGAATGTGCCCCACCCGTGTGAGGAAGATCCGGAGCGCGAGGTGGCTGGCCGCCGGCTCTGTGACGTGCTCACCAGCCAGAAGCCCGAGAACCCCTTCCTCACGTGCATCCAGGTACTTGGTGCTGTGTCTGTTTATGTTGATGCAAGGATTCAAACCTGTTGTACACATAAGCTAATGACAGTTGCTACAGTCTGCGTAAATGCTAACATCAAGATGTCTCAGTAAAAATGTTATATATTGTACACCATCGAACATAAAATATAAAACTTATGGGTTTCATTATAAGGAGGTGTGTTTGAGTATTGGGCGCGAGAGAGCACGCCCCCCCAATACCCTATACAGCCTGCCTGCCTATACACTCCCTACATCTGCGATTGTGATTGTTTCCTGTGAGGAAGATATTGGCTGCAGAACTCACCCAAAACCACGTCACCTCGACCAGTGCCATAAGTCCAAGAACTGCCTCCCTACTGCCAAAAAACTCAAGGAAACCGGTGGATCAGTTTGCATTCAATACTGAGAAAGTGAGGCGAATATACGTTTTTGGGCAGCACGGAGACAGTAGCGAAACCATCCACTATATGCTAGCAGCTGCTGGTGGCCTAACAATAGGTAGGCAGTACATTATAGAAACCGTACTTCAATACTTGCTGTAAACACTGCTTACAAGGGGAAAAAAGTGCGGCCAAAATATCCCCGCGACTGGTTGTGACACTAGCTTCCCTTACCGCCTGCTGCTGCTCGCTGTCTGTAGACGTTCCCGGACGAGGCCGCGCGCGTGGTGGAGGGGTGCGTGTACGACCACTGCGCGGGCGTGCCGGACGCGTGCGGCGCCGCCGAGGAGCTTGCCGCCTTCTGCGCAGACAACAGCGCGGCCGTGGGAGCCGGCTGGAGGCTCTACGTCAATTGCCGTGAGTGTTCAACAATCTCAACCTCCAAGCTGGATTTTCACATAACGTCCTCTGCACTACGTGTCAAATATCTCATGCCTCTAGGTTGAAAGAGTGTCGCTTTGCTTGGAGGCTTTACGTCAACTGCCGGGAGTATTTTTCAAAAAATACAATATTTGTCTATGCACCTGCTGAGTTTGTAGCGACGACAGGCTTTTAAAACACGGCACTCTTCTAATCTCAACCTCCAAGCAGGAGTCACATTAACGTCCTCTGCCCTTCATATCAAATAAGTCTCTAGCTTGAAATAGTGTCACTTTGCTTTGAGTTTGTCACCCACACAAGTCGTATATACAGGATGTCAAACATTGGGGATGGGGCGACCATAAGGGGAGCTATCGTCACCACATCATGCTTTTGTTACAGCGTTGGCATGCCCACCCGGCCAGGAGTACCGGCCGTCCGGTCCCGCCTGCCCCGCCTCATGCGGCAAGCCCGATGCCCCCGCCCAGTGCGACCGGCCCGACACGGAAGGTACTGGTCTCCCATCAGCACTAAATGTCAGATTCTACGTAGAGCGTTGTGATGTTGTTTGGATTTTTGATAGTGGTTGCAAACTACCTACATTTACGCCTAATATTGACCAGAAATAACAATGGCTAGTTTATGGTGTGCATAACTTAGCAGCTGAATTCCCTTTCGACTGCTTTAGTTTGCTTTGTCACAGAGTTTTGCTTGTTGTTTTGTTTGCATATTCATTTTCTAGAAATAGCTTAGGGCCTTGAATCCCATGACACTGAGAATGCCTGAACTTCTCTCTGATCGTACTCTCCATACCTGAATACGGTCTACTCAATCCAAACATTGTCAGATTCCCTCATTTCAGGCTGCTTCTGCCCTGAGGGCACAATTCTGGGTAAGAATGAGTTGTGCCTTCCTCCCGACCAGTGCCCGTGTTTCGACCCAGCTTTGGGGATAGACTTTAAGGTTTGTATGTTCCGTTATTCTTCAAAATTCGAAGTTAGTCGGAAGTATGCAGGTTTCGGCTATTTCTACTCTAAGCAAATCATTCATTCAACAAACCGTGAGTAAAACATGCTACAGAAAGCAGACGGTGAGATAACATGTTGATTGTATATTAAGTAACATTGATAAAATTAAATTGATAAGATTGATTTTAAGGAACATTGATACCGGTAAGGCCACATAAAAATAATAAAACGTTTCTCGTCCCCTCCCGCCTGTTTATAGTGCAGCATCCTGAACATTTTTATTGTCTCCCCAGTGATAAAAAATAAACGGCCCTCCCGCCTAGATTATACTTCATTGATTATACTAGGTGTTTTATAAGTGATGTTTTAAGATTTTGATAATAGAAAGACATTGTTCACATACAATTGTAACACAGTTCCGTTAGTTCATTCATGGCCAAATATTCAACTTAAAAAGGGAAAGATTTTGCGCAGAAGAAAAATAAAAAATAAAAAGTGAACCCTCCTAATCTTTTTTTTATAATATAAGGACGGTAAAATCAGCAAAATAAAAAATAAAGAATAAAATTGCCCTCACTCCTATGTGTAGAAAAATAGGCAGGACGAGAAACATTTTATTGATTTTATCGAGCCTGACATTTAAACAATCCTTTTCATAACTCTTGGAGTAGCTTGAGTGTCTACCTCACTCAAATGTCTAATATACGTTAAACACACAATGGAACATGATTAGCACTGACCGTGTTTGCAGCCCGGCGACTCGTGGCTGGGCGAGGGCTGCGACAGGGAGTTCACCTGCGCGGCTGGCGGCGTCATCCGCCCCGTGGAGCGGCCCGGGGGCTGCGACGGCGGCGGCGGCGTCTGTCAGCGTGTCCCCGGAGGCGACGGCTACCAGTGTGTGGGTGAGGCGGGTGGAGAGGTTCTGGTGTACTACATTCCATTGTGATCTAAGTAAATTGGTGCTCAATCTCGAGTATTTATACAATTGCATTACCATTCCATGTCTGGTCTTGAACGTGTATTTTCAAAGTCGGGAAGATTATATATCATCTTAATATGTATTGCTGTGATATTATGTAAATGCACGCGCAGCTTGACATTGCATTTTTATATTTCTTTTGTAGATCCTCCTACTCAGTCACCCACTGAAGCACCCACAAATCCACCCACAAATCCACCCACTAGGCCACCCACTAGGCCACCCACAGAACTACCCACTAACCCACCTACGAAACGACCCACCAACCCACCCACAGAACCACCCACAGAACCTCCCACAAAACCACCTACCAACCCACCCACAGAACCACCCATCAACCCACCCACGGACCCCTGCCACCCCAGTCCCTGCCTAAACAAGGGTGTGTGTGTAGCCGGGAGGAACGGGACCTTCCAATGCGCCTGTCCTGATGGATACTTCGGTAAACTCTGTGAGAAAGGTAAGTGTTAAATTGCAGTCAGTTTCTACTATACTTAAGAAAAGAGAATAATCAAAGTGAATCTTGCATAATAATTAGATGTCAAAGATTGATCTACATTCATGTCCTGGGAAATAACAGCAACTTGACCGCATGCACTATTAGTCATATTTTATGATGAGCATTATTGTATATTTGATGGAGCATTCAACGTTATTCTATTACATGCATGTGGTAAGAGCAAAAAAGAGAACTTTGATTAGGTACATGGCATATGGTTTCATTTCTTCTTGTTTCTAATTATCGTTATTCTATCCAAACACACACTATCAAAATAGAATAGTTTATTTAAAGTACATATACTCCTTGTCAAAGAGAAATATTTGTATATTGTATTTATATATGTAGTGCTGTAGTCCAGAGTGAACGCATTGGTTATTAATTGCATTACTTACAGCCAGAGAATATTTTCATGAAAATTCAACAAAGACAAACTCCGTGAGACTATCTAGTCTACACAACGATATCCATAAGACCAGTTTAGCTCATCCCCCTGTGTGTGTGTGTGTGTGTGTGTGTGTGTGTGTGTGTGTGTGTGTGTGTGTGTGTGTGTGTGTGTGTGTGTGTGTGTGTGTGTGTGTGTGTGTGTGTGTGTGTGTGTGTGTGTGTGTGTGTGTGTGTGTGTGTGTGTGTGTGTGTGTGTGTGTGTGTGTGTGTGTGTGTTTGTGTGTGTGTGTGTGTGTGTGTGTGTGTGTGTGTGTGTGCGTGTGTGTGTGCGTGCGTGTGTGTGTGTGTGTGTGTGTGTGTGTGTGTGTGTGTGTGTGTGTGTGTGTGTGTGTGTGTGTGTGTGTGTGTGTGTGTGTGTGCGTGCACACGCGTGTGTATGTGTGTGTGTGTGTGCGCGTAAAGTAAAAGATCTATTGTATCTCATGTATGTCATGAAAACCACAATGGTCTGTGTGTTGTTACAGAAGAGAAGCCTTGCGAGCCAAACCCCTGTGAGAACGGCGGCGAGTGCCGGTGCCTCGAGGACTGCTCCGCGCACGTCTGCGTCTGCCGTCCGGGCTTCTCCGGCGCCAACTGCGAGGTCCCCATGGGTGAGACGTGCTCTATGTACAGTGGAACCTCTCTAATAAGACCACCCCTGGGATTGGTCTCAAGTGGTCTCGATTGGGAGGTGGTTTCTGTATGGTTCATCTCTACATTTATATGAAGGATCGGGTCTAAAAAAGTGGCCTTATTATAGAGGTGTGCTCTTTATAGAGATGGTCCTAATAGAAGGCTCTACGTGTTATTAGATCTATAAGTAAATTAAATATATGCTATTATTTAACTTATATAGTTTAGTTTTATATAAGTGTCATTTGACATTCTATTCTTTAAATATCTTTAGCTATATTTATTTCCTCTTCTAATCTGCAATATAGGCCTATGTTTGCCTGCAATATATTCCCCCAACACAATAGACAAGTTTTAATATTTTTAAAAGCTCTACACGCAAACAAGCTGATACAAACAGTCAAACTACATCAAGTTTCGGCTTTAATACAATAATATTCCATAGACAGCTTGCGCCAGCTATATATTGCGTAAGCACCGTAACCACTGTAAATCAACCACTATGTATTTGCGAGTAACCACTGTGCGGGCTGCCAGCCACTGTATACTACGTGCATTCACCATGGTCTCTCCCTGCCCCTACGCAGACTGCGACCCGTGCACGCCCAACCCGTGCCTCAACCTCGGTCTGTGCCGCGCCACGGCGCTCGACGATTACGAGTGCGTGTGTGATGAAGGCTACAGCGGCAAGAAGTGCGAGACACCGGACGAGACCTGCTGCGAGCAATCCACGGGTGAGGACATGTGTTGGGCTTGAAATTGAACACCTTTCTCGAGTGACAAAAATTATGAGGGATTCTCAGCACTTGCAGAAACCACTATATGATTAATTACTTTTAGCTAGTCGTCATGAGCTGCAGAATTTAAAAAAAAGAAACTTTCAAAGAAATACAGGTAACATTCAAATGTGTTAACATGCTAGATGAAATGTTACACTGATGATTTGCGCAGAAATTGTACTGCACAAGTCCTTCCATGCAGCACGCAGCAGTGAAAATCCCAGGGAACATACAATTGGTGAAGTGTGTTTTTTAAGACTGTTAAACATGTACAATGCAGAAGTGCTTGTATCATTTTGACTCCTTGTGCCCTCTCCAGATCCGTGCGAGGAGGGTGCCTGCGGGCCACATGGCGCGTGCGAGCCCATGGCAGGCGGCGACAGCTTCCACTGTCTGTGTGAGGAAGGCTTCCTAGGACAGCATTGTGAAGGTATGGCGATAGTGGCGAGGCAAATAAGGCCAGTTATATGATTTTATCCATGGGCTCCAGCATCATGGGAAGGTTGTGGTAGGTATACTACTATGATTTACAACCACTATAACCATATGCGTTACTACTAATATATGTGTATGATATAGTGTTTGTAAATCATAGTGGTATATACCACACACCTTCCCATCATGATGCAGGGACCCATGGTTTTAACATATTAGGGCAGATGATGACGTACTGCCTACCGAACTGGCTCCGTACTGCCTATTTATGACCAACCAGGCCACTGTTGAATAGATTTTCCTACCAACTTTTGACTTTGTATATCTCTCTCTGTCTCTGTAGTGCAAAACCACTTTATTTTGTTTGCAATTTGACTGAGAAAACATGTAGCGTTAATGCATTTCAGTGGTGGACCCGTGCTCGCCCCTGGCTGGGTCTCCAGCCTGTGAGAATGACGGCCGCTGTCTGACGGACCTGCTCGGCAGCTTCCTCTGCCAGTGTACCGAGGGCTACAGTGGCGACCGATGCCAGACGTGAGTCCCCTCTATTGTCGCTTTTGTGATGTGACTCAACATATCGTAAATCGAGTAAGATTTTTGCTTCTCCCATCTGCTACAATACAAAGTTCAAATGATAAAATGGAAGCTAAATGTGCATATAAATGATAGATAAACGTGTATGTGTGGAAGAAAATGTCATTATGCAAGTGAGGGTATGAGAAAAGAAAATCTCTCACATCGTATGGACTTGAAAAGAACACGTTCAGTCAGACTCCGTGCGCCCCTAGTGCGTAACTAACATTCTAATATCTGTTTACAAGACACTATGGTAACTTTAAGATTTCTACTGAAATCATTGTAGATGGTAAATTGGCGTATTCTCTGAGACATCAACATTACTTGAATTTCATGGCCAGTTAGACTGTTATCGCGTCCAGACAATCCGTGTTAATGTTAATGCTACTTATATTGAATTATTATTCTAATTAACCACTAAAGTTTATGCTGTGTCTGTTACAGTAAGGGAACCGTAGACAACGTTGAGAATGCAGGAGAGACGATGGATTAAGTAGCAGATGTTATGGACTAGGCATAATGAAGGAAAACACTATAAAACCTGCAGACAAATCCATGAACAGTTCGATGTGCACCTATACAGATTTTAAAGCTTGGCTTGATCTTCATAAAATGCGTTTGCACTGGTTTATAAATCATGAGTGCACAGTGTACACATTTGACAATTGGTTAAAAATGAGTAGCACTGTTTAACCAGCCATTAACAATTGATTTAGAGCGACTTGAAGTACAATAGGGTTGCTTAAAAATCACATTTTCCCAATTACAATTATGCAATTATGTAGAGAGGGTAAAACGAAAGTGGGAATCTATTATAATGTATTGTTTAGAAATATTGTATGTCTATGGTATGCATTCACAGTTTGAAAAAAGAAGACGTTTAACTTGTTAGTTTGTGTTTGAAATTCATTTTTATTAAGATCAGCTCAGGCTTATTTAATTGTATTTAATTGTCATTGAAATAAAAATAGTTTCGTTTACATTATGAACATTTTGCGGAACCTCACTGTGAAGGAGGTGACGATGTTTACAAATGACGTTTTTTGATTTTGCATCTGGTCACAGACAAAGTGTTGCCAATATGCCAAACTGGCGTGAGTAATTTTAGTTTTAATAACTAAATTTATATCACAAAAATGTATGAATGAAAATGAGCAAACTAGTTAAGAATATCCATTGCATAATATTGTCGTTTCGCCAATTTCGTAGCGAATGAACCAGTGGAAGAATTGTGGATGCCATATGTCGTGTGAATATTAGCATAAAACAACTAAACCCATTAGTTCCTATTTCTGGGATCAATGCTAAAATCGGGATACTCCCTTTAACACGCCAAGTTTGCATTATATTTGAGCGTGTTTGCATTGTGTGTTCCCAGTACTTGATAATTATATTCGGCTGCAGTTCACCATAGAAAAACTGTGCACACTTGCAAACAACTCAAATTTGACTGCATCAATCATCGCATTTCTTGAACAGCACATAATCCAGTAACGACCTGATTTCGTAGCATTATACATTGGCAGCACAAACATGTGATTCTGACGCCAAGAGGATATGGAGTTGAACTCGTGACCATAAGGTTGTGATATCGATTCCTGGTTGGGTCTGGCTGTGAGGATTGTGTGATTGATTGATTAGCATTGTGTGCTGAATGTGCTGACAGTGCAAGTGGAAAATGATCAATATATAGATAAGTGTGCCAATGACCTGGTGTAAACTGTAAAGTCGTGAGAGCAATACTTGATCATGACTATAAACCATCACATTTACATATATTACATATAGTATTGAACATTAGAGATTTCATACCGGGTATATATCTACTTTTATGTAATACATGTATACTGAGGTAGAATAATGATAGCAGGTTATCTAGTAAAGTTCAGATAGCTTCCGGATGTTATGCCTATAATTGTGTTTTTGTTGTTAGAGTTCCGGTTTCTACATCAACAAAATCGTGTTTGTATAATATACGGTAAATAAATACAATGCATAGGATATAATATAATCGCTCCTAACATGGTTCTGCCTAAATTGTGAGTTATTTCACAAGATTACCACAATATAGTTAGAAACTTATCTATGGTGTGATTTCGTTTTCTCGCTGACTACAATCTATGTAAATAGCAATTAACCGACTTCATGTTGCGGAGGAATCGGTACGTGTAGTCATTCCCTTTTAAGGACACCTTCTGAGGTTCACGTAAGACACGTTCAATTGTATTTCAATATCAATGACATATCATCACGTAGTAATCGAATGAACATGGCGAAACTTTGACTTGTTATCTATTGAATAAACGATGGTGTTGATATGTACTTTATTGATAACATATAACAATTATAGTTTCGGACACAATTATTACAACAAGTCAACATTTGTCCCAATAGATTAACAAAATGTAACAACACAATAAGTTATTGGTAAGTGCATTAAATTCAGTTCGTATGCATTAAGCTATAAAAATAATAATAATAATAAGATAACATAAAAATATTAATAATATTACTAACCCACATATTCATTACAATAAAGAGTTGTGCAACTGTAGGACACTAGGCCAGAAATAACCAACATGATTCAATACTTCTTGAAAAGAAAATGACTTTACACAAAATCAAGATCATATCCACCACGAAACAAACAAAAATCCTACATATTTTGTATTGGAATATCACAGATATAAAACTACTTGACTTATTGTACCCTTTCATGAAACCTTTAAGGTGTTTATCATACAGAATCAACACCCTGAAAATATTGTATAAACACATGTGGGTAAACCTAGTAATTACATGTCTATCTTTCATAATATAACTGTCAAAACACCAAATATTGGTTACAACGTTGCCAGTCTCTGCATAAAGAGACTAAATAGATTTGATCTATATTTATACCTACGAATAATTCTCTTTTTAAATGTCATAAAAGTGATTTTCACAATGGCCACAAACCTAAAGCAATCCATTTAGTATTATCCATGGAAGGCCGTCTCCATATTTCTAATGTAATGTTCCACTACTATGGCCTCCATTGTTGTATCACTGTCCATATACCCTTTGAAATGCTTCTACTTTCTACCCATTACCAATAATAATAGGTTCAATAAGGAATACATTGATTTACATTTACCCTGTCTTTGACTATGTTTCCGAACACGACGTAGATATGAGAATATAATTGGCAAATTTTTATTGACCAGAGTCAGTAATAAGGTGAATTATGTCTAATGCACATATAATTCCAACCTTCATTTGGTTCTTTCCTGTTTATTAGCATGCTGAAGCCAGTTCAATCCAGAGCTCACAAGCACAGCTCAATAGCTCACACCGTCTCTCCCACTGTCACTGTTTACACACGTATTACCATCCATTAGGGCCGCGCATAACACACTAACTAGATTCCGACACATTGGTGAAGTTCGTCTCCCACGAGCTGACTGAGATGAGCCCTTTCCTCCGTGAGGGCGGTCTCTCCACCATGTCCCTGCCATCCTCCTGTATATACCCCCGTGGCTTGGACCGGAACCTTGACAGCTGGGACGCGAGTGTCACCTTCTTTTTGTGTTTCCGCTTGGCCTTGGCCTTATTGATGAGCGAGGCATCGCTGGCGTCCTCATCGGGCCGGATTGCCTGCTCCGCCGCTGAGAACTTGTCCGTTGCGCCAGCGTTCGCTGCTGCTGAAGCGCGGCGGCGTGGCACAAACTGCACCTGCAGGCTGAGACCCACGTCGGAAGAGCGCGAGTAGCGGCGGTGCAGCTTGTCACGCAGCAGGCTGCCCTCGGACGTGCACGAGCGGAACAGCAGGAGGTAACCACGGCGCACCTCAGTGATGCGCACGGCGTAGATGATGGGGTCTAGCAGTGTGTTGAGTAGCATGAGCGCAAACAGGTACTTGTCCACCACCTGTAGCATACTCATGGCACTCGCGGACACGCCGCTGCCATTGTCCACCTTAATCACGATGATCATGACGATGTTGAGGAGGCACGTGGGCAGCCAGCACACGACGAATGTGCCCAGGATGAGCAGCGTGGTGACTAGCGCGCGCTTGTTGGTCTTGCGCAGCGACTGGCGGCTGCTCTTGTACTTTTCGTGCGCGCTGCAGTAGATTTTGAGGTAGATGTAGAGCATGAGGAGGAAGCAGAAAAGCGCGATGGCAAACATCGTGTACTCTTCCTGATACTCAGAGATCCACGCCTGCTCGCACAGGTTGAACTCGTGCTGCCGGGTGCTGACGGCGCCCAGGGGCGACAGGAAACCCGAGAAGCCTGTGATGAAGGCGAGCACCCAGATGATGACGATCATCAGCGTGGTGCGCTGCCTGCTCAGCAGCACCGACAGGTGGAATGGGTGAATGATCGCCACGTAGTGGTCAATGGCCATGGCCACCAGGTTCAACAGCGTGATGTTCAGGCCCATGGTGTTGAAGGCCTTCAGTATGAGAAAGGCGCACCGCGATATCACTCTCTGCTGCCAGTCGCCATAGCCAGGATACACCGTGGGGTTGAATATGGTGTTGAGTATGTGCCCCACGTACGAAACGTCGATGAGCAGGTCTGACATGATTAGGCTGACCAGAATGCGGAAGTGGGCAGTGAGCGAGGAGCGGATGTGGCAGATGGCAACCAGCGACAGCACGTTGGCCACGATCGCCATGGTGACAATGAGCAGGGCCACCACCGTGTCTGGCCGTGCCAGGATGACCCGCGCGCGCAGCTCGTAGTTGAAGTACTCCCGCATCTGCTCCTCGCTCATGTCGGGGGAGGCTCAGACTTGTTGGATTGGAGGTCGTGGTCTGGGTCTAGGTATTGCTGCAGAGATGACGACACTGTCATGGCGGTGGTGTTGTTGTACGGTGGTTCCATCTTGCGGTGGCAGACCGATTGGGCGGACTGCTGGCTACATCACTGTAGAAGGTGGCAGGGGAACGTGATCTGAATATAGAATAAGAATAGTGTCTATCAAATGAATATAAAAAAATGAATGTTGTATGCCAGATCCTATCTGTTTTGGCTACATACAGGGACACCTGCTCCTTCTCGAATTTAACTTTAAATATTGTAAACATGCTGTAAACAGGTTTGGGAACAGGTTGTTAACGGGCATGGAAAAAAGTTGTTAACTGTTAGTTTCCTAAGTGTTTACATACTAGTTTATAAACATTGGAAACTTTCTTTCCGTGTTTACTGGAGTAGGCAACATGTTATTTTCTCTAAAAGCACATCATTAACCTACATGAATCTCTGTTAAAAATCTTGTCATGCTCTTGGACTTGTTGACAGACATCACTGTGTGTATCACCCACGGTATTACTCAGACACTCAGCTCATCCCACCACAGACAGCAGACTGGTCAACAGGAGGCACTGATTGGGACATTAGTGTAAACAATGGTGCAGTCTGGACCTCCTTAGTGCACAAGACTGAGCTCCTGCTCTCATTTCACACTGAAGTGAACACAATCTGTGAGGTATACACTGCAAATGAATTGAGAATCCTCTTAATTATCTGCAGCAATGTATCGACACATCATAGTGATTTGGTATGTGTGGTGTCAGAATTACATGCACAGTATTGTTTCATGTTTAAGGTAATCTTCCGCATCTTCCTGTTTTTATAAACACAACACAACACACACTACGTCCACATGCCAGAGGGCAAAAGTAATCATACAAATCATAATGTAGTAGACCTTTTATAAAGCCCCGTGTGCATATAACGGTGTCCTCTGGGAACAGCCAGGAAAATGTGTACCTATTACTTGAGTGAGTGCCGTGGATTCATTTATAAGGTGGTTTATCACGCCTGTAAACCAAAAGGCTTGAAAGGAGCCGCTCATGCGTGCAATTGGGGCTATGTATGGGGTTTCTTAAAATAGCATCCTTAAACCATATAGCTTTTATAATTACAACGTACAGAGGACATGTTCTTTTAATGAGACCCCATCTTAGGCCTCCCGCATAAGTATGTCACATTAAATCTCGTGTAAATAAGGCGTCGACACTGTTGACTACAGGGTGTTTCAAATGTATCATATAGGCATATTATGCATTGGATATTCCCATGATGATACAAATATTGAAACATTCTACAGAATCTACGGAAACACACGAGGCCCATACGATGTCTGCCTGGGACCATTGTTATATGAACTTCACGCCATGGTGGATGTTCTCTAACACACAGGACTATAATAAAATTGAATATCAGTTTATACGGTATAACCTGTCCGTGTAGACACCTGCCTTATGCAGATACTTTTGACTTCTCCGGATCCAGTTTCACTACACATCACATGTAACATGAACATCTCTTGGTGGACAGTGGACTTTATATTTGCTCTCAAAATTGTCCACGACCTGTCTAATGCGGACACTTCACAATTGCCCGCTATTTTGCAACGAATCAATATTTGCACTGACAGACTGTTCTCTAAACAATGAAAGCTTTATTGATTTTGCCTAATTGATCATTATGCAAATAGCTTTGCTTGTTTCCCAGTCATGTCTTACGGTTTATTGTGATTGGCTACGTGTAGTTTGCCTCAAATTGAGCATACATTACCCGCACGTGATTCGAGCTGTACATGTGTAATGAAACTAATGATATCTAATGATTCATCAGCCTCTGCTGACATTTTTATATTTTCACAACAGTATAAGTAATGGACGTGTATATTATGTTCAGTAGTAGACACGATGTAATATTCGCAAATATAAAATCTGGCTCCTGTTGACACTTTCTAATTCTCCCAGCGGTGTCCATATAAAAAAAGTTACACTGTACGCTACACGCTACTGTTTTAATTCACTCCAATACTCTGGAATGCAGTCAGAACTCAGAACGAGTTTTTTGTCATTTGTTCGAATGCAGTTCAATTCAAGGAATGCAATCTATCTGGCATAGTTTATTCTAGTTCTGCACCTAATGTGACGGTGCAAATACAGCCATTGTCGATAGTTCTCTGCAGTTTCTCGCAATCTGACAGCTAAATTAATGTGTCTACATAAAATATCATCATCGCTAGGCCAGCTTTCTGTGCGTGGAGAGTGCGAGCGTAATGGACTAGTGATGTTGACAATGATAGAGACTGATTGGATTTCACAAAACTGACCGCTACTGCTGAAAAACGCCCCATTATTATTGCTAACTGGCACAGATTTTAAGTGCTTAAATTGGCTGTCTGTTATCTCAAACCGGTTGATTGCTGGAAGTGTTTTGTACGTCTGTTCTCGCCACCCTCCACTTTCTTGTTTAAAAACTCGACATCTCAACATTATGATAGTTGCCATTGTGAATAATGCTGCAATAATTTGTTATGATACAATGCTCTGTTTGTGTCCACTTATTATTGTTTTGTGTAAATACAATTATCAAATAGTCTAGAGGCAGAGCTCTGAGAAGTCTGGTACGCTCCACCATTTTCATGCAGCGTTTGATGTGAAGAAAGTATGCATATGCTACGAGTCTTGATGAGACTGGATAAAACTAATCATACCGTGAACAATATAGGCCTACGTGATGCATACACATTGTGTATGTCCATTTGATTTGCTGGACGGTAAGGGGGGGGGCTCCTGTACTCCATCGCCAATCTTTTTCTATTGTTGCAAATTGTGTGTAAACTTCAAGATTGACACAAGTCACTGAAAACACTTGCAATGTAGCTAATGCATGAAGTGCCGTTCAATGTGAGCAGATACCTATTGCATCAATTTATAGAGGGTTCCGTTCGTTGGGTCTCATCACCGCCATTCATGGTACTGCACACCATACGTGAAAATTCCAGTTTGTATCGAACGAAAGTTGTGCTATATGGTGCCTTATTTGTGTGCATGTTCATACCCACAGTTTACTGCAGAATGGGATGCTACATTTAAAACACACATTTAATATGTGACGAAACAATGTGTCAAGAAACAACATTTCAGTAACGACTGAATCAACTTCAGTATTTTGGAATGTGCACCTTCGCTTAAACTACTAGCAACAGCATCCGTCTCCAGCTTCTATAGACGTGTAGAATCTGCTTATTGATAACAAATGGACACAGACTATGACCTGTTGACAGACATCCAGATGAAAACTGCACCAGACATACATTTTCAATGGTGTTTCTACCTGGAAATATATATGGTTATGTGTAATGACGTCATCCGACTTATGACTCCAAGTCAGGTGACACGTCTTATGTCATAAGAGATAAGCTCGACTCTCAACGTCTCCATTATCCCTGCCTACCGTGGATTTACGGTGAGAGCGGGTGATAACGTGTGAGTTATAAGGGCTGCTCTCTGGTCCACAGCGGAAGTAGGACGCAAAAAGTGTATCCTGGATTTGGGCATAAACAAAAATCGTACAAATCACTAGTCCATTATCACAGGCGGCCATTAATTAGAGAACAGGGAAAGTCGCCAAACACATGCGGTGTTGACAGCCAAGATAAACCGAAGTATTTGTCATGTCATATAATTGTAATGCAAGCTTGAAATATCGTTTCCTAGGACAAAGTAAACATTTTGACGTTCAGTTTATAACACTTACTTTTTACCAGCCTTGTAGGTCACTCACGTTTGATAGCACAGACGTCGATAATTTGTTGGAACTTACGTGCATTAGAGGTGAAGCGGGAACTAAACCTGGAGATTTTACATTTGGTCCGGAAGCCATAACAGAACACCGTAAAATCCGCTTTTTACACAGGCGAACCCTTGCAACGCATGCATGCGAATGAGGTCAAGTTGTCAACTTGGGCGTATTGGGTTGACATATAATTGCTGCTTATTACAGGTAGCCGTCTGGTTCAAAGCCCCGGTCTCACAGTCACAAATGCTAGGTCCCGACAAAGATCAGTGAAGTAAATTTAGAGAAACATCGACGCAAACTCTTGATACTGCGTCACAACATCACCCAGGCTTTAAAACCCGCTTTACACTAGAGCGATCATGAGCGAACCCGTGCAACGCATCTGCACGTATAATGTCACGTCGTCAACTTGGCCGTATTGTGGCGGCATTGAACGTAGTAAAAATGCATGGTACGACAAGTTGCTGAGGCAAACGAAGTGTTACTTATATATGCGAATGTTCTGCGATCCGTAGACTCAGTATATCTATTTAAGGCAAACTTTAACCAAACTGAATGTTCGTTCAAAATTTTTGAACATGTTCAAAATTTTGTGACGAATTTGCCAGTTTGCCACTGCACGTAGAGCTACGTAGGTGGAATTCGCTATAGTGTAAAGCGGGTTTTATGCCCACAAATAATATGCCATCAACAGCAACAACATTGCACAGTACAGCACGCAGATTCTTCCACAATTACAGTAAATGTTACGTAGATCAAGAAATGGAACATGACCCTCTATGTTCTTACCAAGTGTAGCCTAATAAATTGGCCAATCAGCGCAAGGCTCTCGCTAATTTGGAGATACTGTTGACCTGTCAATACCACCTAATGCACTATTCATAATTTGACCTAATTGGATAGGGCTCTGAAAACAAGTCTTGAGCAAAAAAAAAGTGGGCCCTTGGTATCCACGGTGGGTAAATGTCTGTCGCTCTATTCCACGATCTACCCCGCTACTCGCCGTCGTCGGTAGTTGTTTTCGCCATTAGCGTTATCACGCCGGCTTCACCCACATGTTACGTAATCACGGCGGCGGTCAACGACATTGGGATGTGACGCCGCCGCCGCCGCAGGTGAACCACCGCCGGGTGCAGTTACACGTGCAGTAAAAGGGTCAACTGCCTCCTATGTTATGGGGGTGGGGACACGGACTGTTCTAATGTATGTTCCCCTGGCATTTCCACTTGATGTAATCAAATGGAAGCTTAGGGTTGTAAAACCTGTCTTCAGCTATGCCAGTGTACGTGGTAGGAGCTTGCACTGAGAGAGAGACTAAAAGCTATATGAAACTGAACATTAATATATTTGTTTTAAGGTCACTTTTCTGTCTTAAAAAGCCTCAGATGCTATGAAAAGATATCCTATGAAAAAGAGTCTAATTTCCAAAATTTTTCTATGGGGGCATGCCTCCAACCCCCGTAGCTAGGAAGGCTGTAAGCTAGTGGCGTTTCACTCCATCCTGGGCCAACACATTTTGTCTCCCATCTCTTGACATCCTGGCTATGGTCTTAACATCCGCGGTCTGGTGTATATTGCAAGTGCAGTATTAAGAAAAAAGCAGTTTCCCCTGAATGACAGAGACTTATATGTCCGCCGCATTCGGTCCGTGATCCTCGTGTATTCTACCTCGTGCTGCTGGCATCAAAGAGAGCAGCAAGTGCATAAGTGTGTTTAATTTGAACAGTACGAAGGCGAGTAGCCAGGATGCCGATATAGAGGCTAACAGATCAGTCCATGTACAGCACTCATTTAGCATCACAGTAAGCGCAAGAGAAGTGGGGAGTTTAAGTTAAAAATCACCAGGTTAATACTGGAATCTCTTTTTTCTTTTTTCTTTTTCGATTTGAGTTATTTCGTTTATCACAGACATATTGATACTACAAAGTAAGTAAAAGATTGCAGATAGGTAAAAAATATAAATAGAAGTAAAATTGAATAGAGATATACAAATATAGAGATATACAAAATGTAAATAGAAGTAAAATTGAATAGAGATATACAAATATAATAAAAAAAACATGTGACAAACAAGGAGCACTAAAAAGATATCCATATAAAATGGAGAGTCTTATTTCCATAGTGCACCTTGGTGAAACATGGAAAAACAACTGACTAGAAATGATAATCCCATAGACCACAATAATTACATTAATACTGATTAACCAATTTTATTCGTATTACTCTTTTTTTAAATGGTCCATATAATATTTCTTACATTTTGATTTAAAAGACGCCAAACAGTTTGACTTCCGTATTGGTAGAGGTAGACTTTTACAATATTTAATACTACAATAGGCAACGTTTTCTGTCCATGAGACTTAACTTTTGGTGCACTGTACGACAACTCTTTTTGCCTAGTATTGTATGAATGACTGACAAGTTTAACATCACATAAATATGCAGGAGCCTTTTTATATGTATTTCATACATTAAACATTAAGTCAAGTATTCAATTCGATCATTTACATTTAACCATCCAACTAATTCAAAATCAGTTGCAGTTTATAGTTTACATACAGTTTGCTACGGTTCAAGTGGAACCTTTTTTGTAATTTTCACAATTGTTCTCCAGACAGTGCGCTTGGGTCAACACCAGTCTCCATTGGCACATTAACATTTGCTCTACATTAAAGGTTCCCCACGATTATTGAGACCGGTTATTAGGTGTTTATAATTTAAATTTACGTCATAGTATTTGATGGTGAACGGAGAAGCAAATGCGATATCACCCAAGGTGTACCAGAAAAATGCACAGCATCAACTCATAATTAACGTCCATTAAAGACGATACCAGCCACTAATCTAATTGGGAATGTGTTTTACTTGTTGTGCTTTCAAAGTAAGTGACTAACCATCCTCTCAGCGACCGTTTTATCGTCAATCGCTGTACAAACTGTCCTTCAGTCCCCGAGTGAATGGCTTGATCGTGTGTTGGATTCCCGGTTGGGTTTAGTGGTTGGTGCTGAGTAAGCTCACCATCACTCAATAGTTCCACACTGCTTCGTGATTTACAACCTACATGTACATATTAAATAGGTGTAGGTCATATATCAGGCATGTGAACGCTAACATTGATTGATAAGCACGTCTACAGAACGGTTGCGATATGCTGTATGCTCCCCGGGGAGTTGAGAACGTTATATGGTGTTACAAAGATGCAAATGACCTGGTGTGAATCTAGCATCGTCTGATCTGATACCAACACAAGTTATACATTCTGATTCCTGTCGATGTAACTAACATCGCCCAAATCGAGGTTACACATTAAACCTTCTCCCACAACAATGCGGCACGCTGAGGACAAATTCCACGTCTTTGTTCCAGATAAGAAAACATAGGGACCCAGGAAACACATCAGTCACATTGATACTACTACCAATTTGTTTTTTTTTTTTTTTTTCTAAAACATAATTGAATGAAAAATGCTTTTGTTTGTTTGTTTGCTTTCTAAATAAAACATCCACTGAAAAAATTAGGTGAACTTATCCAAAAACACATGTTTTCACTAAAAACAATTGTGTGAAAAGGAAACAGCGTCAGGCCCGTATCAGTAAACCATACGAGGCCATGTATCGGGCCCATTTGCGGATCGGTGTCCGGTTCACGTGAACACACGTCAGACGTGGGTTCGTTTACGTACGGCGTAAAAATGACGTGTGATTGATCGAGGTTCTGTTTACGAGGGGCTGGTTCAAACGATATGACATTGTGTAGACTGCTGTAAATTGGACAAAACGTATACACAGGCACAATAACGCTGTTAGAGAGGTCGGTAATTCCATTGTTTGGTACACTTAAACACGTAGTAATATGAGACATGCAGGTAAATTTAGGGCGTAGTATGAAGTGGTTTTAATGGCGATATTAGGGTAACCTACAATACGTGGCCGCTAGAAAAATTAGTCTTGATTAACCAGACCCTCTGATGACGTAAACGAAATTAGTCTATCAATGTTTGTCTAAATAATTACACGTAAGCTAACGCGGTGTAACCCATTCGATGCTAGCAGAAATATGGACATCATCAAACTTGAAATAAAAATAATAAACCCTGAGTGTATGCCATCTTAGTACCTTACACGACTGTTACCGCCCATATCGTCCATTATAAAACCCATCTGGAAGTCCATACACAGAATGCCATGTTAGGAGAATGAGATCTGAGTGCCTCGGTATGGGTAGTAGAATAAAACAGACGTTAGTTTGCCGTTTCATCTCACAAAAGCATTCTCATCAAAACTCTTAAAAGTAGCTTTCTACTCAAAAGTAGGCCTAATATTTTTTAGCAACAAGTAAATAGATTAAATCAGTATGACTGATATTTGTGTAATTTCCTCAGGAAAATTTGCGACGTGGATACCATTTCCTTGGACTGTCTGATCGCTGATTTTTATACCAACACAGACTTTACTTTTGAATGTCAAAGAAAGCGAGGCCTATTGCTAGATACAGAACATTTACCAGAGCCTTTGTCACTGATGATCTGACGATATACCTCAGCCATGTGCATTTTATTCATTAGTGTTAATTAGTATATGTTTACCAGCTCAGCTCGATTATTGCCATAATTATCTCTCTAATGCAGCACGCGTGGGTTTGTGGACTTCATGACAAGAATAATATAACTAATATCCTTGTTAACAATAGTTGCCTGATATCTAATACTACACAATATTATGCATGCTTATTATATGTCAGCTATTCTTCAAACATTAATAACACTAATAAGGCATTAATAACCTATTGAAATTGAAAACGGCAGAAGTTTTAAAAAGACAAACTCAAACGTACATATCCATGGTTAATCATCTGGCATTGAACATGGGAAACGTCGGCCAAACTATATCCTTCAAACATTAATAACCTATTGAAAACTGGAAACACGTACCGGTGGGTCGTCATCTGGTGGTGATATTAAATCACAGATAATTAGCCCATTGCTGTTTAGGTCCCTGAGTTACTGAGAGTCCCTTATAACATAACACAACATACCATAATTTATTTCAGAATAAAATATTCCATACATTTTAAAATAGATGAACTATAAAAAGTAAATACAGTCTACATATATAGTAAATAAATACAAATAAAATCAGTTATTATGTAAAAAATGTGAGTCTGTCATGTGACAGAATGATTATAGACGACAACCACTATCTTAGAACGAGATAAGTCACCACAGGTGGAAATAATTGTATTGTGGGTATCTTAGACAAATAATAATCAGTCTCTATCATCTCCTTCTGTTACGCCGAAGTATCACAGGGTTTGGTTTATTGAGACTATCAGGTATGTATGTCCCTAGAGTAAAAATGGTACTATGAACTTTTGCAACAAATTACATATATCCCACCTAAAGCGGAAATTATTTTTACTGCAATATTACTCTAACATTTCTATTGTTGAACAAGTCTTTTTTTCATTAGCGTTAATTATTATATGTTTTCCTGAACAACTCCATTATTGCACTAATTATCGCTCTAATACAGCACACGTGGGGTTTTTGGACGTCATAACAAGAATAACTAAAGTAATATTCTTGGTCATAAAAGTTGTCTGATAGCTTAAGGCACTGTAATAAACTACTCATAGGAAATATGGGCGACATTATATCCTTCAGACATTAATAACCTATTGAAAATTGAAAACAGCAGATGTTTTAAAAAGACAAACACAAAGGTACACCCAATTTACTTAATCATCTGGCATTGAACACAGGAAACGTCGGCCAAGCTATATCCTTCAAATATCAATAACATGTGGAAAACTGAGCATAAGTTTTAAAAGGGAAAACGCATTCATTTGTGTATACATTCCCGATTGGTCATCTCCAGGTGGTGTTAGTAAATCACATATATATAATTAGTCCATTGTTGTTTATGTCCCATGTTACCGTCTTGAGGACGTAATTACAAAAAAAAATAATATAACTAATACCCTTGGTCATAATAGTAGCCTGCTATCTCAATGCACTCTAATAATATTCATGCTCATCGGAAATGTGTGCGATGTTATAGCCTTCAGACATTAATAACCTTTTGAAACCCGAACTAAGCAGTTTTCAACAAGGAAAGCACATGCGTACACATTCCCGTTGTCTGATCATCCAGATGCAGTGATATTAAATCACAGTTCATTAGTTGATTGTTGTTTGTGCTCCTGTGTCACATATCGGTAGTCTCACAGTCTCACTTACAGAGCACTGTCGGCAATGGCACGTGTTAATTGCAATAATGCGGTGAGTAATGCCTGACGATCCCTGCTGTGTTTGCACCTCTCAGGCGGTGAGTCAACAACAGCTTTTTATTCTCTATGACCTGACTCCTTTTCTGTGATACGTGATGTGACCCTAACATTTCATCCACTCAATAAAGAGACAGCATACACGATGTGTGTCTGATTAGTTTTTATTATAAAATAAATCATCTCGTAACGTTCTCATCTTTAGTTTTCTTTTAAAATTGATGCCAGTGCAAAATGAACCAATGTAAAAGATTAATGCTCGAACTATAATTTACAAAATATTGATGTATGTGAATTTGGAATGTGTTCTTACTTCAACAATAGCTTTATTAGTGAAAGATTGAGTTCTCGTTGAGATTGAAGACATCTTTCATTTCCTTAAAGTCAATGTGACTACTTATTTGACCTTATTTAGCTGATCATTTAAAAACAACAGCCAACAAGCGCTAATCCCTAAAAACAAGTATATATGTACCTATGCCAACCTCGCTTAAATAGATGTAAATGCTGGCCATAGATCAAGAAGAATGCGTGAGTTAAATCTAGCAGTCCACAGATTAAGAACAATGCGTACATGAATCTAAATTTAGCAAATTCATGTCTATTCTAAGCCCAAGAAACGTGGAGCTTAACCACGTGTACTACCGTGTTATCGCACAGAAGCAGCCAGATTAGATATGAGGTTGTTGGTCCTTGAACAAACACGCTCCACGTGGCCGCCGCCGCAGGTCTGCTTGACCGCTGGCCAGCTGCTGTATTGTTGGCCTACATTGTGGTCTAGCTGTCAGAGCTGGCCCCGTTATAGATGCACTAGAGTAAAATAGAGCCGACGCCTAACGTGCAACCCCTAGGCTCACCCCATTGCATGTTACCATAGGCCAGAGTTTTATTAGACGGGGGAGCGGGTATACTATTATGTTTTACTAACACTATACTATACACATTGCCATACATACATAGGGTACTGTATATATTATATAGTGTTTATAATTATCATAGTAGTATACATACCCCTTCCCCTTCCAATGATTATGTGCCTGCCCCATGCATGCATGCTCCTACGTCTTTAGCACCTTGTATCGACGTTGTTAAGTGTGAAAGGATCTATTTCGAATGCATCTATTGATAACATAGGCATCTGTAATTCACGTGTAGCTCTGTGTACATGCCATCCACAGATATAGGACAATTGCCCAAGCTATTGCTTTAATGACATAGGTAATACAGATCTCTGCTCCGATGTCATGTACATGGTTGGTTTTTAATACCCGTTTAATCTATTTTATTGGTAGAGTAAATCATCAATAAACATAGATCCACATAAATACCTCTGACCATTCATATCCCAAGTTGATAACAACACAATTTCATAAAGTTCTAAAGTTTTAACCACAAAGAGCCTGAACGTCGAGAGTGGTTCCTAATTGACCCATTAATGGTTCCTATGTGCATATATCCTGGGGCGCCGTACTAGTAGTACTATTGTTGATAGGAATAGAACAAAACATGTTGAACTTTCGGATCAACGAACACTCAAATATCAGGGACCTTTCGATGACCTGATTTGTGCTGTTCAAATCTTACGCATGTAACCACTCATAGCAGAGTGTTGGTGTGCATATTTAGAGCATTCAGCGGATAGTTGTGGACTGACATATTTTCATATCTAATCATACGGTGAAATCACAGGCACCAACCTCAAATCCATCGTATGCAATGCAATTGGTGGCTATTAGTGACTAAGCCTGGGGCTGAACCATTTCCTCTCACGTATTTATACACTATATTGACCGGTGGAAATCCCCCCGCCCCCACCCCCTCACCCACCAGCCCCACCACCACCAACAGCACCACTGCAAACACGCACGTGCGCTACGCGCGCACACACGCATTAGTCTTTGCAGTTCTGTGTGCATTGCTGTGTACCTGTCCACTCGATCTGTCTGTTGCTAATCGATTGTTTTAGAAAAAAAAGTACTAGACATTGGACCACGCATTCAAAGGTATGCATAAACATTCGAATATGTAAACCGACAGAACATGGCATCTCTAGTTTATGACCAGGACTGACTGGATGGCGCGGGGACTCACATCATGCGTGTTTCTCGATGCTGGCGACCATAGACGCGAAAACTGCTGTAGTTCAATGTACAAGGTGGCTACAGATAATTGCACTCTGTGTATTTTCTTGAAAAAATAATAACAACCAGTCTCTATCACATCCTCTTGCTACGCTGTAGTATCACATGGTCTGGTTGATAGAGACTAACGTGTATGCATCCACCTAGCGGCGAAGATGGTACTACGACAGTATATTGATATTTTGATAGGCGAACTAGTGTATGTTAGGTCTACTCGGCGCACATTCCTGCAGCTATACTGGGCGTGATTTACGACACCCATTATTGTAGCGTTGAGCACTCCGTCAATGTAACTTTCCGGCATAACGTGTCAGAGGCGGGGATAGAGAGTTGGATGTCAAAGTGACCGTGGCGGCAGCAGCACACGTACACTTACTTGTACGCCTGGCGTGCACGTGCCGTACGTCAACTCAACGATTTAGTAGAAATGCAACCTCTAAGCACGAATCAATTTTACTCTCACTGTCCTTGCAAGCAAGCTCCTGCCACATTATAGATATAGCTGAAGACACCGCTTCTATTTGACCATATCAAGTGGCTCTCCATGACGGGATTCGAACTCACGACCCCAAGGTTGTGAGACCAGAATGATACCATCATCCCAAATGCACGAATCGCATACGTTAACGCTCTCTTTCCCGGAATGGGACTGGTGGCTAGTCTCGGTCAACCCATACATTTCCTTACTCACTTAATATACATTCCGTAGCAAACGACGTTACGTCAGTCTTGTTGACTCGAGACTAACTGGGGACTATTCCTTTCTGAAAGGGCCTCGCTTTGGAGGTTGATAGGAAATGGTGACATTTATTGGCAACTTCAAGACAATAGTGCAAAAGAGCACACATGTCCTTGTCAGTGCCATTGGCGGAAAACAAATGTCCTGGTTTCTGGTAGACACTATGGCCTTGCACTCCTAGATTTGTCCACTGAGTTATGTACACAACAACCCCAGACTCTGGCCATCAAATATAGTTGAATGTTTTTTTAGTAAGGCAGTCACAAACGCTATTGAAACTTCAATGCCGTGCACTGACTGCACCGCGCAAACAGCCCAAACCCCGGTGTGGGATGGCGTGAGAAAGCCGTTTAGAGGCCCTCAAATCAATCAGGCTCAATGAACCAATAAAGTCTGACCGGCTTATCCATAATAAATGTTCTAATGGCCGGTCAACATCACCAACAGACTGCTGCTATTTGTGTCTCATTTATATCACCCGCTTGAGCCACCCGTGCAGAGTTTACGCCGTGGTGTCGTTGAACTTGTCGCAGTTTTCCATCGTTGTCACAACATCCAGCCGTTGTGAACCTCAGAGGTTAGTTCGGTCTATAGTTCCCTATTTTATCTGTCCCGCCTTTTGCTCAGCATGTGTAAATGTACATTTTGATTTATGTCTGAGACAAATGAAGAATACCATATGGACGTTTCTTTCACGTACTACAGTATTTGTTTTGTTAAAATACATTTTAATAGTTTAATCTGCATTTTAATTAGCATTGTTAGCCAAATGATGAGAAACTGTAAGTACATATTACATGTACAAAACATTTTAATAACATCAGCTAAAACAGTTTCAATGATAGGCTACTTAAATCAATCATATTAGATGAAGCCTATTTTATTTGACTTAGTTTCATTTCCTCTGACTAGTTATATACATACTGTGAACAAATTGAAGGGCGTGTGCCTGACGCGCAAACCTAAGCTACCGCTGCCGCGGGTCCACTTCGCGGAGTGAACCCGCCTCGTCGACTGGGGCTTGTCACCAACCCCACGTACTTCTCGTTGTTGTGTTTCTTGAAAGGACGAGACCGTCACCACTACGATGAAGTAGTAACTTTCACTATACGATGGCCGTAATCACACCAGGTTTCATGAAGGGCCCCCGTCTACACAAGGGACTTCGCACTGATGCTGACACGTGACACATGTATAAGCGAGAGCACCACCACACCCACGAGCGTGAGGCGTACACGACGAGGGGACCTAGCCACCGACTAGGCCCCGAAGAGGATGAAGATTGAGAGCCTTTCCCCCGTAACAGAGGAAAGGTTGCCAGAGAAGTGAGCACTAAATCGCCCAGTCATCTAGTACTACAGCGTACCAGGTCCCTAATCCTACCAGGGGCTTAATAAGAAAGTATGAACACGAGCAAGGTGAGTGTGACCGCGGGGATTATCTAACCTAATCCAGTGAGAAGCAATATTGAAACTACTTTAACCCTTGCAGGGATGCTAAAATCCCTGCGCACTGGATGGCCTAAACTTTAACTCTTTGTTCTGTCACAATACAGTATTACTTTAAACAACCACATACCTATTTTTTCTGAAGAAAGGGTAATTTTTGCTGTGTACATGGTGTGCTGTGTATATGAATCTCTTGCACGTGTTGCTGAATACTTATAGAAATGGCCATAATCATGGAACTTACATCTTGAAACCACCTGGCATAATTAAATTACATGTTATGTAAAGTTTTGCATATGGTTTGGAACAGAATGCAATCAATCCCAAATGGCAAAGCTGTCCCTGACATCCCAACTGGGAGTGGTCAGTTGCACCTGTGTGGTCAGCTAATGGAATGGACAGGCGAGTGGACACTTGGCCGCGAGACCCACTCTCCATTAGGATAATTACAACCGTAATGGGAAAACCATGGATTAACTGGTTAGCACGAGGGCAAGTGCCACGGAAATACTATGAGTTGCAGTTCGAATGCAGTCAAGGCAACAACAACACGTGATCATAGAACCTCAGCCCTAAATATAGCAGCTTACATATCATTTCCACGTGACGTCATCTACCACATTATAATGAAGTTTATCCAGTACACTTATTTTTCTATCAGCTAATGTTAAGCCAATGACGAACAGCACGTATATGTGCGCGTTAGCTCTATTACTGGTTCTGTGTAAACCGAGCTTAGAGTGTTTAGCGCCGAGCGATGCTCGTGTGTATATTTCTTGCATAGACTCCCACTGTGGCGGCCTTGTAGCAAGGTAAAGTGGATAAATTTACATCCAATTTGTATTTGTTAGGACAAGCAGCTGTGAAAGGTTGAGGATGGGAAGGTGCCATTACAAAGTGGCTGGTGATAGATGGGTTTAAACTCAAGGTCAGTTTAAATCTAGGGTCAGACAGTCCCGAGTATTGTAGGCGAATCAGTTGTGATATTGTAGTCATTGTTAATTCAAGATGTGGGTTAGTGACAGACGTGTTTTAAAAGGTAGAGTTATCATTTTCCCTCTTTGCATTCGGGAGTGTCAGACCGAGGCTTTATATATCATGTATGAGGCCACCTGAGACACATTTTTCTGTATGTGTTCTAACAAAGTATAACCAAAATTTATTTGCCATTGTACGCATCATTCAATTATGTGTAAAGCAGGCTTAATTGGCGCCCCCAACGTCAGTCTACATATGTATTACATGTGTGTGGGTTTGTTTCGTTTGTTTTCAAACAGCCAAGTGCCTTCATAGATGTTAAAGTTTACCTTCGTCTAGAGGATGAACGCTCGTGCACCGTTCATTAACACACCACCAGTTGTTGTCATGTAGTCAATTAGGCGTTTCTGAGAAATCTATTACTACTCATAGTGTCCGTGTCATGGGTGTTAACACGCTGTGTCCGGATGATACACGAGCAGGGCTCAAAGAACCTTGTCTCTATCTTCTTCTGCTCGCCGTGGGTGCGTCATCCCTTTCTGACAGCATTACATATTGGCACATCGTTGCGCTGGAAATTGACAGTTCCAGGGAAAGGCTACTTAGATCAATCATATTAGATTAAGCCCATTTCATATGACGTATAGCTGCATATCCTCTGACTAGTTATGTATGCGCAGTATTACTTCAAACAATCATATGCATATTTTTGTGAAGAAAGTGTACTTTAAAGTGATGCAATTTGCGGTAACACTCCCCACTTCATTGTTTCTGTACATCACACACGTGTAGCCTGCTTCACGCATGAACGATTTTCGCCTGCGCACACTGCTGGCGAATTAATTTGGTTAAACTTTGCTAGAAATATTTTTGCTGCTTTTAGTTGCGTAAGACCAGTCGCATAAATACGTAATAGTTTGGTACTGGTACAGTTCTTTCACTTCCCAAATCACGGGAATACTGTGAAAATGCTAGTAGATTCAAAGGAAGTTCCAGATAAAATCATCCATGCCAAGAATAAATTGCTCGCTTCAACCAGCATGTGATGCGAGCAATCGGCGCACCGTGTGCACGTGTGTGGTGGTGGGGGTGGGGGAGTATCCGATCACATAAACCATATTTATATCTATATAACATCTAACATGTTAATGCTAATCCTTATCCAGTATAATTGGTCAGCTCTTTTATTTATTTATTTATTTTGTTTGGTCAGCTCTGTCCAACATCTATTAGTACCAATGCCGGCCTCGTCAGACTCAAACGGACGATAAAACATGAAAATCCACTGTGCATCGCCATTGGTTCCCACCTGCATCACTCTGCGCTGCATCGTACATCGATTTTCACTGTGCTAAAGAGCAGAAAATCACTAGTAAATTAACAGTATAATCTCTAATTGAATGACCATCTCGAAATATATACGACAAACATCTGAGATAACGAACATATTTACATCGCAGCTGTGTTCTTGTTGAACACGAAGCAGGAAATACACTTTGATTTGAAAGATCTATACAGTGGTGTTTTGAGTTCCAATCCTGAGGTATCGTACAAACATGCAACACAGGCCGTGATGGGTTGTTTGGATGGTAGCGTAACCAATTAAAGTCACCACTCCCATTAGCTCAGGGTCGTGCTCTGAGGCTCGTACACTAGACGGCCCCTAGGCACGACCCTGGCGGACCTGTCCTGCCTAGTCGCCCCGTGCGCTCCTCGCTGTGTCAGTGTCGGCCGCCCCGAGCCTCTACTCTCGTCTTCATCGTGCCCTTGTTAGCGCTTGGGATTGGTTTTCTGCATTTCGATTCTTCGCCATTGCAGCTTGACACGGATGTAGAATTGAGTTGTAATGAGACAGAGTGTTATGCTGTCATATACATATCACTGTATGGCCCTAGATAGTCGCCTTTTCATCTCAGATTTATTCCCAGGCATTCTGTTGGTATCACAAACGCGTAAACCACCGTACACGTCAATTAGTGTAAAACACCGTTCTCGTCAATGAGTATATAAAACATCGTGCTCGGAAATGAGTGTTCCCTGTATTTCCCGTAAATACCATGTCAAATGGAGCTTTATACTATAGTCGCAGGCTTTAACACGTTTGAAACCCATTAAATACAATGACTCGCAACTCATCTCACATCACAGACACCTGGATCTACCAGTGGCATAGGCTATGTGGCCATAACGGTATACGTCGATCCATTGCATGCAGGGCGCATTCGGACAATCTGCTCATTTCGGATTATGCCATGATTAAAAATCATGTCAGAATAATCATCGTCATTTGCCACGTGTGTTATCGCATGCGATCTAGTGTGTTTCGACCTATTGCATAAGACCCATCATTGCTGACAGATGAAGCCATGGGAATTTGGTGAATATATTCAGATTGTGATTGCATGGGACTGTGTCAGCTGATTTCAATGGTGTGAAGTGATACCGTATATATTAGAGCATCGTTTGGAAGGTTTCCCAATTGCATGGCCCAGTGGTCATGAACTGCTAATGTTTGTCAAGGTCGGCTTCCTTTCAGAGTCGCCGACCCTGTGGTCCGTGGGAACAGACCCTACTCATGAACTACTCTAGGCATGTGGTTTTGCGTCTACCTTGATAAAAATCCAGCCACCAACACTTTTTTCTTAAATTACCAGTCATTAATACATTTCTTTGTTTTTCACGAATCACCAGGAATTGTAACTGGACAGGTTGCATCACATTTCACAATTATACTTAAGCCCAGGCAGTTCAAAATTCACACAAAGATTCAGGGAAAATACCCCGTCGCAGCTCCTGTAATGAACATATCACCAGTCACCAACAATACGTTGCACACGCGTAAATACATGCACAATTCACATACAAGATTTAGGGCAAAGCACCAATCCCTTTTTTGCTGTATAATCCCTCTTCTCACGGTATGCAGGGTGTGTACCGAGGTGGACATGTCTATTTGTCCTGTACTTTTCTATAACTGACAATAGAAGTCTTGTTATTGTCGCTCGATTACACAGGAAGTGAAGATCACCCCCTCCCCACAGCAAAAGGTGGCCAAGTGCCTGCAGTGTGCCACCAACAAGTGCGACGTAGTCGTGGGTGTATGATAATGACTGCTTCCTGTCACGGTGACAGTTACACCAGGAGAGCATTGGTTCCATGAATATCTTGTCGAAGTCGTGTCTTGTGTAGGCCTATTCATCTAACTTTATCTGGACCAATGGTTACTCCCTGATTCATAACGCACACGGAACGTGTCACGTCCCAGTTTCGATGGAGAGTAAACCCGTGACCAAGTTTTCATGTACGCAGATCCAGAGGGGCGCCCCCACCACCAACCCCCATCACCCCCTTTTCACCAAAATATCTTATTTTCATAGAGCTTTTGGCATGGTCGCTATCGGTCGAATGTACAAAAACCCACGATCTCCCTAAGTCCACCACTTTTTGAAAATCTGGATCCGCTAGTGGTTTTGTACCTCCCCCTCTGTCACACCTTCTCCAAAATCCAATCATGGATTCATTACAGACATCGATACAAGAATGGTGCATTGGATTATGTTGATGATTTCTTTCTAATCTGTGTATATTTGACCCTATTGTCATGAACAATACTAGTCACTGAAAATAGACCGCTAAACTCGTATACACAGCAGCATTGGCTTGAATAGCTCTTTCAAAGCGTTCGATCAGCGTGTTTCAGATTTGGTTAACTTGCCAATAGTGTTTAGTCGCTAATAGATTATCGAGTTTGCTCAGTTGGGACATACGAGAGAGCCAATGTCAAGTGTTTCGTCATCCTAATCTTACAGGCTCCGTGTGTAGTTTTCAAACACGGTACAAACTCTGTTATCTCGAATATTAAAAAAAACGCCATTGAAATATTCGAAATAGATACTATTCGAGATAACCAACTGATATTTGGCAGTCATTGCGTGGTTGTTGAAAAAATGAAACTACATTAAAGAAAAAACAAAAAAATCGACACAAGCTATATCGAGTTAACGAGTTTCTACTGTAATTGCTATTGGCACTGGATGCCAATCTGTTCGTGGATTACACACAGTCAGTGGCCTTTTTCAAACTTGCCAATCAAAGTAAATTAACAATTCTAGCAATATTGCGATAATGATTGACAAAGATTATTTATTCAGATACGTCTATATCATATTGGCCTTTTGTTATACGTTAGGAAACGAGATTTGTGTACACACTCATATCATTTGCTGGTCATGTGGCATTAGTTTGATGATCAACGGGTTTCTATGTTCCTTGATAATTCTGTAACTTGGACAGTGTCTTTCCTTGGCATGACACAGCAATCTTAAAGCACTTTAAACCATTTGTTATCCACCATTGCAAGGCCTCGTTATCTCTTATGTACTGTCTACTAATGCTCAGTGATGTCATAACTTGTTAGAGTTTAGTCTGGAGAGCAGTTAGTGGAATCCGTAAGTTGACCAACATAAACAGGGACCATGCCAATACAAACTTTCCACCAGTAGGGTAGTGATATTTTGATTGTGTACAGCTAGTAGTAATATGAGACAGTTTCAATCTCTCAACTACCTTCATTCTCAATCAATTACGCTGAGTGGTGGTATCAGCAATGGAGATGTACTACATAGCATTCATATATTCATATCCTATCTACAACTGATGACCATACAAGTCACACATCATTCTTGGAAATGACAAAAACTGGAAGCCTTGCGTCCTAAATTTAGTGTGCACACATAACAAGTACGGCCTAAAATATGCACGGTGGTAAAAATAGATAAAACTTAGCCCGCCATCATGGTCATGCGTTGGGGCAAACAATAGGTTAGGCACATACTGGCTCCAAAACACACAATGATCAATGTCAATTAAACAAGAGAATGCGATGATTAAACATGGGGTCCACTTATCCAGATGCCATGTTGTTAATTGCAAACAGTTTTCTGTTACTGACCGCATGAACCAGGCCAAAAGACAAGTCTTTGCCCACACTGCGCATCGGATTTGGCTTAAACCGAGCCCCATATATGCGTCGCAACTAAGACGTTACAAAATACGCTACAAGTGAACCCGTACCATTACACGTTAGTAGCCTTCTATGTATTAATTACACAAATTTGTATATAGAATCGTCCATTAAACCAGTCTTCACCTTCAATTCCGCATAACACGTAACCCAGAGAATAGTTGCACACTTCTTTCTCAAAATAAAAATCCATTTAAACAAACGAGCCTTAAGTTACAAATATGCAAAGTGACACGATTGTCCCGGGAGATAATACACCATTTAAGTAAACCTCCTGTTAGTACCTAATGTATAAAAAGTAAAGTAACCTCAAGCTTACCGTCGTGTGCCAACCAAGTCACTATGATCCACTACAAGCAACGGCTATCTAGTACACATGCAATCCATTACAGTCAACCGTAAATCCATTTAGAACATGAACCCAAAAAGTTCACAAACGCCGGCGACACCACCCCACAGTCCCTCCTACCTGGAAGAATCGAGCGACTCAGTATCCACGTGAAGGCGCGAGCGGCGACTGGCGGCGGCGGCGGTCACTTTAGACACCACAGGTGGCGGTGGCTCGCGGCGGCGGCGGACGCAGCTTAGACTAGTACTACCTTTTTACTTTCTTTTTTTTTCTTTCTTTTTCTCTTGTTCTTGTTGTTCTTGTTCATCTTCTTCTTGTTCATCTTCGTCTTGTTCATCTTCTTCTTGTTCTTCTTCTTGTTCTTCTTCATCTTCTTTTTTGTTTTTTGTGTTTTTTTGTATTTTTCAGAAAATCATTTAATTTTAGATATCTGTTTTTTCCCCAACAAATATTGCTAAGTTCTGTCTCATGTACAATATTTACAGGTGGTCACAAAATCTTTCAGATAGAAGAAAATCATGATGATAGGTGACTGGCAACAGCTTTGCTAGCACTATTGTGTCATTTTTAGACTCGACAATTTTGTTTGAAATATGAACACTGTATTGTTATTATCATCGTATAAATACACTTGGTTTACAGACTGTGAAGATGAGGTTTGCCTGACCATGATCCTCGTAGGTGAGTAGCTTGTGATCATCTTGGTCAGTGCTGGAAACAAACTAAGTGTATATAGTAGTTGGAATCTTAGCAGAATTGAATTTTGACGAACAAATCAATGACATTCCACGTGAGTGTGCGATAGAAAGATTGGCGCGGCCCTCCAACAAAACCCGGTCAAGCTGAAACATTTGGTTCGCAATACAGTTTTATACAGATATAAATCATACACTCATCGTTGATTTTGTTTCAATGATCACCTCTCAGCAGTATAAAAAAAACGCCCGACCTTTGTGAACGTTAATTGCCAATGATTTAGAGTACAAAAATATACATATTGTTCATACATATTTTTCAAACCATGCAAATATTTTCAAACTAAGCACTGCCCTATCATCAAGCGCATGTAACACTAACGAATGTTGGTCAATGTTTGTTAAATGGATCCATTACATCAGCTGACGTTTGACAGGTCAAGACTGACCACTGCGGGTGTCTGCTCATTGTAGGCGGCGAAAGAGACAGTAACCCATGATTTACCTGCTCAGGTAACATTGTATCATCCATGCTTCAGACGCCATTTGCCTATTGTAGTACATGACATTTATGACTTCATAAATATGGTTATAATATAATAGGTTTACGGTAATTTGAACATCTATAGGAGTAGGTCACTTATAATTATAGTAATCTATTCCATTTATTATATTATTATTATAGTAATCTATTATAGTAATCTATTCTAGATTTATACAATAGAACCTCTCTATTAGAACCACATTTGGTACCAGTGTTAGGTTGTCTCAATAGAGAGATATAGTCCCTACGCAGAGACTCATTTTGATAGCTGTTTGAAGGGTTGGGACAGTGAAAAGTCGTCTACTGGTTGAGGTGGTCTATATAGAGAGGTCTTAATTGGAGGCTCTACTCTAACCCAATTGATAATAAACACAGTTGAGTGAGACTTTACTGCACCAAATGGCGAGCAAACTGACACTGCTCTGGGTGTGGCTTGTGCATGGGAGGTAGCTGTAGCTGAAGACAGCGAATAGTCAATGAGCTGTTATATGATCAGTTATCGGGCGGGGTTGTGATTCAGGTGTTTCAGTGTGTATGCTGCGACAGCCTCATCAATGATGAGCGTATTATAGGGATGAAAACAGTAAATATATTTACTACCGGATTTCCATTCTTTACACAGCTCCTTTAAGGCTACCGCATGGTGACTGAGAGAATGAAACACCTCCCTCGCAAAATGATCACGTTCAATGGTATCATCTCTGAAGATGCCTTATTTTACGTCGCAATAAGACCAAGACATTATGTTTGTATGTTTTTTTGTTTTGTTTTTTTGTTGTTTTTTTGTTTTTTGTTTTTTGTTTTTTGTTTTTTGTTGTTTTTTTGCAATCATTAGCTGACATTACGTCCTTAGCACCACTAGTGAGCCGTCTCCACTCTTCGGGGGAGTACACAGTGCTATAGTAGAAGATGACCCAGTTATCGTTGGAGGACGATACCTGGTGTACGGCGAACTTTACTTTATACAAACACAACGCAAACACATGAACATAGAAACGCGCAATACTAAGTTCTAGAGAAAACAAATTATGAAACGGCTTGAAATCGGAGATTCAATCTTTCTCTTCTCACTTCCCCACAACACACAAGGGCACAACGGTCAACTCTATAAAAAAAAAGATAGTTCTAAAAAGTCATTCCATCAAACACCCAAAGTGAAACTTGATCGTCACTAGAGAGCGCAAACCAAAATAAAAGTCACGCACACGTACAGAAGACACTGGTTATATCGACCATTTAGGAACACCATCAAAATGTTAGAGACTGCCACAATTTTAGATAACAAACTGCTATTTGGCTGACATATAGCAGTTGTAGGGAAAAGAAAGTAACATCGAGATAACAGAAAATTTGAGATAAGCAATATCGAGCTAACCAGTTTTACTGTAAACATACAGAGATTCGGTGTTTTATAATAACTTCCCACATGTATTTGCCCAGGTATTGGGAGTCATGGCGGGGAAATGTCATTGGGACTGTTGTCGCAATTCACAATATTTGCCCACACTATAAACGGACACACTTATTAAATACTATTTCGGGAGCGCCCTAAAGAAAAAGCGGGCTGTTATGCAAACTTGGCTTTTGTGTGCGGCCATTTCACTGGCTGGGATTGAGTGACTCTTTCATACACAACTGCGCCCTTGGCAAGCGGACTGAAAGGAATCGACCTGTCACTCACCGGCGGCGGCCAGTGGTGTTTTGTTAGACCCATTCAAGGCCAGCAGCAGCTATGGACCTCCTCTGTCGAGGGGGGCGCACTTTCAAAGGAGCATACCTTCTCATGCCGCAAATGGATCATTTGTAGATTATAAATTGGACCGGGGTTGGGGGATTACAATTCACATTTCCATATTTAACGTACTTGGCTCGACAATGGTATATCCGCCGACAGATATGGGTGACCAGTGGATGTTCGGCATTGACGAAGCCGATATGTTTACACGCGACAATGCTGTGGATATTGTGCGAGCAAATTAAAGCCTAGTTATGTTACTGTTTGTACAATATCTACATGCATTGTTACTTTATGCAATTTTGACATGGCAAATATATCGTACACCAAGAGTTGATATGGCCCCGCATGAGTGTCCGTTGTCTGGTCATTGGAGGGAAAATAGTTCATTTTTAACATCACCTATATACCTGCACGGAATTTATTGCAGAATATTTTCTTAACCTCCCCCTCCATTCTTTACAACAATCTGAGTCCGTTCTGTAAGCTTACCTTGCTGTGTGTTTGTACGGATGTCACTTCATTCTGCGGATGTCACTTCATTTTGTGGGTGTCACTTCATTTTGCGGATGTCACTTCATTATTCATTCAAAGTTAGGCCCCTCATCCTACAGTCCATCGTCATATCTCACAGTCACTATAATATTTGGGAAGGTCACTTGTAATAAGATTTGTTCACTCCATGTATCCCTGCTATTAGTGTGTATGTACGGCAGACCGTGGGTGGTGAGGGGGGTGGCCGTGACTGGAATTAAAGACACCATCAATATATTGGTGGGGATTATGAGGGATCAAAGCGGGTGGCGTGTGAATATTGCAGCCTAATTCTAGCACATCCTGTTTTAATTTGCACTGAAATGGGTTCATCGATTTTATAGTGTCTGGAAAGGAATGGGTGCAATCAAGATGCATATATAGTCGTCGTCCGAAACCGACCTCTAAATATGCAACAAAAATGGCGGACTTTACGTGAAAATGAAATGGAAATTTCAATTAATATTGAAGCAAGCCCTTTGATATAACATATGAAATACATCATCACAGCTATACAATACCATAACGTACACCTTGATTACCAGTAACAAGTGGCAACAACAGACTTTCACGAGGAAAGTTTCCGTTTTTGTTGCATGTAATTTTAAATGACGCTATTTTGGTTGCATGCAGAATTCGGATTCTCTTGTTTCTTCTATTCATTACAATGACAATCTCCATTTCATGACATACGTATATCTACGTTATACGATACAGTTAGCAGACAATCGGACCCGCCCACATTGGACATACGCAGTCACCTAATGACAATGACGCCATTGCAATCCTATGGTGTGTGTGTGTGTGCGTGCGTGCGTGCGTGCGTGTATGTGCGTGTGTGTGTACGTGCGTGCGTGGGGGGAGGGGGTTGTTGTTGGGGTTTTTTCGTTTTCTTTTTTTCCTTTTTGGGCAACAATGGGCTCCATGGATGGTTTCATTGATTTTGATTTATATGAATATGCATATGCTGTCTCGTTAAATATTGATAGCGGTTCAGCCGTGTACCCTTTTAACAGAGCGCTGCTTGGGATTATGGTATCATTTCATGCATTTGGTCTCACAACATTCTTCTTCCATTTAATTGTGACCTTCAGGGTGACTTGATTTAGTCAAATGGAAGCTTAGGGTTGTAAAACCTGTCTCCAGCTATATCTATCATTGGTGGTAGAAAAATGCTTGCTAAAAAGACGTGTGTGAGAGAGAGAGAGGTTTGAAAATTGATCAGTTTATTCAATGTTTCTATTCAACTCCTAGACATGCCAGATTCATAACCCTCGTAATAATGCCTACAGATTAACAATTACATGGCATGGGAACATTATAGTATCACTTACACAATTACCATCGCATTCTGCCCCAACTGCGTGTCTATCTAGTTTACGCTATACGTATATATAGTGTACCCCTCTCTGTGACAGAATCGTAATGAAGGGGGTAAAATGAGAACAAATAACGCAATCGCAGGGACACGAACTCAATTAATGCTGTAGATGCTGTGTCAGACAATCCCAAGAACGCAGCCGAATCGAGCACGACATCATGCTGTCGCCATGGTGACAATGATCCGATGTGGTGCATCACAAATCTAATTATAATGTTACTTGTCGATGGCAATGATGAAACCGACACAAATCAATGCGGTAGCCGTTAAACAAACCTTGAACCGTTCTAGCTGTTATAATACTTGCAGGAAATGAGTACTGTTTGTTTACATCAGTGCCATAACTGTTTCGCGTTAATCAAATCACATAATGTATTTCTCCAGACACACACACCCAGAGCTCACACTGTAGTGTGTGCACATGCTGATGATGCCACTATCGTCTTCCTAATATGAACGACTGAACGTGTCGGCTGCCTTTTTAACGTAACGTGTCATTTCGACAAGCATTCCATTGGAGAATGCTGCTGTTTTGAAGTGAGTGGCATGGCCAAGAGCCACATTCTCCCTACTGGTGATGTTCACGATACCTACGCGAAGTAGTTCTTCATACATGCGCAAGAGTTCACTGACCACTTGTGGTGGGGGTTAATAAGGGTTCACCCCTATTTATTTTGCCTTACTTCCCACATCCCTGGATGTTTCGGGGTTTTCCCACATCCCACAAACATCTTTTTTCAAGGCTTTTAAGGCTTTTTCACATCTCACATCCTTGGAAAAACACAAATTCCTCTTTTTCGGCCTTTTTCCCACATCCCACTTCTTTATAAACCAGCCCACTTGAATTCCTCGTACCCCAACGTGAGATTTACATTAGAAAAGGGTGGCGGTAGGGAACTGACTTTACTGGACAGGCTAAAAATGCCACAAAGAGAGGAGACAGAAACCTGAAACTATAAATGCGTGGAATAAGCCGACTCACTTCGACCAATATGTCCACTTTGATTTCCAATAACCCATTAAATTATCAGAGTACGGGCAGTAAAGTATTGTTCAGTACTGTTATAATAGAAACAGATGACAGAGTAATCGAATGAAAACACATAGCGAAAGCAGTAAATATTGACCAAGTGTGCATGTTGGCCGGTCAGGCGGGCATCCACATTTAGAGAAAACGGTAACTCCAACAAAAAGAAAATCCGGACTTGCACAAGAATTAATACTATATAGTAGGCATCACACACACGAACGATGTATCAGAAGGGGCAACACAACCCACGGGTGCCGTGCTTTCTTTAAACATATAAATGCACTCCCACAGCTATTGAGTGAGCCCTGGGGAAGAAAGCAGTGGTCGTTGGTGGGGCGTACCGAACATTTCCACGTGGGGCAGCTGAACATGAGGTACACTATCATGAAGCGAACCCGTTCGAACGGAATTTTTTTTAGACGGTGCACGTTGAGCACCTGAAGCAGACACCTGCCAGTGACATCTATCGTCCGGGTGACGTCACTCCAGTATCGCTTACTAAAATTTCATACACAGTCTGGAAGGTGGGGTGCAGATGGCCCCACTCCCCTCTCCCTTTTTAATGAAAATACTCTATTTTCACAGGATTTTGGCATGCCCGCTATCGATCGCGAGTTCGAAATAATGATATGCCTTAAGTGCGCTCCCACCCCACTTTTAAGAAAACCTGGATCTGCCAGTGAAAACCGTCGTCCTGGCCTCAGTGGGTGACGTCATTAACACCACCATCTCATGACGAGTAGGACGATTGACAGTGGATCGGTGAAAGCTCTGCGAGCAGCTGAAGTCTTTCAGTTGTGACTGTTGGAAACTGGTTAAATGATTTACAGTTTTGACTTTTCTTGCTCAAATACGCACACACAAGCGAGCACACACGCACACGCACACGCGCACACACACACACGTACACAGACACGCCCGCACCCACACACGCTGACAAGTCACAGAAGTCACATAGCTTCCTGCCGTAATAATACATATCTCAACCACCAGCAAGGCGATGTAGATTACATGCACATAGTTAGTCCATCTGCTTAGAGCTGCAGACCGTCTCCACCCAGTCTCTGATCAGTGTACACCATCTGTGTAAACAGCACGGTAAATGGCGGACATGGCAGCAAGGTCAGCAAAGGCTGCGATTACACCTCCCACAAATACATTACACCCGTTTCGCAGAAGTCATATATATCAGCGTGTGGAATCAGCACCTGTGAATTGTGCCGTCTAACATATTTGATCATGACACACTCCAAAATAGTGCGCAAATAATAAGGAAAATCTGCAAACAACTAAAATAAGCCCCTTTCTGTGTTTGTCTAGAAAAGGTCGCTAAATGTGAACATAGATGAGTTGTGTATGTTGGCATTACAAATGGAAATTCTGTATTTGCCCTATAACTGTTGTTCAATGGTCTCCATTGGCAGATCCATGGTTTTGGAAGTGGCGGGGTGGGCGAAATTATTGGATTATATATGTTGTAAGTGGCAGATCCACAGATCCAGTATTTTAGGGAACAATTCTTACTTCTTGCAATTATCAGTTATTACATTTGCAGACGAACAATGAGAAGCCCTTTTCAGGTTAAAACTATTCTCGTTTCTCTGAATGAAACGTCACTTCAATCACCCTGACTGGCTTTTGGGATTGAGCGTATTACGTATGTTTGACATTCTACTGACGTCGTGTTAGTTCAGTGACAAGATTAGATCAGCCAGTAACAATGCACCAGGAGCCTCACCGCCTCGCTGGATAATACCCGTCATTTGATCCCTGTGAACAAACCAGCTCAAGGTCACTCTTCATCAGGAACACGCTGCTACTGCCGCTGCTAGTTCTGCTGCTGCTGCTGCTGTCGCTGCTGCTGCTGTCGCTGCTGCTGCTACTGTCGCTGCTGCTGCTGTCGCTGCTGCTGCGTCTGAGTGTATTACATATGATTGACATTATACTGACGTCGTCCTGCTGCTGCTGCTTGCTGCTGCTGCTGCTGCTGCTGCTGCTGCTGCTGCTGCTGCTGCTGCTGCTGCTGCTGTCTTTTTTATTTCACCGTAAAATATACGAGATTTCCGAAGCAAACCTACGCGGTCATAGTTACTTACTTCCTCACAAGATCAATGGCCAATTGGCCATCAAGGCTATAATTAGGCGATATTGATCCCCATTGCTAATGCCCTCTGTGGTCATTATGTGTCACGTGAGCGCCGCCGCCGCCACCGCCGTCCCCACCTCAATGTCTCACCTGAGCTCGGGGGTTTCCACCTTTGCCGCAAAAGTTGCCAACACACACCGCTCATAATAGATGCACACTGATACTCAATGGATGAGGGCACAACTCGGCTTCTACGGTGCATGTTGTTCCAAACATGACATCATTCTGTTGCATCATGTAAAGGCATTGTCGTTGCTCGACCATCGGGCGACCAGCTCGTGACTAGAGACATGCCCACGCCCGCTTACGCTCTTTCGTTTACCACGTGCAACATGCAACATAATCTCTTCGTTCAGACATTCCGGGGATCTGCGTGCGAGTGGTCTCAATGCAGATGTCTCTTTTTTGGGGTGCTTCTTTATGAAGACTTGGGTCCAGGAAAATAAGATCTAATTATAGATTTGATCCTTTTTATAGGGCTGGCTTGTTGTTGGAGATTCGGTTAATTTTGCCAAGCCTAACACGCGATACTGTGAACCGTTGACCATATTGTCTCAAGTGACCAGACGACCTATTGACGTCCTCGCTGAACCTGCGTCAACACTAGATACTCGCTATCCAGATAATGTTAATCTAATTTTTTTTTCTGGTGTCTTTATGTTATAATAGTTTCAACTACACCATGACCAAATAACAGTTGATTATCTTGGATAGTGGCTATCTCGAATATTCCAATGGTGTCCCCAAATATTCGAGATAACGAGTTTCTACTGTATGATACGGTTGTGGTCAACGGCAAATAGGTTTATGTAAATCCTGCTGATCTAAATAGCATTGCAGTTTGTGTTTCTCGTGCTCGACCGAAACTAATTGCTGCTACACGGTCGAATAGAGGATTGATTTACGCTGGGCACAAGGTCGCTAAATGTGAACATAGATGAGTTGTGTGTGTTAACATTACAAATGGAATTTCTGTATTTGCCCTATAATTGGTGTTCAATGGTCTCCATTGGCAGATCCATGCTTTTGGAAGCGGTGGGCTGGGCGAAATTAATGGACTTTTGGGGGTTCCATACGGCGCACGATCTATAGTATGAAGTATTTTGGTGAGGAAAGGGGGCGGGGGGAGGCGGCCTCTCCCCAGATCTGCCTATGGATCTCAACCAACGATGTCTGTTGAACTGCACTGATATGAGGTGTGTTTAGTAGTGACCAATCATGCTTATGACCATGCCCCCTCCCACCCACCCCCACCAATCTGCAGGAGATCAAAGGCTATATAATTGGCAAACATTAGCGGATCTATACTTCCTAATGCGTAGCATCAGCTTAATGTTGTGCTGAGCTCATCCGCTGGGTGGATACGGCGTGTGGCTGGCTCCATCACGAGCATCAGGCGCATCAGCCCTGCTAATGAGACCCCGTGTGGGGCCTGAGCACGCACAGGCCTCTACACCCAAGCCTCTCAGTGACACGTAAGCCTGGTGAATGTTTTTGATTAAAGTGACATGACACTCATTAAAGGCATTGTTTCTCATGTTTCACTATTTTTCAATGCCTTTAATGAGTGTCATGTCGCATTTATCAGTTTTCACATCAAGTAACTCTGAACACTGTAAAGCCTAGGGCACATCTGGCAGTACAGCCATTTCTACTGTCTTTCTATTGGTAGCGTAAACGTCCACTATGTCTAGTATTACGGCCCATTCAGAAGTGGCCTGGGCTTAGGTAGGCTGTAGGTAGCCAGCGAGCTAAGCAGTACTGGCCATAGACACGGTACAGACGGAAGGAAACATGTTGCCAAAATTTGCGCATGACTTTATTCACAATGTTTCACATACTTTCAACAGTGAAGTTAGCTCTGTCAAACAATTCTGTAACAAATGACAACACAATAAAAAAACACATAAAAATCTCAGGAACAAATGATTATAACACTCGACAGGAAACGTTCGAATGATCGTTATCAAGCTGCAGGTGAGCGCAATATGCCCGCCGTGGCCTGTACCCACCACCCGGAGGGCCCAGAAACCAGACCACCCGTTGCCGACCCCTGCTTTCTAGGCCACCGATCGCACCACCTCTGTATAGATTGGTGGATCCACGGGCCTTCAGCAAGGGCAACACAGTGACACATGGCAAACGCATTTGTCTCAAGTGGCATGTCCAGGCAATGCTGTGTTAAACCGACCACACACAATGAAACTAATTCCACGGCCTATTCACACAAAACTGGGACACTCAGTCCTAAGAAAACACACGGCGACCTTTCCCGTCAGTCTATGCTCAAGGCGGCGGCTTCTGCTATCTTGCTGCAGTGTTGTTATTAATTACCCGTTGCATTGTTCAATGATTTTCATCCTGGGTTCCATTATTCATGATTCTGGGAAGACTATTTTAGATGCCTATAGGAACCAGCGTTATGTTGATTGTTGCTGATGTGGTCACGAGCGGCCATTATCGCCCAAGGTGCTAATTGTTACAAGCCATGGCCGTTCTCAGGGTGTGTGGAAAGGGGAGGGGGCGGACAGCCCTTTTGAGCGTGGGCTTTATTGTCTTCCAATAAGTTTACATACCTATGAAATGTTCAAGGAAACCGTCGTAAAGGTTTTCATTGGCTGATAGCCCGCCATCAGAAACACTAAATCACCCGCCCCCCACTTTCCCTTTACAAAAAGCTGGGCACAGACCTGCAACAGGGGTGTGGAGGACTGAGTACGTGTGTACTCACGCAACTCGCTCCTATGGCGTGCGTTGCATAGGGTTGTGCCATACCAAGGCTTAAACTTTCAAGTTAAGGCCCGTGTTATTGCCAATGACAACAATCCGGCCGATTTCACAATAGGGTCACACAAAAGTGCGGATGTTTTGACAGCAGTTTTTTTTCCGTATGTATTGACTTATGGCCTAGTGTACGGACTCCGTACACCCTGCCAAGACTGCTGAGATGATCAAGATGAAAGTTTGACACGCGAATCTTTTGCTACTGTTTCTGTACTGCCTCTAAAAACATACATTTACCTCACTGGACACACACTGCTCTCCACCGACTCATTGAGCTTTCGGACTTAGAGAGGCAGTACAGCCGTATGTACCCTAGGCTTTATGTGGTAGCAGCTCATCATTGGCTTACCCAGCCATGTTCTTTTTAACGTGCAATTATGTGGCAATCCCGCACCACTAAAAGCCTCATATAGTGCTCGGGCCCTGGCCTAGTAGCTGTTTTACGCCGTAATCACACATAACAAATAGTGCTTAGACCTAAAATAAAATGAAGGGCGCTGTGGCTCTTAGCCATCACATGTAGGAGCGGGGTGAAAAAATGTAGAGCCTAATAAGGGGAGAATTAGGTGTCTACTTTCCTCACAAATGCAGAAATATACATTTGAAATAACCAAGATCAATTATATCTTAGTGATATTCATACTAAAATATATTTTTATCCATTTTCATTTTCATTACTACAACCACTAGACTCCGGTACCAGATGAACTTTTTTTCCTTTTGAAATGCATTCATGAGTTTTTGTTTACATAGAGGGAACATTTTATGAAGTATTTTATTATCTTTGAAAATATTTGTCTGAGTTGATATGTGTAGTAGGGGTGAATAGGTGTAATTTCCAATTTCAAACTAATGGTCCTCAAATGGCAACGAATTGATTTTATCTTTTGATATCAGCTGTCCTTAAATAACATGCGGTGTTGACTGAGTGCCAAACACTAAGAACGTCCGACAATAATGACCACTCATAACAAATTCCAAGCTCTTTTCTTCTAAGCATTCCTAAAAGTAGATAACGCTTTATATAAGTTATATTAGGGATGATGCACATTTTGTCGCGGTCCGCAAAAGTGGAACAGCGTTCCACTTAGGGGAGGGGGGTCTAGTTTTGGATATTCCACTTTTTTGTGGGTCTAATATTTTATCGCGCGTTAAAACTTTTCATATCAGAATTCCACATTCTACTTTTAAATGTGGCATTATAAAGATACACATTAGTTAATATTATGATTTACATTCCTGGTATATAATAGATATTATTTTATGGCATATATTAGGAATATTTGAAAAAATATCGCGAAACACTGTGTAGATATTCTTCGATTATGTCACCCATCTGATGTTTCCATTTATTTTTTTCGGGGGGGGGGGGATAAAAAAAGATAACACTGTTCCACTTTTGCGGAGCGTGACAAAATGTACATCATACCTTATTGGCTCATATGATAGTGCTTAGTTCTCGTAACACAAATGCATGGTGTTGCTGCCAAAAAGTGGTACTATTGCAGTTCAACATTAAGTGCAGGCATGAGCTGTATGGTAACGCAAACTAGCTTTCAGAAAAGGTCTTCAACATGTACACAATATTTCGCAATGCGAATGAAATAGCACCGAGTTCAGACAAATCTCTATATGCTATTATTTCATAATTCACACGGCGCTGTCAACGAATATATTTTAATACCGGTCATTTGACATTCTTAGTGGAGGTGTGGACGGCTTGCTTTATTTGTGGGAACCAAATGTCACTGACAAATGTCGACAAAAAAGGCCACTCAGTTTGGGACGATTACACCTATAACTCAAACAGTAGACTGATATAACAAGTCCTGAAAACGTTTAACAACCTTCTTGAATATTACTAGTCACGATCAACCACAGCCTGTGTTGGCGTGCTCTCAACGACATGCAATAGAGAAACTGGCTGAACGAGACTAGAATATTACGTACACCAAATACGTCTAGCATACGTCAAACGTAAGAATAACGTAGCGTATAGATGTTCAACGTACACGACACTGTCGTGAAAAAGGAAGGATGTAAACAGTGTTAGCACTCTAACATTAGATATGTCAAACAGACCCTTACAATAATGCATAGATCAACACATCCGTGGCTGGCTGTCATATTGCTGTTGCCGCTGATGACAAATGTTGTTAAGACGATCGACGTAGACGAGAAGAAAGGTAGGCTTGCTCCACCTAGCTTGTGTGGTGCCGCTCAAACGCTTATCACAATGTAAACATTCATAGGCCTTGTTCCACATGCTTTACCATATAATTAATTGTAATCAACAATAAATGGTTTGACTAAACACTCCGTGACAAATAAACGTGAATAGCAAACTGCAAAATGTAGATCTACAGTCTAGCCTCTAGATCAAATAGAATCTAGAGGATCTATGTCTGAAGGACACAGCACTGCAGACACGGCATGAACTTGCAGACAATGCATTGCATTAAATAGTGTGTTTTCTGTGTGTGTAAGACAGCAAAGGGCTTATATAGAATAGGTAATTACAACGTTAACGGTGACGTTCAAGTCATATCAGGCATAAAGGAGTAGCTAAGGCGGTAAGTCCATGGCCTGACCAATAATTTGCATGGGGAAAAAAATGCAATAATTCAATCATGGCCTGACCAATCATTTGTGAAAAATAGAAATCCACAATTATAGACAACAACTTTTAAATGGTCTTACCAACCTCATTATGCTTCCTATGGCCCTGCAAAGTTTGGAATGATAATACAAACAACATAGTTTTCACTTAGATACGGACAGTAACATGTCTGCAATCAAAGCAAAAAGCAAAAACTACTGATCACTTTCAGAAATTGACCTACGTTGTAATTGTATGAAGCTGTCACATCTAATTGATGCTAATCTACTATTGCTAAATTTGTTAGTGTAATTTTACATTTATTATGTTTTGAATATAGGGACCTAATTATGCCCTGGCCAATATCTCTTGGTAAATACACAAGGACAATTATTTTAATCAATTTGACAAGCAAATCAGTAATAGTTCAATCGAAGTTACATACAATTTGCTCATCGATCTTTGTGTGTTTGTTTAAAATAGCCTTACCAATCTCATTTTGCTTCCTACGGACCTGCATTTTAAAACAAATGCTCAAAATGAACTAAAATAGGTACTGCACGACTTTCATTGTATTGTATTATTTACTGTACAAAGTGTCGAATTTGAACGTTCAATATCAAAGTGCAAATATTGCGCACACGTGAGAATGAGTCACTGTTTATCAAAACATCGTACCTGATAGATTGATGATCGCGTCTAAAGAGCATTAGATCTTTTAGTGAAAATATTGAAAATGTTACTCAAATGGCTCTATTGAAGTCGCCTCATTGCTAATATTTGTGTACAGTTTTCTCAACGTTGGTCTATAGTCTAATATCCATAGTATAAACACTGCAAATGGTCAGCAAACTTACGATCAAAGTTACCAGTTCATGTGAAAGTAAATCTGTCCCACTACTTGGACTGATGACGTTACACTCACCTCGAACAGAAAATGGCGTTTGCATTATGACTCAAAACATCAGTACAGTCAGTCGGTGTTTCGGAAATGCTCCCAGGGCAGATTTAGTGTTTCGTGTCAACTCCAGATTTCAGGCTACCTTTTTATGGTATCAATTGTCAATGTATCCTTAGCAATGCCACACACTCATGTGATTCTACCCCCAGCTCTAGGTTACCGTCATCACCATCACCCCTCCACCCCGTTAAATACCCATTACACCTTGCAGAGTGCTGGTTCGCCAAGGCCGCAGACCGCAGCTCCAACCTCACCATCAGCGAGACGCGCTGCTCCGAGAAGATGTCGTACCACGCCAAGGCTCAGGCGCTGCTGTAAGTACCACTGGACACGGGGAGTAGGCGCTGCTGTGATTAACAGTAGCCAATCAAAGGATAAGCAGTGACCATCGGGGGGGGTGGGGGGGTTAGTGTATCCGTCGTGTGGGGTGGGGGGCAGCAGGTGGGAGCGGCAGGCGCTATAAGTGTTACTTTTACAACACTGGTTTGACACCAAAACATCATCATGACATACATTATACTCTGCTGCAACATTTCAATAGTAACATAAAGACTCAATCCACAACACAAAACAGCATTATCACATCGTATAGTAGTACAAAACTAATCCAACAAGTATCCTTCATGATAGAGATGGATTATTTTAGAATAAAACCGTAGCTTCGGTCGTTTCAGAATGGTTAAAATTTCTCATTTCTCATCAACTTCTATACACTAATATATATTATACTAGACCAATGCCACTTATCTTAGCTTAATTCTCACTTATGATTCTATTACCAAATAAAACCGCAATATATAATTTTGAAAAAAAAAAACTGTTCGGTTTGAAATCGAAGATAGACATTTAGAACTTGGAATTGGGTGTTGTTTCAGAACAAAAGCAGGTAATAACATGTAAGCAATAGAATCATAAGACCCATTTCTGTATACCACATAACAAAGTATCAACTGAGCAATTTTTTTTTTTTTTTTTTCTCTCCTACCCAGGAACGACTTTTACGGCGCGCGCAAGAACTGCTACGAGCACGCCTTGGAGCACAAAGCCAACGCGTTCACGTGGCGAGACGGCGAGTGCAAGATGTTCCAGTGCGACAACGGCATCCTCAGCACGCATGCGCGCCGGCCGGGCCGGGACATCTACATCTACACCTGCCACGTGATGGGTGCGTGCTTACCCTGGCTACACACTCCATCCAAACATGGGACCGGTTCGCCGGGGAACTCTTTGAGCTCTAATATCATCATAAATTCAATGTATGGCCACACTCCATTCAATCCATGTTGTTTAATATCATCACTGTTTACAGTTACTATAACACACGAGCCTGTTGTAGGGATAAAGTGTTAATTTCAATAAACAACGCACATAAAGGGGAAGGATTATAAACGGTCAAGAAATCCCACACACCCCAATTGTTTCGGCCTTATTTCACACATGCCTAATTTTGGCCTTATTTCCTACACTCCTTATTTTGTTTTTTGCTTTTTCACCACATCCTACAAATGTTAATGCGTTTTCATCACATCTCACTTCCTTGAAATCCCACATTCCGTGTTTTTTTTTCTTTTTTTCCCACATCCTTGCATTGTGTTTTGGCCTTTTCCTAACACTCTACTTCCTTATAAACCCGCCCCATATAAAGTGATGTAAGTACTGTTCAAGTGTATGCTGCATATTCAGGCAGTATCTATTAACATCATTAGACGTCTTTGACTTCTACAATCATCATTACATCCCCGTGTTAACCCTGACATTCCATTCAACCAATCTTTATTTTGTTCCTGTGGCATACAAATACCTTGGGTTCAAACACTAAGACTTATCTTAAGACACAACTTGGATCACCTCTCAAATCAAGATGGCGGCCATTATCCAAAATGGCGGCCAAAATCATACGTTTATCTATCTTTATTTATACAATGAGAATCCTCTGCCTCCTCTCGTAGCATCCTCCACGCGCTGCCGGATGCCGTCTGCACAGCGAGGCACATGCGCAGACAACATCCCCATGTGGACGTTCAACACGGTGACCCGCGAGTGCGAGCTCTTCATCTACAGCGGCTGTGAACCCGGAGGCGGCAAGGGCAAGGGCAGCAAGAAGGGTAGCAAGAAGGGCAGCAAGAAGGGCAGTGGAGAAGGCGAGGCCAGGGAGGCAGGGGCGATCGCCAACAGGTTCAACACCAACTACGACTGCACCAAGATGTGCATAGGTGAGGCTTGTGCAGGGTGGGCTGTTTTGGATGTGTTTTATTCGCATGAGACATTGAATAGATGCATGATGAGGGCGCCATGTGAAGTGATAAAGTATACACTAGGGCATAAATCCAGCCTACACCTTTCAGTTAACATCCCTTCCATATAATAGTAATGTTATGTATGGCATAGTGTTTTTAAATGATAGATACATACCACAACACCCTCTCAACCCCTCCCATGATGATGGGGCCCATGTACACGTATAACACGTTGTGTTTGTTGCGGGCAGGTATCGTGAGCAGCGAGGTCGGGTGCGTGGCGGACCGCGGCGGCGATGTGCTAGGAGGCTCCCGTCTCTCCAACACCTTCATGTCCGTGGGTTACTGCCGCATGTACTGTGGCAAGAAGGGCTTCAAGTACTTCGGGCTCGAGGTGAGCCATGTTCTTGTTGAATTTTCACGCCACATACTTGTAGTAAATAATGTTTTAATAGTTATTTTGTAAAAGATAACGTCTAATCACCTCAGAAGCAAGTGACAGTAGTGAAAATAGAATTTCATGACCGCTGAATGAATTGTCATTTCGTCTAATGGCTTCATTTCGGATTTCCATGTTTTTGAAACGTCGTCATATATTACCCCTGCTGACAAACATTCTCTCCATTCTCTCTCCATACCCGCTTGTAATTTGAACCAATAGGAACTGTACAGTAACGATGAATGACGGTGGCCGTTATCCGTATAATAATAAGAATGTGAAGATTAGGTATGTTGGGAAATGACAAGCGTCTATGGGGTTTATAAGGAAGTGGATGTAAGCAAAAACGCCTTAAATTACAGCAAGAAGACTAGCGATGTGAGAAAAAAGCCAAAAAAGCCCCCCACCCACTTCCACCCACACACACACCCCGCCACACACACACGTTTATGTTTTGACTGAATTTTATCAACACATTAGAATGTTTAGCCTGGCATGCATGAGTGTGTTTTCACGCTGCTTCAGAACGGCGACGAGTGTCACTGCGGGGACGAGCCGCGCGTGCAGGGCCACAAGACCATCGACTGCTCCGCCCTCAAGGGGCTGCCGTGCGCCGGCAGCGACGAGGACGCGTGCGGCGGGCGCCAGGCCATCAGGCTGTTCAAGACCAACCTGCTGGACGGACACCCCATGCTGCTGTTCAACTGAACAGCTGCAGGGGAAGACAACACCATTGGACTGCATACACCCCTTCTCTTAATATATGAATAGTCATAGTTCTATCTTAGTAGTACCATTGTCGTCGCTAGATGGCATATGATAATGGTTAGTACTATTTTGATACCATTTTCGACCGCAAGATGGTGTCTGTACCTGTTAGTCTCCGTCAACCAGACACTGTGATACTATGGGGTAGCGTGGGAAATGATAGAGACTGCCTAATGTCTTTTCTAAAAGATATACCCACAATGCAATGTTGCTGCCACTTAGTGGCGACGATGGTACAATCATATGGGAACAGGTGAACTAGGGATTTCTAGTCATGTGTCTGCTCACGATGTGTGTATTTCACGATAGTATTTTGATACAAATTTTTAAACCTTTTTCATTTACAAAATAAGGGAAAGAATGACGTTGTAGTAATGATTTTATTCAGCTTATATACTTTATTGGATAATATCAATATTGAATTGGAATTGCTATGCGAGATCGTTATTGGGGCGGCCCATTATTGTACTGTGTATATTTTCAAAACATTTGAAAGGTGTGTGATATTGTCTTATTGGGAATGGATAAACAAACACTATATCTGGCTCAATAAATATCAACAGAATTAATATCAATAAACCAGTGTACTAATAAGTTATTTCCAAATGCGTCCGTGACATATTAACGATTAAACTAAGACTGAACAACTTACTGTTGAAGGTTCTAAAATCATTTACAATGAGGAAAATTGTCGATGCATTAGTCACATTTCGCGTGATCGCCATGATGTACTTGTAATGAGGGACACGCAACTAAAGCATTTCATCCAATCAAAAGCGGATTTGAAAAGGATATCCGGGTAATTGATCTTGCCACCAATAGGAGACTTTTTTCACGGTTAGACAATTAAATAACTGTTGGATTGACCTTCTGTTGGTTTTAAATGGACCTTGTGTAATGTGTACAGATCAACTTGCAGGTGGCCGGATGGTATTCCTCCCCTGACAATGTCACCATGAAACACTTGCCACGTCGGCTAGCTGGTCAGTGGCTACGGTGGTTTATTCATTTTAACGTGAATGTTACAGTGGTTGTAACACGTCTATGCCCCCGCCCCCCTTCTGACATGAATACGATATCACAGATATCTATTATGTAAATCAGTGGTGCCCGTAGCTTGGTTTAACCGACGCCTGCTTATGCGGTACGGCATCTAACTCCTCTAAAAAATATATTGCGTATGTAACTGGATTAGTGAGCGGAAGATACAGATATCGTAAGGGTTTAAAATACAATACATGTCATACACGACTGTCATAATGTCCCCGCTCAGCTGAAGTATAATTATGACTGTGCTGACGTGTGTCATTTCTCCATTTGGTTCCCTACAATTAAATCCATCTTTATCTCATTAAGCACATCGTGTTCATGTTCCTGCAACAACTCGCTTTGAAGTTCATTTTCTACTGCGCACAAACGGATACGGCTTATAATTGTTGAACTTACGTCATGCGTGATATCGGTGATAACAGCCCAACCGCCGCCCACGTCTCAAGAAGAGATCACCAGTTCGCATGGCTGTGTATACGTAACCTCAGTCAGTCAACCACGACCTTGACTCTCCTGTCATTTTATATTAAGGTACATCCTCATGCTGTTATTTCAAGTCCCAATTAATTCCTCATGATATTCACCAAAGTAACATGCACGATTTTTGCACATCAAGACGAATTCGTAAGTGCAAAGGGATATTTACTGCACCCACTCACTATTCTTAGTCGTATATACAATATACAATATAATGTATATAACGATTTTATATTCATAAGAACAGTGTTTGTGTATAAACGTAGCATCCCCCTACACACACACACGCCCCTACACACACGCGCATGCATGTACGCACCCACGCACACACACTCTTCTCCAAAGCCGTCTGAGGCCTATAGTATGCCCTGCCCTGCATTAACACAAAACGTGCTGGCAGATGAGTTTATAAGTACAAGTAGTACACAGCAAATCACCACTTTGATCACCCTGCTCAGAAAGTGCTCAACTGTCCCCGGTGGCAGTGACATTTGTGTGATTTGTGTAAGTATTTTAGGTCATTTACCATGCTGTTTTTCTCGAAAATATTTACGCTGTTTATATGTGCATTTGTGTGTATAATGTTTTATAGCAGTGCAGATTCAGATTTAGATTCAGTTTTAATATTTACTTTGTAAATTACATGGTAGACTTAAGTTCTAATTACCCTGAATTGTGCATAGCGTCTGTTCTTTCCCATTAATGCTTATGTTTGCTTTTCTGGCTATATTAGATTTATACACATTTAACCACGGGAATTGCATCGTAGAGGGTAGAAGCCAGCTGAGACTAATGAGTGGCCATTCTTTCCCCCTTCATTGTTTACTTATAGTACGGTATAGTGATGTGATGCATGAATTGGATTCAAGACATGATAATGTCTGTGGTAGTGCTGGTTTGTAGGGTGTTTCATGCTGTCTATCGATATATGAAGGCTTTGAATTGGAAAATGGTTTTATTATTAGGATGGCCTCTTCATAGAGAAGGTATGAATTGGAGCTTATGCTGTATGAAATTTAGATTTAAACAGATATTTCCTTCTCCCATAGATTTATTTATCATACATTGTATTTAAACAACACATAAATTAGTATTAGCTAATTATTTTATGAATAAATGCACACATCTGTAGTTTTACCCAACGCATTATAGTGTTAACATAATAATCCAGTATGATTTAAATAGGGAGACAAACCATCTTGTGTGTAATTATTCACTACTTTCTTATTGCGTTAGTGTTATAAGTCTTGCAAATTGTTACGTGATGGTTACAGTGCAAATAGTGAATCAGTTACTAATATGACACAGTGCAGTATAGTCTTATAACTTGCATTAGCCGCTATTAAGCATGGAACTCCTATCTATACAGCAAATCAAATTAATTAAGACACTAAATATGGACATTGACAGTAGAGGATTCTTTCTCCAAGTCTTTCGGGCTATATCACATTGCTTCCGTCGGGACTCGAACCCTCAACCACTACCACTGTGGTACCTCTTCACCAAGCACTTACGGCAGGCGCATTAGACCACTCGGCCATCCTGACACAAGTAATAAAGCTGTGTCATTCCAACTATTATTTTCCAATATACACTGTATCTAAGTGGACACAAACCATGGTCCATAGTGCGCATCTCCCAGTGATGAATTGTTTCCTTCATTTAGCCCTTTGACAACGCATGATCTTCTTGAACGCGGACCTGAAGTCGGAGCTGCTGAAAGCGTACAGGAACGGGTTGAGGGTGGAGTTGAAGTACGTGAGCCAGAAGGTGAAAGTGTACACCTCGGAGGGCACCAGGTCGGGGTTGATGGCGCTCAGGTCAAACACAATGTGGAACGGTACCCAGCACACCATGTACGAGAAGATGATGTAGCTGAGGGTGACGAAGATCTTCCTCTCTTTGTCTGCTCGGCTGTTCCCTCTGGTCTCCCCGCCTCCTGCTTTCGCTCCGTGTGTGACGGTCACTACTGTGGGTACTGTGAGGCGGTTGCCGTTGGTGACAGTTGGGGCAGTGGTCGTGTGGTCACCACTTACGTCGTCGGTAGCTGAACCCTCAGCCTGCGTCTCTGCGGGACAATAGAAGCGTGGGAATAAATTGATTTCAGGTTGATAGGCAATGCCATTTGACAATGAAATTTAAAAATTGAATGAGCTTATTGGTGCATGTTTCTGTAGTTTGTTAGCATTAGAAATGATTAACATATGAGTTTCATGCGATAATCATATGTAATAGATCTATTGCCAATACCCCGAGAAGCATAAACCACTGGGTAGTTGTGATTTTGCATAAATAACTATGCATGCAGGGCAATTTGGAATCAATAAGTCTAGGTTATTGGATTCGTAAAAGACATCCCTTCGGTTGATATGAATCCTTTTTTGCACGATTTAAAACACATAATAATATTAGTTACTTTTTCATCAGCTTTTCACTTACATATATTATCCCTATGTGACGAAGAATACATTGATGTATTCATTGGCGTGTTGAAAAAGGTACTTGCCTCCCCGCCTGACTTGGGTCCATTATTATTATTTTTGTTATTATCCAGTTTAAATCATTTGAAATAATGATGGAAATTTTAATTTTCATTATGATTCGACAAAAAAAGTTTCATTGTGATTATATTATCATTACTTCTTTTCATCATTATCATTATATTGTCATTACAATTTCGTACACAAATCTCTTCATTCATTTTTACAAGTTCTTTACTTTAATCTATATTGCTTTTGTACTTATACTAGCATTTATATTACTTTGAGACAAAGGAAAGGGGAAATTTGAACAAATATAAGTAGATTTCCTACATGTGATGTTTTGCTTTGCTAGAATTAATGCAATCGAACATGCAAGTATCGTTGCCTGTTTAATCTCCCATTTTTATCAGTTAGAAGTGCCATAACCTATTGTTTCGTTAAGACCCATAAGGACCTCCCTACTGTGTTATTATGCAACAAGCCCCTAATGATTTTTTTAATTATGTTTTGTTCATTACTGTCATATTACCATTACTTCACGTTACAGAATTTTTCATTAGATTATCATTATTATTACCCATTTTTCGATCATTATTATTATCGTTACTATTATCATTAATAATGGACCCCAAGCCTGCTCCCCGCTCTGCCCCGCCCTGCACTTACTTTCCGTGCGGTTTGCTGTGGTGCTGCTGGCATCGGCGGCATTGACGTCGCCAGGACGCACGGCGTTCACGCGCTTCCTCATGGCGATAAACACCTGGAAATCACCGAATGTCTCACCTGTGGGTACATGTATGTACAACTTGTATACGTTTTTATAACCGTTCGTACGGTTATAAAATTGAATATTTAGTAAGAGCGGCGACAGTTTTTTATTTTATTTCAGGTACTGCGAAAAGCAATAACAGCGGCAGCAGCAACAGCAGCAGCAGCAACAACAACAACAACAGCAGCAGCAGCAGCAGCAGCAACAAAAACAGCAGCAACAACAACAACATCCCCCTACCTTGATGTAGAAGAAAAGCATGGCTGCGCAGGGCAGGTGATGTCCCACCACGGCGATGAACACCACGAACTCGGGGTTGAGCGACGGCTCCCAGATGCAGATGTACGGCTCGGTGTTGGCCACGCGGTCCGCGATGCACGGCCCCAGCCAGATGGCCACCATCAGCAGCCTGCAGCACGTTATGGTGAGTATGCTCGTGTTTAAGTGGCATGATATGTCGAAACATTATTGATGGGACCTATCAAACAAAAAAACATTGGCATGTGAGTACTTGAAATGCTCAGATTGGATCACCATCTGCGGCCTTTGGCAGTGGCAGCAGGGTGCAGTGGCAGTGAGCGCGCTATCATTGGCATTCATGACGTTACGTATGCTTTCATGTTAACGTGACAAGTTTTCAGACTGCACACAGTCCCCAACGAAATTTTCACGTTTACTATAGATAAATGTTCTGCCCATATCGTCTGCATAATACTACCGTCTCGCAATCGCAATCTTCGAGGCGATTGGGAACCACACGGGTTTTGTGATGGAGTTTAGCTTACATATGTGTATTACAGTGTTAACATGAACATGAAGAATAGAATAGTGATGAATGGTCAATGTTTAGACTAGCAATATTTGGTTTCAAAAGTATGATATAGGAAAGCATTCATGACGAGAACTGCCAAACATGATTTTTAGATAGCATGCGAGGATTTGAAATACTCCAATTGCTGTAAAAAATAGCGCCTTGTGACATTCGCGCCTTTAACAGTTTACTATTCCTTATTGTACGTCCCAATGGACATGTTATCATGCAGATCCTATTTATTTCAGACTACATAAAAGATCTTGATACATGTGCAAAGAAGTTAATATTACCACGTGGACTTTACTCCATACAAAGTTTCATACAACATCAATCTTATGTAATGTTTTAGTCGTGACCCAGACAAATTACCGGTGGGTGCATGTCTGTACATAACGTGATCGAGTGTCAATAAGTTTCGTATCATGTGCAGAAATCCGTTTTTCTACAAAAGTCGTTTGATAGATGCACACTTACGTAAGTGTTTCTCACTTATATATAAATAGGCTGCTGATGAATAATTCAGACTTAAGTCCGCTGTAGGGGCACTTCAAAGGTGCATCTTAACGGACACCGGATGCATGATCTGAGAACGCACGCGTGCGCACCGGGGTAGTATTTGGCGTCTACAAAGCTAGCATCTCGTCTGAAACCTGCCGGTGGTGTCGGGTTCCCCCGTATTAATGTACATACTTACAGGCGTGAAGGACACACTATGATCTTGGTACGGCAACCGAGAGATAATAGGTTAGGACGTACAGTAGGTCCCAATAATTAGTGTTGCAAATAAGCTGTGATTCAGAGGTCGATTAGAGGCTTCTTGAAAATACGAAATTGATTGAGATTGGGCGTCAAAATATTGGTAACGCCATACTCTAATGGCCTTAGCCCTCCTACGACCTCGCCTTACCCGCTTGTGATTCTCTGGTGTCAATATGGTGACAGTCTGAGCCAAATAACATCGTACATAGACACCTACTTGTTGTTTCATATTTTAAACGAAATGCCAAGGCCACTCATTTTGTAAGTCGTTCACACACAGTCGTTAGCACATGTAGGCTAACAGGTGCCCCGTGGGATCATTTTTTCTATGGTGCTTTGAGAAAAAATGGCTGATGTTCTGTATTCTTTTGATAGACCTTGTTTATCAGTGTTATGTTCACTAATCACTAGACCGCCCGAGGGTTCACCGAGCTAGGCAACTAAACAGCGCCTATCTTAGTCTTCTGATTCAAATGTGCAAGTTGTAAAACTTCGAGTCTGCAAGCACAGAGGGGGTAGGGTTTACCCCAAAATATTCAAAGGTGATCATAGATCCTACGAGTGGCATTTTTTTTTTTTTTTTTTTTGCTAATCACGCGAGGTGGCGGTAAAACGTCTTCTACCCGCGGACCGGCCGGCGGCTATCTCAGCCATCTGATTGGTCTGAAACAAGGTCGCCACTGATGAGTACTTCAACTACTAAATTATACACGCAATTCCTCATTCCTCTGATTTCCTTCAAAGTAGTCTACTTTTCTTTTTACGTCTTACATTTTTTTCATTTTCTCACTGCGTCATAGGCTGTGCTCTATCAAAACACCTCACCTACGGGTTAATAATCTCGAGGTCATGTCTGCCTCCTAGTGTGTAACTGTCTGTGTGTTTGTTTGCTTGCTTGTTTGCTTGTTTTTTGTTTGTGTACGTTTATACCGTATCACAGACTATTTAACGCACCAATAGTAGACCCTACGTATTACTTCAGAGATGTATAACCTAAGTATATGTGATTCTGTATATGTGATATGTGAATATAGAGAAATGCACCTCCTTTTGTATACAGCTGCGCACTAGGATGATACTGCTGACAACTCGTCAAGGATGAATAGTACGACGTTGTATCCAATACGCAACGAACTTCCGGTACGTCGCATTCGCACTTCGGAAAATCGTCGATTTTCAAGGTCGTGAACAACTAGTCGACTATTAGCCATTCAATTGAGTCCTTCCTTTGTTCATGTAGAAATGTTACCTTGGAAAATTCTTGTCTAACCTTGATTTTAAAGAAAAGCGTTTTATTTACACTCCTTGGAATCTCTCTATTACATTCCGGACGTAAGTCAGGATTGGTTGATATAACGTATGTGTGTATAGAAGATGTGCACTAACTTATAAAGGACGCAATACAAGTCAAGCTTTCTATTTCAATAGATGTCTCCCTTGTCTCTCTACCTATACAGTGGCCCTCGCTTAGAGGCTATAGCATTCAGCCTTTCATTAAACAAGTTCATGTACAGCTGGAATAACGCAATAAATGCTCCTGAATTAACATGCTTAGTGATGTGTACCCCTGGCAACGTTTCTCTGTGACACGCGATACCCATAATCCTTTATAGTAGCCGTGCTATCCCAACCGCAGGTATGGAGAGCGTAATAGGTGATGTGGCTAATTTGCATAGCAGCTGATATACAAAGAGCTGAATTATGGGACAGTTAATGCAGTGTATGTGCCTCGCATCACATATTTTAATAATTTTCAGGGATGGGGAATAAGTACGCTGATGTTTGACATCTAAATTAGTATTGTTTGAGACTATTTAGCAGAGTACAATGGGATATGTTAAAGAGATACGATACAAAAAAAAACAGGGTGCGAGGTTTAGTCCGTGTCCCTGATTCTTATATAGATTATACTTTATAGCACCAAAGGTTTGTTAATAAACCAATTAGAATGGGAAAACATAGGCAGATCCAGGATGGGGTGAATGGGGCACACCCACACACAACACCCAAGACCCACCCACACCCCCCCACACACCCACACCACACCCACACACACACACACACACACACACACACACACACACACACACACACACACAGTCACATACAGTTTTCTAACCGAAATCGTTGATTTTGATTGAGTCTTTGGCATATATCCGCCATTGGTTGCCGATACAATACCCATGAAATCCCTTAAGTGTGCATCCACACGTCTCATTTTCTTAAAATCTGGATCTGCCAGTGATAACCAACCTATTCATACGAGCAGGACTAACCAGACGTCCGCCATGCGACCTTTATCTTGGCGCGCAAGTTGATCTGTATATAATTTAGAGCACTCAACTTTTGCTAATAAATCAATTCAAGCCACGTTCCTGCCAATCAAACACTCAGTCACTCTTGCAGACTTGTTTGCTAATAGAAATATTTCAAGGTATGATCGTAGTACTATGTTCCGCCGCTAGCTAGGTGATTAGTCTCGATCAATCAGACACTATGATGCAGACAGTGGAAGAGCACATAATCTTAGTCTCTATCAATTGGTGTCTAAAAATACCCATAATGCATTGCAAAGGTCACGCTATCTGGGTTAGTTGCATTAAAATTATCCAGAATTCATAGATGAGAAAACAAGCCTTTGCACGATTATTATTATTATCATAGTACCAGACTGGGACACCAGGTGGCTACAAACAATTGCATTCTGGGAATATCTTGGACAGTCTCTATCATTTCCTCCGGATATGACGTAACAGGTATGCGGAGCCAATAATGCTACGATGTTTAGTAACTATTTTCGACGCACCTTTGTACATCCCTGACGTATTCTAAATATAGTGGGGCTGTGCTGGTGCTACAATCGTTGTAATTATTTCCATTGGAATACACTTATCCGCTAATAGAAATATTTAGGGTGCGATCGTAGTTCCTGTCTAAAACCAGCAAGTGTCTACAAATAATTGCATTCTGGGAAAAAAATAGACAAACAGTATCAGTCTCTATCATTTCTTTCTGCCATCCCGTAGCATCACAAACCTTTGGTTGTTTAAGACTGCACCATGTGGGTAAAAACTGTACTAACTATTTTGAGACACCTTGTACAATCGTACCTAAATATTTCATTTGAGACAGCGAAAAAGCTTTATGCAAGTGCAAAACAGCCACATGCTTGGTTTGTTTGTCTTTATTTCCCATGATTCCTAGTTATACGAAAACAAGTGTATGCACTCACCAGACGATGGCGATGCCGACCTTGACCTTCCTGCGCGTGTTGTGTGCGCGGTAGGCCACGTGGTGGTGCAGCGAGGCGTAGCGGTCTGCGGACAACACCACCAGCGTGAACACGGATGCGAACGTGAAGCCGTAGTCACAGAAGATCCACACGCCGCACATCACCTGACAATACGTGCACTTTTAATACAAACACATAACCTAACACACACACACACACACACACACACACACACACACACACACACACACACACACACACACACACACACACACACACACACACACACACACACACACACACACACACACACACACACACACACACACACACACACACACACACACACACACACACACACACACACACACACACACACACACACACACACACACACACACACACACACACACACACACACACACACACACACACACACACACACACACACACACACACACACACACACACACACACACACACACACTTTTCAAATAAAGTGCTAAAGTACAAAAAGTACAAAAAGCATGCATATACAGAATGCAATGTTATGCAAATATATAGACCACATTTCATACAGGCTTACTAAGTAGATAGATACAAATCGTAGTAATATTTTCGCCGCTAGATGGCTATAAACCGGTTAGTCCTTATCAACCAGATGCTGTAGTGGCGTAGCAGGAGTTTATCATAGAGACTATGTCAATGTTTGTCTTTAGGAGAACTGGTACAATGAAGAAAGCTAAAAACAGCAATACACAGAATACAATACCACTGTGTGCGTGCTTTCCTCGGGGGTGTATCGTTCAGTTTCTTACTGAATAGGCATGTTTGAGGCCCACATAGACACTCAAGAACTAGGGGTGACCAGCTCTTTAACTTTCGGTGTCTTTTGAGGATAATTTGATCTGGTAGAAAATTCAAAGTGATAAAATTCAGCGCAGCTTCCACCAGCTCATAATGTGCATTACATTCAATGATCATAATATGCGTTCCTATCATTAGTGTCGCCATATAGAATTGGCGTTAAAAAAACTTCTAACCACTCCCGTAATATAAATAATGACTGGTCCCTATTAATGTTCTTACTGTATTTTAAACACACAATGCTGAAAGTTATAAAGTTGTATACATGTAGCATGAGAATTGAGATAATTCACAAGTTGACTGCTGCACTATACGGCAGCACTTGAAGATGTAACCTTGTGGCCTACCTGAGTATGTGGTTGTGGATTATGAGAACATGGCAGTGGATTTTCTACAAGGATTCTATGAGAAACCATGGAGGCCGCTTTGTGCGAATTTTAAGAAGAAGCCGTCCAACATGGACCACAACATGCACACAATGTACGTCAATGTTACAAAAAAACACCGTGGAACCATATGAGAAAGTTGTCTTTTTTCCAGTAAAGGAATCAATGTGATTCCAGATGTTTTTCTTTGATAGATAGATACAGTTGTAATTAACCTGAGTCAGTGTTTACGTAGGAAAGTAATTAAATCCTCGGGTTGCACTAGCTCACACATAGACTCATCATAAAGACCTCATTATTTGCTTCGTTATAAATGATTATCTATATATCACATTTATTTCTGAGAATGTCGGACATTTTACGATGACATTGACTGTGAATGAGGTACACCTAGTCTTGTTTGTGAATAAATCACATTAATCATCTCTCAGCTACAATTTTATTTCCTTATTAATTATGTCACAATCATTATCAACAGCAGACCTCCAACTCAATACAATTAGCCCTAAGTCGTTAGGGATGCTTAGGACACACCACTTAAGACGAAACGTGTGAATGGAGAAGTATATAGCACGTTGTAAACTCTAGGTCATTGTCAACAGGATGTAGGTTAAAGCTGAGCAGCATACACACCGGACACTTTGCTTCTACGCGTGCCCCATGGCAAATACCTGTGTACATTTGAAGGAAGCGTTTTACACACAAGCAAAAAATAGAATGTTTGCAGGCACGGGCCCCACCATCAAGAGAAGGGTGGGGGAGATTGGAGAAGCTATTATATTACTATGATTTACAAACAAGTTGTCATATACCTGACCATATGTTTAAGTAGGTACTAGTGTGTTTTAGATAATGTTACTATCATATATAATACCTTATATATATTAGGTCCATTTATGATAATGTGTATTGTAAGATATTGTATATCGTAGTGGTATATATACCCACCACCCTCCAATTTTATGCAAATGGGTCTATATCTGAGTATAGACGCTGTTCTCAATTAGCGTGAGTATTTTTTGTAAAATGAAACTGACAAAACATGGCAATAATTGATAATTTAATACAATGCCATTTTCATTTCTGGCTGCTACTGATAACGATGAGTCTGCCACAGAATAAGCTCATCAGCTCACCAGCCAGCAGCACTCACGTCGAACCCTACCTGAGGTTCATTTTAGAGGGGATTACTGCCACTTGGAAGGTGTCGCATAGACTTAGATGTACCCTGATTGGTTGTCCTACATTGTATATCTTCAGTCACCTTCGCTAAGGCTTAAAGCGAACTGCAGGCGGCAGTGCAAGTCGACAATGTGAGATCCCTAATAGGCGTTTTTTAAAGGATTTAAAAAGTTGTATACTTTTTGTACTTTATGTTCAACCAATTAGTGCCCTAGAAAAGTAGTAGATATTAATGTAGAGTGGATAATTCAGTTATGATAAGGGCCAGCATTTAAATGAAGCTACTCTTATTCCCTTTTAGACATAACTATGAAAAAACTGTCCACAGTGCACTTCATGCTAGGCTGATGCAGAGATATTTTTCAAAGTGTAGTACATGGTACTAGCATAATTATTTAGAGAAATGCTTCCAGATCTAATCAGAGAAGGGTTCACCGGGAGATTACTTTAGGTGGAAGCTTGTAAAACTGTAGTTGACCGTGGAGTCGAACTCACAAACCCCTGTTCTTTTTACTTAATACATAGTTCTTTTGTGTATGTCAGGGTAGTATTAGGGTTAATCATCAGCGCTTGAATAGATTGTTAATAGGTTAGAGGGACGTTATTAAAAATAATAACCTTCTTGTGACGACATAGCAAGTAGTAAAAATGCATGTTGCAACGAGTTACTGAGCCAAACGAATTGTTACACATATATGCGAATGTTCTCCGGTCCGACAGCCCTCGGTCAGATTCTGGGGGGTCTTATTTCACAGAATGCAAAATACAAGGTGATTATCTAACACGGAAACCAGTTATGTATGTGCAGTGAGTGGGTGTGCTATGCATTACACCAGTCACACAAGCTTAGCTAGCTTATTGATTGTCTTTAAGACCAGGTTCTTCCCGCTTGGATGCGTCACTGGCCGTTTCTGTACCCTAACCCCGAACGTTTCTTAAAGGGATATGCACAAAAAATACCTCCACAATCAATTTCTTTTCAAAAAGATATTTAGGTGGAGTTTTATGTGGTTCATAATTATCAATACATTTCCTGATATAAAACATAGATTTGAAAGAATAACAAAATATAATGAAAATATTAAAAAAAAAATATTGTGTCCCTTGTTGGGAGACAATAGATTTTTATAAAGTCAGCTTTACACGTTTGCGAATTCCACATAGCTGACAAATTTGTCAGGAAATTTTAAACATGTTCAAAATTTGTTGATGAATTTAGAAATTGGTTAAAGTTTGCTACAAAGAATTACGTTGTGGCGAGGGAGCGGACAACATTTGCATATATGTGTAACAATTCGTTTGGCTCAGTAACTCGTCGCAACATGCATTTTTACTACGTGCTATGTCGTCACAATGCGCGCAAGTGAGGAACTTAATATAATTCGTGTTTGTGCGGTGGAAGGGTTCGCCTATGATCACTTATGTGTAAAGCGGGTTTAAGGACGCTATGGGGTTATCGTGCTAGTTTCATGTCTCCCTACAAAAATAATTCCTAACCTGTTAGCCTTTATCAATAACGCAAAACTGGCATATATATATATATATATTCAAGGCTGAAATCAACATTGGAAATTCCTCGTAGATCTAGTTCATGATAATATGTTTTGATGCAAGACTTTGTACCCAAGATGTAAATTGTCAAGACAAAACGCGTTAATCATAAAGAAACCAACTGTTGTATATGGGGAAAATATATGCATTTGATTAGCAGAAGCGGTACATTGTATGATGTATGAAAGGTAAATATGATCTACACATCACCTGCCCATGTCCCTTTAAGCAGTCAGCTGTGCACGTGACGTCACAGTCCATCGGGCCACTTTTTTGTGACACTTGCACTCCAGATATTGACTATACATCCACAGTGCGAAAGCGACCACCCTAACTCTGAGTTACGAAGGTCACTTATGATAAAGTACGTAGAGATCCGTTTGCACTTTAATATAAGAAGGTACGGTTATTAAATGGCTTTATATTTTTTGCAGGAAGACAGTATGATGCATATGTGTCATCTGCGTGTTGCATAAATTCATTGAAGGTTCCTTTGATGGTTGCATAAAATGGATTTTTAATTTATTTGGTGACTAACGTAACTCTCGGGCCTGCTGGTTTGTTAGAGTTACGGTAGTCACAGAAACTGAGTTACGGTAGTCACTTACGTGACAGTTTTCGAGCAAAAATATATCATCATAATGTTGTTACACACTTAAACTACATGCTCTCTGGAGTAAATATAATAAAATCTACACATGTGTCATCTAATAAAGGTTAGCTGAATCAAACTCTACTACCTTGAGACACGGCTAATTATCCAAGAATTGCATTGAATCACTATAGAATCAAATAATGCCATGTCATGATATCTAGTTATTTTCATTTCAGATATACAACCCCCATCCTCCTTCTTGTGACTCTTTTGCATGTGGAAGTCTTTGGCCAATTTAATTGTCCCCTGATGCACACAATCAGTGGCAACTGCGAGGAGATGCGGAAAGTCCAAGTACGAATGAAAGCATGTCTTGATGGTGACTTTGTCAAATGCAAGCCAGTACCACCGGCAATGTGCGCCTTAAAAAGTAATTCAATATCAAAATTACACTATTTATGAATGGAAACTTCTTACTATCATCAATAGTGGATCTACATGTATATCAGGTGTTAGTATAAGTCATATTGCAATAAAAGGACCATATGTTCGTTGGACAGTCAGATAAGGTGAATCACACATCAAATACAACTTTTTCCTGCTTTAATTAACGCTTCAATTGCAAATCAAACATCATTATTGCCCATGGGTCAACGTTATTCTTGCAGCACTGTGCTTTCTGAGCACTTTTAATCTAGTATGATTAATTTGCATATCGCCATATAAGTGTTCACTATGATGTAAACCAATAAGAATTTCTTAGATTACAATGCGCTTCCAGCAAACCAATAGTTTATCATTCATATACTTCTTATTTTCATATTCAGTACCACGTTTCCGTTATTACAGAAAATTTTATTCCATGATGTTGCTGTCAGCACATTAGATCAGGCCTCTACATCAGCCATGGATCCCAGCATCATGATATGGTGTGGGGTATATATACACCTATGATTTACGAACCCTATACCAGACACATTACTACTATCATATAATAGCATTATATAACACTATTATGCAATGGTAGTAATGTGTATGGTATAGTGGTTGTAAATCATATTAGGATACACATGCCCTCCTATTATGTTGCGGTCCATGGGATCACGAACATCATCTGATAACAATGGCTCACATATGATAGTTTATCAGACATCAGTTCTCAGTCCACGGATGTTCATCAAGGTCTTCGAAGCCTTTTGTCAGGAGTGACACATACGATGCCCTTGCCGAGATGTTCATGTGTTCTGCGGACTTACACAAACATCATCCTGCGTCCACTTTAATGGTGTGATACTCAGACTATATATCTTTACATTGTCAAATTCTCACAAAGCACTCTGGTGGGTTTTTTTTCTTTTACATAGAATTGTTAGCCGAAGGATGGATTCGATTCGAGAGTTCGTGCTATTACTTCCCCGCAAAAAGCTCCAAAAGCTCACAAGATGACTGCCGCTCCAATTGCCAAGCGATGGGATATGGAGCTGACCTGCTGGTTGTAGAATCAGCAGAAGAGAATGACTTCATCGCAAATTTTGTGAATAGTGATCCCAGTGAGTGCTTTGCTGCATACGTAGCTTTAAAAAGGGGGTTTCAAAACACAAAGTAACTTCATGTATATTGTGGGTCATGATCGCAAGCATGGCAATATGAGTATTTGTTTTGATTTGACTTTGAAAGGAATACCATATGGGATATTGGGTCAGTTTTACTTCATGGGGTGAAAGTCATCCACGATTTTTTTTAAACTTAGTGTATCTATATATAGATGCGCATATTGCGCATGCACAAATTTGGAAGTTATTAGATTTTGGCAAAATGAGAAGGCGAACTCCATTGTGACATTGGCTAGTTCCTGTATGTTAGTGAATACACAAGTAACAAGATGCAATGATAATGTTATTAATGCAAAATTGGTTTTATTTGTACAAACCATTCATGATGATTGTCCTTCAAATATTTATGGCTTGTCAAAATGCTCTACATGCCAACAAAATGCGCTACACGCCAATGTGTACCTCTCTTCCAATATATATAACTATTATCATGCAAGTCAGCAAGTTTGAAGATACATTTATGTCATACTGTTTACTATCACATTGCGTCCATCATTATGTCGAACATGTTTATATTGCAGACCTGCAGTATGAGGTAATCTATCTCAACCTGTTCAAGGCGACACCCGACGTTCTGCCAGGCACGTGGGTCAATATTGCCACTGGACAAAACATCACCTACAGCAACTGGGCTTCCAATAAACCAGAAACTACTTGGAATCACAAGGCTGCCTTAACGCGTGTTTCTAACTATAAGTGGGCTGACGCTGGTGGCGGAATGACTTACAATTACATCTGTGAAATATAGAGCAGAAGACATTTGATAACCACATTACTGACGTCAGTGTGTGTGCTATTGCATGAGGTTATAGATGGAGAGGGGACGAAGGCGGGGGGGGGGTGGGGGGCGGGGGGCGGGGGGGTTGTTCCCACATCACACTTAAGCTTTTAGCTCTTTTCCCACGTGACACTTTGATTTTAACTCTTTTCCCATTTACACTTACATTCTAACTTTTTTCCTACTTAATACTTGGTACATTTTTAATTTAAATTTCCCACTTCTCATTAATCTTTTAGCTATTCGCTACTTCACACTAAAAGGGCACCGGCACCCTCATAGTTCCTAGATTACTCTTGCTCTTATTTAACCGTCATGATTTGCATTGTAGAATACTCTCAGTATGGTTGTCAGTGTGGTTATCTCGAAAATTGGTAATCTGGAATTTCTATACTAATCCCTTCAACTTTGAGATAAACGGTAGACCGGCAGTAGACTGGCCATCCAACCTGGTGTGCCCCACGCATTAGCAAATAGGTCTACATAAAGCTGACGAGGTGGGTACAGCATTATGGTTTTCATAGAATTCACCGATACTGAATCATGTTTTGCATTTGGTATCTAAGTTAAAATGTTTTCTTTGCCTGGTGAATAGTGGAGGATACATCCGAATATTGTAGTTTACGTCCTAAGTGTATATCCCCGCCCCTCCATTATTGAAAATAGCACTCATTACCTATTACTAATTGGGTGTTATGACTTTAGTGTGACAAACATAAAACACCCTTTATCAGTTATCACGACAGACGCAGCAAAATGATGACCGTTTTCATTGACACAGTGAACATTAATACAGGAATTTGACTTTCACTGTTATATGGTGTAAATAAAATATTACTACTGCATTGTCTCAAAATTTCGAGTAAATTAAATCATTCGTTAACAAAACTTTTATGTCATTTGAAGAATTCGTTTGTAGTGTATATCGTATAAATCCATATCAAATTCATTTTAACGACTGGAATATTTAGAAATATCTATTTACGTTCACATTTTCGGCTGCTAACAGCTGCCTTGATCACAGAACGAGGCTATCATTTCTAACAGCCTCTTGCCTAATATTGCTATGTCCCTTTAACCTTGGGTCTTTAACAACAAGTTAATTAAATAATAAAATCACTTTTCATAAGCAGGGAGTGTGTGAGTTAATTGAACAGTTTTGCATTATGCAATGAATAATTTTAGAATGAATCCAGTATTCAACTTACTAATGAATCCAGTATTCAACTTACTAATTCAAAGTTTTCGGTCTTGACACCTGAAGACCAGACTAAAATCACTTTTTCATAAGCAGGGAGTTTGTGAGTTAATTGAACAGTTTTGCATTATGCAATGAATATTTTTAGAATGAATCCAGTATTCAACTTACTAATTCAAAGTTTTTGGTCTTGACACCTGAAGACCATTATCCAGATGATTTTAAGCTTGCCAGTCCCAGGGCTAGAGACCACAAACTTTATGGATGTTGACCGCATTCAAGGCGGACAATGTGCAATTTGCAGCCTGTTCAAATCCATCCGTGGGCCCAGTTGCATTTTTGGGGTGCGTTTCGGATCGTAGTATTGCCAGTTCCAAAGAGACACAAACTATATGGAAATCAATTACGCAGTTCAAATCCATCTTACGAAGACCGAGGAATTGAGCCTCAAAGTTAAAATCTTTCTATTTCAATTGGTTTGTTGGGGAATCCCCATGATGAAATGTACCAGCCAACTCGGCACAAAACCAAAACGGCATCACAATAGATTTGAATATCTCGTCTGGCGTTTTTTTTCAAAATTTTGATTTAATGGTCTTTAGTGTCACATAATCACCAGCAAACCTTTTGCACAATGGTGTATGAAAATTAATATATAATTACGGAAAACCTGCTGTTTTTTATTTTGCCCATAATCTCCTACGAATTTCTTTGCTATATCTGCGTTTAGAGACTTCAAACTATATGGAAACTGTGTGCATGTTGCCATATGCACCATGCAATTCGTCCCGAATTCTGCTTTCGAAAATCTGATTCGACGAAAATGTGACATTTTTCCTCCAAAACGCTCACCACGGTTTCGACTTAAAACTTCAATTTGCGCTACGTCAGTAATGTCGAAATGGGTTCAAAAACATTCAATTATGTCATCATTTATGAGAAAACTGGTTCGAAATGGTCAAATAATATTAGCATGATATGGAAGTGGCCATATTTCTGGCCACTTAGTTTTTTCGACCAAACGTTTATTGGCTGATAAACGGTTTGTTATTTCACAATTGTCCACGGGTCAATCTGCCGAGCAAAGGCGTAACAAACCAAATTATCGGCAACTGTCCAAGGGTCAACCTTAAGATTTGAATAAATTTTTGATTAAAATATGTGATGAAACGACAAAGAATTCGTCCGTTTGCTGAAAAGAGGACGTTATGATTCCCTGTTGAGGTTGATGCCGTTGCAAACTAAACTTTTCTTTTTGGATTTATTTTAATGTAAATAGATTCTCTGTTATAAACTATTACCACACATAATATAATGATAATGGATATAAATAAACACCAGCAAATTGTATTAGAATAAAAAAACGGCTGGTTTCCAACAGTTTTATGCCGTGTGTGTAATGATATCGCCATGCTGGGGGTTTTAAAAATTACTTCATGAATAAGGAAGGCCAGCTGTAATTTTTAATTATGAATAACTGTATATATAACTGTATATAGAGTGGAATTATACTTTTAATTACTTGTACAAATAGAATATGTTTCTCACATTTCATACTGTCCTAATGTAATTAATGCATCAGGAAAAGATGACACTTTTGCTCTGATCAGTAGTTTTGTCATAATTAAATTGTGTTGTTGCCTAAGTGTTATTTACGATTTTCGACAATGAGTTGTTACATATATTGTTACATATATAGTCCGGCAGATGACAAGATATACCTGGAAGTACGAGTTAAAGTTTTTTTTTTTCTCTGCTGATTATTCATGGTTTGGACCCTTACCAATGATATTCAGGTGGGTGGCACTCAGCCACCCTTGAGCATTTTTCATAAAAATGGAAAATCCAATATGGCCGCCATCTCCCTATACTATATTCATAAAAGTGGCATATCTTGTTTAATAAACAACACAGAAACCTGATTCTGGTGCATTTTATTGCACTGCGTTTTGGCTTGTAACAATTTGTTTTCTTTATACACTTATTCTAAAAATTATTGGAAATGATTTAAAGTAAAATGCCGCACCTATACAAAACGCTTTGTGTGTCTAAGCAACTTAGAAAGCTATGCACACTTATGGACAGACACACTGCGGGGCGACGGAGGGAGGGCACGACTCGCGGCGGTTGCCGTGTGGGACGTGTGCGTGCGCGTGTGTGTGATTCATCAAACTAAACGGTGCAACGGGTTCCGTAATCATTGAAGTTCAAGCAAAGTTCGTTTTAATGCCATATCTGATCACAAATTCTGCACACAGTGGAGCTGAAAGTCACGCACCAGCGACCTGTCGTCTGTGGTTATTGATTTCATACAAAAGTGTAGATGTTAATTTTGTTCCATGAATATGTACTAATACATGTATATATGGGTTCTCAATACACTGCTAACTATTCTCGTAATGTTAATGTTGCCAACTTTTTTTCATGTGTTGGTTTTGTAAAAAGAAAAGCAGTATTGTTTTGAACAGTTAATAATTCATGATCACAGGTAGATCCAGGTTTTCAGGCAAGGAGGAGGGCATCGATAAGGTATCTCATGGTTTGTGTACGCGATTGATAGCGAAAGCGGTAAAAACCTTATGAACATATATTATTTTAGTGGAAAAGGGTGTGGGTGATGTACAAGGCTTTGGATCTGCCTGTGATGATTTCCGGTTTTGTGTGCGTGTGTATTTCGCTTAAAAATCTCACAATGACATGATTGCTTTTATTGAGACGTTTATGCAACATATACTGTTATCATTCTCTTATGGCTGTCGATTATTTTGTACATAAGAGTGACTATCATCGGTAGTCACAGTTGTTTGTGGGTTTGGCGACCCTGGATATTCTAAATTTAGAACACGACCTATGAAACGTGCAAATACAATGTTACTGGTTTTAAGAAGTTAGTCTGAACTGCGTGGGAGTGAATTTGAACTCCATTGCAATGGAAAAGAAAGCGGCGATGTTTACGTTGTTTCATAGCCTCGTTTAACCAAACTCTGTATTGCATACAGAGCCTGGTCCAGTTGACACATTTGGTTTGTAATCCGAGATGGCGGCCAGTTTATGTAAGACGTTCAGAGATATGCGGGGCCCGTTATTGTTTGAGGGTTGAACGTTTTAAGTGTCCTACTTGAACGCTGCACGTTTTACGCTAGTCGCTCTGTATTCTCGGAAGTATGCCGCCATTAACATAAAAGAGAAGAAAAGTGCTGATATCTGTAATATAAAGCTAAATGACAATGTATTGAAAATATCAACAGAGGAAACACATGTGGGAATCCAACGCACTTCTGATGGGAGAAATATTATGACAGTTGAGGCAAGATTGAAGACAGCTAGGCGAACTTCCTATGCCCTTATGGGTGCTGGCCTATATGGTCTAAATGGTACAGGACCTGAGGTTGCCAGACATCTGTGGAAGATATATATCATCCCACGACTGACATATGGCCTAGAAGCTTTGAATCTGACTCATGTTGAAATCAAACATCTAGAAAAATTCTATTTGGAGCAGCTTCGTTATGTACAATATATGCATAAAACAACTGCAAATGCTTCTGTGTATTTGTTAATAGGTTTACTGCCTATACAGACCCAGCTAGACATAAAAATCCTATGTTTCTTTGTGTCAATGCTAAGAAGAACTAGTTCGATTGAAAGAAAGGTATTTGAAAGGCAGCTAGCTATGAAAAACATGCAAAATTCACACAGCTGGACAGTAATGGTACGTCAGCTATTATTACAGTATGGATTATGCAATGCATATGACATATACAAAGATCCACCTTCAAAAATTACTTGGAAAAGGATGGTCACGTCTCATGTCACAAGCTATTGGGAGTCTAAACTGAAAGAAGAGGCAGCTGAGAAATCATCTTTATGTTATCTAAATATTGAAAAATGCAGTTTAATGAAGGTTCATCATGTATGGAGGATTGGTGCTGCCAATCAGCTCACTGTAACAAAGGCTTCTATCCATGCCCGACTCTTGACACAGAGATATCCATTACATACAAACAGAACATCAGGTAGTTCATTTGACACACCATGTCCACTATGCCATGGACATGAATCAATGTCTCATTTTATTCTGGAATGTTCTGGAACAGAAGAAATTAGAAAAGTGTATTTAGAAAAGCTATTTTTATTACTATTAAACAATCACATTCACTTGCCAGTTGGAAATGAAGAGACAATCAAACTTATTCTAGATCCCACAAACCACTATGGTACTTCTTGCATTCTAGATAAAATCATGCACATAAGTCGAGATATGTGCTATCATTTACATCAACGTCGCAGTCATCTCATATCAAGGGACATTAAAATTCAATAATTGTCAATAATAATTATCATGTACTATCATTACTAATTATATGTTATATGGTCATTTTTATTCAACTTATATATAATGTGTTATTGTATTACATACTATATTTTATGTTTTAAATATTTTGTAATGGTTTACCATGTTGGCTAAACAAATGGCCGAATTTATAATAAACTAACTAACAAGCTAGATATTTTATTGGTGATCTGAATTTCGGGGATTTTAGTATATACGTGTATTGTTAGTACGTATACAATGTGTCGAATAAAATAGATTGTAATCAAAATATCATGGGATCATTCATAACACCTAGATATGGAACCCAATTGACGTTATCAGGAAGGAAAGAATCGAATCGGCAGTCTGTTGTCAACATCAAGCTGTCAATCACACGTCACGTACAAAATAGCCTCGTTCAACCAGACTCTCTATTGCATGAAATGAGCGCCGCCATTACAGAGTCTGGTTGATCGAGACTACGTACAAAAGGGACTAGTCCGTGAGCCACATTCTCTTATAGTTACTTTGGTGGAAGTGGGCGTGGCATCATGAAATAATAACGCTCTTTTCTGAAAATATTTCCGGGACTTTGCGGGAGTGAATTCTACATTAAAGGCCGTGCCTGCCGGCCCGTATTAAGCATTTTAATGATATATCATTAATCAAAGAATAACATTTTATCACATTACTGCAAATTTAAGTAATCTCTAGAAAACATTATTGCACGCCATTTGTCATGAGTTATTTGGTTGCACTTTTACCTCATAAGTTGGTTTGCTTGTATTTACCTTATTTGGATAGGTTGTCTAAAGTGTTTAATTGATGTGGTAGTTTATATTGTTCGTTACAAAAAGCCAAGTTCTTACTAGTAGCTAGAATGATCCACAACTGATAATATTAAAGAAACAGCAGTTTTATCATTTGAAAAGAAAATCTATTCAAGTCGTACGGAAATTATGGAGGAAGAAATTATGTTAATTAAATATAATTCATGATTAATTGTTGGTTTAAGATAAGAATATATAATCAAATAGGATTAATCAAACACCAATCATTTTATTATACTTCACATAAAAGATCATTCTAGCTATGTCACATTTAATATGGATTCATAAATTAACATAGATGTCTTCTAGAAATATCAATTCAAGCAATGGCATGATATAAAACTGGACCATCTCCTTATTGTAAAACACAGACGTCAGCTGTGCTTCAGAAAATGAGTTGTGGATGAGAATACAACTGAGGGAAGTGCGACGGTGGTCACTTCACTGGAGAGTGTGTATCAGCTAGAATGAGTAACATGTATTGAGGTGGTAGTGACCCACAACGCAGAATAGAAAATAGCTAAATGTACAATAGTCAATAAAACAACTACTTGGGAACGCGTCTCTTATTTATACACACATGAGTGGACCATGTTTCTCACTAGACTACAAAATTTATACAAATACACATCCCTCCTTTATGGCAGTAGGCTACAGGAACAATTGCTGTCCAATGAATCCATGGAATGCTATTAAAATGTAGCCCCTATGGAGTATCATTCTAATTAGCACTGTGACCTGCATTGCTGACTCGACCATACAGTATATGATGGTTAAATACTAGTGGAAGTTTGCACCCCCAAAACTTAGCACAACTGGTCACATTGAATCTCTAACAATACAACATGAGAGCTGGTACTCAATTAATCTACAAACTTTATAGCATATCCTAAATGACACAAAAATGATAATATATTCAATATTCATTATCATTTTTAAGCATTTGCCAACATACTATATGTCAACTTCAATCACACTAAATTTGATAAATCAACTTGACATTTAGATGACCACATAATTTTCATTACATTACCTTTCAAAGAATTGATGGAAAATTGTATAAAACATGACAAGAAACGAATGATCTTACTGAGAGCGCCACACAATTTAACTTTTGTGATTGACATTTAATCATTTGTAATTTTTATCTTGATATTTGAAATATTTCGTTCTATAGTACATGTACTTATGCTATGAATGAACACAAAATATGAATTATACTGACCAATAAAAGACACGCTCCTGTCTACAGCTCGCACATGTAGAGAGCTACTTGATTGGCCTTGGGTGAATCAGGAATGATAGTGAAAGTGAAATCTGTAGTTAGCCAGTCTAGGAAGTCGGGAAAGGGAGGTCTCAATGGGAGGGCATATATAATATGGTCTACTAGACACCTTCACCAAACTGAGGATACCTTACTGCGCTAATTTTGGCGTGTTGTCCGGCAATCTCCTGCAAAATATAACTAACGAGATAAAATCTGACTACGGCAAATCATTCGCGGTAGAGGGTAGCTGTGCAAATTTATGTTTCTGGTAGTCAAAATGGTGCTGTTGACTGTCTATTTGCAATTTTGTAACAACAATAACCGATAATGACCGCCATCTTGGAGTCATTTGGCGTCATATAGACGTCATGGGTTCGAATATTAATCTGCCAATGCACCTACTTATGAAATATGACTAGTCCAGTGCCGCAAGGTATGAGGCAATAATAACGCACTTCCCAATAACAAACCAACTGGATATGCTCATGATGCTATTGAAGCTTGCATCTTCAAAGTGGAAATCCATACACGATTGCATATTGATTGCGTTGTGGGCGGAACAGCAGTGCATCTGCGCGCGCACAAGTCGCCATGTTACGTATTACGTGTTACGTATCGATGTCTACCTTCACAGTGGACTGATGACGTCAATGACAAGCGTGCCACTAACATGCACACGGGAGAACTCACGCACATCCTCACATACACAAAAGAGCACCATGAGTGGCTAATTAGCTTATTCCCCCGACCTCGCATAACTATTCAGTGCTGCTAATTAATGTAATAGACTATAACATTACAAGGGCTTTTGTTACTAAAGACTGATGTAACAGCCAATTAACCTTGATAGATATTTGTTTTGATCTTATAATAAGATTTTTTTAGTCTAAGTGGGTAGACTTGTTTACAGTAATATTGCAAGTAGAGAATATGCGAGATCATTCTTTAGATAAGTTTATGTAAAATACTACACCGAAGAGGTTTTATTTTATTTTTAATAGTACATACACTTCACTAAACCGCAAGAGATTTTTTCAGCGATTCACTTGTAACAGAGCAGGGACTGAATTCCTATATATCACTAGCATATTGACATAAATAATTTATGATAAATTCTAGTGTGAACGCGGGTGTCAATTTGCTATCTCAATTTGAATATGAGCCATCAGTACAGAATTCTATTTTATATTTTAACTAGACTTTCTCATCAACCTTACAGCCCCTCCACTAGAACACACTCACGACTGAGAGTTGTAGGCTCTCAAGTGAACACTGATGCCCGAATAAGCAATTCAAGAGGGGTGGGAGTACGCATATATATATCATACATTTGTGTGTATTTCTTTTTGTACTGTCATGCTTTACGTCGTCATATCTCACGGCTATAAGCTGCGTATATCACCGTGATAAATGATGATGGGTGTGATTATGTAAGTTGTTTTACTGAATACGAACCTAGAGCACGAGTGTGACATCCACCCTTGACGGCAACAAACGCCCACACCGGTCA